>JARWMC010000009.1:10938181-12181878 GCA_029959065.1 Colias behrii | reverse complement strand
GTGCCAATCCCTAAGCACTTATTAAACTACGCTATTTTTTGATACAAGAACTACCTATATACTTGCAATTCAATTAAATTATTCGCAATACAAAAAATTGGCTATTTTCGATACAAAAACTACACTACTCTTGGTGTAAGTCCTACGCTTATAAAGCGTGAACGATTGGCTCATTCACTCAACAAATGTGTGAAGATGTGTATATTATTAGATACGTATTGAAAACTTCAGTCTTTTTAGTATCTTCGTTTAAAATCAAATTCATTATGCTTTCGGCACTAAAAATAAGAACCTACTTTTCCGTTTTTGAAGTCGGTTTTTTTAACGTAGTTTTAATAGTTTTTAACCTACGTATAACAGCGATTCTACAGTCAGTCGAAACTGCTTATAAATTACTTATTCAAATATTGGTTAAATTTTTGAAACGTGATCCCGAATTTCATTTCTGTCTAAGATTCCAGAAAGTTATTAGTATTATTAATATTGAATAACTCAGACTGATTGACCCATTGATGGTATTATATTATAGATGAAAAATAGTAATAAAGTGTATAAATTTCAATTTGAATAACCATGATATCTCTGAAAACTTGATAGCTATTGCTACTGTACATTTTATACTTCTTACTATACTATAATATACCTACAGAATATACCTAATAAGTGAAAGCCGTCTACATTTTAAACAACATTGTTTGCTATAAGAAAAAAGGAACCGAGTATAATAATTTGGCCATACTCTTTATCAATTTTAATTCACCAAACATCATAAATTTAATATATCTATCCAAAAAATATCTTTCAAGAACAATGTAACTCGGGATCCCTGCAGAAGTCTTGACAAAAATATGAAATAAAAGTTACTGTATCATTAAAATATTAATTTAAACATAGTAGGTACCTATACCTACACCAAGTCATGTTTATAATTAAATTAAATAAATAGTTATCATATTATGGTTTGGATATTATGTTTTCAGTGTAAATATATTATAATGAAAACTTTTTAATGTGTTTCATTTTCTTATTAATTTAGTGTCTCTTAGTAATAATATTCATAAAGTAGAAAAAAATAATTTAAATTGCTTTCATATAATTTTTTAAAATACCTTTATTTTAATGTTAGATAACTTTGCATATACCTATAGCATGTATGTTAAAGTAAACTGTATTGATTTATAAAATTCTCATTGAATGCTTGTTGATTATGAATTTTTATTATTCCAATTTGATTTGAAATCATATAAATATTTGAAGAGGGTGGGTAGGTACATTTTATTCACACTTAATTTTTATTACAACATTGGTGAAAGCTAAATGAAATAAAAAATCAGTATAAATAATTATTAATAGATAAATACTTATTAACTACTATACATGTTTAATAGGGTGGAGTGAAAAATATTTTTTTTCATTTTCTTTTCGGCATACCTGTAAAAAGATGTCATTATTGCTCATAAATACGCATGCAAAATTATACTTTGCAGATGATACATTTAGAGGTTCCCCCAACATCATGAACTTTAAGAAATTCAAAAAATTTCGTCGAAAATCATTAAAGTTTAATTTTGACAAATTGACGCTAAATCAGATTCTGTGTTATCTCGTTGGTTGCCAACGGGAAGACACAGAATACACAATATTTCAATATTTAAAAAAGTGGCTATCGCTGGCTACCAGAGGCTCTGGTCGGTGGCCCGTTTGCGCTTACTCTTATTGTAGGAAACATTGATTTTAAACAGTGCCTTTAAGGAAATAACACTAATGTTAGTAATATTTCTAAATTACATTTTACACGTAAATACAATTAAGATCATAATTTAATATTTTTGATGTGAGTTCTATCTATAATTTCGCTTTGTTACAGTAAAATGTTGCAAGTCAAAATACGACAAACGACATGTTGTCCTGCATTTTGTTTGCCAGAGAAGTACCCAGTGTCTCAATTACCAACGTATACTGATGCTAAGAAACTATTACTTATTTATTAGATATGAATTAAACCTGATAAAATAACAAAATTCATGATTTATCCGAAAGATTAGCTACGGAAATGTTTGATGTGTGGCGAAAAGCATCGCTTCCCACTATTAGCTTTAACAGAGTACTACAACTTATTCGACACACCATGACAAATTAATATAGACGCTTATTAAAACCTTATCAAGACCGACAAACGAACAAAAAACGAACAAATTTATCTGAATAAATCTTAAAAGACATCGTGAATAGCGGTTTGACTACATGTTTCAGAATATCAAAGATTTTCTTTGCCTTACCCAGGCCGTAATGCATATTATCAAATTGGTGACAGAAGCTTCAAGTGCAGTTTGTTGAGAAAGTAAACAAAATGGTTTTATAATGGCAAGAGTATCAGTACAACGACTGCCAATGCCTAGTTTTGAAAAAAAAAACCATCCTTATCTATGCTAATATTATAATTTATACTAATATTATAAAGCTGAAGAGTTTGTTTGTTTGAACGCGCTAATGTCAAAAACTACTCGTCCGATTTGAAAAGTTCTTTCTGTGTTAGATAGCCCATTTATCGAGGAAGGCTAAAGGCTATTTAACATTATGCTATAACAGGAGCTGAGCCACGCGGGTGAAACTAAATAATTAATTATTTCTGATATTTTCATTCCTCTATAATATAATTTTCATTAATGAAAAACGTTAAAACAACTTATCAGGCTATTATTTAATGTATCTCAAATAAGTTTGTTATAGTTATAATAGACTTGAAGGCCATAAAAATACTGTGATTAAAAAATAAATCAAAGTTTGCTAAAAAATCATATTTTTCTAATTTTCAATTGGGTTGGGGCACCTCAAAACATCAAGACACGTAAACAATATTTTGTATGCTGAATTCACTCATTAAAAGGCACCTTTCTGTCGTAATATGCCATTTGAAAAAAACAAAAAAAAAATTATTTCATACAATATCACTCCACCCTAATGTTTAATGTGATAGTATAGGTTCCACACTTATTCTACAGATCTTGAATATTAATGATTTAAAAATTTATAATTAAAAATAAAAATGTTCTATTCTTAAGAATCTGTACCCAAAGGGTAAAAAGGGGACCCTATTACTGACTGGCTGACTGTTTGTCCATCTGCCACCAGGCTGTATCTCATGAACCTTGATACCTACATTTGAAAATTTCAGAGATCATGATGTCGATGTCGCTTCAACAACAAAAATAATAAAAACCGTAGATAAGCAATCTTGGCAAGGTCTTATATTGAAGTTTCATACTTATACGGAAACCTTAGTGTTGTGTGAGAACCGTCCGTAGAGAATCTGTATAAAAATATGGTTGTTTAACCTCGATTTTTTACAATTTGTTTTAATAACATCAATAGAAATTACTCATCTCGGTTCGTTACCTATATTATTATATGTATTATTTTTCACAACTATGCGGATTCTTCAACTACGCTGGCGCGCGGAGAGCTAGTACAAAAATATATACCTATAATTATTCACAAATCACATTCAAGTGTTTTCAAGTTTCATTAAAACTTTTGATGTAAGTAACAATTTAGGTAGGCAGGTCTATATTGATATCATCATCATCAAAAATTAACTAAGAAATTACCTAATTGGCTAATTTTTTTTAGGAAGTCGGTTTATAACTTCCCAAGGTCGAATTGGTTCAAAATTTGGAATTGTGTTTGTATCGTATTGAATTTGAATAGCCTTTGTAGATATCTAACTACTTATTGGCTTAAATACCTATCTACAAATCTTCAGTCATTTGAAAATGCAATAGAATTTCCTGTTCATATTTTGTTACTATCTGCTAAAAGCGATTCCACAGTCAGTCCGAAATGCTTATAAATTCCCTATTCAAGTTATTTTTCTACTCCGGGAGGCCATCTTCCACCGAAGTTGCGTGGTGCGCGGGCAGCAAGCAGCCCGCGGCGCGTCCCAGGGCAGTAATCTTCAGTCATTTGAAAATGTATTACAATTCCCTGTCCTTTTGTTATGATCTGCCATCAGCGATTCCACAGTCAGTTTGAACTGCCTATAAATTACTTATTCAAATATTTTCTACTCTGAGAGGCTGTCGACCTTCGAGGGTGCGCGATGCGCGGGCAGCAAGCAGCCCGCGGCGCCGTCTTTTGCCGTTGCTATTCAATTTCCCTTCCTACTATGGAAATTTCCATACAAAATTTTCGAAAAAAAAAAATTTCGCTTTTTACCAAAAAATTTTATGTGCCTGGAAGCGGACCAGGTTTTGAAGCATTTTTCACTTCAGCGACCCCGACCTAAGTGCCACCGGTTCAGAGAGCCGTTGAATTTCGTGATGTATGGAAAATGGAAACCAGGGGTAGGAGAGAGATTCTGAGTATGCAGTTTTGTAAATTTGGCCGATCAGAGTACAGAAGTCAATTTTCAGACCGATCGTAAAGTAACCGGCGCCACCATCTTGCTTTGAAAAATTGGCCATTTTTGAAAAAAAAATTGCGTCCAATTTGAAATTTCTCGATTGCCCTGGTAGCGCCCCATCTTCCTGATCATTTTTTAGTTCTACACCCCCCGGCTATCTGGCGCCGTTTCAGAGAGCTGTCGAATTTTGCGTTGTATGAAACTCGGAAACCAGCGGTGCAAATTCAATTATGAGTATCCCACCTTAATGTGCGGCTCGATTAAAGCACCTGTGCCAAGTTTCAGCGCGATCGGACCAGCGACGGCCGTTTTAGAAATTGTATGGCAGCGGCCATTTTTTCCGCCATTTTGAATTTTTTTCACTATCTGTGGTAATTGCTCGAGGCCTACTCAAAGTTTAGTTCGAGCACCCCACATGTAGCTGCTACCGATTGCGCGGGCCGTTGACCGTCTTCGCGGGCTGTGAAAAAGTTCAGGGTTTCATATTTTTCTGGATATCCTGGGAGCTGGGCGAGTATGAATGCGTCATTGGTGTGTTTCTCCATTGCACCACCTCGGCTATATGCACCTTTTTATGTTTGCGCCAAAAATGGAAAAATTCCAAAATCGAGCGTCCCACTATGGCTCCCTGGTAGCGTCCCAGGGTGGTGATCATTTTTAGTTCCGGGACCCCCAACCCAACTCGCACCGTTTCCGCGGGCCGTTGGATTTTACGTTGTATGGAAGTTGGAAACTGGGGCCCGGAGCCACTCGAACGGGGCACCGATCGATTCGCCGGCTCGAACAGAGCACGTGTGCCAAATTTGAGACGTAAGGATTCATAAACGGCGATTTTGGCAAAGTACGGCGGCCATCTTTTTTTTGCGAAAATGCCCATTTTTCCACCACCCCTGGTAATCGCCACCAGTTCCGAGCATTTTTTGTTCAGACACCCCCCCTCCAGGTGGCACCGTTTTCGCGCACCTCCAGGGGTGCACTCGGTATTCGAAGATGATCGAGATCGCTATATTTTTCCTCTGGTCACTCGGCGCACCTCTACACGATCACGTCATTATCCCCCCCACTTTCCGCGTAGTTTCCGAGAAAAGCGATGTCAGTGAGTCAGTGAGTGAGTGGTAGTGTAGCTTTATATATTATAATAGTGTTTTATGTATTATGCTTTGTTTTAATTCAGTTTTTTTTTTCTTCTTTCTTAACGTTATTATTGCTAATTGGCTACCTTAAGTTATAATTTGTCCTTTGCCTGAAGGTTGCCTGGCAGAGATGGCTTTGAGCCATAAGGCCGCCGTTTGTACATTTTAAATTGTTTTGTTTTATGTACTTTCATTGTAATATGTTGTACAATAAAGAGTAAATAAATAAATAATAAATAAATTAAAAATACTTGTCGATTTCTTCATACATTTTGTTCTCGCGGTTCGTCAGACCACGCTCAGAAGCGCTCTTGGAAGGACGGGTGTATCGCTCGGCGCTCCTCGTGCCAAAAATAAAAACGAAATAAAAAAGATTATTGTGCGTGCACTGTCTTTTTCGTGATTTGAAATATTTGATACTATAAAAGAGTAAACTGTATAAGTTTCATATTCCAATTATTTCTAATTTAAAATTATGTTTTAAAAATTACCTTGCCTGAGATCCTCTTTTTTATGGGTTGTTGAATAGATTGGTGGGGTAAAACAATTCAAGATGGCGTCGACGAAAATTTGACTTTTTTTCGTGATGGGTGTCATTTTCATAGTTTTTGGGGTAGCTATTAACGAATATGAGGTCAAAACTGAAATCCAAGATGGCGCCGACGAAAATTGTACATCTTTTCGTCATGGGTGTCATTTTCATGGTTTTTGGGGTAGCTATTAACCAATATGAGGTCAAAACTAAAATCCAAGATGGCGCCGACGAAAAATTTGACATCTTTTCGTCATGGGTGACATTTTCATGGTTTTGGGGTAGCTATTAACGAATATGAGGTCAAAACTATAATCCAAGATGGCGCTGACGAAAATTTGACTTTTTTTCGTGATGGGTGTCATTTTCATGGTTTTTGGGGTAGCTATTAACGAATATGAGGTC
The DNA here is from genome assembly GCA_029959065.1 of Colias behrii. Lineage (NCBI taxonomy): Eukaryota > Metazoa > Arthropoda > Insecta > Lepidoptera > Pieridae > Colias > Colias behrii. The sequence continues at coordinate 12,175,406 of JARWMC010000009.1, read as the reverse complement.
AAAACTAAAATCCAAGATTGTCGTCGAATTTCAAGATCGCGTCATGGTAATACTGTCGCGTTATGGAGCAAGGCGGCGATTTTGGTATCTATGAATCTCGCCAAAGAAGTTTCACTCCTGACACGTTTTCTCGGCACACACGTTCTTTTTTATTTTATTCTCTTCGTTTAAATGTTTTAGATAAACTTTATTTTAAATAAAGTTTAGCGAATATATTCAAAGTTAATAATATCTGTCAGAATATTAACATGATTGCCACAGAGTTGCGTTTTATATTACATTTCTAAATAATTATGTATTTCAATGTTCTTTAAAATAGTGTTCTTTAAAATTGTTTTTTTTAAGACTTTCTACAAAACTGTAGTTGTTAACGTTTTTGTTATTTTATTTAAGTTTACTTTAAAGGAGTAAGAAAAATATACCTAATTATCGACGGTTACATTGGGGATTTGGTAATAGCTGTCTCAAAAACCTTGAAAATGACACCCATGATGAAAAGATGTAAAATTTTCGTCGGCGCCATCTTCGATTTTAGTTTTGACCTCATATTGGTTAATAGCTACCCCAAAAACCATGAAAATGACACCCGTGTCGAAAAGATGTAAAATTTTCGTCGGCGCCATATTGAATTTTAGTTTTGACCTCATATTGGTTAATAGATACCCCAATAACCATGAAAATGACACCCATGACGAAAATATGTAAAATTTTCGTCGGCGCCATCTTGGATTTTAGTTTTGACCTCATATTGGTTAATAGCTACCCCAATAACCATGAAAATGACACCCATGACGAAAATGTGTAAAATTTTCGTCGGCGCCATCTTGAATTTTAATTTTGACCTCATATTGTTTAATAGCTACCCCAAAAACCATGAAAATGACACCCATGACGAAAAGATGTAAATTTTTTGTCGGCGCCATCTTGGATTTTAGTTTTGACCTCATATTCGTTAATAGCTACCCCAAAAACCATGAAAATGACACCCATCACGAAAAAAAGTCAAATTTTCATCAGCGCCATCTTGGATTATAGTTTTGACCTCATATTCGTTAATAGCTACCCCAAAAACCATGAAAATGACACCCATGACGAAAAGATTTCAAATTTTCGTCGGCGCCATCTTGGATTTTAGTTTTGACCTCATATTGGTTAATAGCTACCCCAAAAACCACCCACATTTGCAAATGTGTTTGCTACTTAGGAAAAGTTCAGATTCAAAGATATAAGTAGGTAATGTGACGAATTTAATTTATTTCATTCCGACTGTTTCTCGGAATAACATACATTTACTAAGAATTGCATACAATGCCGGTTTTAATATATTGCCGGTAACATAATATTATGTATGATAATAATTCTTAAAAAAGTATTTTATACATTTCTTAAAAAGCTTCGATATTGTATACAATAATACAATTCATATTCAAATTGTTGTAAAATAGTCACACTTTTTTAAGTTGGTTGAATACACTAAAATACTTATAAGGATCGTACCTACTAATAAAAGTAACAAAATGAATTTTTAAAGTTCCCAGTAATCTTCTGGAATCAATTTCAATAAAAATATAAAAATTCACTTCAAAAAAAAAAAAAAAAACATCCGTCTTACGCTTTTTCGATCAGCCACGTGTCCTGACGCGAGTTTTTTTTTGTTTATTTAATAACAATTAAACCACATCGAATCAGACCCTGAAAAATGAAAGGGTTCTATTCCTGAGCATACTCAAGCGTAAGAGAAAAAAAAAGACTCGATTAGTAAAGTATTTCGGTCGCTATCGTGTTAACAAGAAAAAGGATCCGCACATACAGACACACGGACGTCCAAGACAGAACTTTTTTAAACTGTTTTTTAACTAGTTTAAATAACAAAAATGACATCAAAAATATCATGAACGTTAAAAATAGTGTTTTTTCTTAATATGTGTGTGTATGTATTATCTTACAAGTGCAATGTATGATACATAAAGACATTTTAAGTTTGAAAAATCAGATGTTTTGCGCGAAGCGACAGTAGTACCCACCTCAACGCTTCGCTTATGAGGCGTGCAATATATTCTTTCGCGTTCTCAAGAATGCCCGTAAGCAAAATATGTTTAATAAGCTGTAGATATTAATCAAACAGGGGAAAATATTTGAAAAAAGTAAAATAGAAGTGCCCTTTTTTATTAAAGCACAAGAATGACAATTTATTTTTCTTTAACTGACTATTTGCTTTGGCTAATCTCTGGAACAATTAAATTAGTTTTCAAGAACTTGTAGATGTTATGGTTGCCGCATATATTTCGGGTTATTTAATCCGGAAGAAGACGGGTAATTCAGCTAGTACATATCTTTAAGTAAACAATGCTATAAGGGTTAAAAATTAACAAAGAAAACCGGAACACGCTTTGTTCAAACGATTTAAGATCGACCTTTGGTCCTCTCAACTCATTTACTTTTGTATCTCGGAAAATTGTATTCATACGAAGTGTACAATTTATCGTCTGGAAAAAGTTAGTTTTGAATTATCTATGCTGTTTGAGAATTTCATTTTATAATTTAATCTATAGAGTTGTTACAATGCATAGATAAATAATGGAACAGTATTGGACTCCAATTATAACCAACTAAAGGTTTGAGAAAAATTATACTAAAATTAATAATATTCTCAAATTATTGCAACTAATATTGAAATTAGCATGCTCTAGAACACAAAAAGTTGGGCAGTATCTATTAATCTACCCATGGCCAGAATATGCATAAATAAGAAGTAAGCCTTCCTTGATTTTTCTTCTTACTTACAGAAATCTGTTAAGTAACTTTTAAGTTACCTACATAAATAATTGGGTTACACAATTTTGAACTAATGCTAAAAAAATTGAAACCCATATTTTATTTAATGCCAACCCGCTTAAAATGAAAACTTTTGTAATTACACCGGAAGGTTCTAGATAAATGTATTATGCAGAAACGCATTTCCCCTCATTATCCAAAAGGTTTTACGAAAACTTTTGTGAAAAATCTTTTGTGTGAACCGCGGCTTTGTATCTGAAACTCCGAAATAGGTTTTATTCGGCGGCCACGGGGGCAATCACTTTGACTTTTTAATATTCTACGCCGAATTTTTTGTCTGTGCACATTTTTTTCCTGTCGAAAACCATTTGAATCGCGCGGGAAAATTTTTGACACTTGATATTGAAAAATATTTATTGCTCAAACTCAAAGGTAGATGTTACAAAAAACAGCAAAGTGCTTCAATATTATTAAAAACGGTATTTCCTTTGTGCAATGAGTTATTCAATATCGTTCAAAACAATTCCATACATTTATATTTTCGTTCGACTTTATCCCAACTCGTTCGGATTTACACAAACCACCAATGACCATTTATTTTGGATACGGATGTTAATAACAATTTAATTGTTTATATTCTTATATTATTTTAAGATTAAATTGTCAATTAAAATTGTTATTTTATCGCAAGTTATAAATGACCTTTACATGTTATTATAAGCATAGTAATTGGCAATGCCTGTCAATTGAAAGTGGCGGTGGTTATTATGTAAAGAGTCAGCAAAATTGGTAAACATTTACCCCGTAAAACATTACTTCACACATCCCCTCTTTTCTTAGAAGCTAGTTCAAACATTAATTATACCAAAGCGTTCTCTGAACTTGGCTTGCACCTCAATAATAAACTATTAATAGAAACTATTACATAGCATAAACCTAGTAATCTGAAAGGCAAATTACCTTACTCCATACTCATGAATACTGTTAAAGCAGTGTAGCGTGCATTCTATAACGCCTCGTGAGAAACAAAGGTTTATGCTTCAAGATTAAACTACCGGGAAGCCGAGATGTAAGATAGGCCGGCCGCGCCTGTGGAATTCTTTTTTGATGTTTTGCAGCACTTAACCAGGTTTTAAGAAAGGTTTTAAGCAACTTTTTCTTGGAGATATTTAAAAGGGCGTGTTGTTTGAGTGTTAGTTGGCATTTTTAGTGTAAAAGTATTTGATACGATTGTGGCTATTATAAAAGACATTTATGAAGAAAAGGACTAAGGTAATGAAAGTGAAAAGAGTGGGTAGAGGAGCGTGGGCGGTTAATATATACGTTATTGCCTTGTGACGCCTACAGGTGTATCTTTATGTAATTCTAAAATTTATCATTATAATACACTAGCTTTCCGCCCTCGGCTTCGCGCGCTTTGCTTAAGGCCTAATAAATTATATATTAAAACCTTCTTCTTGAATCACTCTATCTATTAAAAAAAAACCGCATCCAAATCCGTTGCTTAGTTTAAGATTTAAAGATTTAAGCATACATAGGGACATAGGGATAGAGGAAGCGACTTTATTTTATACTATGTAGTCATATTAGATATACAGTATATATAGACTCAAATAAGATAATAAAGAACACTTTGAGGTAAATTATTTCACTTAACTCTCAACTAAATTTAACCTAGAGTCAAATTCACGCAAATAACTCCAGTGTATTACTGAAGTAATGCCAAGTAATATCGTCTTGTACTCTGAAGAGGTTCTTCATATCAAACTAAGCTTCAAGAATGTAAATAATAATCTTAGGTATCAGTATCTATGAAAGTATAGGATGTATTATGAACTTTAATACTAGAACGGTAAGGCATAATTTTGTATGTAGAGTGTGTTGCATAGTCTGTTTAAGTTGGCTGTTAAAATCGAAGGTATTGGTTGAGTTGCTTTAGCGAACGACAAATCTCACAAATCACATTTCACTGCACCGGCTGTAGGGCTGGCACAGCTTAATCCTGTAAACCATTTCATAGATAATTAATTTAAACGTGAGTTGTATAGAAAATATGAAAGCAATTCACCCTTTAATTTAGCAAAACCTACAAAGATTTACTTTTTATATCATAGCCTTGCTTTTTTTTTCTTGGATTATTCAGTTTGAGAGGTAAATTTGATACGATGCATATATTATGTACTATAATGCAGGAATTATTTCAAAGACAGTTAAAATAAATAAAAAAATAAGTTTAGTAACATGCCCGACACTATCATCGCCATCCTCTTAATTCGTTAAAAATGTAATTTAAAAATGTTTTATTTTTGTAGTACTTTTTTTTATTAATATTGTGCAAGTGACAACCCTAGCCAACTGCGTGCTAGAGTAACGTCAATAAGGGGGCGTCCATAAATTACGCGAGGTGTTTTTTTAAATTTTCTGCCCCTCCCTCCCCCCCTGGTGAGATGTCGTGAGATTTTATTCAACCCCCTCCCCCATCCCCGAATCTCACGTGAGATTTTTCAAAATGTGAGTTTCTTACGTAAACGCGTTGGATTGTTATTGTAAAAAGAAAAAAAACAAATTTGCATTGTGCTTTTATTTACGACTAGTTAAGACTAGTAATCAATATTGCTGATTATTTTTCCGACCCAAATATCGACCAATAGAATTGCACCATTCGACGTCACGTGGTACAACCTACATGGTATTATACTGATAATTTTTTGAAAATTTTCTCTGGTCGTTGACGTCAAACTGACAGGTTGAATTCAATTGTGAAATTATTGGCCGACATTTGGGACGGAAAAATAATCCCCCGAATACCACACGAGCTTCAAAATTATCTGGCATTTCCCTCAAGGTTCCCTGCAAACAAATAAAGTCGTCAAGTTTTTCAGGAAAAATCACTCGCGCTTCGCGCTCGTGATTTTTTAACCTTGACTAAAAACTTGACTCCTTCATTTGTTTGCAACGAACCTATCGGAAAATACCCGATAATTTTGAAGCTCTTGTGGTATTATAAGTGAGAGTTTAATTATAAGTGTAATAAAAATTTAACAATAGAATATTAAGTATAATTTATTTTTGTTTCAATCAGAAAAAAAATTGCGTGATATGCCCCTCTCTCCAACGTAAGATTAGATGAGATTTGACGCGACCCCCTCCCCCCCTTAACCACCTCACGTAATTTATGGACGCCCCCTAAATGGTTTTAATTCCGGTTCAGGTGCCAGCTTAGTTCATCCGACTTGTTTACAAGATTCCTTCTTAAAGCCATGTTCCAGCACGATGAAGATAGTTTACATCAAATATTCGTTCTTTCTTCCTTTTAGTTTTTATCTTTGGAGAGAATAAGCAGATTAACAGATTTTGTATTATTTAAGTATGATTTTTTTATTTTGTAATAAAAATAGGTAAACTTTGACTAAGTGGTAATTGTGTAAGTTTTAATAAGTGGAAATTACAATGCTGTTTTAACAAGCAGTTTTCAACTATTTCGCTTCTAAGTAGATTTTTCATTTATATTATAATTATTTAAAATTTTTCAAGATTAAATTATTTTTAGTTTCATCGGTCATACATCAAACGTCGAGTACCCAGATAAATTCCATTAATTATGATGTAGGTATATTAACTGTATGGTTTACTATAGTTTATTACTTTGTGGTATCTATACGTTATTTATTATCTGTGGCAGCCCTGCTCAATAATTCCCGCGAGTATAACGTCAATAAATGGGTCTAATTTCGGTTCAGGGTGCTTAGTTTATAGAGCTTGTTTGCTTCCGCCGAAGTAGTACAGTTACAAATACTGGGAATAACTTCGCTATTTTGTTGATGTTTGGTAAACAGGCGAAGAACAATTATAAACTTGGTATTGGAAATTTTCTTGGTTAACTTAATGATATTTTTAGAAGTTTTATTGGCATGATTAGCTTACACACCCATTTAAAATGTAGACTATGTACATACCTTTCGTTTACAGCTGATAGTGCTTAAAGCTCGTCCACATAATAAAAAGTATAGTATAGGCTATAGAATGAATTCATAACAAATTAAGAAGAGATTGCAAAGAGAGCCTTGCAGAAGCTGAAAACAAAATTCTTCCAACTTTCAAGACGCATTCAACACATACGAATTTAATTAATATAGATTTGAACGTATGGTTAGTTTCCCGTTCAGTTTATTTCCCTTGAAATAGTTTACGTTAATTTTAAAACTTTGAGAAACACAGTTTGTAATTATATACTAATACAATCTATTCTCATCTTTTTATTTTCCCGCATACCACATTTCTAAAAATAACCCTATTATCAGATTCTCATCCGCGTAATATCATGATTATGTTGTCTAATTTAAACGTAACACTGCTATATTTAGCGTCCAACAAAAAAATAACATTTCCGATAGGATAGTAACAGATAATTGGAGTAATTCGATAGGAGACCGATATCGCCGCGGGCAGAAACAATCACGGGTCGGTTTATATGCAAACAACGATTGTTTGTTTTAAACTGTTTAGCCTCTAGTTGTTTTGAAGGAAATTAGGTTAGAATGAAAAAGTCAGTGATATTTGTTTAGAAATAGATTGTTATTGTTTACCATTGAGGTATTATTATAGAGAGGACACCACGAACAAAATCTGTGCGACAAGCGCGGCGGCGCGGGCCGGCTAGTGAGTCATACACTTTGTAGATATTCTGCCTATTATTACTTATAAATTAAAACCAATCAATGTAACAAATAAATATTGTTTATCTTATTAAAAAAATATGAATAAACTTATCAATTAAAACCAACCAATGTAACAAAAAAAATAGGTTTGAGACGATTGACTCTAACTCGTGTTACAAATAGTGTAGTAGCGATGGCCTCTCTAGTACGTAGTACATAGTAACTCAATGTTGTTTACTCTGTGTAAAGGATATTTATAATTTAATTAGTAGGATTTTCTTGTTATTGTACATTCGCCGTATTTAAGGAAACTCTACATTGATGTTACGGTTGTTTTTAACGAATATGTTGAATTTAATGATGAATAATGATTAAAGAATGTGAAAAGGTAAATTTTTCATCCATCCCAATAATATTATGTTTTGTCTTACTTTTAAAATTATATTTCCGCTCGCGGTTTCGCCCGCGTTTTCAAAGAAAAACCCGCATAATCGAATAACTACGAACCTAAAAACAGTTAATTTAAGCAATCTGTTATTTACATAATATTAAACTCAAATCTCTCTTAACTTAAACCACTAAAAAGTGATTTCCGGGATGAAGTAAAAACTAAATCGCATTATTAAAATATATTCAAGTTTGTTGAAGTTGGTTATCTTGAATTGTAAAGTAGCTCATACATTTAAGTTTTCAGTTCAACGACTAGAGGTGTTATTGTTTTCAACACCATTTCAAGACAAAACTTTGGTTGGTTAAAACTTTAAACAGAAATATTATATGGTAATCGAGGACTTTTGTCTTAACCTAAAAATGTGAAATTTTGAATGCTGTGGATTTTAAAATTAGAATTGCGCGGTAACGCGGGAATGTAATTTTTTTCTGTAGCGTAGATGGTGCTCAGGCAATGGAACTGTCAAGGATCATCGTGTAATATACATTTACATAGGGTGTAGTATTATTATTTGTCTTTGAAATAGGGTATGTATTTTTAACGTAGATATTATCAGAATTATTGTGTAAATAATTGTTAAAAATGAAATTGTAAATGTTCTTTAATCACCAATATTATTTAAAATTATTATTCATTTTTAATAGATTTATTTCAACATTTAATTCAATAATCTTGCCTTCTTTCACAACTCTACATAAGTTAAAAGTTACACACGAGTGTGACGCAGTTATCTTCATTCTCAGCTCGTATGTTACAACAAAATTAGATATAAGACGCAAAAGGTTATACTTACACGCTCAAGCGTCCTAACTACATGAAACTTTGCACATTGTTGTGTCACGATAACTTTGAATCATACTCATTTTGTTTAAAACTTGTGTCTCTTGAATTTAGAGAATTTATATCGCTGCGATAAGTTTCAACTGGGAATTGTGTTGGAGTTTCTTGAATGTTTGAATGCTGACCGATTCACTATGGTTATAGATGACAATATATACAGGGTGTCCCACTATTGGTATACTAAGCGCGAAGGAAATTGAAGGAAGTTTTGCATACACTGATCATGTAAAAAATACTTAAACAACAAAATTACGTCAAAAATTTTTTGCTAAATTTTTCCTGAAAATTCATGTTTTCTTCTCTAGCTTAGCGCAGCCGGCATATACCGTTTCTCTAATGTGAGCATTTTGTCTATGAAAACAAAATCTTAAACGATAGCTCACGTGCGGGTGGCAAAGTTGGGCGGGTTGCTTGTTATGGGTGTACAACATAGAGTTTTAAAAATTCATCTATTTGAAAAAAAATGCGTCTGGAATTTTATAAGTATTTTTTACGTACCTACTCAGCGTATGCAAAACTATAACCTCCTTTGAGCGTAGTATACCAACAGTGGGACACCCTGTATATTTAGTGTTATATTGTATGTTATGATGGTATAGTTGCGTTATATTAATAATTAAAACAAATAATTTTAGTTTTATGAATTGCGAACTCTACAGCGGAAGATTCGGAATTCGTAGCTTATGTTCATTTTACGTTTTTAAAGGAAATTGTTATTGACCAAAATATGTAATTATTCATACTAAATACATAAATTTATATTTATTGATTTTGAGAAACTTGAATAGGATTTCAAAACGATCATCAAAATTAAAGAAGAAAACGTGTTTGGCGCCTGTATAAATTATCTAGTATGTCACTGTTGTTATTGTATTTTTTTTGCAATTAATTTATTATCTTCATTTACTTAGATATATCTATTAATTACGTGTCACGTCGTTTATCCGCCATGGATTCCTCAGAGCTCATTCTTTATAAAAATTAAACTACCAAGAAATTTGAGTTAAGTATTATATTTCCAAGGATTTTTGGGACGTTGATATGATTAAAATTTGCGCAATCATCGCGGATTTAAGCTTCTTCATCTCAATCTAATAAAAAACAATGATTAAATGGATAACATTAATGTTTTTCCACTTTTTCGTCATACTTGCAAGGTTTTTTACGATAATACATAGGTATAATAAACAAGATAAGGTTGCTATATTCGTAGTTTGTTTGTAAGAAATCATCTATGAAACTCTCTACTAAAATAATTTCGAAAATTCATTCACAAATACTTTAATTTTTGTAATAAAAATATTAAAATGATATTATTATGAGAAAATATTTCTTGTTTGTTTTTACCAAATACAATATATCAAATTCTATAGGTACCTATGTGTTGCCTAACTGTTATTACTAACCAAGTAGGTACACTATACTACAACGTGTAAAGAGTCTAAACTGAATAATCGATTTTCAAAATTAATTCAGTATTTTTTTTAACACAGCAGCAGCTAATACAAAACAATGCACAACTATGATTATATCCTTGGAACAAAGTCAGTTTTCGCCTGTAACAAAAGCAAACCTTTTAAACTCAAAGCTATTGATTGAAACTTCAACAGTCGCTGAATATATTACTATAAAATTTCTTACCACAGACTCTGTAAGCGCGAAGCTCACAGATAAAGTTAAGAAAAGCATATTATACGCTGTGGAGCGAGGGAAAATTAAATTTTGCTTTTAAGTCAATGTTGTTATGGAATATGAAGACATTTTTGTATGGAATACATCAAAATGTATAAAAGGGCTTTCGTTACATTTACTGGGCTTATCAGTGCAATTAATATTAAGGTAAAAAGTAATATTAATTCGTAAATTCGTGTTTAACCTTAGTTCAGAGTTTGGTTTGATATTTTGAATATTAATTCTATATTCTATAAACTATATAAAGGTAAAACAAATAAACCCTATGCATTTCATTTATAAGTCCAATCAATCCTATTCCCCTCAATAAACTATTCTAATATTTTTTTGTTTTTGATTTAACTCAATCCTTACAAATACAGTACAATCTACTACTAGGGAAATCCGACATACTATTCTGCGTAATGTCACTGTTGAACCACAGTATTACAATATTATTTCCTACAGTAAGGAATCGCCTTTGATGTCGCGCGATGCCGCCGCCAGCGTAGGTACTTATAACTTACGCTGCCACACGAAAATACGCTAGGGTTGCAACAAATGGGAAATAAAACAATTGTGATTATTAATATTATGATGAAATCATTTATTCATATGTACATTCAAAATAATTGCGATTATTAAATCTGATGTAATTATTTGTTCATAAATATATAATTATAGATATTGCACTGCTAAATATTTACGTGGACACTTTATTTTTGGATGTTCTTAATTGTATATTATAATTTATAACATTTAACTAAGTAATGCATTCGCATTGGGATGTACAATCTGATTAGAAAATAATGAGGACAACATATACATAGCTTTGATTTTAATTCAACAGATACAATTAGGTAATACAATCTTTCTGAAATATTGTTTCCTTCTGGGATTTCAATGTAGATTTACATCCGTAAACGGAACAGTTTGTGCGCGCCATAATAGAATATGTAAGTACCTATGTATAATAAAATTATTACACAAAAAATACGACTGCGTCGTCCTTTCGCGCTAGGTAAGGCAAACTAAGCGTGTTTGCCTTACGCGGCCCGCGTCGCCCCACCCCCGCCAGTTCCCCTCCGTTTCTCTGCACGAGTACATTCGTCGCACTACTGTAGGAAATATGGTAATACTGTGGTTGAACTCTCTACCACTAATAAAACCTTAATAATACAATATAAAAAAAAAAAAACTCACTAACATACCAGTACAAATTACATAATCTATCTGTCATAATCAAGCGGTAAAACATTTTCTTCACAAACGTCAACTGTCTCAGAATTTTCCCGCGCAAAGTTAAGGGACCACAGATATGATTAAAACATTATTATAACTCGAGCCGGGGAGTATCAGCGCGCTTTCATTATTCATCAGACTCCCAAGATTTTTGCGGGAAGTGTTAGGGATAAATTTATAAAGAATAGAAAAAATTCGATCACGAGGCGGGACTCGAACCCGCATCCTTCGCGCCATTCCGGGGCGGATGCCTCACCAACTCAGCCACTCGTTACCCGCCCGAGTGATCGAATTTATTCTATTCTTTCAGTTTTATGTGTCTGAAGGGACACACCGCGCGCCATCTATTGAGATGATTAACAACCATTTCAACCAATATGAAGCACTTTTCAGTGAATACAATATTGTAACGATGGAACACGACCTTTTTTTGTTGAATTTATATTTTTGGTTTTATGGCATTCAAATGCTTTATAAATATAAATTTATAAAGAATAGAAAAAATTCGATCACGAGGCGGGACTCGAACCCGCATCCTTCGCGCCATTCCGGGGCGGATGCCTCACCAACTCAGCCACTCGTGACCCGCCCGAGTGATCGAATTTATTCTATTCTTTCAGTTTTATGTGTCTGAAGGGACACACCGCGCGCCATCTATTGAGATGATTAACAACCATTTCAACCAATATGAAGCACTTTTCAGTGAATACAATATTGTAACGATGGAACACGACCTTTTTTGTTGAATTTATATTTTTGGTTTTATGGCATTCAAATGCTTTATAAATATAAATTTATAAAGAATAGAAAAAATTCGATCACGAGGCGGGACTCGAACCCGCATCCTTCGCGCCATTCCGGGGCGGATGCCTCACCAACTCAGCCACTCGTGACCCGCCCGAGTGATCGAATTTATTCTATTCTTTCAGTTTTATGTGTCTGAAGGGACACACCGCGCGCCATCTATTGAGATGATTAACAACCATTTCAACCAATATGAAGCACTTTTCAGTGAATACAATATTGTAACGATGGAACACGACCTTTTTTGTTGAATTTATATTTTTGGTTTTATGGCATTCAAATGCTTTATAAATATAAATTTATAAAGAATAGAAAAAATTCGATCACGAGGCGGGACTCGAACCCGCATCCTTCGCGCCATTCCGGGGCGGATGCCTCACCAACTCAGCCACTCGTGACCCGCCCGAGTGATCGAATTTATTCTATTCTTTCAGTTTTATGTGTCTGAAGGGACACACCGCGCGCCATCTATTGAGATGATTAACAACCATTTCAACCAATATGAAGCACTTTTCAGTGAATACAATATTGTAACGATGGAACACGACCTTTTTTGTTGAATTTATATTTTTGGTTTTATGGCATTCAAATGCTTTATAAATTTATATTTATAAAGCATTTGAATGCCATAAAACCAATATTTTTGGTTTTATGGCATTCAAATGCTTTATAAATTTATATTTATAAAGCATTTGAATGCCATAAAACCAAAAATATAAATTCAAGTGTTAGGGAGTCAAGAAGTGTTAATTTTTAAGCGACGGGACAAAAATCTGACGGCAAGTGGCTTTGGAAACATACGGGTGGTTTGGAAACGTAGCGTTTTTTAATAATTGATGGATTTTAAATCGTAAATGAGGTCTGGGAGTTTTCAATTATTTGTATGAACTATGAATGAAAGTTATAGAGAATATAATGGTAAGATATTGTATAATAGATTTAGGATAAAACTTGTTTTCTTTATGTACTTTTGAGTAGTTTTACAGTTAATTATAAGAAGCTTAAATACCATTCGCTATTAATGCAATATAGTCATATTAATACCGAAAATCGCCCAATGCGGTAAACAATACATATTCATATACAGTTCATAGCGTAAATCATTGAATTCAAACAAGTCTACAGTTCTAATAATGGCATTAATTTATGACACAGGCAATTTCAAAAGCAAAGTTTAAAAACTAAATTTCTCATAACACATTTAAATATATATCATAGACATATTAGTGAGAATAAATAAAATACTTATTCGTGCTTTTTAAAAATAAATTTCACTACATTGTGAATGTTAATCAGCTGATCGTAGATTTAGTGCATTGGCATGCAATAATCCCACATTGTGCTCGAGGGGCCTTCGATAATGAGCAAAAATATCTCTCTTTTAACCCTTGGCATGCCTGGTAGGGTCTGTCAGACCCACACCAACGCGCGAACCGTTGTAGTTCGCTTAAATTTGAATTTCGCGCCTCACCGTTTTTAGTAGCTGGCCGTTACTAACCGCGGAATGCCCTCCGCCCGCTTCCTTAGCCCGAGACGAGCTACGAGCGTAAAAGGACGTGCTTAAAGTGCGTGCGGGTCCCACAGACCCCACCAGGCATACGGCGTGACTTTATTTTGTAAGTATTTATTTTTCTTTTTTCTTATAAATATTGGAATTTGGACCTTAAATAATATTAGTTTGTACATTACATTATCCTATTTTATTGTTTTTTCAGTTTAATCATAAATAAACAACTAACATACGAGGATATAGCTAGTTTATTATTCTAAGAGTTGGATGAGGAAGACTTAGTTGCATTTGATTGAGGAGGAAGAAAATGATGCAGGCTCCACCACTTCGGATACTGAAATGGAGGTGCCTCTGTCCATCCATTAGTACATTTTCAAGTGAGACATGTAGTTGTTACATTTGTCTTGACCACTCGATTTTTCAATGCGCAAAGTGTTACCAAACCAAAGCTTTACAAAGTGTAAATGCAAGTGATGAAGACTAATTATTTTGTAATTCAGATTAAGTATATGATAGTGCCTTACACTGGATTAAAGTCTGATTATGATCTCATTACTTTTGATACTAATTATATGTTAACAAAGTTATAGTCACGAAATGTTGCTTAAAAATGTGAGTTAAAGTTTTATTTCAAATATTTTAATAAAGTTGATTAATTTCTAATGTGATTTTTTTTTACTATCTCTTTTTTGCCCTTTAAGCATGCGTCTTGAATCATTAAATCATCTTACATAATAAAATTTATAGAAAAAAATACCATTTTGAAATCGGGGTCTGAGAGACCCACCAGGCATAGAGTGTAACTTATGCCCACCAGGCATGCCAAGGGTTAAATGTTTTTATTTATTTATGGATTCTTTCAATGTTTCCGAAACAGGAAACTCTTTGTTAGTGAATAATGTAGTAATACAAGCGTACATACATAAGATCGTACGATTACAATAGGTACGATTTTAATCTCTACCCGATATGCACATAAAATTTCATGAAAATCAGTCAAGCCGTTTCGGAGGAGTTTAACTACAAACACCGCGACACAATAATTGTATATATATTAAAGATATAGGTTAAGGCCATCTAATGCACTAATTTAATATATAATTCAAAAAACGGAAGTCTCTTTAAATAACTCCAAATTATACCTAATTTTACTACGTAATGAGTGTGTAAGCTTGTCTTATGAATGAGTCAAATATTTCAAGAACTCAGTTTACTGTTAATTTTAGTATGCTTTAGTATGTAGTCGTCTATTTTCCACAAAGTAACAAGATTTTACAATACAACTAAGGTTCATTGTTATGTTTATTTAAATTATACATAATATTTGTAAACGTAAAATTATTGATTACCTATTATTTAAGAAAATTAAAGTTTATTTATATCAATATCTTCATATGTTTATTGTAAAAACTAGGGTTGTTGAGGAAGTGATTATGAGGAAGAGGAGGAGGAAGAGGAATTTTCACACGCAAATTTAGGGGATGCGGATGAGGAAGCGGAAGAGGAAGCGGATGAGGACGAGGATGATAGGAAATTATAATCAAAATTAAAAACTAAAACTTTTAAAATTAAAAAAAATAAACAAAAGCCACAGGAGAGTGGCATATCTGTACATATTGATATTTTAACTACTACTAGCAAAATTGCCCCTTTGTGATAAAAAAGCATCTTACTCAGTGTTCATTTTCAATAAAAATATTAATTGTTCCAACAGTTTTCGAGCTTATTAATTGAAAAAAAAAAATTATATGCAGAAACAAGCAGCGCGGGTGGTATGGTCTCGCTCGCCCGATCGCGAATTTAGAAAGCCTAGCCTATACTATTCTATTTGAGTCACGAGTCAGACTCAGATATGATTTTGTTTATGCATATTACTCGACAAAACCTAATCTATCTCAGTAAAAGAGTGACTCAAATCGATTAGATTTTGTCGAGATATTTTCATACATTACATACGAATAAAACCTAGTCGAATAGAGTCTTACCGCCATATTTATATCTGCGCCATCGTTTGATGTCATAATGATCATTATCGACTTAAAAATTCGATATTCATAAACTACTACTGATGTTTATCATAGCATTTTTATCCCTAAACATATTAAAATAAATTTTTCTCTCATACTCAGAAAGAAACATTTACCAAAGAATGTGTGTCAAAATTCATTTTAAATTAACAAACAAACAAGTTGTTTAAGCTTACATAATATGTACCAGTTAGTTTTTTTTAGTGGGAATCGCTCTAATGTCGTAAGTCGTTTCTGGCACTCGCCGGCTGCGAATTTAAAGGTAAGACTCGGCCGACTAGGTTTTGTTCATATGTTATGTTTGAAAATATCTCGACAAAAGCTAATCCATTTGAGTCACTTTTTTACTGAGATAGGTTACGTTTTGTCGAGTTATAGCATAAACAAAAGCTCATCTATTAGAGTCCGACTCGTGGCTCAAATAGAATATAGGCTTTGTAAATTCGCCACCCGATCAGATCGGCCCGGCATCGCGCTGCAGCGAGTGCGTTGTCGTTGATACGGCATCCTCATAAATTTCCTCTAAATTTTGAGGAAGCGATAGCGGAAGAGGAATTTTTTGTTTTTATTTTTGAGGATGCGGTAGCGGTTGAGGAACCCAAAATATTGCGGAACTTCCGCATTATGAGGAAGCGGAAGAGGAATCCTCAACAACCCTAGTAAAAACGCAAAAGTTTAAAAATAAACACATCGGTAAGTAAAAAATTTACTTCCGTAAATTCGAAAAGGTACTTAATTTTTAATGCAAATATCGTTACAGTGTTGGTAAAATGAGATTCATTCCCTCTTGGTTTTCTTAGACATTTGTTACAGTTTATGCGACTTAAATAGAGCAATTCCGAAACATCAACGGTTTACCAGCTTTGTCCATTTCGTATTTTAATTTATGGCAACTTTACTTGGAACTGATTGTCTTACATAGGGGACTAAGTAACTGCTGTTATCAAGAACAAGATGTTATTAAAATGCAATGTATTATGAAAAAAGAAATATCGATTGTAGATTCTCATTATAATGGTTTGTACACTACTTAAAAGTATACCCGGACAACTGTTCCATTGTCTTGGATAACTACCTATATAAATATTATAATTTTTTAACCACCTTTTTCCATTATACAATTTCCGAATTTTAAGCTATTGGATGTAGTAACTATTTAGTTATCTTTGCTAATAGTACTAATTAATTTTATTGAATAGTGTGTAATTTAATGAGAAAACTCGGGTCTCTTCGGGTCTGTTGCCGCCTTTTAAGGTGAAAGTTTTATTTAAATAATAATAATAACGGCCATGAACCTGAAGCTAATACAAAGGTTGGGTATTAAACTAAGTTATAAAACAAACGCAGCTGTACACCGCTGTAATTGGAAAAATCCCTGTAACTCCAAACAATTTGAACAATTAAATGTTATTACTGATTTTAGAGCACCTGGGGTCCAGTGTCAAGGGTATATTGATATTATACTTTGTGGTGAAATGGATTAAGGAATAAAGATTATGCGTATATCATTTAAATAAGTACGTAAGTATTAAACCTGGAAACAATCTGAAAAAAGAATGAGTGATTTATGTCTCTATATGTTTCTATTTCTACATTTTAAATAAGTAACTTTTTTAGTAGAAATGGCGGGAATCGGGATACATTCTTTAAAATGCAAAATAAACTGTTTTCCTTTAAAAATATTATAAAAGTAGGTATCTACATTTTAAATATTTATAGAAATGCAATTACAGCTACATTGCACGCTGCAAACAACATTATTATCGTAAAAAAAGGGTTGTTTAGATACGGAAGCCGATGGGAATAAGCTTATTACGACCCTTCGCACTGCTGTGTTATTAAAAATAATAACATTTTAATACTTGCTAGATATTTTTCCGATGTAAAGGCTACGATTGTTTTTTATTCCATTGAGTTACATGTACTACGTACTAGAGAAGACATCGCTACTACACTTTTTTTAACACGAGTTAGAGTCAATCGTCTCAAACTCAATTTTTTTTGTTACATTGATTGGTTTTAATTGATAAGTTTATTCATATTTTTTTAAATAAGATAAACAATATTTATTTGTTACATTGATTGGTTTTAATTTATAAGTAATAAGAGGCAGAATATCTACACTAGCTCACTTACTCACTAGCCGCCCCGCGCCGCCGCGCTTGTCGCACATATTTTGTTTGTGGTGCCCTCTCTAGTAATAATACCTCAATGTTTTATTCATAGTTTGAAGGAGAAAATATATTTTGTAAGTTTGTGTGTTATGGATAAATTCATGAACTACTAACAATAATTAAAAAAAAATATGGTATTTGTATCTTATATTCTTATTAGTAATTCTGTACCTATATCATTATAGTACTACATATTCTAATTGTTTTACTAATTGAGCGATATACCTAAGTATTTCACGACTTTAATATTAAAAGCTTTGTTTATTATGTATCTGTATTATAATATAGGAAGTTTCGAATTGTCCACAAATATACTGTTTCTGTTAGTATTAAATCAGATACTATGCATCTATTAGTAATAATTAATGGCGCTAATAACTTAATTTGATTAAGGACCTGGAACTCGCTCAAGAGCAGTAATCGGTGATTCAAGATTTACTGGAGCATAATTCGATGTATAACATATTGAAATACGGCTTACTATTAAAGATCATGGATTCTTCTGGAATATGTGGAAATATTGGTTATTTCGCTATTATAATTTGTATACATTCATGATTTATTTAATTCTACATCGGAAGTATTACCAAAGATTGAAAATTTTTCCACAACAAATGGCATAAAAGAATTTGGACCATTTTTTCAAATGCTCATGGATCGAAACTAGATTATGTAATTTTTATAATTCTTTCGGTCTGTGTTCCACTACACGAAATACGAAGACAATCATTCATGTACATTACATACATTGTGTGTTCTTTCAAAAAAAATGAAACACGTCAGAGAATATGACTAACTTCGTATCAAAAATAATTAATAGATTCTATCGAGATCTCAAGCCTCAAGATCTCAAGCCTCTTTTGGTGAGACTATTAAAATAAGGATACTTTTAATTAGTATTACAAGACGAGGTTCGACATAGCATGATGCCTGACATTCATTAGGGTATTTTACGAGCCCTAATAAGGAAAGGGCCACAATAAGGTTGCATATTCGTTCATAAAGCGTGCTAAATTACGCGGTAATCTTAACAAGGTTCTGTGGCCAAGTTATAGGGTGGGACATAAAGCTTTGCTCTTTATTTCGTTTAGGGCCTGTCTGGAGGATAGGGCTGCGTGGATGTAGTTATATGTGCGGCGTGTTTGTTTAGTGATCACGTTTGAAAAGCTTTTTGGATTATTTTTTACGTTTTGCAGCTATTAAGCAGAATTACTTCATATATCTCGAATTCAAATTTAAATCTGCTGTGTAGTTAGAAAAGCAAGCGAGTCTTACGTATTTTGGACTCATTATTTATCTATCTTAATATGTAGTGTGTTATAGGCACAGGATATTCCGTATCTTGATTTTTTTTATTGTTTTATGTAAAAAAAAACAAGACTATTTAAGTAGTGTTGAATATTCACCAAAAGCATCTAATTCTAATCTCCTTTTGGCAGCCCTACGATAGCCGTAGTGTAATTTGGCTCGCACGACACCGTGATTACATTCCTTCGCAGGTGCATTTTGGGATGAGAATAAAAATGAGCTTCATTTGTACAAATTGTTGTACCTTTTACGTGTAATTTTAGAATTATTAGACACTTGTGTTGCTGGGATAGTGAGACGTGTGACTCATGTTAGGTGTTAGGGCTGTGCTTGTAGAGTTTCAAGGTGTCGGTAATTATGTTGTAAAAAGTAGTTTAAATGTTTTTCCAAACGTCGTCTTTTTATGATTTTAAATCGAATAGAAAAGAATATTTTATTAACAATGATTAATTCAAGCCAGAATTGCATTAAAATGGTTCTAAAAACTGCAAGTTATCTGAATTATTTAAGCATATTAATAAATACACATAGGTATTATAATTGAGACTTTTCGTATTTAATTTTTTTATTATTTCTAGTAACACAAATGTCCATTTGAACTTTTGATAATTATATTTTCCAGGTTCATATAACATTTTTACATTTAATTAAATGAAATATCTGGAATATATTAAGCACAGAAGAAGCTCCAACGACTTTATATTAATTTTTATCATAATAAAAGTTCGTAATTTGGAGCGATGGTCGTAATTGCCAACAAAAAGTTTCAACGTATTCTGTAAGGCAAAATTATATTATAAAGTAAATACAGACAAGTTATACGATACATATTGGAATAAGTTTGAAGAACTGTAAATATAATAAACTGAATTGTCATGAAACTTCAAAATTTAATCTATTTGAAAACTAAATATTTTCCCATCCGACTCGGTTAACCACTTGAAGCTGGCAAGACCAACTAATATGACAAAAATATGAGAAAACTTCTGTTTGTGTGCTGCATTCTTGACTTTTATTTGAGCTCGCGACTCCCCAACATTAATTTACTTTTAAAACCTTTGTATATGAAATAGTTTAGCTGTCAAATAAACATGCTTTGAGCTTGTACAGGAATATTATGATGCATTTTATGTTCTGTAAATTGTAAATGGCGGGTCGACATTATATTTTTGGACAAAATTCAAATGTTCAGTTGCATGTTGTATTTTTTTAAAAGGTTCATACTTTAGGTAACTGGACATTTAAAATAACAAATACTGATAAAATGCCATTAAAATAAAGAGATTCTGGGAAGAGAAATCTTTCTTTTTATTTAGGGACACAGAATTTTACAAATAAATGTTACAGGTAACTCAAAAATTACGCTCACAGAAGCGGTAAGTGTAGTTAAAAATACGAAAGAATGACGTTTGCATTTTGGAATAAATTTAGGGATATTTTGCAAGAGATATGCGCGATACATGTCCCAGCATAAAATTGTGATCTTTGCCTAGCTGAGGTTGAGCACAATGTTATCTTGAACGTATATTTTGGTATATAGCATGTTCCTTTCGTTTGTAGAAATTTTGAACACTAATTCTTTTTAGAAGTAGAACAATGAGAGTTTTTCTCCTTACGTTATGTGGGTTATGTTATTCAGAAAGACTTCGTTTATTAAGAGTTTGGTTTGTTATTTATTATCTAGCGTCATAATATATTTTATCAGCCCATATTTTTTCGTACTGCAGGGATGCAGAGTTCTTAAGACGGTTAAGCCGTAACACACTACCGGCCAAGGAGGCTGGTATCATATCGTTGAACTTTTGATTCTGAACATATTTTTCACGATATTTTCATTCAATACGTACATAAGAAATCAACTTGAGACTTTTTGTTTAAAATTTGTAGGATCACTGAGCTACCATTGCTTGATTAATAAATAATATTAATGAGATCGTGTCATATCTTCAGAATTTCTTTATTGAAATAAAAATATGTTATTCTAATTGTTAATATCGTGTCAGTTTAATAAAAAATTCGTCTCCTCCTATATCTTTAAGCAAGCGCTGAAAAAATAAACACGTTACATAGCAAGACCAATTGAAATTGGAAAATGACATACCTACCTACCTAATAATTTATTACATTTCTATTTTTATAAAAAAAATAATAAAAATACTTTTTCTTGAAGGTCCGAGCTTCTAGCATTATTTAATTATTTATATAAAACAGAATAAGTAAAAATAAAAATATTGGGTATTCGTTTAAGAGGTCTTAATCATATTATTTCGGAAAGGGGCCGTTCAAGTATTACGTGAGCAGATTTCTTACCATTTTTTACCCCCCCGCCCCCTTGTCATCAAAAGTTAGCAAAGCACTTACCCCCTCCCCCTATGCTTACGTAAACATTTTTAGTAATAAATATTTTTTTATATTGTTATTTTTAAAATAGGAAAATTGTCCGTATTTATGCAAAATGGAACCACTCGACAAATTTCGTTTTTTACTTTTATTGAAGAATACTCATTCAAAAGTGGTCTAAATTATTATACAAACAAGAACCACATGATTTTTACGTTGGAAACAAGGTATACTAAAAGCAGAAAGGAACCACCAGCAACTACGAATAATACATATTAAGCAAAACCGAACCACAGCACCACGGGACTGCTTTGTTCAAACAAATAAACGATATTACTATCATGTCATTTTATACAAAACAGATCCACACCTACTTGGTACCATTATACATTACACATATTTCTATTAATAACAATTATTTTTAATACACAAAATGGAACCAGGTTTCTATGGTATGGTTATGCGTAAAATAAATACATAATTTAATTGTAATTTTTTATTGCAAAATAAAACCACAAGCATTCGGTTCTATTATGCATAAATAAATATTGTAAAACATCCTGAAACCCATCATCGCTATATGGAACCAAATGCCTTGACTTGTTACAATGCTTCTCATCTTTAAACAACGTATTTCATTACTTAAATAGCTCAAAGTGCAAAACTCCAATTTTTTAAGTAAAACGTCGAACATCTGTCAATATAGGTGACATTCAGCGAAGTAGTTCGAATACGTGACGGTGTTTTTTTCCTCCGCGAAGTAAGTTCTATTGTTTTTGTTAATTACCTTTAAAATTAAATGTGAAAATGTTTAGTAATAAATAAATAAGCAAGCAATGGGTAAGAAAAGCATTGGAGACGAACACCGAAGATAATAATGAAGATACAACGGGTAAGTAGTTTTATTTAATGCATTTAAGTACTTATTGAATCTGAGTTGCAGGTACGCTTTATCCACTTTTGATTCATTCCCGATTGTGGTGTGATTTTAAGAAGATAGTTCATTAAGTAAGTGCAACAGGAATCCTCTGTGGATTTACGTATTTTAACGACAATGTTGTTGTTCACGAAGGCGAGTCGAATTAAGAGTCATTTTGTTACGATTCATCTGTCATTGTAAGATGAAACTACTAAAGTCTAAACCCTGTTTTAAAAATAACTGTCGATGATCTAGGTACCTACCTGCTATTTTGGTAAAATACGTTTAGATTCAGATTCAGTACAGTACATTCAGCCACATCATTCAGCGCATATAATTATTTGTTTGATTTTAAAACTCGCGCGGCCACTGTTTTGACCGGAACAAGGCCCTAGCCTACGAAATTCAAAATTTTAACAAGTTTATTTAATTTTTTGCTAGGGTTGCCACTGTTGCGTATGATTTTTAGGGTTCCGTACCCAAAGGGTAAAACGAGACCCTATTACTAAGACTCCGCTGTCCGTCTGTCTGTCCCTCTGTCTCATGAACCGTGCTATTTAGACAGTTAAAATTTTCATATGATGTATTTCTGATGCCGCTGTAACAACAAATACCAAAAAACAGAATAAAATAAATATTTAAGAAGCTCCCATACAATAAACCGTGATTTTTTGCCGTTTTTATAGATAATGGTACGGAACTCTTCGTTGCGCGAGTCCGACTCGCACTTAGCCAGTTTTTTGTACATGGCGCATGTACATACAACATAGTCATAGACACGGCTTTATAAGAACTAACAATATTTTGCTGTCGCCATATACCTACGTATAAAAGCCACGCGGCTTTGTTTTGATTTAAAGCTTTTTTCTTTTTATTACAGAAGATAACGAAGAACCTTATACGTCGGTGCCTCTGGAGAAGCTTTCTTCACCTTCAAGCGATATTCAGTCCATATTACATCTCATTCCACAAGATGCACAGTTTTTATAACGGTCTCATTAGTGATGATGCAATAGAAGACCACATAGATGGACTAGACACGGTGGATTTCGAAATGCAATTTGATGATAACGTCGAATAAACGTCCTCTATAAGTATTATTTTATATATTTTTTTTAATTAAATCTTAATTACGATATTATAAATACATAGTTTCATTTATATCATTAAATCCCTGGGTTGTGGTTCCTTTTTGTATAAGAGAAAACCTATCAAGTGATAAATGTTAAAAGGAACCACATGCATATTTTCTTAATTATCTAGAAAGTTTAAGAGTATTCAGAGCAAATTTATATACACATACTTAAATAAGTAATTTATCAATGAATTTAAATAAAATAAATTTTAATTTAACTTCATCTAACAGAGCTGCAAATGTTTTTGTAAATCCTTTGATATCTCAGAAGTGCGTTTTTGCTGGGTGGTTCCTTTTTGCTTAAATACGGACAATTCATGAAAATATTAGGTTTAACTGATACACATAGAGTAAATGACAAAAAAATATAATCAGAAATAAAGAACATAACTAACATAAAGAATATTTTCGGAACACATTAACAGTCTTCAGTCCATGAAACCTGAATCCATGATTCTAAGTTATCGATGACATTGGATTGCTGCTCAGTGTTGTGAGTCTGCTCACTTTCATCCGATTTTGGAATGTCTACGTCACTCTCATCGAGCCATTCAACATCTTGGTGCTCTAAATTTTGAATAATGCACATCAGTTCATCAAATAATTAAAACGTTAAACTTTGGCTAATTGCATCAACATTAACACAAATGATAACTTTCAATGCTTACAATACGTTTAGAATCCAAACAAAACAATACTAATAGATGCGCACTTGCAGCCGGCCGGCACGAGAGTGAATTATTAGACAAGGGAATAGCGCACGGTAATTTCCCTAATGCGCGGTAATTCCCCTAATCAGTTCTCAAAGCGAGTGCCTACGCATATGTATTATTTGCGGGAATCCCCGAAAAAACTTAAATAACTAACAATGACGTAATCATCATCTAGACCCCCCC
Source organism: Colias behrii (assembly GCA_029959065.1). NCBI lineage: Eukaryota > Metazoa > Arthropoda > Insecta > Lepidoptera > Pieridae > Colias > Colias behrii. The sequence goes on along the minus strand of JARWMC010000009.1, from coordinate 12,150,656 downwards.
ACCCCCCATGTCATCCAAAATAAGCAAAACAGAGACCCCCCCACCCCCCCTTGGTGCTTACGTAATACTTGAACGGCCCCAAAGCTGGAAAAAACATTTTTAATTTATTTTATGTAAAATGAAACACGATAGAAGTAATTTTATAACTTCTGCTACAAAGCTTTTAATTTTAACGAAATCTTTGTCGTGCTTTTTAGTTACATTCGAATATACTTATTTTTTTTTGTTGTAGGTATTCTTTCAGAATCCTTTAGAAATTTACAGAAAAGTTAAACTCAAACATTTATTTATTCAAATAGACTTCTTCTAGAAGCACCTTTGAAACGTCATTACATATTTTTAACATTTACCACCGATTCAGAAAGCAGTATCTTCGGAGTTAGTTAAGTTCGTAAGGAGGTAAATTCTATTAATTTAAAGAGAATCTTATAACTTTTAATCGGTGGATTACAATTAAAAACATATTTATTATTTTATGTGACATTTTGTCTTAGTAGATATTTCATTTGCAAAACTAATTCACATGTTACATTCATCTTTGTAAGTACGTAATTACAAAAGCTGTCTCGTTGATATAACAGTTGTTTTGTCGCAAACAGTTTCCACAACAGTCTAGGAAGGTGAAACAAAGAGCGAATTACAATCCTTTACGTGAATGCCAAACGGTTCTACGGTCAATTTAGGATCCAATTACGTCCAGCTTAGTGGGAAAAAATCCCGGTTAAGCCAGGTTTTTGGGTTCGGTACAAAGATTTGGAATTTATTGAGTAGATTTTTCAATAGGCGGTCACTTCAACAGCATGGACGCGAAGAAATTGCTGCGCGAAACAGCTAGGTCAGGAAGGACGTGGTTCGACCGAGGAAAATGGTGGCACACGCGCTTTTCTAGCTTCCTTGCTCGCTATGTGTGGACCCGCATAGGGCCATAGGGTATAATCCTACCAATCCTATCTTTACGGGACGTTCGAATTACAAATTTTATCATCACAAATTCTACAAACATCTAACATAGGTACTTATTTTTTTTTTTCTAAAATAGCTTAATTTTTTTCAATATTGTAATGTCTATACCTCTACGTATATCTTTGTACATTTTTAATATTTAGGGGTAACGAAAACTAAGTTTTTGAGATGTTGTTTTCTAGTAAGAAACAATAAAGAAAGTCCCTTCAGTCACTCAGGATACATTGAAGTTAGGTATAACAATTAAAATAAGTATACAAAATAACGAGTTTTGACTTTCAAATTTCTTTCAACATTACGATTACGCACTTTACTCTACAATTTTTCATGTTACCGTTTGTTTTCTTTACACAAATTTATTTCAACACATAGTATATCCCTAGCTCTTAAATAATACAGCAGCCAACGCCCATCCCTTGCACCACAGCTCACTGTAGGACATTCAGATTCAACCGTGTCCCATCAAATCGCAATAGCCATCACGAAATGGATTAACAAGCTCTCCATCATATTCATTGTTTTGCTCTGCATTCTAAATATTTGTTACTGATATTGAAAGGCTTAGAATATATTGTTGTTATATATTTTGTATACATCGTGTATTCTGTTCAATAACGTTTTGATGTTTAATTTCGATTCGTGGAACGATTTTATATTAAGGCTTAAATTCAGAAAATACATTGGTATGTTTAATGCTTGTTTCAAATATAATTTGATATACAGTTAAAAAAAACAATCTATAAGGAGTATAACATAGTATTTATCTTTACATAGATAAGAAAAACAGAATACGGTCTTGTAGTTGAGCACTTATACTTACATCATAAACTTATATTAGGACATAGGTTACTGAATACATCCTCTACATAATTTAAAATCATACTTATATCGCCATAGAAAGAAACAAAACGTCATCACCCAAGCCCATAGTTACTAATGAAGTCGAAGCAGCAGCTAACGAACAGTAAATGTTCTGGCTCTGCTCCAAGCAATTAAAGCTGACTGATGCGGATACGGTGATCTCCAAAAATTGGGCCTATTGTCGCACTGCAGCTTGAATACATTATTTACACCTTATAGTTATAGAAAAGAAGCGAGAAATAGAAAAGAGGCGATCGTCTAGTTTCTTCTGTGTTATATGGTCTACTAGCTTTCCGCCCGCGGCTTTGCCCGCGTTTTCAAAGAAAAACACGTATAGTTCCCGTTCCCGTGGGATTTCCGGGATAAAACTTATCTTATGTGTTAATCCAAGTTACCCTCTATATGTGTGCTTAATTTCATTGTAATCGGTTCAGTAGTATTTGCGTGAAAGAGTAACAAACACACACACATCCTCACAAACTTTCGCATTTATAATATTAGTAGGAAACGTAGGAAATAGGATAGGTGTACTTGTCAATAGAAGGCATAAGGTTTAAGGTATACAAGTTTGAATGTAGTAGAGCAAAATGTTTGTAACAAAAAAAAATTGTAACATTTGGAGATAGTTTTTGCGTAGAGGAGCAAACACATCTATACAAACGTATTCAAACACTGCATGTATCTAAATCCAAATGAATATTATAGCTTTATACACCTAGTAAGAATTGGAATTCTCTTTTATTGTTACAAATAGGTTTATCCTGAGGGTTTATCATTACAACATGTGCTAATTCGTACTCAAAAAGAGACCTCGTCACGTTCATAGACGCACATAGAATAGCGCCGTAAGTTCCTGTATAATTTCATCACATTATCAAGCTATTTGAATGTAAAGCGTCACCAACCCGCCGAGTCATCGCCTGAATAAGATAAATTAGCAGGATGACGCTCCGTGTCGCTTGGATCTTAAATTATTCCTGTGTGATAATAATTGCCGTCTTCGCTTCACTCCAGATGAAGAGTTTTGCCTTTGCGCTCACTAATTTTTCATTTAAATTCAACGTATTTTTTCTTTGTGAATCTAGGTCTATATCTTTAAGCGAGAAGAGGAAATTTATTGGGATATGTATTTAAATTTCGCTTCATTCATATACTTCGTATTTTTTTTCGTCTAAAGTTTGTTGGTAATTATTTTGTACAAACTGAGGTATATTAATTAATAATAATTATTGAATAGATATTAGCTTCTTTGAACTGAAATTAGTGTTCTTCTTTGACAGAACACACACAAATGATCCTAGTCCTACGTCCTGTTGTGACGAACCGAGCGCTATTCCATAACAATTTGCAGTTCATAGCTCCGCATTTTATGTCTGTTTCGTTGATCGATTTTATTTGCAGCTTAATAGACGACGCGCTTTAGTGATTTGATACATCGAAATCTTTTACTGCCCACCGCTGTCCTTAACTCAGAACATATATGGTTTATTTATTATGTCAAAAGCATAATATCGTCAGAGACAGCTAGTATATAATATCCTAAAGATTGTGATTTGTGATACTAAAAATAATAAGTAAAATCTACTAACTAACAGCATATTACTGATGTACTGATGTATGTTCAGTTTGGGACTTTACATCTAATATATAGATGAGAAATAATACAACCAATTTAATGATAAATGGTTTACTTAGACAGTTGAAGACTGTCATTGTTGTATTAAACTAGACGCTGAACTATCTTAGATATATTTATGGTAATTTGTGGGTAATAAGCGGTTGAGAATCTAAATACCTAATAGTAATGTTCTGTGTCCTTTAAAGGGCAGAGTTCCCTAACATCTCTAGTTATATGGATGAGTGACGGTTTAAACCATTTAAACACTTGAAATTAGTTATCTTGTGGGTTGTGTGCTCATGTTTTTTCTGTGACTTTTATGTTTTTTTATGTATTATACGTTGTCAGTTCTTTATAACTTTAGTAGAATTACAATTGTACAGAAAAACATACAAACGATACATGGTAGTGATTCAACTTAAATAAAGAGGAAATAATTAAAGTGAATAGAACTTACGGAGAGATGAGCTAATTAATTTAAACATACTTAGTGGATTTTTACAAGATTATTTCTAATAATAAGAAACGATGCAATACACTTTTATATATGAATTATAAACCCAGATGAGAGACCCCTATTTGAGAAAAGGTTAGAATTCCGAATACGAACATGGTTCTATCTATCAAACTACACCTAAATTTAAACAAGTTGAAAGCTAAAAAAATAACCAAATAAAAACCTAAAATTCTATCCTATAAAGCCAAAAGATCAAAAACAACTGGACGCAGTTTATCTAGCATCGAAATCCTAAACCGTGTAATCAATTGCTCAATTGCACACGATATAAAATAGATTTGATTGTGATACGTAACGTTAGGCTGCCAAGTGGGAGCACCTCTCCATAGATCGCTGTATTATTTGGCGACCTTCCAAAATAATTACTTTACGTAAACCTGCCCGGTGGTGGAAAGGATTAGTTGGATACGGTATTTTTTTAAGGAGAGGTGTTTTAAATTGTTTTATTTTGAAGTAGTTGTTTATTTGGGTAGGTATTGTAGCTGGAATATACTTCATAATTGACAACATTTCATTTTTTATAAGGCTATGAAAGAAAAAAACCGTTTCTTTATTTTGCTCTTGCGATTACAGAAAAAAAATTATTTCATTTTTTAATCGCATATTTTAAGAGAAATTAAATAAAAACGATAAATGTGATGATGACGTCATACATACGGAGGAATAAAAATGCGCCTTAGCCTAATTTAAAAAAAGTTAAAAAAAAAAACTATCACTGACATTTACAGGGTATGGCATGTGTCAAATTTCATATTAATGTCATTTTTGTGAATTATTCATGTCAACAAACTTTTAAATCGTGATAATGTGTTTTGGTTTTCTAATTTAATCTCATTAGCGTTATGTTTGTTTGATTGGAGTTGGACCAATTCATTTATATTATACAAATAGTGCCTAAGTATAGTGTTCATAATTTTCTTGAAATAAAAGACTTTGTTTACTTACTAAAAGTTGTATTTATTTAACACTTTCCAACGTTTTTGGGATAGTATATTTGTTTCCCAGAAAATTTCAGCGCCCCTTAACAAATCCTGCATAAAGTCATCATCATCAGAACTTGTGAATAAGTTTCTTTTGTTTAAAATTTGGATCAGCAAATAACAAAATAACAATATTTACAAAGCTTGACGAATCAAAGTGACAAATGTGCCAAACCGTCAACTGTCAAGATTTTTTTTTTAATTTAAACTAGGTATGAGGCAAAGGAAAAAATGTATTCCTCCGTATGTATGACGTCATTTGGCGCTTAAGACATTTTAGAATGAGATGATTTTAAAACTCAAAAATATGAATGAAAACTTCGATATTTAGAAAAATCAAAAAATACATGTATCATAATTTTTGATCTAGTTTTCATTAAAATAAAAAAATAAGTAGCTTAAAATTTTGAAATGTTGTCAATTAGCTAAAAACTCGTCCATAATGACAAATTGCTTGAATTTAGAACTATTAATAAAAAAACTTACGAATGTGTTCATAGAGCCTTAGGATAGAGCATTATTTTATTAATTCATTTATTTGCTTGAAACGTCATTCACTTGATACATAAGAATATTTTTATTTTGATAATATTTAAGACTTTACAAAAAGACATCTTTTCCCTAGAACCCATTATAAACATAGTTGGTACTAATCTCGATAATAACTAATCCAGACAGCCAAAAACAATGTTTATCAAATAATATTTTCTCAAAAGTTTTGGGATCCCACGCAACAGACAGGGTCATTAACCTATCAATATTAATTTATTAGTTTTTAGAATTCATATTGCAATACATACCTAATAATATAAATAATAAGTCAGTGTTGGCTCAGTGGCGAGGACCTTGGACTTCAAATCAATGAGTCAGAGGTTCGAAACCAAGCGAGCGTGCAGGAAATAAATTGATTTTTCAATTTATTTGCGCATGTTATAACATCACCACTGCTCTAAACGGTGAAGGAAAACATCGTGAGGAAAGCGACATGTCGAAGAATCAAAAGTTAGACGACATGACGTGTCATCGGTCAATCTGCACTTGGCCAGCGTGGTGGATTATGGCTGAAACACTCATAGGAGGCCCGTGTCCCAGCAGTGGGAACATGGGCTGATGACGATGATATTGCTATATGCCGTATCCATTACATTATTGTGCAGGTATGAAACCAATACGGCTCTTGTATCAAATATTCATTATCTCCTCGTAAAAGGGTGTAGGGCAGATTGCTTCTTGAAACTAAATTATTTGCAATGTATGAACGAATTAAGACCTAGCTGGAGGTTATCATATTTTTATTGTACGCGTGCTCGCTGTTAAGTTTTATGATGAACGTGAATATTATCTTTATATAGAATCTACAATATCATATTATACCGAATTTGAAGACTGTTAAAAAAAGTTATATTATGCCATTTAGATAATAATCTGCAGTTGCTGAGGGAGATGTTAAAAATACGATAGAAATAAGAATATTTTTAGCGGTGATGTCGATTATTTTGAAGTTATATTATTTGAATTATAATTATATTAAAAGGTCCAAACATCAACTAAGTAGAAGCAAAATGATAATTTTTAATTATAAAGAAAACAGTCAGCTACGAATTTATATATAATTTTTTATTTATAAAGCTGTTATCCATTTAATTTTCTTTCGATATATATATTGCCTTTTATAAAACATACATTATAATATCCTGAGTACTTCAATTCCATTATTGTTATTTGTTAGGTAATTTAACGCAAAAAAAAACCAAAATTGTCTTTGTTCCTGTCATATCATAACATCACTTTGAAGAATATAAAATTACATCGTTAGTATATTTTTGAATTAAAAAATAATTTATATTTCCCCTTTTTGAGGTCATTAAGCGCCTCCTTTGTTATTGATATAATGGAAAATTTTGTGCAACATTTTTGTCAGAAAATAAAAGGGTATTGAAAGCCGAGCCATATAATAAATTAATTAACAAGGATATCCTATGGGTACATTGCTTAAAGGATATTGAGGATTAAAATATTAGAGATGGAAGGTGTGAATTAAAAGCTTTAATTTCTCCTCACTTATAGTCCTTTTGTGTATAAGTTGTTAAATCTGGGATGCATTCAGAAGGATTAGACAATGGATTCCTAAATACGGTCAAAATAAATGAAATTATCATCAATTCTGCTATTTTAATAGTTATTTTCTCAAAAAAAAAAAAAAAACCATTAATCCTGACTTAATAAAAAATATGGGACAAACTTAAGACATAATTTAAACACTTGGCACGCTTGACTTAAAATTTAAAAGTCTCTTATTATTACAACTTTTAATAACATAAACATATTATGACCATATTTCTGAACACGTCGTTATAAGCCTCCAAGTTGCTGGAAACTTCTGGAACGCAGGTGCTTATTATGACTTTGCTTTCGACCAGTATAAATTAATCTACTTCGTCCCTCTTGACGTTAGAGAAAGAACAGCTGGAGGGGCCAATGTGGGTGTTACAGAGGTCAACGTAAACTGGTCAGGTGTATAAATTAATGTTATTGTTTTGAAATCTAATTATTGGCTATTGCTACCGTTTGGGTATTTAGCGTTGCATTGGTTTTGTTGTACTTGGCTATTTATTGGAGTTTTAAAACGATTTGTTTTCATAGCTGCAAACTACGGGAATTGTTAAATTAATGTTTGGCTATTTTTGGTGTGGTCTAATTGTTCTGGATATCTAATAGTTGCAATGAGCATTTCTTTGAAGCCCTCTGGCTTATATTTAAGATAAGGAATTAGAGATCACGATTAATTACATTAAAGTTTACTTTAATTAGAATAGATATTGTTCACCTTATAAAGAGTGGTTAATAACGATGTTAACTCTCTTACAGGTAAGTCTTTTTTCTTTGCAACAAACAAAAAATATAAAAAACAAACGAATTATGCTATCTAGGAACTAAAATGAATTATATAAGAAAATCATTGAATTTGAATACCAAACAACAATTTCCGTTATAACTAATTATACGAAGTAATAAATAAATAAATAAATAATAAATATTTCAGGACAATTTTCATACACGGCACGATCTGATCCCATACTAAGCTTTCGCTTGTGTTATGGAAACCAGATGGCTGATAAACATACATATATAATTCTAAATAAATACTTATTTAGATAATAAACACCCAGACACAGAGCAAACATCTATGTTCATCACACAAATATTTGCCCCGGGTGGGAATCGAACCCACGACCTCTGGCTTGGAAGGCAGGGCCACTACCAATCAAGCTAACCGGTCAGTCAAAGTAACCGCAGATTCTCATATAATTCTATGAACTCTTAACTTTAATCAAGAAGTCACAATAAATAGAATCATATTTCCCATAACTACAATTCTATGTGAACCCTGTCAGGTATTTACAAACCAATCGCAAAGGAAGTAATTCCCATCTCAGGTCAGATCGAGCGAGTCAATTTCATGGTCCGATGGTCGAGGAGTTACGGGATCAAACGCGTCAAACGTATTGACGATCCTATTGTAGCATTTTTAGTTATCACCTGGCTCTTTGGGGCTGGAAATTAGTTTTTGATAATATTGATATTTTATTAGCTTTGTATCCTTTAAATATTTTTTAAGGTAATTTTTTGAAGGTTTTGTTGTAACGGTAGTTTCCTAAATATTGGCTCCATTGAATAAAATCAGTTTAATACTTAAAAGCAGTAGAAAAGTTAATTTTTTTATATCTATCCATTTGTAAACATAAATGCATCCCGTAAACTTTAACTGTAAACGTTAAAGTTTACGGGATGCATTTAAACGTTATTAAGTCTTGATAGCTTACTTACAGGGAATGTTTTTGGAAGTCAATGTTCAAAATTAACGAGGAATGAAAACTTAGTAGTGGAAATGAAAATATAATCCACAAAACATATTAAGTTATACATAACGCCACATATTAATGAGAATAAAACACTAAACGCTAGACGCAACTGTTCGTGGAAGTTGTAATAAGCGACGATCACACACGCAGCAATTAATCACACTGCACAACTTTTAATGAGACTCGTGTGACAAGACGAGTTCTAGTTGTTCTATGTTTAATGGGCCACACAACGGGCAGCGATGGCCCAACAAATGATGGTCGATGTTTGCCACCAATACGGCGATTATGAATACGTCTACAATGACTGCCTAATCGTGCCTCTACTCGCCCAACGCTGCCCATTGTGTCGAGGGCTCATAACATATGTTTTTTTAATAAGGAATATTTGTAATACCTATGTAATGTTCTTACGTACTTCTAATATTATAAATGAGAAAGTTTAGGGGTTAAATGTACGAAATTTGTTACCTTTTCACGAAAAAACTACAGAAAGGATTTGGGTGAACTTTACTGCAACATATTCAGGTACAGATCAGAATATCACTATAGAAATAAATACTTGAATTTCTCGTCCACGGGTTAAGTAATTTAATATAATAGTTTTGAATTTATAAAGCTATTATTATTCAAAATAATTTTGAATGCTGGAACATGAAACAATGTAAGCCATTTTTTGATACAATTCCGATATTACTGAACGAGGCCTTCAATAATTTTATAAAACTTTGGTCTAAATAAAAGTCCAAAAATTAAGCAGACAAAGGTCACATTTTATACTATAAAATATTTTTTAATATCATCTTTTATAATATCATTTGATATTTCCCAGGCACTAAGTTTATTAAACTTTCGTACGGTTCTTAAATATTTTTAGAATAAACATATTTATAAAATGAGAGTTCAGGATGATTTATAAATAAAACCACAAGCAGAATCAATAAATGCCTTTAATATTCCATCTTACATTCAATACAACTAAATAGTTCGAGACAAAGGAAATCATTTTATATTATGCACTATCCATTTTGCATTTATTTACATTTTCCTTCTTATCGTCGTTATCTACCTTTCTACGTCTAAAATATTCGAAGAGAAATCAGTAGCAAAATCTTTATATTTTATGAAATCTGGTGAGAATTTACGAGAAATCCATAGTTTTTATTTACCTTAAGACTTAAAAGTCCATGACTTTTCGACAATAACCGCGCCAGTCTGGTCTATAGCCGATTGGACATTGATTTGGTACAGATACTATAAATTTGGATACCTTCATCTTAGTGCAGTCACCATTCTCATCTTTACTATAGCCTTCTGGACAGTCGTTTGTCACTTCAATTTCTGTAGTTTCATTACAATTTTCACACAATTTTCCATGGTATTTAGGTTCAAATACCTCTACATCATTATTCGGATCGTCACTTGATTTAATAATTCGTTTATCCCCTTGCAAGGCGGTATCTATATCGTTAACAACATTATTTTGGTCATTGTATCCTTTTATTTTGTCGTAGACGTTTGATTTAAAGAATTTAAACACATTGCTTATTAAATTTGTAAATCGATTATGCGTCACTGCGTAATTATCTGTTTCATTGTTTGCTGATTTGTGAAATATAACTGTTATTTTATTAACAACGATATTAGCAAGAAGCTCACTCCACGAAACAGTTTGATTTTCACGTTTGTCGATAAAGCCTTGTAACTTCCTTAAAACTATATTGTCTTTTTTATCCGTGTTAGCTATATCGTAACAATTTGTACCAATAACTAACAGTAAACAAATGGAAATAGTTTTCATGACGGTAAATCCTTTGACAACGCGTGTCAACACTAACTGAAGATTTTCGCTTTATAGATAGAAAAGATAAGAGGAATTAATGTACTGTGGCGTAGAGAAATATTTTAAAGCAAAGAAAAATTTCCATCGATGAGAAATTTCTTTAGGATTTCATATTATGCTTGGTTGATAGTTTTAGACTAACTTTAGTGCTTATTTCGTAAAGAAACCTAATAGGGTCTGCCTTATTCAAGCATTTAATATCTACATAACTGACTATTCCAGAACATTATCTATTAATAATTAAATTCTAAGTCAAACGTAGAAACTGCTATTAATTATAACACTGACACAGAACGCATAATTCACAAATCAATTTCCAAATTGAAATAATTATATAAATTGACTAGCTGTGCCCGCGACTTCGTCCGCGTGGAATAGTGACTGCATAGTAGTTACTACTTAACACACAATTATTGAGTAAACACGTCTTGAAACACGTACTACCATAAACAACTAAATTATAAGTACTTACAGATTATTTTACAGTTAAGAAATAAAAAAAATAATGACACAAAATAACTGTTAGTAAAATTAAAACTAAACTGAGCTATAAAACTTTGTTACAGAAGAGTTCAAAATTTCCAGGGTGTGGCTATCCTCTCGCTCCCATGTCCCCCTCTTCTTTCACAGCCTTTCAACCCTTCCCTTTCCATCCCTAGTAAATGGCAGAACCGATTTTGATGTAAATAATATTATCTCATTGTACCTATATGTACACGTCATATCCTATCGTTTGATGCTCCATTTGGTTTATTTATCTAACCACTGTCACCCCTAAAGTGCCCTATATGTAATAAACGGATGAACCGATTTCGATAAAACATTACTAATTGTAATTCACCCGTTATGCACATTCATTTGATATATCACTTAGGTAGGTACTATCACAATATTTGACAACATTCGTTTCTTTCATTCCCACTTATACCTATACAGTAAAGTAAAAAAAGTAGTCAAATTTTATCAAAATCGGTTCATCCATTTATTTGATATAGAAGGTATAAAAGTGGTAGATAATAAAAAAAGTGAATTTTGACTCAAGTGACATATGAAATGAAAGGGCATGACGTGTAAAGTATAATTAGACATATTTAATCAAAATCGGTTCATCCATTTACTATACCTATATACAGGGTGTAATCGTTAAGTGTGCACAGGCGATTTTTCCGTAAGTATTACAGATAACAAAAAACTTTAAACTGATATCGAAAGTACTTAACCTAATGAGTAAAATAAATCGAGAAATATAAAAAAAATTATCTTTAAACCCTCCCATACATTAAGTATGAAATATGAATATCCCGTATACATTTAATATGAAAGATTTTTAGATTTCTTTTTCTTTTTTGGTTTTCTGCTTTAATTACTTCGCAAATTTGAAGTGGCATTTTCCACGCTTTTTCCGGAAATTTTCACGCATTTTCCGGATATTTTCCGGGGATTTTCCGTGCATTTTCCGGGCATTTTCCAGGCATTTTCCACGCTATTTCCGGACATTTCCACGCATTTTCCGGATATTTTCCAGACATTTCCCTGGCATTTCCGGTTATTTTCCGGGATTTTCCAGACATTTTCCGGGAATTTCCCAGGCATTTTCCGGGGATTTTCCGAGCATTTCCCGGGGATTTTCCGGATGTTGCCCAGACATTTTCCGGACATTTCCCTAGCATTTTCCGGGAATTTTCCACGCATTTCCCAGGCATTTTCCGGACATTTCTCAGGCATTTTCCGGGAATTTTCCAGACATTTTCCGGACATTTCCCTGACATAGCCTGTAAATGTCTGGAAAATCCCCGGGAAATGCTCGGAAAATCCCCGGAAAATGTCTGGAAATCCCCGGAAAATGCCAGGGAAATGACCAAAAAATGTCTGGAAAACATCCAGAAAATCCCCGGGAAATGCTCGGAAAACCCCCGGAAAAAGCCTGGGAAATTCCCGGAAAATAACCGGAAAATGCCTGGGAAATGCTCGGAAAATGCGTGCAAATTTCCGGAAAAACCGTGGAAAATCCCTGGAAAATGCCAGGAAAATATCCGGAAAATGCGTGAAAATGTCCGGAAAATATCCGGTAAATGCGTGAAAATGTCCGGAAAATATCCGGAAAATGCCTGGAAAATCCCCGGAAAGTGCCTGAGAAATGTCCGGAACATGCCTGGGAAATGCGTGGAAAATCCCCGGAAAATGCCAGGGAAATGTCCGGAAAATGTCTGGGAAACATCCGGAAAATCCCCGGGAAATGCTCGGAAAATCCCCGGAAAATGCCTGGGAAATTCCCGGAAAATGTCTGGAAAATCCCGGAAAATAACCGGAAAATACCAGGGAAATGTCTGGAAAATATCCGGAAATTGCGTGGAAATGTCCGGAAAAAGCCTGGAAAATGTCCGGAAAATGCTCGGAAAATCCCCGGAAAATATCCGGAAAATGAGTGAAAATGTCCGGAAAAAGCGTGGAAAATGCCACTTCAAATTTGCGAAGTAATTAAAGCAGAAAACCAAAAAAGAAAAAGAGATCTAAAAATCTTTCATATTAAATGTATATTCATATTTCATACTTAATGTATGGGAGGGTTTAAAGATAATTTTTTTGATATTTCTCGATTTATTTTTAAAAATTTATTACGGCCATTTTACTCATTAGGTTAAGTACTTTCGATATCAGTTTAAAGTTTTTTGTTATCTGTAATACTTACGGAAAAATCGCCTGTGCACACTTAACGATTACACCCTGTATATAGGTATAGTAAATGGATGAACCGATTTTGATTAAATATGTCTAATTATACTTTACACGTCATGCCCTTTCATTTCATATGTCACTTGAGTCAAAATTCACTTTTTTTATTATCTACCACTTTTATACCTTCTATATCAAATAAATGGATGAACCGATTTTGATAAAATTTGACTTATTTTTACTGATAGGTCGTTCACTTTCATTTAATTTATCACTAAAGTATATTCGACAACTTTAGTTATTTTCATTCCCACTTTTACCCCTATATACCTAGTTACAATAAATGGATGAACCGATTTTGAAACAGTTTATTTAAGAACCAGCGTCGGAAAATATGCTGTCTAACAAAAAAACATCATCTAATTCGGATTACCTGCTAGCGAGCTACGGTGGCACAAACACACACACACACAGCGGTCAAACACTTATCACCCATATTTTTGCATCGGGGGTTAAAAATATAATATTATAAATACGACATAATTTAAAGGACATTTTATGTATAAAATTTACCTAGAAATAAGTATAATTTTAATTTGACCCCTCCCCCCTACTACCTCAGCTTACCCCCCCACCCTTGGGGACTTTCGATATGATCACTTGGACATAACTGTAGCGTATAACAGATAACTTACGTTTTATCGTACACTGTATGTGTACCATAGAATGCCTTAGCAAATGTTCGCCGTGAGTACTTAAATGGTCATAACTTTTTTATTTATGAACCGATTGACATGAAATAAACACTAAATGTTAAATGAAGATTACCACAATATATTAGTGAAAACCGCATCGAAATCGGATAAGCCGTTTCTGAGATTAGCGTGTTCAAACATACAGACAAACAGACAAACAGACAAAAAATTTTTTAACTACAGTTTTGGGTTTGGGATCGATTTAATAATAACCCCTGCTAATTTTTTTTTACATATTTTCATTGTACAGACACCACTTTTCTAGAATTTTATTATATGTATTGATTCTAAAAGTGTAATATAATACCTACCAACAAAAAACATGAATTGCTATCATTATAAAAAATAAATACCTATAAGTAACAACTTACTTTTTGTGGGAACGCATGATGGTGAAAATTCACAAAACACGAAGATTGCATTTGATATTTTTGGTTTTATGGCATTCAATTGCTTTATAAATATCACTACATAGTATAAAAAAAGTCGCTTTCTCTGTCCCTATGTCCCTTTGTATGCTTAAATCTTTAAAACTTCGCAACGGATTTTGATGCGGTTTTTTTAATAGATAGACTGATTCAAGAGGAAGGTTTTAGTATATAATTTATTAGGTTTTAGACAAAGCGGACGAACCCGCGGGCGGTAAGCTAGTAAATTTATAAAATACGAAGATTTTTAAAATTGTAACTAATGAACGCAATCAATATTAGATTAACTGTAGATAATGGTGTCTAGTTTTACTTAAAATAATAAACATCTACCCTCACTTTAAAAAAATGTAGTATATTTATTATTTACACGAAATATACCTTATAGGGAAGGGAAGATATGGGCTAAAGAGTTAAATAAATAACATCATTATATTTAAATTATTAATTTCCAACTGTGTATTCAGTAGTGTTAACATCTAAATTGATTTGATTTTTACGAAATCTCATAGATGGCGCTGTTACAAAATTAACATTATACAACTTACATTCTTTAAACTATGTTTCTCTTCCCAAGTTACTTAAATGGCATAATTTTTATAGTGTCAATCTAGATATTGTCAAACAACATTTATATATGCGTCATTTGATTATTAATTTCCAATAGTTAAGGTGTGTTTGATTTTCCTAACACTTCATAGATGGCGCTGTTTCAAATTTGTCTTTATACTGCTAAGATTCATTTAACTGTTTCTCTGCCCAAATTACGTAAATGACATAGTTTTTATTTTGTAAAGCTAGATAATAGCATGGCTTACTCGAAACCAACATTTAAACATGAGTCTTTAGATTGTACGCTGTCGTAGTACACGGAATATGTAAGAAAAATAAAGGCTCACAGCTCCTCCCCCGAAGGTGATATCATGATAATATGTTTAAACTATCCTCACCCGACCTCTTAGGAATATTCATGCAAAATTTGAAGTAAATCTATGCAGTACTTTTCGAGATTAGCCCGGTCAAACATACAGACAAACAGACAAACAGACAAACAGACAAACAGACAAAAATTCTAAAAACTATATTTTTGGCTTCTATATCGATTATAGATCATGGATTATGTATTCTTTAAAAAAAATATTCAATGTACAGTTTTGACTTTCCTACGATTTTATTATATGTATATAGATAAAAACTATATTTTTGGCTTCTATATCGATTATAGATCATGGATTATGTATTCTTTAAAAAAAATATTCAATGTACAGTTTTGACTTTCCTACGATTTTATTATATGTATAGATGATAGCTCGTAAGAAACATCAATAGAATCATTACTAATCAAGATATCAATGTGCAGTTTAATCAAATGAAGAAGCAAAAAGAAATCATTATTATATAATTCTAGAAAATTCCATTGACTAAAACAACATTCAAGCCAGACGTTCAAGAACGTTAAATGTAACGTTTATTTTAGTTAAATAAGAGCAAATCGGGATTAAACTTACTCAAATCTGCATGCTGAAATAAGCAATTTAGTTAACTGTATTACGTTGAAAGATACAAAAAGCGGTGGCCGTGTTCCAACTAGCTTGTTAGTTAATAGCGTATATTATATGTACAATTATATGATGTTAGAGCATAGAGATAGTATGTACCACGTACTAGAGTGGCTATTCCAAACAAAAACATTGCGTGCGGCCGATGTGCTGGGGTACGTGTGGAACGAGCGGGGCGTGGCTTCAAGTTCAATGCAGATGCGACACATTGTGCAATTTGTTTACTCGGTACTATCTGGTGGTACTGATACTAGGGAATTAATAAAAAGAGGATTTTATATTAAACTATGTATTTTAATTTCCTTTAAATAATATCAATTTAGTAAGCTTTTGTCGTTTTGTGTAGTAATCAATAGTTTTATCAGTTTTTGCTTCATGATGTAATCGAATTTTGGAGTATTGGTTTATAATAGCCCTAATTAAATGGATACGATGATTCAATGTTGATGGCGTTTACGTATAAGAAACTCACATTTTGAAAAATCTCACGTGAGATTCGGGGATGGGGGAGGGGGTTGAATAAAATCTCACGACATCTCACCAGGGGGGGAGGGAGGGGCAAAAAAATTAAAAAAAAAACACCTCACGTAATTTATGGACGCCCCCTTACTCGATCACAATTTTTGTAACGAATGTGAAAGACGAAACAATAAATACGCATAGCGGCTTATACTATAAACGGAACTACATTTAAAAATATACTTTATTTATTGAGTTATAAGGTTGCTTCCATTCTGTTTATTTACATTCTCAAAAACATCAATCGCGGCAGAGGCGGCTTGCGACAAAGGCGGCTTGTGTCAAAGGCCTCGGCGATATCATTTAAGAACATCGAGATATATGTACTACGTACTAGAGAGGCGATCGCTACTACACTCTCTTTAACACGAGCTAGAGGCAAGAATCACAAGTCTCTTTAGTCTGTGCCGGACTGTGCCCCCCGCTTGCCGCGTCAACACGTGTTATTGCTCTGTTCAAAATGCCTTCGTGTGTGCTAAGATATTGTTTTAACAGTTCCCATAATACAAACAAAGCCCGAGGAGTGACTTTTCACCAGTAAGTTTCCTTATTATGAGTAAGTCATGCATTTTACTAATATTGTTATCATTTTGCGAAAAATCACCACGCGTTCTGCGTTTCGCGCCATTTTTCATAGACTAACAGCACAGACGTGACACTATCGATGAGTCTGTTAAAAAAATGTAACTGGATTTTTTAACTATGCATATACAATATATACTAGGAAAGATTACCGTGGTGTAGTACCTAAATATTTATACTTTTACCCGACTACGCAAAGTAAAACGGTAGGTTATATTAAGTAATATTTATTTATTTACCTATTTTTATTTATTAAAAAAAGGTTCATCAACAGTCGTTCCAATAGGATTTATAAATTATTATGCACAACTATTACAAATAAACACAACATTCACAGAAACTAATACAGTAAAAGTTCCTTAATCGCGCTTCCTTTATTCGCGTTTTCACTATTCGCGGATTAAAAAAATGCGACCCAATTTCTATATTCGCGACTAAAAATTTTTTTTATTCGCAGATTTAATAAGTACATACATAATAATAAAATTATTCCAATAGGTATCTTACCCAATATCCTTGTCAAATGGACTAATAAGAAAATAAAATAGATCTTATTACAAGTTTGCCTAAAGTACATAATATTATGTTCTTAAATGATATCGCCGAGGCCTTTGACACAAGCCGCCTTTGTCGCAAGCCGCTTCTGCGGCGATTGATGTTTTTGAGAATGTAAATAAACAGAATGGAAGCAACCTTATAACTCAATAAATAAAGTATATTTTTAAATGTAGTTCCGTTTATAGTAAAAGCCGCTTTGCCTATTTATTGTTTCGTCTTTCACATTCGTTACAAAAATTGTGATCGAGTAAGGGGGCGTCCATAAATTACGTGAGGTGTTTTTTTAAATTTTCTGCCCCTCCCTCCCCCCTGGTGAGATGTCGTGAGATTTTATTCAACCCCCTCCCCCATCCTCGAATCTCACGTGAGATTTTTCAAAATGTGAGTTTCTTATACGTAAACGCCATCAACATTGAATCATCGTATCCATTTAATTAGGGCTATTATAAACCAATACTCCAAAATTCGATTACATCATGAAGCAAAAACTGATAAAACTATTGATTACTACACAAGACAAAAGCTTACTAAATTGATATTATTTAAAGGAAATTAAAATACATAGTTTAATATAAAATCCTCTTTTTATTAACCCAGATAAGCCTACTGTCCTATATTTAGGACAGTAGAAATAAAAAAAAATATCAGAATACCCTCTTTATCTAAGATTATTTAGTCTTATGATTTGCAGTAAGAAACGTGTCAGCTTTATTAGAAAAAATAAAAAGACGGTTATTTTAACAGTTTTTACCTTATATTTTACCTTATAAGTGTGTAATAAAAGTGCGTTGCAGACATGGCAAATGACAGGTATGTATAAAAAGTTATATTTTACTCGTGAGTTGTTTTTTTCTGTGTTAATATCTAGTTGATAACCTTAACTTTTGTACTAAATAAATATTCTAGCAAAATAATATAAATAAATTACGTATAACTTGTTACAAATACTAGCGTACTATATATAGGACAGTAGGATAATATACATGATTTTAGTACAATAATACAACTTTTTCTTTACAGACCGTTAGCTGCGCATGAAATTTTAGATGCTTTAGAAAATGTTTCTGATAATGAAGAAGATTATAGAGAACGACTGATATGTATTCTACCTCCTCCTGTTGATCCTGACTGTCTCACTGACGAAGATTCGGGTGAAGAAGATAATGTTACTTTGAATAATTTGCCACGAAACATTCTGCTTCAACCGGCTGAAGTAATGATTCAAGGGCAGATTATGGTGAGTGATACAGAAGAAGAACCTTCTTATTCTACAGGTCGAACTAAACGTAGGCGTACCTACGCATGGAGAAAACGGGACTTGGCAAAAAATCCCGTGAATTGGCCAGATGTTCAAGGCGCTTGCCAAGATAAGCGCCCAATTGAGTGGTTTGAAAACTTCTTAGATGAAGATATTATTTCGTTGTTGGTGTCAGAGAGCAATAAATATGCTGTCAAAAAGAATTTGCCTGGAGACATAACCACTGAAGATATGAAATGTTTCATCGGCATATTGTTGGTTAGTGGTTATTCATGGCTCCCCCGTAGAAGAATGTATTGGGAAAACTCCCCTGATACAAAGAATGAATTGATCAGCTCGGCTATGACTAGGGATAGATTTGACTTTATTTTTCGCCACCTTCATGTCAATGATAATCTGGATTTGCAAGACAAATACACAAAAGTACACCCCCTAGTTACACTTCTAAATAAAAAGTTCTTAGAGTTTTCTCCTCTTGAAGAGCATTACAGTGTAGATGAGGCCATGATCGACCGACCGGCCGACCCTCCCATCATGAACATGCTGATAGTCGTAAAGACCAAATGAATCATCTGGTTATTCCTCAATCGAAGCAAACACGCTGTCGTCAATATCACAAAAAATGTTTGACACGTTGCAAAAAATGTGATGTTGGAGTGTGTGTCAAGTGTTTTGAAACATATCATTCATAAATAGTGTTAATCTAGTAAATTACATATAACAATGGGTAATATAATCAATAGTTATCTAATAAACTACACTTTTTGATTACATTCTGTTTTGTCATAAATGGTCTTTTATTTCCTCTTATTATCCTACTGTCCTACATATAGGACGGCTGTTTCCCTGAAAGCCTTACACTTAATTTTTTTTTTCATAATTTTTTTTATGTTGCATAAGATCTAATAAACTAAATAATGTAACTTTTTTCAAAATTTTCAGAAAATTTTAGTTTCAGGCTTATCTGGGTTAATTCCCTAGTATCAGTACCACCAGATAGTACCGAGTAAACAGATTGCACAATGTGTCGCATCTGCACGCATTGCTTAATCTTTGAACTTGAAGCCACGCCTCGCTCGTTCCACACGTACCCCACCACATCGGCCGCGCGCAATGTTTTTGTTTGGAATAACCTCTCTAGTACGTAGTACATATATCTCGATGTTTAAGAACATAATATTATGTACTTTAGGCAAACTTGTAATAAGATCTATTTTACTTTCTTATTAGTCCATTTGACAAGGATATTGGGTAAGATACCTGTTGGAATAACTGTTGATGAACCTTTTTTTAATAAATAAAAATAGGTAAATAAATAAATATTACTTAATATAACCTACCGTTTTACTTTGCGTAGTCGGGTAAAAGTATAAATATTTAGGTACTACACCACGGTAATCTTTCCTAGTATATATTGTATATTCATAGTTAAAAAATCCAGTTACATTTTTTAACAGACTCATCGATAGTGTCACGTCTGTGCTGTTAGTCTATGAAAAATGGCGCGAAACGCAGAACGCGTAGTGATTTTTCGCAAAATGATAACAATATTAGTAAAATGCATGACTTACTCATAATAAGGAAACTTACTGGTGAAAAGTCACTCCTCGGGCTTTGTTTGTATTATAGGAACTGTTAAAACAATATCTTAGCACACACGAAGGCATTTTGAACAGAGCAATAACACGTGTTGACGCGGCAAGCGGGGGGCACAGTCCGGCACAGACTAAATGAGACTTGTGACTTTTGCCTCTAGCTCGTGTTAAAGAGAGTGTAGTAGCGATCGCCTCTCTAGTACGCAGTACATATTATCTCGATGTGTTAGAGTGATGCCAAGAGCTTAGAGATTAGTTTTGTTAGTTTTAATTGGAGTATAATTGTGACATATTAAAAAAGTTCAGTGAGTGGTTTGGGCTATATTGTAACTTTTTTTTTATTTTTTTTTATTGTCTGATAGGGAAGCGCTTGACCACGATCTCGCCTGATGGTAAGCTGAGATGTGGCCTAAGATGGAGCGCGCTTCCCTAGAAGGTACCCGTTCACTCTTTTCTTGAAGACCTCCATGTTGTACTCGTCGGGGAACACAGACTCAGGAAGCATGTAACTTTTTTTTTTTTTTTTTTTTTTAATTCGGTTAGGTAGACAATTTGACCACAGGCCCACCTGATGGAAAGCGGTGACGCGGTCTGTGGTGGTAAATCATGTCTACCTAGAAAATGCCTATTTATTCGCCTCTTGAAGGAACCCATATTGTAGTTCTCCGGAAAGACAGACGCTGACAGGGAGTTCCACTCTTTGGCGGTTCGCACTAAGAATGACGACGCAAAGCGTGAAGTGCGAGCAGTCGGCATTTCCACCAAGTAAGGATGGTAACCTGCAGTGCGCCTGGATGTTCGTTGAAAAAAAGGGGAAGCAGGGATGATGCTGTGCAATTCAGTGGCGCATTCGCCGAAGTGTAAGCGATAGAAAACCGAAAGACTGGCAACTCTTCGGCGATGTGTAAGACTCTGAAGGCGGTTTTTAGTTAAGTTATCGTCGCCTATAATTCTTTTGGCACGTCTTTCCATCGCTTCCAAAACATCAAGGTGGCATTTGGCAGTGCCTGCCCACAGGTGGCAGCAGTATTCCACACAACTAAAACTATTGCATTTATGTTGATATCAGGGTATAAGGCATTATTGGGTAGCCTATAATAATGGTAAATAGACCTTGGAGGATTTTTTGTTAAGGTGTGAAAGGTTTTCATTATAAACGTAGAGTCGGTATAAACAGACTGGTTATCTAAATGAAACAAAAAAAGATCGTGCGTGCCAAGCACACGTGTCAGAAGTGAAACTTCTTTGGCAAGATTCAAAGAGGTCAAAATCGTCGCCTTACTCTATATGACGGTATTACCACGACGCGACCTTGAAATTTTACTCTCAACGCGCCTAAGAAAGATTCACTCCAAAAATTGGTTAAAAACAAAATTATTTTAAAATACCTAAGATATTTTCAACGCGACTTCCCTTGTTATCAGCAGATAACCGTTTGATAATAACTAAAGTAAATATTATCCGTGTGACGCCGTACGCAGCTATTGTGGGGAAAACAATCGCTTATCTTTATTTATGAGTAACAGAAAAATGTATCAAGGACAAATATTATATTATTATCTACCTAATTGTGAAAGGGACAGTGATTTCGTTTTCACTGATAAACGAGAATGAAAAGAGCGCTATAAATAAAATAATTGTATAAATAAAAAATTAATTTGTCGATACACGATACATTATGACTATACATATTATTATGTTTATTATTTAAAAAGGGCCGCCTCCTTGGTACATTGGTTGACGCATAAGCGTAGAATCGAGGGGTCCTGGGTTCGATTCCCGGTGGAGACGAAGAAAAAAAATGTCTCGGTCTGGTAAGACACAGAAGGCTGATCACTTACTTGTCCCTAAAGAAAATCGATCAGTGAAACAGATGTATGGATAATGCATCTGCCCCTTACCCCACTAGGGGACACGGGACTTCACATTTTTATGTTTATTATTTACTGTATCCATAGATATTGTGGATAAAAATAATATTCAGAAATTCACCTCGACAATAATTATTTCTTTCTCATCTTTTTAGGAGGCTACACATATGCATAGGTTCTGACTAATATAAATTCTCATAGTATAGTAGCACAGTATTACAATATTATTGCCTACAGTAAGGAAACGCCTTTGATGTCGCGCGATGCCGCCGCCAGCGTAGGTACTTACGCTGCCACACGAAAATACGCTAGGGTTGCAACAAATGGGAAACAAAACAATTGTGATTATTAATATTATGATGAAATCATTTATTCATATGTACATTCAAAATAATTGCGATTATTAAATCTGATGTAATTATTTGTTCATAAATATATAATTACAGATATTGCACTGCTAAATATTATTTACGTGGACACTTTATTTTTGGATGTTATTAATTGTATATTATAACATTTAACTAAGTAATGCATTCGCATTGGTATGTACAATCTGATTAGAAAATAATGAGGACAACATATACATAGCTTTGATTTTAATTCAACAGATACAATTAATACAATCTTTCTGAAATATTGTTTCCTTCTGAGATTTCAATGTAGATTTACATCCGTAAACGGAACAGTTTGTGCGCGCCATAATAGAATATGTAAGTACGGAAGTACCTATGTATAATAAAATTATTACACAAAAAATACGACTGCGTCGTCCTTTCGCGCTAGGTAAGGCAAACTAAGCGTGTTTGCCTTTGCCTTAAGCGTCTTATTCACGGTCCATCCCCGACGTACGTCAGCTCAAGGCCGCGGTGCTGGATGTATCCTACTGACGATCGTGCGCGCATCAAGCATGGCTAGGGTTGCCAACTTTTATTTGAAGAAATAGAGTATATCTGATTTTAAAGGAGGTAAATAAAGAGTAAATAAATATTTTTAAAAATGTATTTTTTTGTACTTTTTGCAGTACCTAAGAATTTTTCATTGAATGAATTACATATATGAATCCAAACATTCCAAATCTAAATTTATATATTTCTAGAGCTCATTTTTAATTAATTTTTAATGAAGCTCGGTTTCTCTCTTCCCGCCACTTCACATTCATGACCGAAAAGACTCTTTCAGTAAATGCTGAAGTGGCGGGAACAGAGAGTATATAGCTAATCATTTTTTTTAAACAAACAAATTCGTTAGGACATTTTTTTTAAATAAATTGCCATTTTTCTGCAGTGGACTTTTGCATAAAATCTGTGTTATTCAACAATTCGCCTTGGAGTTCTTTTAAAATAATAACTTCTGAATATAAACTGTCCATGTGTACTAGGTTGATCCAAAAGTAATGATAATTGGGTATTTCCTGTGTACATAAAAATATAAAATAACTGTTTCTTATAAATTTATAAAGAATAGAAAAAATTCGATCACGAGGCGGGACTCGAACCCGCATCCTTTCGCGCCATTCCGGGGCGGATGCCTGACCAACTCAGCCACTCGTGACCCGCCAGAGCAATCGAATTTATTCTATTCTACTGTTTCTTGCTTGCTCATGTGCTCACTAAGTTATCACAAAAAAATCATATCAATAGGCCACGTTTCCAAGTATTTACATTAATTTCTGTTGGCAACACTGATCTGCTGTACAGCAAGCCTATTCACGATCGAGCACGCACGATGCAGGACGGCTCTGACGTACGTCCGCGCTATTCACTGTCCATCTGCACGACGTTCGCGGTGGTGGGGGTGCTCGCTGGATGAAAAATTGGTCGTGCACATCCAGCAACATAATAATAATAATTATTGACGTACGTCAATACTATTCACTGTCGTTTTGCGTCGTGCATCGTGTATGACCTTGGCGGGACGTACGTCAAGATGGACCGTGAATAAGACGTTTTACGCGGCCCGCGTCGCCCGACCCCCCGCCAGTTCCCCTCCGTTTCTCTGCACAAGTACATTCGCTTCCGTACTGTATAGATATTGTAATACTGTGATAGTAGTGTTTGATTAGATACTATCCAAGCAGTAGGTATAGAATACCTAATAACATAGTGAGAACAGTGTTTATCTAACACTAGATTTCCGCCCGCGGCTTCGCCCGCGTTTTCAAAGGAAAACCCGCATAGTTCCCGTTCCCGTGGGATTTCCGGGATAAAACCTATCCTATGTGTTAATCCAAGTTACCCTCTATATGTGTGCTAAATTTCATTGTAATTGGTTTAGTAGTATTTGCGTGAAAGAGTAACAAACACGCACAGACACATCCTCACAAACTTTCGCATTTATAAAATTATTTATTTTTACAAAAAAGTAAGCCACCTTCAAATTGTAAACACGAACCAAAAAAGCTCATCAAAATTGATTCACACAGTAGAAAGTGCTGCACATGTAACAAAGCAAAAAAAAATACAGTCGAATTTAGAACCGCCTTTTTATAAAGTCAGTTGAGAATATAAATACAGGTCAATATAATATTATAGTCGCTACATAATAAACAAGGTGTATGTATTCGTCCAAAGGTTTAAAGTCGGAAGACGTCCAGAGCCTTCGAATCGAGTTGACGGCACGTGCGCTGTATCGGTATGAAAAGACTAGTGATTGTTACACACTTTTGTTATATTTTTTATTTATTTTTTTATATTTTAGAGGATTTAAGATTTATATTAACTAGACTGTTATATTACATATACACCTAAAACAGCAATTAAGAATTAAATAAATTCAAGTAAATTACTTTTAATGAGAATGGATCTCCGATCTCCCTCTAGTTTATTCGTAGTTATTTCTACGGGCGCATACTGTAATGTAACTTTTTAATCATATATATCTGTGATAATTTGTTTGTTTTTTAATGTGCATGTGTTTGTTATATAAAATAACAGTTGCTGTCTATTCTCAGTGAAAAATAAACTACGTTTAGCCTGTTGGGGGATTAACAGTGACAAACAGTTTTAAAAAGGCAGCTGTTGTGCGTACTGCATAATTATATTTTAATGTAAATATGTGAATAATGTTTGTTTGTTAAGACAATTATTACTAAGTTCTACTAAATAAAGGTACTTTTGTACTAAATGTACTTTAATATAAAATAAAACAACAATTTCCAATAGCGCAGCGGTTGAACAAAGTATTATTCGATTTTATAACATTACAAGATGTAAAGTTAATAAAAATTGTTTAAAACATGAAGCTCGGGTATAAAGGAATCAACTGGGCAGAGAACAGAGCCAACCAATAACATGGAAAATGCAACAAACGATTGAATTTCAACCCTGTTTATTTCATTTTGTATTTTGTTAGGGTTGTCAGTGTTTTGAAAGTTATTACAATATTTTAAAGAGATTTCATTGAATTTAACTATTACCTTTACTTTCAGAATATTACTTTTTCAAAACTAATATTCTTATAATTCTAACGTTGTAGGGGATGAACAATCTGATTTCAATTTTATATTTATAAAAACTGTATTTTAAAATAATAAATGTGAACAGATTTAGGTAAGTTTCCTAGCTATAGCTTGCGCTTTATATCAAAACTAAAAATACATTATATTCAGTGTTAACTTTTGACTAAATTAGACAGTGACACACCCAGGCCCTAATAACCTGAGCCACACATTAAAAAAAGTTATTTATAATTTCAATCAAGTGGCAACCCTAACCAAATTTCCCCAAAGGACGTGTTTGCTAACGCGTTTTTTGCCCCGGCATTGTGCCTTCGTTTTTGTGGCGCGTAATTGGAAACTCATGTTTTGAACCGTATTAGCTTATATTGAATTAGCTGACGTTGAATGAGCGAACGTTTATGTGTAAGTGAAAGTTCAATTTGTTCATTGCTTGTGATTTTATTTACATTGTTTAAAGGTTGATTTTAAGGTATCGATGAGGGCTGTGTGACTTGTAACAAAACTGTTCACAACAAGCTACGTAGTCAAAATACGCTGAAGCATGCTACAGCATAGCCTTTACTTCCAATCCTCTTTAATAAAAATACATTTGTAAAGAAAAAATCGCCAGAAAGTTATTTGTAAAGATTCCATGATTTGTCCAGTGATGAAGATAGTTCATAGTTGATGTTTAAATACGGTTTTCTAGAACTGAACACATATTTGGAGATGGTATTTGGATTTGATTGTTTGGGGAGCGACTTTTATGTGATTAAAGAAACACACTTAATTTTTGCTCGTAAAGATATCGTATCTCGTACTATATTATATGTATATACTTGGTTCTTCATTAGTGTATCCGTGTCCTCTTACATTCATTATACCATTTCTTTTAGTTACTTGACCTTCCGCCTGTATAAGCACAAAGAACGGTAGCTAAAGTATACATTTTTGGCACACAGCCCGAATCCGCAGAGCATATTATAGTTATTGTCATTGAATCGTCTACTCAATTTCACGGACCGCTCGCCGCTCGGTCAGGTAGAACTTTGTGGTGCCTGGAAATATAACCCTTGCGGAATTAAACTGCGACTTAAATGTTAGGCTGGACGAGGGTATGGCATACTTCTGATTTTTGTCGCAATCTTTGGAAGTATTGAATGATTTTATATGGTTAGCCCATTTCATAGAGATTAAGAGGGCAACCCATGAAATGATGTTGATAGTCAGCGGTAAATGTCATAACCATTCATAGAATATAAAGAAGAAGTAGCTTGATCCCGCGGCTTCACTCGTGTGGCACCCAGGTTATAAGAAGCCTATATGCTTGTCCAGACTAATATTTCCTGATCCTGACCAAATTTAATACATATCCAATCAGCCGTTTTTGCGTGAAAGAGTATCAAACATACCTCCGTATTCTAACAAACTTTACCGGTTATAATATAAAAGGATGGGAACTAACTACTTCGTATATGGCAATATAAATGAAAATAGAATATCGGCGCCATAGTGACAGTTTACTGTCGCGTTCCGTACGGTGAGTGAGGGGTCCGGAGGCCCACATCTCTTCCCATCCCCTACCCATCCTCTCCTTCCCTATCCTCATTCCCTCCCATCCTCGCCCCTTCTACCTAACTCCTTCCTTGTGGACAGCAACACATCCACTTCCCAGTGAAGTGGATGATTATGGGCGGCGTGTATCGCTTAACACCAGGCGACGCGTCTGCTCGTTTGCTATCCAATAGCATAAAAAAAAAAAAAAAAAAAAAAAATAACACATCATAATACATACTTAAAGAAATTAGTTGAAAGCAGTTCTTTAAGCAACCAAGCTTTAAACAACTTAAAAGCGTCAACAATCGCAAAAACATTTCCCGTCACGTCGTTTCTCTAAATGCCTCCATTCTCCAATACAGGCCATTAGCGAAACTAAACCAATAGTCACTGAAGTAATTAGTGTAGTTAACTCAGGCCTAGCTCGATACTAAGTTTCAATTATTTGTTCAACCGTTAATGTGGCGTCGAAGTGTAATTAATTATACATGGCAAGCTCAATTCTAATTTAGGAAGATAACCATTTATAGTGGATTATAATATGTATTACATGTTAACAAGATATTTTTTTTTAATTTTGAAATAAAAAAAAATCCCAATGGCGAAAATAAACACAACACTAAAAATCATTAAAACCCGTTCAGCCGATCTTAACCTATACGTATGAAGAGGTGTAACTAACACGATGGTCCGGGAGCCAGAAGCAGATTTTATGACCAAGTTCCTCTCAAGCGGTAATTAGTAAAATGCATCAAAGTATAGTATTATGAAGCCTCGTGAACGTCAGCTGGAGCTCGGTTGGGGGGGTGAGCGGTTGTAGCCTCCCACGCACGTAAGAAAAAAAAGTATATTCATTCATTTCCTCTCAGCTAAAAATTTGTCAAATTGTAGCTAACCCAATATCTCAACGAAAAATAATAATCAGCTGGTTACAGCATGGTGTATTATACGTCAGCTGGTGTCTCGAATATAATGAGACATTAACAAAATCATCGAGATACGTGGAATTCCATCAACATAAGTCCCCGTAAAAGATAAGTAATAACTTTATTAATTATATATTATACTATTATTTTTTTAATAATTATAGTTAACTAATGTTTTTAGTGGGTTATTTCATATTTGTTACACTTTTAGGTAGTTATGTGAATTTGATGATATGATAGTTATTTTTAAATGCAGTTTATAATATTTGTAAAAACATGTTTACCGATGTGGCTGAATGTACGTAGTACCCCGATCATGCGCACAACTAACCACCTCCAAGTACCTTATTACTGTCTATATTATGCTAGCGTGTGTTGCTTGAATTTTTAAAAATAACGATAATAACTAAAGATACGTCATTTCATCACAGATGAAAATTTGTGAGCTGATTGTTAATATACTGATGCGATAAATAAAAAAAATCAGCTAGCAATAATTCGAGGAAAACCTAGTCAGTTGATGCATATAAATTGGCAATAGATGCTTCTGTCTAACTCCTATGTAATAAGTAATAACTTTCAAAGTATCAGCTGACGGTTTTTCCACCAAGATACAGCCAGCTGACCTATATATATATCCACAGTTACATATAAGCTATCATCAGGTAAATTTGTGTTTGAGAGGAAATCACGGAAAATAATTTTATTTTTTTCATGTTCGAGACACCAGCTGACGTATAATACACCATGTTGTAACCAGCTGATTATTTTTTTTCGTTGAGATATTGGGTTAGCTACAATTTGACAAATTTTTAGCTGAGAGGAAATGAATGAATGTATTTTTTTTTCCTACGTGCGTGGGAGGCTACAACCGCTCACCCCCCCAACCGAGCGCCAGCTGACGTTCACGAGGCTTTATAATACTATACTCTGATGCGTCTGACGAATTATCTCTTGAGAGGAAATAATTAACCAAATTTGCACCTGGCTCCCTAACCACGACTTTCTTTTTAATACGCTTTTATTAGCTTCACCCATATTATGTTTGTATATAATCTACTCCTTTTTGATCCACTTTGTACATACAGATTTAATTCAAACTTATCAAGGATCGATGACAATACATTAATTTCATGATTTTATCTTATTATCCTGGGATTACCAGAATTCAATTATTTCCATACGCAAGTAAGATAATAGTTATTTTTTTTTTCATTAAAACGTGTTATTATATCAACATTTATTTACTTAGATATTGTTTGAAGGTAACAATTATATGGAATACAAGAAACTATTTGCCAGAGTTGAGATTTCAGTTCTGAGCAAGTTTAACAGCATTCAAAGTGCGGTGGAGAGTTCTAGAAGCGTGTTCGGTTTGTTTCCTCAAGGGTTATACAGTTCTAGCACAGTATTACAATATTATTTCCTACAGTAAGGAATCGCCTTTGATGTCGCGCGATGCCGCCGCCAGCGTAGGTACTTACGCTGCCACACGAAAATACGCTAGGGTTGCAACAAATGGGAAATAAAACAATTGTGATTATTAATATTATGATGAAATCATTTATTCATATGTACATTCAAAATAATTGCGATTATTAAATCTGATGTAATTATTTGTTCATAAATATATAATTATAGATATTGCACTGCTAAATATTATTTACGTGGACACTTTATTTTTGGATTTTCTTAATTGTATATTATAATTTATAACATTTAACTAAGTAATGCATTCGCATTGGGATGTACAATCTGATTAGAAAATAATGAGGACAACATATACATAGCTTTGATTTTAATTCAACAGATACAATTAGGTAATACAATCTTTCTGAAATATTGTTTCCTTCTGGGATTTCAATGTAGATTTACATCCGTAAACGGAACAGTTTGTGCGCGCCATAATAGAATATGTAAGTACCTTTGTATAATAAAATTATTACACAAAAAATACGACTGCGTCGTCCTTTCGCGATAGGTAAAGCAATCTCAGCGTGATTGCTTTACGCGGCCCGCGTCGCCCGACCCCCGCCAGTTCCCCTCCGTTTCTCTGCACAAGTACATTCGTCGCACTACTGTAGGATGGTAATACTGTGGTTCTAGGCTTTATTTTTAGCTTCTCAATACTGTATACAACGTTTATTCATTATACACCATTAAAATATGTATATTTGTGATTCACTAGAAACTTAAGGTGGTAAATCGTAACACTATGTCATGAAAAATTCTTCATAAGTTCTTTTAGAATAAGTCTAATTGAATAAATAAATGATTTTGAGTTGGAGCTCATAAAAAAATAATGTTTCACATGTTTTACAAGACTCCACTTGCTTACAAATAAACTCGATAGATGCAGATGGGAAATATAGCTATAATATTATGTCCCGAGTTCTTTAATATCTCACACTGTTTAATTATTTTTCTGTTTATCATGGGCGAAATTATATTATATATAATTATACAAGTTTTGTAAGTCTATATCATCAAGCTCTATCTACAGCATAGATACATATATGTTAGTCGACATTTGCTCATTAGTTGCGTTCGTAATCAGCCAAACTTTGGCCATTAAAAATAATATCCTTATATTAACAATAAGCGGGTGTTTGTCCGCTTTTGGCTTCTTTATAGTATAATATAATTACATAGTCGTAGAGGTCTCATGGGAAATTACACGTCTGTCTGTCCCTCACACGTAGTTATTACGTCAAGATGCAGGCTGCCTCCTGAATATAAAGAGATGAGATTTCGTGATAAAAATAATGCTGTGTTACGTTTAGAGAAAGTTCTGGAATATTCTGGATTCTTCTGTGCACTGGGAACTTTCAGCGGTTCAGTTTTTGCACTTAAAATTCCAAATTATGAAATAGCATGTTTTGAAAAATTTATATTGAAAGTTATAATAAACTAGCGGTCCGCCCCGGCTTCGCCCGTGGTACATATTTACGTTTTCTCTACATAAAAACCATCCTCGTACTTCAAGGAATATAATAAAAAAAGAATTATCGAAATCGGTTCAGTCGTTCTCGAGTTATGCGCTTACCAACACATTTTGCGATTCATTTTTATATATAAGACTAGCGGTCCGCCCCGGCTTCGCCCGTGGTACATATGAAAAATAGATGTTGGCCGATTCTCAGACTTACCCGATATGCACAGAAAATTTCATGAGAATCGGTCCACCCGTTTCGGAGGAGTATGCAGACTAACATTGTGACACGAGAATTTTATATATAAGATGTAGGTGTGAAACATGCGCTCAACGCAATTTATTACATTGAAGATACGAAAATTCCTCGGGGATTTTTAATGTCATTCTTTTTGACTTTGTTCACCTCTATCATAGAGTGATTACCTACTTAGTTCAGAAATTAATATCAAATAAAAATTTAGGTACAATTCACTATAGTCTGTCCTCTATAAGAATTGCTTTTTGACAGCTCGACGGGTGATACCAGAAGTGATGTTCAAAAGATTATCGATTATGATACCATTTCAATTATAAATTCAAAATATTATCATAAATCGAATCAGGTACGTAAATAATAATTACAACGTAAACGTACTAATAAGATATGTAATAATAAGACCACATATTTGTGCATTGTATGTTAAAACTAAACTAAACTAATATTTTATTATTTATTGGTTTCTATCTTACAATTTGGTTGTCTTTACGTTTAAATTATATAACATAATAGAAGAGTTTTTCTGTATCGGATATATTTTACAGAGTATTTCTATCGATTATTTTAATCTATCGACCCATCATTGAATAATTCTGTGTAGGCAGCACTAAGTGGGCGGGACTTGTCCATGAAGTACGATAATTATTTGTATCACATTTTAACATAGACAATACAATCCTTCATAGGCGTGAAGCTGTCAAAAAGCAAATAATATAATGGACAGAGTATAAGTATGTTAATCCCAATCTTCTCAAGCGGTATTTAGATTTACGAGCGTGACCTATTCGCAAGCATGCTCCTTATATTTTTCCCCAGATAAGTTTTACTATCGTAAAATTCTAGCAGTTTCAAAGCAACAATTTAGAGACATCGTAAAAGCGGCACTTACTTCTACAAGTTTAGTTTTATATTGGATGAAAATTGACAAGTCATCAAGGTTCGATCGTAAAAGGAACTTTTGTTTATTCAGTTCAGGAGGCAGAAATTTAATCTTATTCGACTCGAGCCTATAATTTAGTTTATTTTCTTCCTTGGAACATTATTGGAAGAGGGATACTGTTATTTGAACCATTGTAATTTATGGACTGTGGTATTTAATTGTAAAACTTGACGATTCAAAAGTATTTTATATGAAGTATTGTTGGGCATAAAGAAGTAAGCATATTTTAAGCTGATGTCTATAAATTTTGTTAGGAACTGTACACTTGCATTACTACTTAGTGGTTGTATAGGTATTTGGAAACTTCGACTAAATGCTCTGAAGAGAGAAGGTTCTGGAATCGACGCTATGTCGCTTTAAGCTGACCGTCTATGTTATTACACAACTGCATTACAAAATGATTTCTTTTTCTTTGTATTTCCCGTGACAATTAAACGTAAGATAACATAAAATTAGCGCTTTTTAAAACCTTCAATTTCTTTAAAGTCAATTTTAAATTTGACTTCAAGGTGACAGATAAACTTAGGTAAGTTAAACAAGTTCATTCAGCTGAATATAACTTCAGACATGAGGCGAGCCGAGGTAACTTGAAGTGATTCAATTAACTATAATAGTCCAATGATTGTTCAAACTTTGTTCAGTACTTGCTGAATGTTACATCTTTTCTTTACATGCTTTTGATTTTCATTTTCTTGTAATTATTTAGATTTTACAAGTTTAATTATAGTTTTGATTATAGTTAATTTAGATTTACGTAAAATTGCCATTTTGGTACCTAATTATCTCGTTGAAGATGATGTTATAACTACTAAGCAATGCAGGCAATATTTTTAATGCATCTAATAAAAAAATATTGGATACGAAGGAATAAAGAACTAATTTTAAGGCAAGCATTAGAACATAGAAAAGAATTCGCAATTCTCAGTTTCCACTTTATAAAAAGAAGAATCAAATGACAAAAACACCTTCAAAGGAGATAATTCCAAGAACTTATACCGATACAAATATTTCGGAACAAACCCAAAATAATGAAACGCTTTGTAATCGATACCGAGAGAATTTTGTACGAAATTTTAATTAGACCCTTGAGCCTCTGAAGGTTTCATATAAGAGGGTTTTAATGAGATGAAAGCGGATGTATTATGGGATATTATGATGGAAATTGATTTAATGATTAGTACAGATAATATATGAATATGAAAACCATTTGGGAAGGTTTAAATTATATTACCTCGGTACCGAGGTAATTTTAAGGGTTTGGTAGAATTTATTTATAAAGAGTGTGATTTATTCGACTGTTCTTCTTGCTAGAATGTGATAAGTTGTAGTTTGAACTGTGATATATTAATAGTATCATTCTGTAATTTAATAAAAAATGCTAGAAGCAAAGTAAATAGCAGAAGAATTAACTGAAACTACAAATAAATTCTCAATCTGAAACACTTCGCTTCCACTTTTTATCTGAAGTAAAATTATTTTAAATATAATATTCAGCAACATCAGTGTACACGAGTAACACACGTGAAACAAAAGAAAATAACAACGAAATGAAATGGTGAATTCTCTTAAAAGTGCACCTCGAAAATCATTTTATATCTCATAAAAGCACTTAGGGAGTCCAAAGTTTTGTTTTTCGCTGATGCTCCACGCACCCGCGGGCTTGTTGAAACTTGGTATTGTGTTTAATTGTACACTTTCATAATTCGGTTGTATTCATGTTGTCCAGATCCTCCAATTTCCTTTGAGTTTTCCGTAATTGTTTTATGTTGGCACGAATGCACGGACTTTGTCTGTGCTGAAATGAAGTAACTAAAGGAATCTTAGTCCCTTCACAATAATGTTTCTGTCGGTGAAAGTAAACTTAAAACCCATTATAAACGTAAAACCACATCTCTATAATATAAGTGTTAAAAGAGAGAGACAACTATTTTTACTTCAATTATTACTTCAATTCGTTCATTTTCTTTTCTTTCCTTCGTCTAATAAACTCCAACTTAGAGTGTATGTAGGAAAATCAACTCAAATCATATTGTTGCAGTATTGTTGCATTTTACATTTCAAACTAAATGCTGAAGAAATTTTGTCACATGGAAGCTTAAAAATACTTCGACGATACAAAAATATAAGCAATCTTAATACTCCTATAATTTCAGAAAGAACGTATTATGTTTAGATAAACAGGAATGTACCGCTTATTTTCATTTTATATCTAATACATCTAATTTTCCTTTAATCTTACACATTGATCTCTTAAGAAACGAAAATGAATAGCTACAAGGATTTAGTACATCTAGTAAAACTTCCACGTCAAACGAGGTCATAATACATGATGTATCGGGGTTTGGGACCATTCAACCGATTTCACCGCAAAATGATCTGCGGTCAAACAAAACTCTCTTAAGGGTATTAACAGTACGGTGAAGGTTGTACGGTTGCAAAATTGTTTTAAGATTATTAACAGTATGGTGAGAATGAAATAGTTGTATGCTTGAAAAAGATATAAACAAGGAATTTGTTTGATAATGCTGTTATTTGTAATTAATATTTTGTAGTATATTTTATAATTTATTAATTTGTAAAACCAGCCAATATTAGGCTAGAAAATGCTGTATAGCTGATCATATGTGTGTTTTAAAGCTAACTGTCTATAGTTCTAATCACATTATCGCAGTATCTTTTAAAACAAACGCTTTAAAAATTGTATCATATTTTTTAGTTCAGCCATAATTAAACGCAAAACAATTAAACATCCTCATGAAAACAAACTAATTATATTAAAGAAAAACCCTTCTAAATATACATAATTCACGCACAGCCACAATTTTCATAATAAAGGCGTCAGCAGTAAAATTGCAGAATTGTTTGACTTCACAAACACGATAACGAAATCGCTTTATTTTCCCTGAGAAATTATACAACGAATTTATTAATTAAACCAACTCCGTGAGACTGTGGTGCTCAAACATTTCATCTATATAATATACTAGCGGTCCGCCCCGGCTTCGCCCGTGGTACATATTTCGCAATAAAAGGTAGCCTATGTTCTTTCTCAGGGTCTAAAGATTGTCTGTGCCAAATTTCATCAAAATTGGTCCAGTAGTTTATGCGTGAAAACCATACATACATACATACGTATCTATACATATAATAAAATCGTAGGAAAGTCAAAACTGTACATTGAATATTTTTTTTAAAGAATACATAATCCATGATCTATAATCGATATAGAAGCCAAAAATATAGTTTTTAGAATTTTTGTCTGTTTGTCTGTTTGTCTGTTTGTCTGTTTGTCTGTATGTTTGACCGGGCTAATCTCGAAAAGTACTGCATAGATTTACTTCAAATTTTGCATGAATATTCCTAAGAGGTCGGGTGAGGATAGTTTAAACATATTATCATGATATCACCTTCGGGGGAGGAGCTGTGAGCCTTTATTTTTCTTACATATTCCGTGTACTACGACAGCGTACAATCTAAAGACTCATGTTTAAATGTTGGTTTCGAGTAAGCCATGCTATTATCTAGCTTTACAAAATAAAAACTATGTCATTTACGTAATTTGGGCAGAGAAACAGTTAAATGAATCTTAGCAGTATAAAGACAAATTTGAAACAGCGCCATCTATGAAGTGTTAGGAAAATCAAACACACCTTAACTATTGGAAATTAATAATCAAATGACGCATATATAAATGTTGTTTGACAATATCTAGATTGACACTATAAAAATTATGCCATTTAAGTAACTTGGGAAGAGAAACATAGTTTAAAGAATGTAAGTTGTATAATGTTAATTTTGTAACAGCGCCATCTATGAGATTTCGTAAAAATCAAATCAATTTAGATGTTAACACTACTGAATACACAGTTGGAAATTAATAATTTAAATATAATGATGTTATTTATTTAACTCTTTAGCCCATATCTTCCCTTCCCTATAAGGTATATTTCGTGTAAATAATAAATATACTACATTTTTTTAAAGTGAGGGTAGATGTTTATTATTTTAAGTAAAACTAGACACCATTATCTACAGTTAATCTAATATTGATTGCGTTCATTAGTTACAATTTTAAAAATCTTCGTATTTTATAAATTTACTAGCTTACCGCCCGCGGGTTCGTCCGCTTTGTCTAAAACCTAATAAATTATATACTAAAACCTTCCTCTTGAATCAGTCTATCTATTAAAAAAACCGCATCAAAATCCGTTGCGAAGTTTTAAAGATTTAAGCATACAAAGGGACATAGGGACAGAGAAAGCGACTTTTTTTATACTATGTAGTGATATTTATAAAGCAATTGAATGCCATAAAACCAAAAATATCAAATGCAATCTTCGTGTTTTGTGAATTTTCACCATCATGCGTTCCCACAAAAAGTAAGTTGTTACTTATAGGTATTTATTTTTTATAATGATAGCAATTCATGTTTTTTGTTGGTAGGTATTATATTACACTTTTAGAATCAATACATATAATAAAATTCTAGAAAAGTGGTGTCTGTACAATGAAAATATGTAAAAAAAAATTAGCAGGGGTTATTATTAAATCGATCCCAAACCCAAAACTGTAGTTAAAAAATTTTTTGTCTGTTTGTCTGTTTGTCTGTATGTTTGAACACGCTAATCTCAGAAACGGCTTATCCGATTTCGATGCGGTTTTCACTAATATATTGTGGTAATCTTCATTTAACATTTAGTGTTTATTTCATGTCAATCGGTTCATAAATAAAAAAGTTATGACCATTTAAGTACTCACGGCGAACATTTGCTAAGGCATTCTATGGTACACATACAGTGTACGATAAAACGTAAGTTATCTGTTATACGCTACAGTTATGTCCAAGTGATCATATCGAAAGTCCCCAAGGGTGGGGGGGTAAGCTGAGGTAGTAGGGGGGAGGGGTCAAATTAAAATTATACTTATTTCTAGGTAAATTTTATACATAAAATGTCCTTTAAATTATGTCGTATTTATAATATTATATTTTTAACCCCCGATGCAAAAATATGGGTGATAAGTGTTTGACCGCTGTGTGTGTGTGTGTTTGTGCCACCGTAGCTCGCTAGCAGGTAATCCGAATTAGATGATGTTTTTTTGTTAGGCAGCATATTTTCCGACGCTGGTTCTTAAATAAACTGTTTCAAAATCGGTTCATCCATTTATTGTAACTAGGTATATAGGGGTAAAAGTGGGAATGAAAATAACTAAAGTTGTCGAATATACTTTAGTGATAAATTAAATGAAAGTGAACGACCTATCAGTAAAAATAAGTCAAATTTTATCAAAATCGGTTCATCCATTTATTTGATATAGAAGGTATAAAAGTGGTAGATAATAAAAAAAGTGAATTTTGACTCAAGTGACATATGAAATGAAAGGGCATGACGTGTAAAGTATAATTAGACATATTTAATCAAAATCGGTTCATCCATTTACTATACCTATATACAGGGTGTAATCGTTAAGTGTGCACAGGCGATTTTTCCGTAAGTATTACAGATAACAAAAAACTTTAAACTGATATCGAAAGTACTTAACCTAATGAGTAAAATGGCCGTAATAAATTTTTAAAAATAAATCGAGAAATATCAAAAAAATTATCTTTAAACCCTCCCATACATTAAGTATGAAATATGAATATCCCGTATACATTTAATATGAAAGATTTTTAGATCTCTTTTTCTTTTTTGGTTTTCTGCTTTAATTACTTCGCAAATTTGAAGTGGCATTTTCCACGCTTTTTCCGGACATTTTCACTCATTTTCCGGATATTTTCCGGGGATTTTCCGAGCATTTTCCGGACATTTTCCAGGCTTTTTCCGGACATTTCCACGCAATTTCCGGATATTTTCCAGACATTTCCCTGGTATTTTCCGGTTATTTTCCGGGATTTTCCAGACATTTTCCGGGAATTTCCCAGGCATTTTCCGGGGATTTTCCGAGCATTTCCCGGGGATTTTCCGGATGTTTCCCAGACATTTTCCGGACATTTCCCTGGCATTTTCCGGGGATTTTCCACGCATTTCCCAGGCATGTTCCGGACATTTCTCAGGCACTTTCCGGGGATTTTCCAGGCATTTTCCGGATATTTTCCGGACATTTTCACGCATTTACCGGATATTTTCCGGACATTTTCACGCATTTTCCGGATATTTTCCTGGCATTTTCCAGGGATTTTCCACGGTTTTTCCGGAAATTTGCACGCATTTTCCGAGCATTTCCCAGGCATTTTCCGGTTATTTTCCGGGAATTTCCCAGGCTTTTTCCGGGGGTTTTCCGAGCATTTCCCGGGGATTTTCTGGATGTTTTCCAGACATTTTTTGGTCATTTCCCTGGCATTTTCCGGGGATTTCCAGACATTTTCCGGGGATTTTCCGAGCATTTCCCGGGGATTTTCCAGACATTTACAGGCTATGTCAGGGAAATGTCCGGAAAATGTCTGGAAAATTCCCGGAAAATGCCTGAGAAATGTCCGGAAAATGCCTGGGAAATGCGTGGAAAATTCCCGGAAAATGCTAGGGAAATGTCCGGAAAATGTCTGGGCAACATCCGGAAAATCCCCGGGAAATGCTCGGAAAATCCCCGGAAAATGCCTGGGAAATTCCCGGAAAATGTCTGGAAAATCCCGGAAAATAACCGGAAATGCCAGGGAAATGTCTGGAAAATATCCGGAAAATGCGTGGAAATGTCCGGAAATAGCGTGGAAAATGCCTGGAAAATGCCCGGAAAATGCACGGAAAATCCCCGGAAAATATCCGGAAAATGCGTGAAAATTTCCGGAAAAAGCGTGGAAAATGCCACTTCAAATTTGCGAAGTAATTAAAGCAGAAAACCAAAAAAGAAAAAGAAATCTAAAAATCTTTCATATTAAATGTATACGGGATATTCATATTTCATACTTAATGTATGGGAGGGTTTAAAGATAATTTTTTTTATATTTCTCGATTTATTTTACTCATTAGGTTAAGTACTTTCGATATCAGTTTAAAGTTTTTTGTTATCTGTAATACTTACGGAAAATCGCCTGTGCACACTTAACGATTACACCCTGTATATAGGTATAGTAAATGGATGAACCGATTTTGATTAAATATGTCTAATTATACTTTACACGTCATGCCCTTTCATTTCATATGTCACTTGAGTCAAAATTCACTTTTTTTATTATCTACCACTTTTATACCTTCTATATCAAATAAATGGATGAACCGATTTTGATAAAATTTGACTACTTTTTTTACTTTACTGTATAGGTATAAGTGGGAATGAAAGAAACGAATGTTGTCAAATATTGTGATAGTACCTACTTAAGTGATATATCAAATGAATGTGCATAACGGGTGAATTACAATTAGTAATGTTTTATCGAAATCGGTTCATCCGTTTATTACATATAGGGCACTTTAGGGGTGACAGTGGTTAGATAAATAAACCAAATGGAGCATCAAACGATAGGATATGACGTGTACATATAGGTACAATGAGATAATATTATTTACATCAAAATCGGTTCTGCCATTTACTAGGGATGGAAAGGGAAGGGTTGAAAGGCTGTGAAAGAAGAGGGGGACATGGGAGCGAGAGGATAGCCACACCCTGGAAATTTTGAACTCTTCTGTAACAAAGTTTTATAGCTCAGTTTAGTTTTAATTTTACTAACAGTTATTTTGTGTCATTATTTTTTTTATTTCTTAACTGTAAAATAATCTGTAAGTACTTATAATTTAGTTGTTTATGGTAGTACGTGTTTCAAGACGTGTTTACTCAATAATTGTGTGTTAAGTAGTAACTACTATGCAGTCACTATTCCACGCGGACGAAGTCGCGGGCACAGCTAGTACATACATAATTACAAACCTTTCCTCTTTATAATATTAGTATAGATAAAAATGAAATCCGTTTCGCGTAGTAACGGCATCACGCGTGAACGGGTGGACCAATTTCGATATTTTTTTAATTATATTCCTTGAAGTACGAGGATGGTTCGTATGTAGAGAAAACGTAAATACCTACCACGGGCGAAGCCGGGGCGGACGGGTAGTAGTTTATATTAATCAGAAAACAGAAGGAAAAGATCTCTTGTCCCTAAAGGACATGTACAAGTATTTATTTATAAACTTTATTGTATAAAATAAATAAAAAAATATATAGAAAAGCAGCATGTTGATACAAAAGGCCTTATAGTTAAGAAGCAATTTCTTCCAAGGAACCAGCGCATTGACTACATGCATATCAGTGAAGTAACTTTCGCTTGTCATTGGCACGTAGTTTATTCTTATACATATAATTTGATAAAGAACTGCCGTAGGTTATGATATTATGTTAATAAAAAAGGGGAATTCCCATTCTTCATACAAAAAAAGGTCGGAGTTGTACGAAACCTACATTTACAAATGAGTATTTATATTGGTTATCTTTGAGATAAAAATAAACTCAAGTGAAGGCTACTGATTTGTGCCGATAAAGATATAGTGTTGGAATGTAAATACACAGATAAGTATCTCTTATAAGTGATTTATATTTTAGATTATCTAGCGTCCTTCTGCTGATCTTTGATAGGAACATAAAAATGATAAGTGGTCAATAATTCAGATGAAAATTTAAAAGATATTATTCAAAATACATAAGAAGTGATAAGAAAAAGTATTGTTAGAGGTTTTTATTTTAGTTAGAAATTTAATACTTTCCACAAATTCTCAGAACAGATAAATGTTTTCGTTTAGAAAATTAAAGACATTTTAACGCATTTTAAACAACTTATATTACCTTCTTATCTCTACCTCAATGCAAAATCGCACACGAATCACACACAAATCGCACACGAATCACACACAAATCGCACACAAGAAATAAATAATTTTCGTACAAAAACTTTGAGAACCACAGTAACATCGTATTGTGTGGTTGAGGAGAGATCGAGAAACGATCGCAGCCAAGTGTAAATGGCCCTGACACTGTATTCCGCGAAATTCGCGAAATTAATATAGCTAAATTAATTTGCAAAGTTTGACAAGATGTTGCGTGGAAAGCATAAACAGGTATCAATGCTGAATAATTAGTAGACCAATGTTTTTAATTGTCACACTTTGTTATAATTTTGAAAGGATCTATTGTAGATTACCAATTATAAATTCAACCATTTGCAAACCAATTGCAAAAATAAAATCCTCCGTTACTTTATGTCGAGACTATATAGTCTATATAGTATATAAAACAGATGTTTTGGACTATAATATTGGACTATATTATGTCGAGACACAAAACTATCTTAAAAAATATGCATTGATCGCTTGCAGTTTTTAGATTCAGACTATTTTTCATTACATCCAACCAAGGAGCAAAACTTAAGAACCTAGAATCTAGTAATTATAATCCTAATGCACTAATCACTATATAATAGAAGTAGGCATCTAAACATGCTTGTATCGTCAAGGAATATTTACATAACAAATCTTAACCTCTACCTCAAAGCTTCAAGTTTGCATTATTCAAAAATTTCATTAACTCGCCGGCTAACGCAGGAATTTTTCGCGAAACATTAAAGTCAATTTATAACCAAATTCAGTGCGCATTTAAAGACATAACAACAAATGCAAGATGCCTCTAATGTACGCAGCGAGTTAAGAATACATTACTCAGTCCGCTCAATCGACTCGAAATGGGTTAAGGCGTTTCATACGTACGGCTGGTAGCCACGTTTTATTTCTAACAGATTATATCGCTAGAAAATATTTGAAGATTGAAAATTTTAACAAAATGTTTTAGTACCGAGTGTGCATGTTTCATTTTCACATAAATGTAATCTAAATGAAAAAACTATTCATGATGATTGTTCCTTTAACTTCTCAAAAAGCATAGTCACCTCAGTCAAATTTCATCTTATTTTACCGTAGGCTGTCTCTTTCTTTAGATATCTAAAATAGCAAAGTCTTACTTCAAATATTCATCGCTCTATACTGCCTAATCTCCCGCCCATAAAAACCGCCGTTCCTCTGAAGCACCCGTAAAAGGCAAGCACTTAATGGGGTAATTTAATTTTCTCACAACAGAAGGCAATAGCTGACTTTGCCAAGTCGGACCAGATAAAACCATTGTACCTTCGCATCTCTTTAAATACTAATTCTTACAATACATTTTTATATCTCACTTTATGAGTATCTGGATAGCTTAAGCCTCGATACAGTGTGTGCCAAATGCGATTTTTATTTATTTATAATGTACTGTCGTAAAATTTTGGCAGTTAGTTTTAAATACACAGATTAAGGGAAACAAATCTGTTTTATTATACGAGTGTATTTTATAGTATAGGAAGAAAACATAAGTAAGTAATCTTTCATATTGATTATTATCAATATGAAAGATTACTTACTTATTGAATGAGATTATTTTGTGAAAAATAATCTCATTCATGATACTGATAATGGCTCACTGACCGTTATCAACGTACAAGTATTAGCAATAGAAACATTCTCTTCTTCGATATGATCCACGATGTATAAAATTTTGATGTTCCAAGCCGCGGGCGGAAGCTAGTTTACTTTAAAACGTTTCAGAGTGATGAAGTTAACGCAAAGAACATTGCGAGACTGAAAGGATTTATTAAAACTCACTATCCATGTTCTTATAAAAACTAGATTAAATCTATGCTCTACTTTTTTTCTTTGTTATCTATATTAATCATATTTTTTAATTATCTATGGTTTTGTCTAATTTAACTATTCCACAGGTAATTAGACTTGTCCAAAACCAAAATTAAACGTAAAGTCAGAACCACAGTTTGTACGAAGCCACACATCGTCCTATCATATTCAAGTTTTAATTAAATGAACTAAACAGAACGAATTTAGTAAAAACAAGATCAAGTCCTGTTTGGTTCAGAAATACATAAATTGTATGTACTTCTAAATTAGGACCCAACATTAGAGTGACGTAGGTAGATATATAATTTTTTTAGTAGTCCATTTGTTAAATACTAATTTAACTCGCTAAAAATATTTATCTCGATAAAAACTTACCTGAAAATAGAATTTTACCAGTTCATCATCATCATCAGCCCATATACGTTCCCACTGCTGGGACACGGGCCTCCTATGAGGGTTCAGGCCATAATCCACCACGCTGGCCAAGTGCGTGTTGGCGGATGACACATGTCGTCGAACTTTTGATTCTTCGACATGTCGGTTTCCTCACGATGTTTTCCTTCACCGTTCGAGCAGTGGTGATGTTACAACATGCGCAGATAAATTGAAAAATCAATTTATTTCCTGCGCGCTCGCCTGGTCTCGAACCCCGGACTTATCGATTCGAAGTCCGAGGTCTCACCACTGAGCCACCACTGCTCTTGCCAGTTCATAGTACTACATTTATATTGCTAAAATATTTCAGGCATTTAAATAACATCAACTTTGGAGCAAAACTATTACAGCCAAAACTGCCCGTTGGAATACCAGGAATTCAGAGATTGTTGGTCAACTATATTCCCGCATAGAAAACTGTAACAAACACTACTAATGAATATACAAGCTATTTATTCTGCAACTGAAACTTCTACCACAAATTCCGAGTCTAGGCACGTCCATAGCGAATTTACGGTCGATTCAACCGATACTCGATTATAAGGCATTGATCTTTTTTAAATTTCACAATTTATTCGCATTCGGACGCTCTCTCGAGTGGAAAGAGAAATAATTTTGTGATTAGACGCGTTCGGAATGA
This sequence comes from Colias behrii, assembly GCA_029959065.1. Taxonomy (NCBI): domain Eukaryota; kingdom Metazoa; phylum Arthropoda; class Insecta; order Lepidoptera; family Pieridae; genus Colias; species Colias behrii. Next base: position 12,106,445 of record JARWMC010000009.1, on the reverse strand, counting down.
ATAATTTGAGGGGTTTATAATTGTAACTTGTCTTCAAATTCGGGAATGTGACGGGCGTAATAAAGAGGGCTTTTTCGCAATGCAGTCGGGGTCTTTATTGGTGTTGCTTTCAGCTAGGAATTCGTACATTTTCGTCATATAGCTTATTTCTATTTTTGTTCGTTTTAACGTACGTACGTAAGTAATGTAATTGTAGTTAAAAAGTTAAATATTTCAAGAAATATAATTTTCGTAAAGGTATCGTTGAAATATTTTGAGCTAGACTTAGAAAATGTAAGAAAAGAGCAGAGAGCAAGAATCTCATATGAATATTTTTCAGTACACATTTCTCGCTGATTTGATAATCTTTGAAGTGTGTTAAAGAGAGGAAAGGACCCAAATGGAGTTCAGTTCTAATAACCATTACCTATATATATGGTAAATTGAAAAAATCTCATATAAGTAATAAATAATAAGCGAGCAGAAGTCCCGTATTGATTGGCAAAATCTCATTTCCTTTGGATACATTTTATGTCTTTACGGGTCCTGGCTTCGAACAATTGAAATGTATCGGTTGAAGCTATATAATACTTTTTTGTATGGAAAGAAATACTTTGATTAATAGTTTCTGGGTATAGTTTCGGATCGGAATTGGTTGAGGATAATTCTAGAACAAGAACATATTGACCGACTTTAAGTAAAGAGGATTATGAAGGAGAAATGTTTGAAATCTTTTTTGGTGATGAAATTGACCTATCTGTTAGTCTGTGAATTCATTACACAAAGGGCTCAGCAATTTCAGATGGGTATGAACGAAAATAATATTTTTCAAGTTTAATTGTAATAAGTTTGTTTATTCAAATTGAAATTAAAATTTAATTCCAGGTTGTCTAAACAAAAGGTATTTCCTATGAATTTATTACTAGGTATATGAAATTTTTACAAACACATTATTCCTCAATCTTATCATGTTTAGTAAATTGTAACAATAATTTTTATGTTTACTTACGTATTAGAATTCCAGTTGCATTCCTCTATTAAAATATTTTGCATAAATATCGATCATTGAAATTAGTATTTCATATTGTTTTTATAATATTATATAATTAATACATAATAATGTTGTCTAAAACATTATTTGTCGTTCTACTGTATAATTACATAAATGCGGAAGACCCTGGGCTACGTAAGTTTTTTTCATTAATCTTAAAAATAATTAATTCTTTTACCGTCTATTCAGCCTTGGATTGGTCAACTATCTACATATTTGCTAAATTAAGGGCTAATTTTTCAATCCTTGGTTAATACTTATTCGTCGAATAACGTTCTAAACTACCATTTCAAAAATGTATTCTTTGGCCGTATTTGACCGTTTTCGGGTGACATTTTAATATTATCGTGTTATACTTTATTGGGCGGATAAGTTTTAACCATGGATTGAAAAATCGGCTCTTAAATAATTATTTTTTTTTTAATTTGAATTAGTTGATTCGTTTTTTAGCTAGGCCTGTTCACAATTCTAAAAAAAATTTGATTCTTTGAATTGTTAAGATCTAGTTAGAAGAGCTTTTGATAATCACGCTATACAACTTTGTATTTTAAAATTGGACTTCAAGTTTCATGAAAAAGTCTAGACTCTTATCTACTTTTAGATAGAAATTAGATCATCGCCGATACAATTTTTAATCCCAACCAAAATGATAATATTATTATGTTTCACAGAATTAAATGGTTTATTTATTAGTTGTAGTAATATAATATCGTATACCTACATATTTTGTCTTTTGTATTGTAATACGAAAGAAATTTCAGTGTGTTCCTGACTTTTTAGAGATTCAATAGTACATATTTCGATTAGTTTGGTACAAATTTTTTTTATCTCTGACTTTACTTTTAAATCTGAAAATATTTTAGAAAAGCATTTTGCTACTATTCAATCTGTTTTTTTTCGTCTTCATTAATATTTTTAATTTATGGTATCTAAAACTTAATTTTTGGTCCTTCAACTATCTTTCAAATTTATTCGTCTTTTAATTCTTAACAATATTTTACTTTTAGCGGATATTCTTCCTCGTATTTTATATGGAGAGGAGGCCAGAATAGAAGATCATCCATATTTCGCTGGTCTGATAAACTGTGGAGCGGCCATCATCTCCGACAGATATCTGCTGACTGCTGGCCATTGTGTTGCTCAACCTTGGTATGTTTTAAAATATTGCACCTTACGTTCATTGGCTCTGAAACCTGGTCTATATCTGCTATCTACTACGTTTCAATGAGTTTAAGCTATTTGAGTATTTCGATTTTCAAGTGTAGAAGTAAGAAAATTTATTTTAAATTCTTACTCGTAGACGCTTAACAAGAGTTACATTAAAACCAATTTACAGGATAATGCATTTTGCCACCTATGCATACGTGGGTGGAGAAACGATCCAGAATAGTCAGATGGTTTACTACGACAAAGTGATACTTCACGAAAACTATCATCTTATTCAAGGGATCCCTTTCAATGATATTGCTGTGATACGACTAGTACGGCCCTTGAAGTTCTCCAGCAAAATTCAGCCCTTAAAATTGCCGAGACAAGACTCTACGAAGTCCTTCTTGACGTTCGTTGGCAGGGGTAATGGGGAGGTAAATGTGATAATTTACTGCCAATGTTACTGCGCTTTTATATTCGGTTCAAAGTGATCAAATCAGTCTTTATAAGCTTGTTGGTTTACAAACAGCAATCCTTAAGTCACGACTGCTGTTGCTACCTTTTTATGGTATAAAATTTATACATTGGTAAATCATTCATCGCCATAAGTTGGAAAGAAGCAAATATCTAACGCCCTAGATACTATGTGTCCACATATCCTTTAAATTACAGTTTCTATAGACATAACTAAATTTTTAAATACCTACATGATTTCTTTCAGAACGGTCAAGCAACAAAACAATTATTAAAGATGGATGTACAGAGATTGTCTCCATCAGAGTGCACTTCACTTGTACCTCCACAGTACAGTCACTACATATATCAATTCAAGGACATATTGTCGAAAATCAACGTTTGCGCAAAGAGAACCAATAACATGCCCGGTATATGCAGTGTAAGTAAATAATATAGACATCAAAGTCAAGTCAAGTCAATATAAATAGACAATTATTTTATTAAACATAAATATTTTTTGAATAATAATTAATTATCGTAATGTGCACGACAACTTTAACAGTGTTATCAAAAATGTGAATATGAGCCAGAAATTCCTTCCTTTGATAAGTCAAGATCTTACTTCTTAGTTCTTACTTCCACTTCTTTCCAAGGTTTACTTTGAAATGAATGTTATTGTTCTACCTTTAACTACTTTCAGTACTAATGTTTCAAATACAAAACACAAATCTATTACTATTTCTCAAATTTTATTATCACCGTTTAAATCTCGTTTATCGAAATAATTTCTCTGGGGTGCCACAAGGCACCTTAGGTCCTCTATTATAAATAATTCATGACTTTCTTTCAGGGTGACTCTGGCAGTCCCTTAACTGATGGTAACGTGGTGGTCGGATTGGCTTCATACGGTGGTGAAAATTGTCATGCAAACCGTTTAGGGTTCTACGTCAATGTAGCGTATTACGCTGACTGGGTTAGAAAAGTGACCGGTTTACAGTAAAAATACATTGGAATTAGAATGAACGGGAGTCGAGTCTTTTATAGTGATTTTTAAAATAAACATTTTGAAGCATATTTGTTAAATTTTATTTTCTGTAGAAACTACCTTACCGAATGCTACTATAACTTATTAAGCATATTTTTTTAAAATAAATGAATAAAATAAACTTTAAATTGGATTTTATACAGTAAAACGCTAACAAAATTATAAACATTTGAATGCCATAAAACTAAAAATATCAAATTCAACAAAATGGGACAAGTTTAAATGAATTTGAAACTTTATAACGCTTGACGCCAAATAGTAGCTTTATGTTAAACAAAATGAAACACATTGTTGTATTCTGAGTATATTTTTAATGATGTTTTTACCAAAATTCTAGAGGCCTAAATTCGGCCTGTTAGTAGTATCCTCTATTGACTAAAGATTTTTGGTGTACCACAAGGATATACCTTTGGTCCTGTGTTATTGTGAGATCTTGTAGAGAGAGATTAGCCGGGAATAATATCATGAATGCCGTCTAGCGTTATTATGATATCTGATAATTTAATAAAATTGAATATAATAAGTAATTGAAGCAATTTATGTGTTTTATCTTTTCTATAGAAGCTTTTTTCATATTTTATAGCATTCAATATATCTATAGTTTATTATCTTAATATTATTATCTCTTTGTTTTTATGTGACAATAATAATTGTAATTAATTAACACTATTGTATTAAAAAAATTAAATGGGATCAACCGGAAGATACTGAAGGTCTTTCAAATAAAACAATAAAATAAACCCCAAAAAAGCAGTCGTATCCTTCTCTTTTTTTGAAGTCGGTGGATAATGTCAAAATTATAAGACTGCCAATCAGTTTATAAACTGCGAAGGCATTGATCGAGATGTACCTATTACACCTAAAATAAAAGAACATAAAATACTTACATGTTTAAAGAAATTATCACTTTGAATTTATCACAATTCTAAACAAATAGAAAATTGAGTATACAAAGGATGACATGTGTAAAAATAAAGATAGATGTTGCAGTAGAGCTAATTACCATTAAACGGGCTCATAACAATTAACATATACGTTAAACGTTATTTTAATAATTTGCATATCAGTATACTAAAATTACGTCGTTATTCGCGTAATAACATTCTGAAGTAAATACAAAATTAGAATATAAACTACTTAGTATAGTGTTACGATTTAAAATATCTACCATGTTATGTGCATAAAAGTTATTCTTATATTTTGGTATGTTAACGCCTAAATCTGCTTCATTAGATATCTAACTAATATGGAGATTACTTCTATATAGTCAGGGTGGGTAATTGTGAGCAGGGGTGATTGTAAACCACTAACAAGATTTTTTTTCTATAATCAGTCAGAAGAATTTCCAAAAGTTTGAAAAACCGGAATCGGATCTATAAAATTAAATATTATTAACAGTTGTAAAAGTAGAGATATTTAGAACTGGTATTAAAAGTGTAGGTGGAGTTGTTTCCAATCACACCTGTTCACAATTACCCACATTGACCCTATTAAGTTTATGGAGTAATGAAATATACTAAACACAAAAATTTTCGACGACAGGCTATTGCCATCTCATATAGTAAATGCTTACGTCGTCGTCGTCGTCGTGACAGCCGTGGGACGTCCACTGCTGGACAAAGGCCTCCATCACGACCGGTCACCGGCGGCCATCCAGCGGCTTACTGCCACTCGGACCAGGAAAAAAAGGTAAAAGCTATAGTAATTCGAAAATGTAAATAGCACCAAAATGCAACATTTCACATATACACATGTGTTTATTGAGAAAGGCTCTCATTTATCGAGAAAGGCTATAGGTAGGCTATATATCATCACGCTAACACCAACAGGAGTGGAGTACTGCGGGTAAAACCGCAGGGCACAGCTAGTCTATAATAAAATCATTTTTATACTATACTGATAATTTTATTATTAATTTATTAGTAGAAATAAATTATAACAAACACAAAAATTTAGTTTTATTATGTTTTTAAATTTTTTTAACAATAATATTCATAAGCAATGACGTATAATCATTCCAGTTGCATTCCTCAATTATATTATTTTGTATAAATATGGATCACTGAAATCAGTAAATCATATCGTCTTTATACTATTGTAAATTAAATAGTCAAATATGTTGTATAAAGCTTTCGTGTTTGTTTTACTGTTCAACTTTTTAAATGCAAAAGAAACTGGCTTGCGTAAGTTTTCTTTGTATTACTAATATGTAGTTATTGTAATAAAAAATACTTAATTGACATAGTTTATTAAGTACTTTTTCGGTTTCTTAAATTTATTTAACTGTCTTAATATAATCAGAATACATTGAGCCGTTTTTATCTGTTGATTCTACTGATTTTAGATAATAATTTTAATGTTGAGGATTCTTATTGTTCACTTATAGGTTTCCTATATAATTGATTTTAAACTTCAACATATCTTATTTTTCAGCGGACATTCTTCCTCGTATCTTATATGGTGATGAAGTGAGGATAGAAGACCATCCATACTTCGCTGGTTTGGTCGACTGCGGTGCCGCCATCATCTCCGATAGATATCTGCTGACCGCTGCCCATTGCGTCGAAGATTCTGAGTAAGTTCTAGAACGATCTGTATGTGTGTGTGTTTCATACGTACACAATACACGTCCCAGAAGAATTAATATACAATAAAGATTTAGTCTTATTTGTCTGGGGTCTAACTCTAATGTATGTTGCTTAATGTTGTGCAAAAATCATTGTCCAAAGGCATCCAATTAGAAATCATTAAAACAGGATTTAATTCGAAAATTCTGAACTGCCCCAATCTTCTGTACGGTAACTGTGTGCATAGCGTATGCGCATTCAATATTATCGTATTTTCATCAGGGAAGTTACAACACAGAACTCCCAATTTACATACCAAAATATGGAATAATAACTTTTTTAATAACACTATTGTATGTATAAACTAACATTTACAGAAATAAAGAAAATGCTAACATAGTATTTGTTGGTGGAGAAACAGAGCAGAACAGCCAGATATTGCACTATGATGATGTAATAATGCACAAGGATTATCAGATAATTCTGAACGTGCCATGCAATGATATTGCCATTTTGAAACTGTCGAAACCTCTGAAGTTCTCTAAAAAGGTCCAGCCTTTAAAATTACCAAGACAAATGAATACTAACTCGAATTTGACGTTCGTTGGCAGGGGTCTTGGAGAGGTAAATATTTATATAGTTTGAAGATTTAAGGACTATCTTATAACAGGTGGTGATGTTTTTAATATTTTACTGAAAGTGTTAAATAATGAGACTAGAGATGATGTTGAACTTACATAAGAAGATAATGTATTGCAAAATTAAGATGTAACGTTAGTTCAGTAGGATATGAATCGCCTAGGTGTTGCTCTTTCTGTAAAACTGATAATATTAAACTCAGTATAATTAAACTAACTCCTGGGGACACACTGAGCTGTGTGAACATCTTTAATATTAAAATAAGTTATTATAACAAATCAAACAATATTTTGCAGGATGGAAAAGCAACAAAAGAACTATTAAAGATGGATGTCAAAAGGTTGACAACACAAGAATGTATTTCTCATATACCTCCACAATATCACTTCTTTGTATATGCATTCAAAGACGAGCTTGAGAAAATTAACATATGTGCGAAGAGAACGAATGACCTGCCTGGTGTATGCATTGTAAGTAAATATGTTACGTTTATTATACTAATTGATTACCCGTAGTGTACAATTTTATTTAAAGTTGTGTAATAAATATCAAAAAGCAAAAATAAGCGCAAACATTTGAAGCACAAGATATAATAAATAATTTCAAGTCAAATTCACGTGATTAATTATTATTAAAATAGGAAAATTATCAACTACATCATCGTCGTTGAAAATAAGGTTTAGTATGAAAATTGTATAATGCTATATGGTTAAACCGGTTTTGGTTCTTTCAGGGTGATTCTGGCAGTCCCTTAACTGATGGTAATGTGGTGGTCGGATTGGCTTCATACGGCAGTATGAATTGTCATGAAGCCCGTTTAGGGGTCTACGTAAATGTAGCGTATTACACTGATTGGATTAGACAAGTTACTGGTTTGTAAAACTGAATCAATGACTTGATGAGAATTTAGTGACATTTTTATTATAAAAATTCGATCACGAGGCGGGACTCGAACCCGCATCCTTTTGCGCCATTCCGGGGCGGATGCCTGACCAACTCAGCCACTCGTGACCCGCCAGAGCAATCGAATTTATTCTATTCTTTCAGTTTTATGTGTCTGAAGGGACACACCGCGCGCCATCTATTGAGATGATTAACAACCATTTCAACCAATATGAAGCACTTTTCAGTGAATACAATATTGTAACGATGGAACACGACCTTTTTTGTTGAATTTATATTTTTTAGTTTTATGGCATTCAAATGCTTTATAAATATAAATTTATAAAGAATAGAAAAAGGTCGTGTTCCATCGTTACAATATTGTATTCACTGAAAAGTGCTTCATATTGGTTGAAATGGTTGTTAATCATCTCAATAGATGGCGCGCGGTGTGTCCCTTCAGACACATAAAACTGAAAGAATAGAATAAATTCGATTGCAGTGGCTGAGTTGGTCAGGCATCCGCCCCGGAATGGCGCAAAAGGATGCGGGTTCGAGTCCCGCCTCGTGATCGAATTTTTTCTATTCTTTATAAATTTATATTTATAAAGCATTTGAATGCCATAAAACCAAAAAATATAAATTCAACAAAAAAGGTCGTGTTCCATCGTTACAATATTGTATTCACTGAAAAGTGCTTCATATTGGTTGAAATGGTTGTTAATCATCTCAATAGATGGCGCGCGGTGTGTCCCTTCAGACACATAAAACTGAAAGAATAGAATAAATTCGATTGCTCTGGCGGGTCACGAGTGGCTGAGTTGGTCAGGCATCCGCCCCGGAATGGCGCAAAAGGATGCGGGTTCGAGTCCCGCCTCGTGATCGAATTTTTTCTATTCTTTATAAATTTATATTTATAAAGCATTTGAATGCCATAAAACCAAAAAATATAAATTCGACATTTTTATTGTTTTCTAAGATAATAAACGTTTTAAGGAACTTTTGTGTTTTATTTATCATTTTCATTGCAACCGCATTGCAATTTTGAGGTTATTTTTATCGTTATTACTCGTATGTGACAAATATCGAGTAACCTTAATAATATTTAAAATAACTATACCTCACACATTTTACAAAGCTATGTAAATTGCGTATAAATATATTCTTGCTTAACTGATCAATGTTATCAACAAATACGAATATAAATGACTCCTGTAAAACAAATGTATATATTTACAAATTGTAATGACTTCATTACAGTATGTAAGACGTGTTTTAATAATTTGCATATCAATTCAATACGTATTTATTGTTTGTAAATATTTTTCTTTAATATAACTATTTACATTTTTGAAATAATATTATGGTTGCCACAAAATGATTTTCTAAACAGAATGAAAATAAAAGTTTATAATATTAAGTTAAGTTAAGTAAGGTTTATTGTGGCTCTGATTTTCAGTTCGGCATTTAGAATTTATTTGATAATCATCTACTGATTCATTAAACAACTCATTTCAACAATTGTTTTATCTTTAGTTTCTGGAACAAAAAAATATATCAATGTTAAAAAGAATAATAACGAAACACCATAGAACAGAAATGCACCATGCGGTCCAACGGAACTAAATAAATACGGTGTAAATTTGACCACTGTTCCTAAAATAATATTACCAGACAGACTAGTGCACAACATATTAAGACCTCTGTACCTTAAAGGGCACAATTCAGTAATTACAGTCGGTAACAAAGTTATAGGACCACAACTTATTGCTATCATATACATCGTCAGCAAAAACAAAAATATGTATCTATTTTCATTCATCAATTTCCACTTGCTTAAATAAAGGTAAGTAGATATTAAAAATAAAAATAAAATGCCAATCGATGACGTAATCAACAACATATGTTTGCGCCTATAAAATTTAACGACGAAGCTAGCAAAATACATACTGATAACACAGACTGCGTCGACTATAAGCGTGCCTGTATTAGCCACTGAATCATTATCTATAACACTCTTTATTATTTGAAGGGCACAGGGAAAAAAGGAGCTCATCGACAATTGTACGTTTTTTGAATGAACTATACCATTTACTTCGTTATTCTATGGCCAATCAGAGCACGTTATCGAAACCCGATAAAAGGCGCTGATTTTGCTTAAAAATCATTAAAATAAAAATCTACTTTAGGATAAAACGCGCTCATTGCATGCCATACCGAGTAAAAAGATGCCCATTGTCTATGAAACCACGCTAGAACGGGCTGATCGCAGCGATTGTAACAGAGAACGCGCTCATAGTCGGCCATCTTTATTATTTTGTCATACAAGTGACAGCTGTCAGATAAGCTTCCTTGGAAAAATTTTACGACTACGTTGTGTTTTTAAAAGTTTTTGCATATTTTTCTTAAAATGGACAAAAATAGTAGTGATTGTGATGAAAATTATGTTTATAAGACTACAAAAAAGAGAAAGTCACACGGTCGGATGTCTGAAGTGTTGAAAAAGTTAAAATTATCGAGTCATGAAGCCGGTCCAGCCTGTGGTTGCAGATTGGGATGTTTCGACAGGATTCCTATGGAAGCAAGAACCCAAATTCTCCAGAATTTTAATTTACTACCATCACATGATGCCCAAAATAGCTATTTAAGTGGATTGATCTCTGTTCTGCCGGTTACTAGACGTTCCAAGAAAGAAGGTAATATTCCTTCTTCTTCATTATGATGCTGTATACAAGTACAGGGTACTTGCTATGATTGATTCGGAAATAAAAGAAATAATTATATGCAAGAAGGCTTTTATGTCAATACATGGAATATCAAGAAAAAAAATTGAATATTTAGTAGCAAGTTTAAAGAAAACTGGATGTGCTCCGGTTGATAAGAGAGGAAAACATAATAGTCATGTAAAACTTAACGATAATGTCAAAAGTTTAATTAGAGGGCATATTAATTCGTTTAAAGGTAGCATATCGATTTATAGTACCTAATTGCTATGTTATAATTTTTTTTATAATCATGATAACACAATTTTTTACCTTTTGTCCTAGGTCGTTCCAGTCATTACAGTCTACACGATTCAAGTAAAACATATTTGCCTGAAGAATTAAATGTAAAAAAAATGCATGCAATGTTCCTTCAAGATAATCAAGGTGTATCTGTGTCTTATGAAACTTATAGACATATTTTTTGTACCGATTTTAACATTGCTTTCGGCTATCCTCGTACAGATACATGCAGCATTTGTGACGAATTCATGGCAAAAACAAAAGCATTGGAAACTAAGAAGAAGACATGCACTGATTCAATTGCCAAGTCTACATTGGACCGAGAAATTTTGAATCTTTTTAATCAAAACAAATTACATAAGCTACAAGCAAGCACTTTTTACTACAGAAAACGGATGGCAAGATTGCAAAGTAGAGAAGCCGGCAGTACAATGGAGGCAATTTGTTTTGACTATGGTAAAAATCTTTGTGCTCCTAACATACAAACAAACGATACTTATTATAAACGATTCGATTTCAATGTGCATGTATTATCTTCATCACAAAGCATCTTTTACCTGTATCCAGAAACGGAAGGTAAAAAAGGAAGCGATGATGTATGTTCGCTTGTCCATCACTTTGTCTATAACTACATGAAGCCTACTACAACTCACCTTCAAATATTTTGTGAATCTTGCGGAGGGCAAAATAAAAATTTTACCATGTTTCGTTTCTTGCATCATTTAGTACATATTGAGAAAAAACTGGAAAAAATAACAGTGACGTTTCCAGTGAGAGGCCACTCATATATGGAGTGCGATAAAAATATGGGTTTGGTGAAATCTAAGACAAGAGCAGAACTTCCATCGGATTGGACAGAAATTTTTCAAAATGCCCGCTGTAAGCCAAGTCCATTTGAAGTCATAGAGGTGGACACATCTTATTTTAGATCATGGACCAGTCATTTGGACACAATTTATGCTAAAAAGTCATCTTTTCCTTCACGCCCTATAAAAGTTCTCAAAATTGACAAGTCAAATACTAAAATAGGCTTCCGCTCTACTTATAATGGGCCCTGGGAATCTGCTTGCATCAGTGGTAGAAGGAAGAAAACCAGTGAGGAAAATACTATACAACAAAATGAATTCATTTTGCCTCGAAGGTTGTATACACACATATTGCCAATTTCCGCTGAAAAATATAATGACCTTCAGGCCTTAAAAAGTTTTGTTCCCCTGAAAGTATTACATATTACTCGAATTTACCCCATAAATAAATTTCATGCTAATTAACATGTATTTTAATTCATAGTGTGTTTATGTAATTAGACATTGTTTATCATCACCATTTAAGTTGTAAAATGTAAAAAGGAGATCATTGTGACAATGAGCCCCTTCTTGCCAATTATATTTGGGAGTTAGGAAATTAAATTTCAAACTATTATTTATTTACCAACCCAATCTTTTAAAATAACAATCTATTATGTTAAATATATACTGTTCCTTTTTTATATGGGTACGAATCATATTCTAGTAGAGTTGTAAGTGTAGAACTTGAAATTTTAGGTTTAATTCTTTGATTACTTGAAACAATAAGAATGTTAATGAGCTCCTTCTTTTCCTGTGCCCTTCATTTGTATTGCGTAAATATTACATGCCATTTTACCAGAAAAGTAATACAGACTGGCCATCAATACTGAATATGTAAAAGGCCTATAGAAAGCCTTTGAAAATAAGTTTTTTATTAATTTAATAACTGGGTGTTGATGAGTTCGTTCTGTTTTTACTTGAATTAGTTCTTGATGTGCTTTTATCAATTCTTTAAGTTCTCTCTTAGATTCTTCATTTTTGCCTTTTAACCAGTAGTGTGACTCGGAGCATGCGTTGTAATCTTTATTGCTTATCAACCAATACGGAGATTCTGGCCATGTTAAACCAACTATAAATGAATAAGCCGAACACATACAGGCAAGTAAAGCTATGGGTCTCCAGTCTATGAAAATTCCAATTAGATTAGCCACTAGAATGCCTGTTTGTTATTTATTTTGCTCTGCTACCATAATACAATAACAATAGTTAAATACATCCTGAGTACATACCTGAAATCTCGTGCGCTGCTTCCATAAATATGTGGTGTGTCGGTCAGTCAATTAGTCAAAACAATAGGGGCCCCTTGGGGAGGAAAATCTATATTTACGGGAATAATTTAAATTACATAAGATAAAATAACAGAAAAGAGACAATTTAATGTATAGTCACCACTACTGCCAGGCACACTACGTCGCCATTAAACTTCACTTGTCACATAAATAACTCGCGGTCAGCGCGTGATTACTAATATCAATAAAAAGTACAATTAACAATTCCGCGGGCCGATTTTACTAATTTACTACGTGGTCAGCACGTAAAACAATCGACGACACGCTCCGATGCGCGCGTAAATAACTTCCGAGGCGGCCGATAACAACACTAAACACACGACTTCACACTAGCGGGGCGGTTAGCGGACTCCCATAGAATGCGACAATAACCGAATGCGAACCCCGCTCCGTCGCCAATTGAATACATCGCGTTTCCGCTATCAGTGTGACCATTTAATTATTTTATCTATTCCGAACATTCCCCCGTCCCAGTCAGGCAAAACCTGACTGAGTCCAAAACCAGAGGATAAGGATAAAACCTACATAACGGGCAGCCGCGATAAGCCCGCAACGGCTCTTTTAAGGACAGAATTTCCTACCAGGACCTCTGCAACTCGCGGAATACCGTCCGCGCCTAGGAATAGCCGCAAAATTCGACCACGTCTCCAAGACAGTGGGGGCATATTCGTCTCCTTAACTAGGACGAGGTCACCGACCTTTGGTGGATCCGTTTTATCTGTCCAGCGAACACGCTGCTGTAACAAATGAAGATATTCTAAATTAAACCGTTTCCAAAAACTCTGAGAAAGTTGTTGCAGCAGTTCAAAACGTGAGAGCCGATTAACCGGAGTATTCTCAAATGGATATTCAGGGAGCGCATTAAGTGGACCCCCAATCAAAAAATGTCCTGGAGTCAAAACCTCCAAGTCATTTGGGTCCGATGAAATAGGACATAGTGGCCTGGAATTAAGTACAGCTTCAATTTACAAAATACCGAAGGTGAGAACCGTTTCACCTAACTCCCTATCTAAAGAACGAAACCGCATTAATAAAAATCTAAATTCTGTGCAGGCTCCCTTATAACCGAAAGGACCTTCAAACGCGGGAGAGACTCAAAAAGCTTAATAGAAGCTTGAGGGCAACAATTCTCTGGTTGGAGCAGCCAACCAGGACCCTACCACAACGAATGATTCAATAAAACTGGAGCCTCACACCGCGAGATGCACAATCAGCGGGATTAACATCCCCTGGCACATGTCTACACTCTAAAACAGCAACCGATTGCTGAATTTGCGAATCCCGATTCGCAACAAAACCTCCAATGCATGAACTGATGCTTGCAACCATGCAAGAACAATCCGACTATCAGTCCAAGCGAAAATTCTTCTAATATTAATATTTTGACCTAACGTCGATTTAACGTGATTAAAAGGACTCGACCTAAGTCCATACGTATTAGTATTCAACTCAAAAAACCGAAATAGGATCTGATTCCTTCTCTCGCCACAAAATCAACTGGTAACGACGATCCTCTGGATGAATAACAGTCTGTCTAAACATCATTTTAATATCCGCAACAAACACAACCTGATGCCTACGAAAATTTGTTAAAATATCACCAATATCCCGATGCAACTTAGGACCCGAATGCAAACATTGATTTAATGATACGCCATTAGAGCTGGGCGCAGAGCCATCAAAAACTACTCTTATTTTACCACCCTTAAACACCGCATGATGTGGAATAAAGTAGTGCTCCTGCGACCTCCAATCAAAATTAGAAACAGACATATGACCGAGCTCTAAATACTCTTTCATAAACTCAACATACTTAATACGAAATGCCGAATCCCTCTTCATACGTCGCTCCATAGATGCTAACCTTTTTTCAGCTAGCATTCTAGACTGACCTAATGGAGGACGAGACGGTAGAAAAGGTAACCTCGTGACAAACCTACCCGAACAGAGACGACCTGTATTATTCTGGAAGAACAGCCCACATTCCAGGTGCTCTGGGTTATCACGGCGTGCTGTAGGGGGCTCCTCAACTTCCCAAAAACGCTGAACCGCTTCAGCGAGAGAGAGTCCTACATTCAAGTTACCATCCTCTTCATTAAAAACACAAAATGAAAATACAGGGCCCATGATGACATCACCAAGGTCTGTTGAGACGGCTACTAACCCACCACGTTGCAGATGAATGCATTTTCCAAACCGTAGCTTTCCCAAAACATCTGCACCGAGTAGCAAATCAACTGGACCTGGAATATTAAATTTGGCATCAGCTAAATTCAATTGAGTTGCAAGTTCAAATACCTCCGATGGCAATTTAACAAGCGGATGGTTTCCCATAACATTATCCAAAACAACAGCAGACGTTGAAATACGAGGAAAAGAATATTTAAGAGGAGAGAAGGTGAGTGAGACCTGTCCCACTAAACCGGACACCTTAACTCCGCCTACACCAAAAATACTATTCACGGCAGGAACAACACGCAACCGCAACCGCTCCACTAAACTTCTCGACACCAAACTCCCCTGTGCACCAGAATCCAAAATCGCTCGCGCCGCAACCTGCTCACCCGATGGGGAGGCGACGCAAACCTGAGCGGTGGGCAACAAAACAGTAACAGGAGAGGTCGAAGACTTAGATGGAGACGGCGTGTGTTCGAGTCAATAATCTCGCTGGGATCCTCGCTGTCCTAAGCGAGGCCACTCCGAATACTGCAAAGGATTGATAGAATCAGATCGTTGCTGATCAGCAGCAACCCGAGATACATTGGGCCCCCCAGGGCCCCTAGGGCCCCGGGCCCTAAATGGTCGCGACACATCCGGTGCCCGATATACTTGACGTCTACTACCACCCCCGCCCATGGGGGGACGTGCCTGGCTCCGATAATTTGAATTATCCTTTCTGCCACCGCGCCTGTAAGTGTGACCAGAAACTCGAGGTCTATTAACCTGCACACCACCTGCCCATTGATTATCAACATTATTACCTTCCAATCGATTGTTGACAACAGCGTCCTGCGCCGGAGCAGCCGGCGGAGGCGTCCCGTTCCTGTTGCCACAAAGTAAAAAGTGGTGATTACCACCACACTGCTTGCACGGTCGAGAAGAATTGCATTGCGACACGAGGTGAGCGCCTAAGCAACCGTAACACCACCTGCGCTGTCGCACAATATTACGTCGCGCCTGAAAACGTAATGCCAAAAACTTATAACAATAAACTACACCGTGACCAGGGGCCCTACAATACGAGCAGCAATTGTCCGGCTGCCGGGCCGCAACTACATTGTACACTCGCTGGTCCGGGCGGCGCTCCGCGCGCACCGGCGGCGGCCGGGGCCTCGCGTGGGCCGGGGCCGGCGACGGCGAAGGGACGTTGTCCTGCCTGCGACACTCATCCTCCAAAAAACGAATAAAATCTTCAAACGAAGGGAGATGAGTGGAAGAGTCCCCGCCGTATTCCTGTTCGAACCGGTTACGCATATCAACATTTAATTTTTGTAAAACAATATGCAATAAAATAAACGACCAACTGTCTATAGGTAAATTTAAACCTTTCAACGCATTAATCGCCACTAATAAAGGATTTAGTAAGTGAGTCCGTAAATTACAATTTTTATTAATATGTGGCAAGTTTAAAATTACCGCAACATGATTATCCGCTAACCGGCGGATGTTTTGATACCGACGCATAAGTAAATCCCGCGCTCAGTGGCGTGCATTCCATAAAGACATAAAGACACTGCCTACCCTAGCATTTACCAAACTCTGATCAATATATTTTAATATCCATAAATGAAATTCACAGCGTCATTATATTTTATTAATTACGCCATGTAGTATAAAAAAAATCAAAATATTTCAAATATATTTCAGATCCATCTATTGGTATTTTGGTGGCATTATTATCTAATTTCTCACAGCTCAAGTCATTATGCATGCGCTGCACTAGCGCCGCCACAGGACTCAGTACGTCACGGGACGGCAAAGACAAACTATCCGTGTCTAAGTTTTCATATGTGTGCTCTGCGTGTCTACGCATATTTTATATGTGTGCGTGCCTGTAAACACGGCACACTGATGTTATAAAACCACGCACACAAACACACAAGGTAGGCAGTGTCTTTTTACGAAGATATACGAATTAGGTACGAACCGAATTCGGAACCACATCGAAAGTCGAAACTGAAGTTGACTATGCGACCAATTTAAGAAGTGTGATAATTTATACATTTTTGTAGCGGTAAAGACCACCTGCAAATAGTATCATTATTCGTTTGTTTTGTTTTGGAAATAACAAACGTTATTTAATATTTTACTTTGAGGCTAAGCTTTGAGGTTAAATTTGTTTTTGAGAAAATTAATAATGTTAACTACGACAAATTACAAGTGAAGTGTTTTGGGAGTAACTAAATAGATTATGTCTATGTATCGTGAGTGTATTAATTTGTAAGATAATTAGGTATAATTTAACGAAAAATTCTTATTTTTGTTTTATGAATAAACATTTATCAAACAGAGACTTAGTGATAGAACAAGGGCCGATCTATACCGGAATTTGTAATACACAAAGGTAAAGTT
Organism: Colias behrii; assembly: GCA_029959065.1. NCBI lineage: Eukaryota > Metazoa > Arthropoda > Insecta > Lepidoptera > Pieridae > Colias > Colias behrii. Next base: position 12,088,963 of record JARWMC010000009.1, on the reverse strand, counting down.
AATCGTTGATTTCATAATATAGAACACTGTTATTATCAAATTATTTTATAGATATGTGTGTAAATCGTACCTAATATATTTTCCATTATTTTGGGGAATAGGTACCTACTACGTATTATAATCTCATATATGAGTACAGCAATGTGAAAATATAAACATTGCATTAGGTATTCGTTATTATGACTTAATATCATTACAATATTTCTGCCTACCCTGTCGAAAAACTCTGTGCACGCCCCTGCCCGCGCTATAGAATAATTATTATCAACGAGTTCCAAATGTTGGACCAAACCCTTAGCCTCACCGGTGAGACTAGCCAACATATAAGCTAATTTCTGAGCAGGTGTTAAATCACATCTATTATGAACCAAACTATCAAATAAATTAATAAACGCAACCCATTGGCTTAAATCGCCACCGAAATGGGGTAAATCTAATTTAGGTAACCTACCTATTATTCCACCGGACGTAAATAAAGTTTCTTTTAATTGTAGATCACCAACAGGCTGGACCGTGGACTTAATTTGTCCCACGGCTTGTCGTATTTGGTCCGCCAAATCCTCAGCCTGATCTACATCCGCACTTATTCTATCCATAACCTCTGGTTCTAAATTCATTGCATACAATGCCCGATAAGAATTATATAAATCATTCATTTTTTCTTCCAAAACCTCTCCCCGGGACAAAAGGGCCTGAATGCGATCTTGACGCGATATATTCAATACGGCTGAACCTAGCCATCGCAAAACACCGGCTAACTGCGCCTTGTGAGATGCAGCCATTTTTAATTAACAAAAACTTTCCGTAAACACAAATGAAAAACGCAAGTCAAAAAACAAATAACCGTATTCGAATAAACAAAGTATAACAAAACATCAAATGCACTTATTCGAATATAGAAAGTTCTATTTTTAGAACGTAAAACACAATTTAAAAAAACCGTATTGAAATAAACAAACTATCACAATATATCAAATGTACTTATCCGAATCTCGAATGTTCTATTCTTAGAACGCAATTAATCACTCAACACAGTATGACGCAATACCTATGACTTTGATTTAACCTTATAATGACTTGACGCAATTAATGTACCTAGGATTGAAACATTCAACTATTGTTATAAATTGCCGATATTTCTTACGAAAATTATATGTATGACAATTTAAATGCTATAACCGAACATATAAAATACCGTAATGTCATAACCGAACATATAAAATCGTAATTATTATTACCAAAATTTCCGTTTTAACTACGCTGGGCCCTACAACCCAGAGGTCGGTGGATTTTAACCACGCTCTGGTTACCAAAAATTTATGTTTGTTATTTATTGCACGCCTCATAAGCGAAGCGTCGAGGTGGGTACTACTGTCACTTCGCGCAAAACATCTGATTTTTCAAACTTAAAATGTCTTTATGTATCATACATTGCACTTGTAAGATAATACATACACACACATATTAAGAAAAAACACTATTTTTAACGTTCATGATATTTTTGATGTCATTTTTGTTATTTAAACTAGTTAAAAAACAGTTTAAAAAAGTTCTGTCTTGGACGTCCGTGTGTCTGTATGTGCGGATCCTTTTTCTTGTTAACACGATAGCGACCGAAATACTTTACTAATCGAGTCTTTTTTTTTCTCTTACGCTTGAGTATGCTCAGGAATAATACCCTTTCATTTTTCAGGGTCTGATTCGATGTGGTTTAATTGTTATTAAATAAACAAAAATAATAATTAATAAATAATTATTAAAAAAAAATTATGAGGCGTGCACTTTTGGATTTTCCAAACTATTTTGCTCTGCTACCATAATACAATAACAATAGTTAAATACATCCTGAGTACATACCTGAAATCTCGTGCGCTGCTTCCATAAATATGTGGTGTGTCGGTCAGTCAATTAGTCAAAACAATAGGGGCCCCTTGGGGAGGAAAATCTATATTTACGGGAATAATTTAAATTACATAAGATAAAATAACAGAAAAGAGACAATTTAATGTATAGTCACCACTACTGCCAGTCACACTACGTTGCCATTAAACTTCACTTGTCACATAAATAACTCGCGTGATTACTAATATCAATAAAAAGTACAATTAACAATTCCGCGGGCCGATTTTACTAATTTACTACGTGGTCAGCACGTAAAACAAACGACGACACGCTCCGATGCGCGCGTAAATAACTTCCGAGGCGGCCGATAACACCACTAAATACACGACTTCACACTAGCGGCGCGGTTAGCGGACTCCCATAGAATGCGACAATAACCGAATGCGAACCCCGCTCCGTCGCCAATTGAATACATCGCGTTTCCGCTATCAGTGTGACCATTTAATTATTTTATCTATTCCGAACAATGCCCCAAGCGAATGTGGCTGACTTAAAAGTTAAGAAGAATCCTCTATATCTTGAAGAAGTATACTCTGTTAATACCATACCACAAATAATAAAATCACAAGCTAGAAGAGCTCCTAAAATACATTCGCCTAATAAAATTTCTTTTACAGATGTACTTAAATATATTGTCATAAATCCAATAAAAGACGTGCTACACGCTATCAAATAAGTCTTTTTTCGTCCGAAGTGTTTGGAAAGTGCTGCCATGATAAAGAAAAACGGTATTGCACTGTAAGTGTGTGCAGAACCTGGGAAAGAAATAAACCAGTAAAAATTACCATAAAAACTACTACTACTACAATAAAAAACAATTTTTAGCGTAAATTATCAGCTTTTACGCATAATTAATGAATTAAGTAATTTAATTTCCAATTGCATGTGGTTTTACTTGCCTTACAGATTATTTTAATCTTCATGACGTAACAACTCATACATATTAAAAAGTTTGCGAAGATGGATGTTTCATTTTTGGTTACTCTTTCACGAAAATCTATCTACTGGACGGATTTGGATGAAACTTCCAGTACCTAATATTGGTTATACAGGGTTAGGTACTTGTAAAACACATTTGTTCTACGGCTATTGGCATAACGCAATAAATTATTTTTAAAGAATTTTTAAAGCTTTTATTGTACTCTCCTAACATTTGTAAGTCTATTTTCTATTCATTATCGAAAGGACGACGCGACACCCCCTTCCGTAACGACGTAATTTTTGAGATGCGCGTAGCGTTTATATAATATTCAAACGGAAAATTAAATGAATATTTATTTTTGTATGAAAATGAAATCTAACAAATTATCAAAAGTCGTAGAACAAATGTTACTTATGATTTAGCTATCTTGTCCTGCGAGGTTGCTGGTGTTTTACAAGTAACCCCGTATATCAGAATAACGCATGAGTTATACAAATAGTTGCTTGATTTTATTAGCCGGTTGGTCTAAATTTCTTTTTTGAAGACTTACTTATCCATGATGCCATTTCAATAGAGATAGCTTCTGTAGAGTTTTCTTCTCTTCTCCTTTGAGCTATATAAACTGTCGGAGTTCCGAACAATAGCCCCAGTGTAAAAAAACTTGACCATACTGCACTGGAAACGAGAACCTGAAAAATTATAATTAATTTGATTAAAAATAATTATTAACGGACAAAAAAAAGTGAAACGTAATGTTATAAACATTGTATACAAGTTTTTAGGATTTTTGTAATATATAAATAGGTATGTAAAGGAATACCTAGTATGTTTCATAACATAAGTGCTAAGTGGGTCTCATTAATTTGATCGACGATGATAGCAAAATATTTATTTTGCAAAAATATTATTTAACGAATTCCCTTCAATTGCCCTTTTAAAAATGTTTAATAAATATTTAAATACCTGTCTTTGCATAACTTTCCGAGGTTTCGTAGTCAAATTTTCAGTTTCACTATGAATTTGCACTTGTTGATAACTATCACGAGAGGTTTCCATTTTTAGGTTTGTTAATTAAAATATTGTATTTAAAGATAATAACGGTACATTTACAAAATTACAGTTGATTAAACGACCGTTTGTTGATTATCGTTTCCGAAAATGACGTAGGTTTTGAGTTCGTATCGTGTAGGGTTTTATATAAACTGATCCGTTGTTTATTCACGACTAGCGGTCCGCCCCGGCTACGCCCGTGGTACATATTTCGCAATAAAAGGTAGCCTATGTTCTTTCACAGGGTCTAAAGATTATCTGTGCCAAATTTGATTTTACAATGATATAAAAACAGCTGAATCGATTTATGCATTTAAAAAGCGCCTAGCTGATCACATATACTTAATGACCAATCACTTCTGGAATAAAACACCTACCTTTGGAATAGCTGTGCCCGGACGACTGTTAGATTATTTATTTAATTTGTTAGGTATGTTATTCTCATGTAATTAGCTTTAAGTCTTTAAATGAGAATAAATGATTCTTTAAACCTAAATTTCATCAAAATCGGTCCAGTAGTTTATGCGTGAAAACCATACATACATATATAATTACAACCTTTCCTCTTTAAAATATTAGTATAGATATAGATTATTATTGTTTTGAAGTGAAACTTCTTTCGGTGCGTTGAGCGTAAAATTTCAAAGACGACTGAAGAGCGACTATTTTTTTATCTTTGAATCTTGCAAAAGAAGTTTCACTTCTGACACGTGTGCTCGGCACACCCGCTCTTTTTTATGGACCTACAGTGTTTCAACAAATTTATATAATTACTTATTTGCATATTAACGTTTGTTTTCGAAACAAAGAGTAGTCTATGTACTTTTTATAACTTCATAGAAGATCAGACATATAGATAGATTTACTTTGCAATTTTATCCAAATACGACTTATACAAAGTATAATATATTAAGGAAAATGAGGGGGTAATTACGTAACCCAAAAATTTAATTTAAAAGCACATATTTGCATTACAAAATTTCCGAACAAATTTCATACGATATTAACAAAATACAAACACAACGAATCCATTAAATAAAACATTTTATTTGTATTTCGCGTAAACATGAATATGCGGGTTTTGAATTGATTACATAAGCTTCAGACGTTGATTAACAATTTCGCACACTTTGAGCGTGAATATTCCAATATCTAACTAATACAAAGCCAAACATTTGTATGGATATGTAGAAGAATGTTGTTGATTTGAAAAAAGATGTGTGGCACTCGGGGACTGCCGCGGTAAAGCTATTGCATAGCATGCCTTCAAGCCACACCTCCGAGCCCGTCGGAGTGGGGAGCGTGAGAGTTTTTTCGTTACGGAATTTCTCGATTCGGTCCCCGCGCTCAAGGCCCGCGATAGAAGCTATGCAATAGCTTAAAAGTACATAAGCGAAAATTTTCATTGGAATTCACGTCTTTGACGAAAATACGGTAAAGTTTATGTTGTTCAAAATATAGTACATAAATTCGCTAATTCGCTATGTAGATCGATTATACCTAGAATAATAATTTATATGGAAAAAGATCATATTATTCAAACAACGGAATATGAACAGTTTATTTATAGATTCACAAATGATCGGTACCTATATTATATACAGGGTGTAAAAGGGTTTCATAAAGCTACACACGAAATAGAAGCTACACTAACAAAACTACGTTCAATAGAAAGTCTATATTAAAGAATTATAAGTTTTTACATTTCGTAGTATTTATTATTCTTTTCATTCAAAAAGTTTATTTAAACGATAATTAATTTATTTACATATCTGGTATGTTTGTGAACATTCACCTTAGCAATATATTTTAAAACAATGATAACAAATGTTATGACTGTATTGGTTGCATATTTAATCACATTATAAAGCTGAAGAGTTTGTTTGTTTGTTTGAACGCGCTAATCTCAGGAACTACTGGTCCGATTTGAAAAATTATTTCGGTGTTAGATAGCCCATTTATCGAGGAAGGCTATAGGCTATATAATATCATCACGCTAAGACCAACAGGAGCGGAGTACTGTGGGTAAAACCGCGGGGAACAGCTAGTAATTAAAAAAAATATCAAAATAAAAGAACTCATGAAAGTCGATGCTAAAACATTAGATTAACAAATTAATATGCAAATTTATCTACAGCTTAATTTTCTAGAAACGACTTGAACCGATGTGATGTTAAGTTTTATATTCCATAATTTTAGGTATAGTAAAAACACGAATTTAATTAATACATGGTATGGCGCAGGTATGAATCGTTTGATGCATTTTAACAATCTTTAATAAAACAAAGCGGTGTGGAGAAAGTTATGTAGCGGTATAAGTTATAAGAGAAACGTTTATTTATTACCTAATCAAAAAAAATATATACATACTAGATTTCCGCCCACGGCTTCGCCCGCGTTTTCAAAGGAAAACCCGCATAGTTCCCGTTCCCGTGGGATTTCCGGGATAAAACCTACCTTATGTGTTAATCCAAGTTACCTTCTATATGTGTGCTAAATTTCATTGTAATCGGTTCAGTAGTTTTTACGTGAAAGAGTAACAAACATCCATACATCCATACATCCATACAAACTTTCGCCTTCATAATATTAATATTAATAGGATACATATATGTACTACCATCAAAGAATATAGTTAATAATGAACATTTACTTTGGTATAATATCGCGAACCATATTGTTTTTTTTTGTATATTGGAGCGTGTCTGGGAATTAAAAATAAACAATTCCACACACTATTGTTTAGTGCTACTATATCACCATATCGTCATAATATTTCTGTGGCATCTGGGAGACACCTGTTAACTCCATTTTTGGCAAAATTTTGTTAGATACATGTTTGATAAGTACAGAAAGCGCAGATTTTTTTGATCCAGGCGTGATATCTCTACGTCCACGGGAAGTAAATGAAAAAAAATTGTACACTCCTGTTAAATCCAAAATTTTTTGCTACAATCAAGATATATTATAATTATCATTAATATATCATAGTAACTTTTGATGCCAAACCTGATAACTAATATAACAAGTACATAAATGTTAATTCCAAGCTTTATGCCTATGGACTAAAACTTGTTAAGTCCCAGTTACCGCGTATGTACCAAAAACATGAGATACCTACATGTTAATTATTGCAACTTATCAGATTTGGATTTATATTTCCAATTTGGTATATATAACGGTGACTACTAAATAATTAAAATACAGTGTTATTTTAATGTAAATATCTATTTATTTTCAAAATAACCACCATTTTGCCGATGGGGGATAATTGATGTGGCTCCAGGGCGACTAGGAGAGTAAACTCTATCGTTATGGCGGTTATGAGACTGTTCAATCGGAAAAATTTCTTCATCTGTGAAAAAAATATTTTTCCACGCTTCACCAGCGGAGCGCGCTTTCAGTAAGCGACATATTTCAAGGAGTATTTTTTTATCTTTATCACCCAACCGCTGCGCTTTTCGCAGCTTGTATGCTGTTAACTTGAGCTCATTTTTAACAACTCGTTGCAACGTTGAATGACTTACACCTAAATCTCGAGCCATTTTTCTTACCTTGGCTTGTGGATTGCGGGTCAATCTTTGTTTGACGATATGTCGAAGCCTAGGCGTCCTCAGAGTTCTTTTTCTGCCTCTTCCCGGACGATCACCAAGATGGCCAAGCACATCGTATTAAAGTCGCAGTATCTCGCACTGCCGCTTACCATATAAGGATATTATTGCAAAAAATTACTAATTTTTAATTTATTCTCTTCACAAATAACTTTAAGTTGGCGCCAAATCATGTGAAAATAATAATTAAAAAACAAAAGCAACGCAGCATGTCCCATTTTTTAAATTTATTATTTTCAAATTTGTCAACTTAATTTAGAACCACCCTGTATATTACCTGTTATGTATTGTATTGCATTGGCTCAAAAATCTACCCTTAAAGAAATCCACCACAAGTTTCTCGTGCCAGGTCACACTCATTTTATTAGTGTGACGGTGATCATGCGTTGATAGAAAGATTTGTTAAAGAGTACAACCCGAATATTGCAGTTGAATGTTATAAAAATGACAAGCAAAAATTTCTCGGTGAAATTTATGACACAAACCGAATTTTACGGTTTTTCGAAACTACTAAGAATTTTGTCAAAAAAATATTGACACTTCAAAACAATCTTTTGCTTGGAAAAGTATTTTCTGGCTAAAATTTGAAAAAAAATCAGCGGAAGTAAGTTTTAAGTATTCATTGGAGAAATCAGAGCCTTTTAGGACATTTTCAATGAAAAGAAGAGGAAGGCAAAGTATATTTTGTTTAGAAACATTACTCCCTGAACAGGCATATGTCGGAGGATTGGCGATTGATCCATTAAATCTTTAACCAAAAAGTTTAAAGATTTAATGGATCTTATGCAATTCATTGATCCAGTATATCGCGATTTCTATTCTAATTTAAACCAATCAGCTTCTATTTTGGAAAACTACTCAGATAGCGAAGAAGATTATGATTAGTATCCAAATGAGTGATTCTTTTGTTTTGGTATTTATTTGATATGTGCCTTTATTTAAATTTTTCGTTGCATGTGCACTCCTGTTAAGTCCATACTTTTATTAAAATTAGCCATAAGAGTGATTCCATTGTGAAATTAACTTATAAATAAAGAAATATAACAAAAATAACGTACAATTGTTTTAATTAAATGAATAGCAATGAAATAATCATTATTTTTATTTTGCTCATTTTGAGATAAGTCCACTCCACTGCAATATTTTTTTTTTGGTTAAAATCTGATAAGTCACATTATTCGCTAAACTACTGCGTCAATTTTGTAAACTGTACAAGCAAAAAGAGGGTTAATATATGATATTTCATTATAATATGACATAATTCATTTATATCTTATATCCGATTTTTAGCAGCCAATAATATGTTAAATTGCTTCTCCTGAAAATTTAACTTTTTGGAGTTAACAGGTGTCTCCCAGATACCACAGATTTATATTGAACGTTATATTATTTTTAATTTCATAAGTCTCTACCTTCATTAAAAATGAAGACGTTAGGTATATTGGGTTATTTTTTACGTTTGCTTCAATTATGGATAATTCGAATGAATGTCTCAAAAACCCGCTATTTTCTCCAACCTACACCATTTCCTCCCTTCTACTTAATCTTATTCCATTCTGTAAATGGAAATGAATGCTGGATAAAGTTTGATGAAGCCCCGGAACGCTCACAAGTACAAAGGAGGAACTTTTATTTTTGTTTAAATTAACAACAAATTCTTTTCAAGTAAGAAATCATCTGTTTCTGAGTACTGGAGGTATTATCCGATTGAAGAGTTCGGGAGTAATTAATCTTGGCTTAAATTATTTCCAAGTGTTGTCTGTGAAGTGGAATATTATATGGGTACCCAATTTCATAAGATAATAATATGTATGTGTTAGGAGTCACTGTTAGGTTACAAACTCAAACTCAAACTCAAACTCAAACATTTATTTATTCAATTAGACTTTTTCGAGAAGCACTTTTGAAACGTCAATACATATTTTTTACATTTACCACCGATTCGGAAAGCAGTATCTATGGAGAAGAACCGGCAAGAAACTCCATAGTTGCTCTTTTAAATCATATCAGTATTACAATTTAATTTAACAAAATATGTAACTTATCATAATATGCCAGAGAACTGTCCTGTGGTTTTTACGCGACAACCCTCCATGGGTTTTTATCTTCCATAATATATTCCTTAATGCTGTAATAGGCTCTCTGAACTAATACGTTTTTTACATAATTTTTAAATTTAGCACTACTAAACTCTTTGATACTATGAGGAATTCTGTTGTAAAAAAGTATACCTTGGCCCATAAATGAGTTTTTAACTTTCGCTAACCGATAAAATGGCATTTCAATTTTATTTCTGTTCCTTGTGCCATAACAGTGTCTATCTCCTACTCTTGTGTGTAAGTCTGCGTTTTTGTGTACATATAAAATGTTATTAAATATATACTGTGATGGTACAGTGAGGATACCAGTATTCTTAAAGAGATCTCTTAGTGAGTCCCTAGCACGTAAATTATATATAGAGCGTATGGCTCTTTTCTGTAATATAAATATAGTTTCTATATCTGCAGCCCTGCCCCATAGCAGAATTCCATAGGACATAATGCTATGAAAGTAGCTAAAATAAACCAATCTAGCCGTGTCTTCATCGGTGAGATGCCTTATTCTTCGAACTGCATATGCAGCTGAACTAAGCTTAGCAGCGGTGGTGGCAACATGGGGCCCCCATTGTAGCTTCTCATCTAGTGTCAAACCAAGAAAAACAGTAGAATCCACAGGGTATAATACCTCCCCGTTTAAAATAATATCCCTTTTCACCTTTTTTACATTTGGAAGGATAAATTCTACACAATTTGTTTTTTTTGCATTTAATAATAAATTATTAGCATTGAACCAATTGGATATGCGTAAAAGAGCAGAGTTTACTTCGTCAACATTTGTGTCATGTCTATCCACATTAAATATTAATGAGGTATCATCTGCAAACAGTACTATTTCACACATATCCTGCAAATAATAAGGTAGGTCATTAATATACACTAAGAACAAAAACGATCCTAAGATAGATCCCTGCGGAACACCTATGTTAATCGACGCACCGCGAGATTTCTCTCCATTAACAACAACGGTTTGTACCCTGTTCTGAAGATATGAAGCTATGAGGTCCTGAGCTAAACCTTTAATACCATAAAAATTTAGTTTCCCTAATAGAGTGGAATGTTCTACACAGTCAAAAGCCTTAGAAAGGTCGCAGAATATCCCTAAAGCATTCTTTGAATTTTCCCATGCTTTATATATATGTGACAAAAGAGCTATTCCCGCATCAGTGGTAGAGCGCCCCTTTGTGAAACCAAACTGTTTGGCGTGCAGTAAACCATTTGATACAAAATGACTACATAATTGGTTTAAAATTAATTTCTCGAAGACTTTGTTCAAAGTTGGTAAAATAGAAATTGGCCTATAGTTATTACCGTCTTCTTGGTCACCACTTTTAAATAAAGGAATAACTTTACTAAACTTTAATAAATCAGGGAATATACCACAGTCACAACATTGATTAAATATAAGCGCTAAATGGTTGGCAATGTTTTCTATAATATAATTTACTAAATTTACAGACATTCCCCAGAGATCACATGTTTTTTTTTAAGTTTAATGTTTTATAAGTTTTAACAATTTCCTTTGCAGTCACATGTCGCAATTCAAATAATACATTACACTCAGCAACATGGTCCCTCAAGTAGGACTCAGCAAGCGTTGATGACGAATTTAATTTTTCGGTAATACTAGCAGGGACACTACTAAAAAAATCTTCAAAAGCAAGCGCAACATCAGCACTTTTGTCAATGACCCTACCAGCATTTACAAGTTTTATGGTACTATTTGATTGGCTTTTACCCATTTCACCATTAATAATTGCCCAAACCGTTTTAACTTTGTTATCAGAGTTGCGTATTTTATCTCTGACATACAAGCACTTGGCAGTGAAACAAACTTTTTTAAAAGTTTTTGAATAATTTCTAACATAACTAAGAAATGACAAGTCTTTGTTATATTGCTTCATGCCATATAACTCATATAAAACGTTCCTGCATCTGTGTATACTAGGTGTTGCCCATTGGCTAAATGGTAAATCCTTGGTAATACTTAATGATTTAACTTTAAAGATTTTTTCAAACTCATTATGAATTAAATTAAAAAGATTTGTAAACATTTCACAAGGATTATTATGGAAGGATTGATCATTCAGGCCAGGCAATTTATTATTAATATTATCTCTAAATTTATGAATGCCTTTTTTAGTTATAGGCCTAACATTAATTCTTTTAAATGTAGGTATGTAATCCCATTCAAAAACTACTTTCTGGCCACAGTGATCCGAAGTCAGTGTATTGAGAATACTTTTTTCTAAACAGTTGCAATCACAGTAAACATTATCAATACAAGTTGCAGAACTAGGTGTAATTCGTGTGGGTTCATCAAAAAGTTTGTGTAAATTAAATGATTGAAATAAATTAACTATTCGTGTTGCCGTTTGTGTGTGTGAAAGTAAATCAATATTAAAATCTCCACATACTATAACCTTCTTTTCACTTCTGCTCAAACGCTTTAATATTTCTTCCATGACTGTCTCAAACATATTATAGTCACTGGAAGGAGGTCTATAAACGCAAACAATAATGTAACGCTCAAGTTCAAGTACATGAGGAAGAGTTCAGTTGTTAAGGAAAAAGACGAAAAGTTGCATCTCCTGGGAAGTATTTAGAGGAGAATAGGTGCTTAGTAATATGTTTCATGTCCATATTGGTCCATATGATCACATTTTTATGGCAGCTCATCCAAGGACGTTGGTATGTTGAGGAATATTTATTGTAATTTTTAATATTTTGCAGTTCTAGATGATCTTCCAGTAATCGAGCCAAAAGCAATAAACTATCCGGGCCTGTCTTTCAGAAAATGGTTTTTGTTAAGACATAATGTTTAATTTAAAAAAAAAGTACATGCTGATACTAGAATGTTTGTGGCGTAAACAAACAGGTTTTCCGATGAATTTTGCCATATTTCGGTCAATTGGTCACGTTAAACACCCAGATGATTCATTAAATCACTAAACCTTTTGTAATCTGCGTTAAAACCACATCAAAACCAATGAGAAGAGTGAATAAATAAAAGTTAATCCATTAGCGACATCTCATTATGCAGCTATTACGTAATACTCTCGATTCCCTTTAATCCAGTGATTTAGCTGCCGTCTGCGGACCTGTGGCTTCTAAATGAAATTGGTAAGGGATTGTTTCTGAGGAATCTAAAGGTTTGGGTAAAAAGCGGAAACTGTTTCTAAGAAATGTAGAAGCGTTAAAAGTGGAAAGTTTTTTGGTGTGGAGTTTTTAAAATAGCAGAAGAAAGGCACGTATAATATTAATATTTCTATTGTGTGTAATATGAATAATGATACTGCAATATCAATTTAAATCAAGTGTTTTTTGTTGGTCAAATAAATCCTACCTATATTCAGTGCACATTTTGATGTTAATTTCCCGTTATAGTTAGATGCATTTGAGAATAAGACACTTTTTGTACTACTCAAAAACATAATTATTCTCGTAAGAGCACTTCATAAATAGATCAGAAAAACATCTCCTTTTTTAAAGTCCCTTTTAAAAGCCATTTAACCGACCATCGCTGATAATATTTGAACGGCAAATTTAGAAACTATGCAGATTCTTGGCTGACCAGCGGAGTCTTGTGTATAATTTATTAAATCACTTGTAGGGCCGTCAAGCTCAGAACTCTGCATATGAGCTAGCAGCTAGGTTCGGCCTGGACCATTAATTTCTGTCGAGTAGCCGCTCTGGCTAGTCATAATCCACTCATTATAACTGGGATATTGATGGATATTCAATTTAAGCGGGTTATTACTTTTTTATGGAATACCCGGTGGATTAGCATTTTTTTGTTTTCTTCTTATGGAAAATGAGGTTAAGAATGATTAAGTTATTGAGAATCGAGAGAAATTGTTATGAATAATATTGTAATTTAATATTATGTAACGTAATGAAATAAGAAATATAGGTACAGTATATGTAATTTGAACTGTTACTCTGGTATATAATCTTGCAGTAGATTAAATTTATAATTTAAAGCCATTTCTGAAAGCTCTGCTAGAACGCCTTAGATAATTTCAAACTATTTACTTGGAGTCTATATAAATATTGTTTCTACTTGAGAATTCTCGTCTCATCAGAATTAAACAATAGTTGACTAATAAGACAATAAATAATATAAAACGACTTTTAAATTATTTGTACAGAAAACTCCTTATCACGTCACATTACTATATTTTAACTTTTTGTGACTTACCTATATACCTAACTTCCTTAACAGATAATACATTCTCAATTAAACGGAACAGAACACAAAAGACATATTTCATTTGAACAACGTATGGGCCTTTAATGATAAGTATTAATGATAAGGATGGTTCAAGAACTGTAAAGATTCATTAGAAATATGTTTTTTCGAAACGTCTATTTCTTAAAGGCCCTCTTCATAATGGGCAGCGTTGGCCCAACAAATGATCGTCAATGTTTGCCGCCATTACGGCGATTATGAATAAACATCTACAATGATGGCCGATCATACACATTTAGGCCCTCTACACTATCGTGATTGCCTCTACACGCCCAACACTGCCCATTGTGAAGTGGGCCCATAATGAAACTTAGACTATCCAAGGATAAATAACAAAACGTATTTTCACGTGGCCATATACGAAAATAGAGATATTTCGCCATATAATATTTCTTAGTAATCTCCTTGTGTTGAACGATACTGATCTTTTTGGACGAGCGCTTTCTCCAGAGAATAACGTGCTAAAATGTTGCTTATTTTATTGAATCGTTCTATTTGTGAAGTTTTAGTTTCATTTGTAACAAACAGTCGACGAATTCTTGACAAGCTTTGGATTGTAGGGCTATAGATGCGAATCTCCGCTCTCACCGTTATCTATTAGATATTATAGGTACGAGTGATATTTGAGAGATTTATGCGAATTTTTCATCAAGTCAGCTTTCAGTGCATTCGAGGAGTAATGAGAAAATATTTACATTGAGTTTATGAGTAATAACTTTTATCTCGTTGGGAACAATTCTGTCACTGTGGTTAAAACGAGTGAAAATTAATAAGGTAATAGAAACCATCTAACCCTGTAACATAAAAAATATTTTATTAATATTATAACAGTAAGCGTCATTTTAGTCACCCTAAACAAAATACGTGTGTCGTAGTTAGCGGGAACGGTAATTGAAAAGAGCATTGCCCTAGACGCTTGGAATACTAACACGAGCTTAGGTTTAGCATTTTGGGATCTTGGCTTTGTCTATCAAAGGACCTAGACTGAATTGAAATCTGATAAATGTTTTGTCTGTGTAAAATCGATATTTTAATTATAAATAATCTAAGAATGATTATTTGATTAAATGAATTTATATCACAGCATGTCATACCTTTATTAATATTTAAAATATTTGAGCGATCTCGTCATAAATTGAACGCCAGTACCAAGCTATTGTTGAAACAAGCTCGTAAATTCCAAACAAGTGGAAGACCATGTGGAATACTTCTGGAAATATTCGCTGGACAAGACCGCACTGACCGCGTGCCGAGAGTGCAAGTTAAAAATACTTTAGAAATTTATTACGTTACTAGCTTTCGCACACGGCTTCGTCCGCTTTGTCTAAAACTACTTATATCATTAATGCGAAAGTTTGTATGTTTGTTACTTTTTTTACGCAAAAACTGCTGAACCATTTTTCATGAAATTTGATACACACATAGAGGGTAACTTGACTAGAGGGTAACATTTACAAATAGAATAGTTATATCCCGAAAATCCCACGTGAAAGGGAACTACGTGGGTTTTTCTTTGACCACGCGGGCGAAGCTGCTTTTTGAATATAGGTAATATGTACATAAGTACTTATTTTTCACAAATACAACATTTGTAAGCAAGAAGCACTTAATGCTCTTCTACTTTTAGTCTTTATGTACGATTCCATGCCAAAGCTTAGTCGGAAGTATGTAAAATAGAGCCACTATTTTTCCACACATACATTCCCCGTTAAGTGTTTAAAACTCGTCTTCAATAATGATCTTATTTGCTCCATAGCTGCAATAAAGTAAAGCGGTTAATTATTTTGGAAGCAAGCCAGGAGGTTAGCCAAATGTATGAACCGCTCCTTGTGCTCAAACCGCGTAGTTGGGGAGCTTGCTGCTGTTTTAATTAAGTGATGTCATTTCAGGAATTAAGTAAATCGAACTGTGGTCGTGTATGACAAGAGTTTGGTTGTAGAGTATATTGTGTGAATCGGAGTTAAGTTAGAGACATTAAGCATTGTGCGATATACTAGATTCATTCGCTTAACATATTGGATAGTATAATTTTTGAGTATTTATTGCAAAGTAAGTTTTTGTCGTAAGTTGATATGAAGAGATATGAAAAATTGAAAGCGATAGAGCCGAGTTTTATGTATGTTTTATTAATTTGAGTAATGAGCATTATAAAGATTTTGTTAAATTCGTTGCTACATTTATTTAAAACAAACATGCATAAAATATAAAAACAAATACATTGCAACGATATTAAGATTTAATTGCAACCAGCTCTCGGCCTATCCCTATTAGTCTGACAACTTTACAGCAGTTAAATACAAGTTACCTTAAACTTAGACCGAGCTATTTGACAAAATGTGTGCAATTATATTTAACTAGATTTCCGCCCGCGGCTTCGCCCGCGTTTGCAAAGGAAAACCCGCATAGTTCCCGTTCCCGTGGGATTTCCGGTATGAAAACTATCCTATGTGTTAATCCAAGTTACCTTCTATATGTGTGCTAAATTTCATTGTAATCGGTTCAGTAGTTTTTACGTGAAAGAGTAACAAACATCCATACATCCATACATCCATACAAACTTTCGCCTTTATAATATATATTAGATTAGATATTAGATATATTAGATATATTAGATAATTTTTAACGAGAATGTAAAAATAAAAATGTAATTGAAACAAACTTTTAAATATATTTGAAGACTTTAGCTGTTACTTGCATTATTAGGTCGTGAAGATAATAATTAACTTGTTTTTTACAGGTTGAGGTTGTTATGAACACCCATTTATGGACTGTACCTAATGTCGTTTCTCCAGTTATTTACACTTGGAGCTTCGGCACGAATGACGAATTGGGCCACGCTCGCACCGGGGAAGGTACCACACCCTCACAGAATATCGGCGCCATAGTGACAGTTTACTGTCGCGTTCCGTACGGTGAGTGAGGGGTCCGGAGGCCCACATCCCTTCCCATCCCCTACCCATCCTCTCCTTCCCTATATTCACTCCCTCCCATCCTCGCCCCTTCTCCCTAACTCCTTCCAAATCCCTTTGAGGACAGCAACACATCCACTTCTCAGTTGAGTGGATGCTTATGGGCGGCGTGTATCGCTTAACACCAGGCGACGCGTCTGCTCGTTTGCTGTCCTATGGCATAAAAAAAAAAAAAGACTTATAGTTATCAATAGAATCTTGAAAATGATGATTGGAACACAATAAATCGGGGATGTATTTATAAAAAATAGTACTTATTAATTATTTTGCATACGTATAATATTTAAAACAGTCTTAATTTCCATTTTCTAGGCAAAAAATGGACAAATGCATCGTTAAATACGAGTTATGTCCGTTAAGAAACACCAATATGGGTTTTTTTTTCTCAATAAGTCAGGGATGAAAAATATAACTAAGAAAAGTACTGCCATTCCATCCATTTTGGGACTTCTTCTTCTTCGTCATATCACTCTAGGGGGCAGATGTTACCCGCTTCACGATGTTCCGCCATATCTCTCTGTTTCCTGGCATTCCGCTACACTCGTGAAGTGAATCGCCAATCTGAATCCGCCAGCAGCCTTAATCTGATCGGTCCATCGATATGGATTCCAAATTGTAGCACGAGGCAAAAAGCTTTTTTTAAACTGTTGTCAAGATGAAATTTAAGCGTGTGTATAATTAAGTAGTATAGTAATATGGTGGTGGAATTTAGCAGCAGACAGCGATCCAAACAACTCATCAGAGAACTCTCTATGATAGATGCGTTACAATACGCATAAGTATGCGACTTCTCTACGTAGTGATAGAGAATGAAGCCGAGAACGAGTCGCACAGCACATAATGACCCATTGTTCTAAAATATATTCTTCATGTTTAGATAGATATTATGTTGTTGGACCCATTAGTGTAATTTTAACAAAAAATATCAATGTCCATTATAGGAACCAAAGCAAATCCAGTCATGGACAATTTTTGTACAATATTGGAACCCTATGTTTGAAATGGTCGTGATAGGTATATTATTAATCAGAAAGAAAAGACAATACAGAAAAGCGCATGTAATTAATACCTTTAAAAAAAGTTTATTTTCGACATATTATGTCCATAAATGGAAATATCCATAGAATTAAATCCAGTTATGGACACTGAAGAATTTTATTTAAATAACATAACCTATCATGATACTAAATCGTGTAATATTTACTTAACTACTATAAACACTTAACTACTATAAATAAAAGTAATATCTTTAATATTTATTTTGTCCATTACTGGATGCTTGTCCACGACTGGTGCCGTTACCAGATATTATCTAGTTTTTAAACTTTTTAAATTTATTAAATGATTTAAATAGAGCATTATTATATAGTACTAGCAGTCCGCCCCGGCTTCGCCCGTGGTACATATTTACGTTTTCTCTACGTAAGAACCATCCTCGTACTTCAAGGAATATAACATCGAGATAATATGTACTACGTACTAGAGAGGCGATCGCTACTACACTCTCTTTAACACGAGCTAGAGGCAAAAGTCACAAGTCTCATTTAGTCTGTGCCGGACTGTGCCCCCCTCTTGCCGCGTCAACACGTGTTATTGCTCTGTTCAAAATGCCTTCGTGTGTGCTAAGATATTGTTTTAACAGTTCCTATAATACAAACAAAGCCCGAGGAGTGACTTTTCACCAGTAAGTTTCCTTATTATGAGTAAGTCATGCATTTTACTAATATTGTTATCATTTTGCGAAAAATCACCACGCGTTCTGCGTTTCGCGCCATTTTTCATAGACTAACAGCAGAGACGTGACACTATCGATGAGTCTGTTAAAAAAATGTAACTGGATTTTTTAACTATGAATATACAATATATACTAGGAAAGATTACCGTGGTGTAGTACCTAAATATTTATACTTTTACCCGACTACGCAAAGTAAAACGGTAGGTTATATTAAGTAATATTTATTTATTTACCTATTTTTATTTATTAAAAAAAGGTTCATCAACAGTTGTTCCAATAGGATTTATAAATTATTATGCACAACAATTACAAATAATCACAACATTCACAGAAACTAATACAGTAAAAGTTCCTTAATCGCGCTTCCTTTATTCGCGTTTTCACTATTCGCGGATTAAAAAAATGCGACCCAATTTCTATATTCGCGACTAAAAATTTTTTTTATTCGCGGATTTAATAAGTACATACATAATAATAAAATTATTCCAATAGGTATCTTACCCAATATCCTTGTCAAATGGACTAATAAGAAAGTAAAATAGATCTTATTACAAGTTTGCCTAAAGTACATAATATAATGTTCTTAAATGATATCGCCGAGGCCTTTGACACAAGCCGCCTTTGTCGCAAGCCGCCTCTGCCGCGATTGATGTTTTTGAGAATGTAAATAAACAGAATGGAAGCAACCTTATAACTCAATGAATAAAGTATATTTTTAAATGTAGTTCCGTTTATAGTAAAAGCCGCTTTGCGTAGGTATTTATTGTTTCTTCTTTCACATTCGTTACAAAAATTGTGATCGAGTAAGGGGGCGTCCATAAATTACGTGAGGTGTTTTTTTAAATTTTCTGCCCCTCCCTTCCCCCCTGGTGAGATGTCGTGAGATTATATTCAACCCCCTCCCCCATCCCCGAATCTCACGTGAGATTTTTCAAAATGTGAGTTTCTTATAAGTTAACGCCATCAACATTGAATCATCGTATCCATTTAATTAGGGCTATTATAAACCAATACTCCAAAATTCGATTACATCATGAAGCAAAAACTGATAAAACTATTGATTACTACACAAAACGACAAAAGCTTACTAAATTGATATTATTTATAGGAAATTAAAATACATAGTTTAATATAAAATCCTCTTTTTATTAATTCCCTAGTATCAGTACCACCAGATAGTACCGAGTAAACAGATTGCACAATGTGTCGCATCTGCACGCATTGCTTAATCTTTGAACTTGAAGCCACGCCCCGCTCGTTCCACACGTACCCCACCACATCGGCCGCGCGCAATGTTTTTGTTTGGAATAGCCACTCTAGTACGTAGTACATACTATCTCTATGGAATATAATAAAAAAAGAATTAACGAAATCGGTTCAGCCGTTCTCAAGTTATGCGCTTACCAACACATTTTGGGATTCATTTTTATATATAAGATTTACTTCATTGTAATTACAATATTCAGATGTTAATTATAAATTATATTACGAGCATTTTAACAAACGGATTTTCAACGTTGTTTTAAGCCCGTTAAGTAGGAAAAAACTAAATTTTTAACAAATAAATCCTTCAAAGGTCGCCGCGATCTAATCTTACCCTTTTTTCATTCGGAATTACAGCTGTAATTAAATAAATCAGTCCTGATTAAGCACGGAGAGCTTGTAAATTCGCGCCATTTTTTATTTGATCTTTTAACACTTTTGTACGCTCTTTGCGTCGGGTTTAACGCGAAAAAGTTAGAGCTTAACGTCTGTATTTGAACATTTTTATTTTTAAACTATTGCATAGCTTCTATCGCAGGCCTTGAGCGCGGGGACCGAATCTAGAAATTCCGTAACGAAAAAACCTCACGCTCCCCACTCCGACGGGCGAAAGTGTGGCTTGAAGGCATAGCATGCAATAGCTTTACCGCGGCAGTCCCCGAGTGCCACACGTCTTTTTTATATTTGTTTCTATCATAATGTGTTTATGTGTTTGTATGCGTTTTTATGGTTTTGTAAATTATAATTTTTAGTAAATACGCAATCGATCGTGAAGCAAAGCTGCAAGTTAAGTTAGTTTTCTACAAATATTTATAGACGATAGATTATTATTCTGAACTTTAAAAGTGCCGCAAATTATTAAAAAGCTAAAAGTCTAAAAGAGTGGCCATTGTTGAGCTACAGTCGTTAGGACAGGTCAAAGGACTTTGGACTTCTTGACCAAACTCGACACCACTCCAAATGCTCTCTTATTTATTTAGATTCTTTTAAATATTTATAAATGGCTTAGATTTTATGCCGTCTATTGTTAACTGTTAACTGTAAGTACTAAGGCCGCTTAATAAACTATAGGTTCTGTGTTTTAGTGATAAAATGTAAAATATTGAACAGTTAAATAAATAAATAATTAATAAATCTATACTAATATTATAAAGCTGAAGAGTTTGTTTGTTTGAACGCTATAATAATATATCATCACGTTAGGACCAATAGCGGAGGTCGCGGAAGAATTCTAACCAATACCCGCTGCCCCTGCATCATTAGAGCGGCTCGACGGAACACAGTGGGGTTTTAGTCGGTAAGAATCCGACATACCTAACCCACGGCTCCTTCCCCGTGGGCCGTGGGTATCTTTGGGAGATTTCCCCACTATAAAAAAAAAAGGACCAATAGCGGAGCAATGCGGGTGAAACCGCGGGGCACAGCTAGTAAATTATTATTGCCGTGGTATAATTTTTAGTTACACTAATTTTGGACAAAGCACAGACAGGTCTATATTTTTAGTGTGTTGTTTGTACAGACATCAAAAACATTGTATCAAGCGTCCGTTTTATAATTTATTTTTAAAGTATACGGTAATTGAACGGACTCGTTTTAAAGAGATCAAACAACCAAAATAAATAAGCTACCCTTTGTCAGAAAAAACAGCAAGATTAATTACAGTTTATAGCGAGTATGGTTTATTTACACTACTTGGAGGGTAGTCTCGTCTCAATTTCCCTTACAAATAGTTGTTTGCACGTATTATAAGCTCAGCGAGATGTTAGGGGTGCTTCACACGAGACTCTATTGTATTTATTTATTACTCCTGTGTCCGGGTGCTTCACACGAGACTCTATTGTATTTATTTATTACTCCAGCGGTTTTTACAGGAATTACTTCAGTATTATCGTTCGCGTGCAGACAACGCGTTACCACCATTTTTTCTGTCCCGTTTTTCAAGGTTGGTTTTTCGATGTACATATCAATATTATTTATACCCGATGACTGGTAGGAGAGACATTATAGACAGAGATAGACAGAGCAGCAGTTTCAAATTGATAACTGCAGTTTTGTTGTCTTTATTTCGATCTTTTGTTCGATACGAGTATAAGAGCGATGTAAAGCCCCGTTTAAACGGCGCGCAAACACGCGAGCCGAGCCTGGCTCGGCTCGTGGTCCGCCGCGCCACGCGCCGTGTAAACAACTGCGCTCGGCGCGGCTCGGCATGTTTGCACGATCCATCACTTGTCGGTTTTTTTGACACAGATCGCGCGCGCGCCATCTGCGGCTCGGCTTGTGTTAATACGCGCCGTCTAAACAGATGTCACAGAGCGCGCGACGAAGGAAGACATATTTTGTTGTCGCGATGTGTAGCCGCCACGGACGGATCGGCTGGCGTAGGATCGTGCTACCCCGCGTCGTTTAAACGAGCAGGCTTGCGTCCGTATTTAGCCGAGCCGCATCTCCACGGACGGCTCGGCTCGCGTAGGATCGGGCTAGCCCGCGTCGTTTAATCGCGCCTTAACGGGTACACTTTTGTTACGCGAATAATCGGTAGGTGTCAGTGTAGCTTGATAGTATCAAACTAGTTTTACTACGGGCCGAAATTCTCAGAATAATCACTATTTTTGCGCCTTATTATCTTAGTCTTATTATTTAGTGTAAGAATGTTATCACGTATGAAATGTCCTTAATAATATGCTGAGAACGTGACACGGGGTTTTAAACAACCCCTCACTGTAACTAAGTACTGGGTCTTATAAGTACGCTGCTTTAAAGTACTTAGATTAAAACTACATTAGTATGTTATTAAACAAATATTATAACAACACGCTTCATAAAATAAAGCAATATATAAGTGTATGTTATTCTAAATTTTATATTATAAATGCGGAAGTAACTCTGTTAGAGTGTCTGTCTATCTGTCTATCTCTTCTTCATGCCTCAACCACGTTACCGATTTATTTAAAATTTAATACTGAGAGAGCTTGACATTTGAGAAAGGACATAGGATAGATTTTATCCCGTAAATTCTACGGGAACGGAAACTACGCGAGTTTTTCTTTGACTACACGGAAAGCTATCCTATACTATAAAACAAACATCACAAACATTCTCACACAATATGCGCCATTATCAGTTCTTAAAAAGCTTTGTACTACAAAGCGTTCCTTAAGAAACCACTGCTAAAAGCAACGGACTAGCAGCGTTATCATATTCCCAAGGGCCTAGTTACAATGTGTAGGTAGTTAGCGCCTGCGGGCTTGTGCTTGTGCACACTTGAAGCTGGAATATTCTAGAATTTATTTAGTTGTTTTGTTAATTCTTGTTTTTTTAGTAGTGTGTCACGGCCCTTCACAGCAAACTGCTGAAGACGCCGTTCGCATGGGAGCGGAACCTGGTTTAGCTTCGTTAGCATTTAAGTTTTCCTAGTAATAAATAGATTGAAAATCCGGTCTGCAGCGTGCAGACGCTAGTTAGTAGTATTTGTTTACGAACAGCTGAATTCTTTATATTCTTCTAGAGTGTTTTATATGCATTTCATTTGTAGCAGTTTTCCAATGGCTATAAAAATATAAATCAAATAATTTTCACACATTTACTTCAGAGACATAAACTAACTACACAATCTAAGTATAGCTTTCAATATTACAGCTCCGTAACTGGATTAGTGCTTTATACCCGGCGGCAGTGCACTGTTAGTTAATGTTTGCGCATAGAAAACAAAAGGCTATGAACAAGAATAAATGCTTTATATCTTTAGCGACTCCCTTCGTACTCCGTGTATTATATTCTTGCGAATTGGGTTCTTTTTCGCGTTAATTATAAGTTATTTTTTAATAATTTGATATGTAATAATTCAAAAGTCAAAAACATGTCTCTTCGTCGTGCCTTCAAATCATAAATGTTTTTTTAAGAATTTGAAGTAAATACGTAAGCTTTTTATGAAAAGTAGTTCGTTTTCAAAGTTTCCAATTTAACTGATGACTTTGTAGTACTTTTCAAATTCAGTAGACAAATAAATAACAGTTTATTGAACTCCACGTATTTACAGAGTAAATAACAATGTATTTAGACTTGGTTATTAAATTACGTAATTTTTATTGAAATAAAAATTGAATTTTCCAAATGTTTACAGGTCAATGTTGGCAATCATAATATCAGAAAATTTAAATTATTAACTTTAGATAAGTCTTTTTACACCTAAAATTATCTAATATCTATTGTTTCCCCTTCACATACTATTAAAATGTAAATAATTTTGGAATCCATTGACGTTTACCTCCAGAAGAAATATCTTTTTCAAACTCAAAGGAAACCTAAATTACATCCCCGTTTCTTTACAAAAAGATTCCTTTCCACCATCAATAGACCAATGATATTCTGGATTCATCTCACTGTACTTGCAACTGCACACTGTAAAGAAAGAATAGGCCACTTCTGGGTAAATGTTTTCAAGTTTATGATTACCATGAATTTGCTTTTAGTCTTTGTTGTGAAGGCTTTGTTGGTCTAAAAGCAAGGCTTTGCGTTTGCTTCTGCTAATTATGTCAGTGGAATTGTGTTTTTAGTTCAGAGCAGATCCGTGGAATATATTTCTTGCGGTTCAAGACGTGTACCTACATAATATATTGTTATGTTCATAAATTTTGACGGACGGAATTGGACAGTTTATTGGCAAATACTAATAAAAATAACAAAATATTAATTGAATCAATGATCCACATACTATTTGGACAGTTCTTAAAGACCGGAAAATATAGTTTTATCTCCAAAGCTTTAGACTCATGAATAGTTATATATTTAACATTCTGAACGTGTACTTAAAAAATTAAAAGGTTTTCTTATATTATAATGGCGTAGTGGGTGTTTTTAGTATTATCAAATTACCATACTCGGGGCGATAATCCCTACTAATATTATAAATGCGAAAGTAACTCTGTCTGTCTGTCTGTCTGTTACGCTTTCCCGTTTAAACCTCTCAACCGATTTTGATGAAATTTGGCACAGACAAACTTTAGACCCTGAGAAAGAACATAGGCTACCTTTTAACAAAACACCACGCGGGCGGAAGCTAGTATCTATTAGACAGATAATTTGATTAGTTATGAACAAAACCACAGAATAAAACTAGTATAACAATATTCAGTGACACACGTCGCAATCAATTGTGTGCACAGTTATTTTAGACATTAACCTCCTGAAGTCGTTGGAAACCTTCCAAGGGTTCGTTCGAGTCAGATCTCATCATGCTTGTAAGCGAACTTTAATTTCTGGAAACTTCTCTGCGCTAATTTGGGGACATTTTGTCTTTCACTATTGGAGTTGATGACTCAATATGGTTAAATTCAAACTGAAGTCAAATATATATTTATACAGTAATATTTTGGGAGTATTTTTGCATTGTGATAATTTACAGAAAAAAATGTATTATTTACCGCCATTTCGGAAAGTTAGTGTTTTAAAATCATATAATTTTCTAGAGAACTATCCTGGGTTCTTAAGCGACGACGTTCAATGAATTTTAAATGTATTGAAACTAACTTCTTGATTACTTTGAGGATTCTAAATAGGTACCTATTTCAATGTGCACTGAGAGCGATATTAATTAGGTGACATTGGCTATAAAAATAAATATCTTTCACATAGTTAATTTTTTCAGGTCTTAGTTCCAAGATATATTTATAATTTAAACATAGAACGTACTAAAAATAGAATCCTTCCGGGAATATTTATCTTCATGATTGAGAAAACCGTTCCAAAATCCAATGTATGGAATTAGCATATAAAAACATAATATTTCAAAGGCGACTTGACATAATGCGTGCAAAATAGATGAGGTTAACATTGAGAAATAAATCATATACATTTATTTATTTATGACACTTTATTGTACAGTACCATAATAAAATAAAAACAGATAATTTATCGTGGAAAACATGAACATGGTAAGTGCAAAATTGGCCTTATTGCTTAAAGCAATCTCTTCCAGGCAACCATATAAATAAAGAACATGTACGGTGCTGGTTACACGCGAAGGCGCAATCATAAAAAGAAAAGAAAAAAGAGAAGAATCGAGGATTAGAAAAAACAAATATTTATAGGTTTTCTTTAAGAGTTGAATCAATGCTCAAACTAAAGAAGATAGTATAAATATCCAATAGACCAAGAAATGACCTGAAAAACAAGTCCCAGTAGTATACTTAGTAATAGTACAAGTATACCTAGTATTATATTATCTGTGGTAATAGCGTCGTATAGGCCGAAGGAATTCGGTCAATCTAATAACATAGAATATCTAAGCACAAGAGGTAATGGGTATTTCAAGTTGGAACAACGCAAGTTTGGGTATAAATCACGCCATTGGCGGCTTCCTATGCGAGAAATAGTTAAACTTCGACGATGTTTTATCGACTGTAAGAAATCGGTGAGACGTATCTGGAACTTTGGGGCGGATCGTTTGTACGATGATGGTACGATTTTATATCGTGAGTAATGTGTACTGCGTGGAAGCAGGATCATTTTGATATTTATGTCAGATTTGTATGAAGTATCTTCTGAGTTTTATTGAAAATGGAGTTCAATTTTATGTTAATAATCGGTAGAATGATCTAGATTATATATTGTTATTCTTTCATAATCTATTATACTGTACTGGTGCGTAATTTAAATGTGTATGTATCTTACTTTACAAACATTGATACAGTACCTAGTTTTCTCTTAAAAGAGCACAAACAACTTCGAAGTTATTTCGACTAAGAGCATTAATCTTAAAAGATTGGTAGGACAACATACTATTTCAGATAGCTATACTATTTGAGATATTCCGATGAAATCGTGTCGTATAAACGGGCTGCAAGTTTTATATAACAAACAACAATTTACATATATATTTGTTTGCTTTGTTTTTGTATAGTTAAGATTCATGCTGTAGGTTATTTTTTATGGACTGTCACGATAAGGTAAAAACATGGAAAATGCTTGAAAAACTTCCATTGTTTACTTCTTCAAGCCTTTGTGTGTTTAACAATTCAGTTATGTTATAAATGCACAAGTTTGTACTGTTTTTTTTTCTAATAAAAGCTACATTTTTATTGTTATTTCTTTTTACATACTAACATTACTTCTACTAATTCTAGTATGCATAGACAAGTTGGAGCCCCGTCTTCGCTCGCGTGGTTTGCGAGTAAAAGTAGCTGTATGCTTTTAATGTAGGCAATCACTGATAAATAACCTATCTGTACCAAATTTCATACATAATTAATGTTTATTTTCTTTTAGATAACCAAGTAATAGACATTCTCACAAATTTTACAAAACATTAGTAGATACTTACTACGTTTAAGATTATTATAGGTGTCATACCATATCCCATAACTTTACAGCTGTTAATTATTCAGCACCACGTTGACAAACTGGATCTACTACGTCTTAGCGATCGCTCGTGACCCAGCATAACTTATCGGAGTACATTGTAAACTGACCATTCATGTTTGTGCTGACTGTACACATCTTATGTATGGAAAAATCGACTATTGGAATTATAATTTATTACGGTTGGATAATGATATTTAATATAAGTAAATAAATAAAGCATTATTTAGTACATTGTGAAGCGACCATTAATTTTTGTGCTGACTGTATCATTTATGTATGGAAAAATCGATTATACGCGATCGTAATATAATTTTCATAGTTACTTATTAGAATACTGTGATATGGTGGTTGGATATTGGTATTTTAATGTAAATAAATATGAAGATATAAATGACGCTCTATCCTAGTACATTGTAAACTGACCATTCATGTTTTTGAGTTGACTGTACCATCTTACGTAGAAACAACTATCGTAATGTATTATGCTATTTTATGTAATTAAATAGATGAATGACCTTAAAGTACATGGGGATAGAGAAATAAAATGCTATGTTATTACACGGGCGTGTAACAAAAATATTAACAAATAAACTATATCGTTATTTTTATGGTAACGGTACCAGAGGAATACAGAGAAGGACATAGGTAATAGATGGACTTTAATATAATATTAAAATGATTCCTATGTTTTACTATAAAACCTTACAGCGTATTCTAGTTCAAATCTAGAGACACACATTAAAAACCGATATTTATCATCACATTCAATAAATATGTAATCCATATTATGTTTATTAAATATATGGATTACATGTATCCAATATTCATGTAATCCATATATTTAACAAAGTATTCGAACAATGAATCACATTACCGTCGTTACGTTTCAGAATAAAATCACTCGTTTCGCGATCACAGAGTGCTTTTAGCGAACTGATTTCTTTTAACTTTAAGTGCAGTCTTGGTATTATGATGGAGAGATATTGTGACTATTGTCAATGTGTATTATTTGATCGCTTTAGTGTAAAGAAAACTAGGGTAAGTCTAATAAAATAAAACGCTTGATGACAGACAAGAACAAAAAACTATATTTTAAAAACCGAACATATCAAAACCTAACACACATCTTGCTACATGTCGCTACTAAATCGTTCGTATATGAGTGATATTGTCGATATAAAATAACACCCCTACTTATCACAATATTCACTAAACAATCATATACAAAATTATTCTATACAAACTATGCCAAGAAGCAACATAAATTTATAATGTTTTGCTGAACATAAACTTTTAGTAAGAATATCAGCTGGCATATCAGCTGTTGGCAAACACAGCACCTTAACAATTTTATCTCTTACTAGATCACAACAAAAATGATATTTAATATCGATATGCTTTTGTACGTTTATGAAATGCTGGATTTGCACACAGCTTCTGCGCACCTTGGTTATCATTAAATATGCAAATAGTGTACATCTTATTGGTTATTTCATATTGTAATTCCTTAAGATATAATGCTTCTCTACATGCTTCAGATAGACCAATATACTCTGATTCAGTGCTAGAGAGGGCTACACATTTCTGTTTTCTACACTCCCATGATATTACACCATCAGATAACAAAAAACACATTCCAGTATATGATCTCCTATCTTCAGAGTTAGAAGCCCAATCAGCATCTACATAGCCTGTTATTTCTGAATTACCTTCTTTACAATATTTTATTCCATAACATTTAGTTCGTTTTAAATACCTTAATACTCTTTTTGCATATTCCCAATGCTCTTTTGTGTGACAATTATTAAACTGACTTAAAAAACTTATAGAGTAACTAATATCTGGCCTAGTTAAGACTGACAAGTACATCAAACTACCAATTAGTTGTTGATAGGGCACATGACTATTTGCCCCTACTGGACCTTTATTTACATTTAATTTGACCTCCATCGGAGTATCAACAGTCTTACAATCACTTAAATTAAATCTGCTTAAAAGTTGATCAATATAAGCTTCCTGACTCAAAGTTACATATCCTTTATCTTTATTGAAGGTTACATTCATTCCAAGACATAATTTAGCTTCACCTAAGTCCTTAATGCTGAAATTATTAGATAAAATCTGTTTCAAGTTATTAGTTTCAATTATATCATTGGAAAATATAAAGAAATCGTCGACATAGACTGTCACAATGGTCTTACAATTATTAATATTCTTTGTATACATACATGGTTCTATTTTTGACCTTTTGTAACCATTACTGATCAAACAATTATCAACCTTTTTATTCCAAGCTCTAGAGGCTTGCTTAAGTCCATAAATGGCCTTTTTAAGTTTCAATACTTTATGATCTGAACTACTACTATTATAACAATCTGGCATTTTCATGTAAATGGTTTCCTCTAAATCACCATTCAAGAAAGCAGTCTTGACATCTAAATGGTGAACATCCATACCTAACTTTACAGACAATGCAAATAATAGTCGAAGAGTTGTATGTCTCACTACAGGCGAAAATGTTTCTGTGTAATCTACACCATATTTTTGGGTGAAGCCCTTTGCGACCAAACGAGCACGATAACGCACATTGTTTTCACTATCGTACTTTTTTCGTAACACCCACTTGCACTGCACTATAGTACCATCTTTTGGTACATCTACGAGTTCCCATGCACTATGATTCTCGAATGACTGTAGCTCATCCTGTACTGCCGCTAACCAATGTTCTTTCTCTGGACCTTCCAAAGCTTCCTGCAAGGATATCTCATCCATGAACATGTTGTCATCTTTTATACAAGCACTTGCAAATCCATATCTGTCTGGCTGCTGCCTACGCCGGGGACCAGATATTATGTTGA
Source organism: Colias behrii (assembly GCA_029959065.1). Classification (NCBI taxonomy): domain Eukaryota; kingdom Metazoa; phylum Arthropoda; class Insecta; order Lepidoptera; family Pieridae; genus Colias; species Colias behrii. The sequence goes on along the minus strand of JARWMC010000009.1, from coordinate 12,058,946 downwards.
CATTGTTCAATATAATGGAGTCTTCACTGTCTGTTGTACCAGTCTCAGAGCTATCTAATGTGTCTTCTTCACAAGGTACATATAGTTCACTGCTGTCATCTGTGTTCGAGCTCTCTGATTGTTCAAGTGAATCTTCCTGAGGTGTCAAGTCTTTTTCCTCCACTGGAACCATATTCACTTCATCTGAAAAAATTTCCTGTACCTTCAGATCACTCTCTGTCTCCATCTTCTCCAACACTATAACATCTCGACTGGTAGTAATGGCATTAGTCTTCGGGTTGTAAATTCTGTACCCTTTGACCTCATTGGAATAGCCGACAAGGATACATTTATCAGACTTTCTGTCCCACTTTAATCTCTTTTGTTTCGGCACGTGTACCATGACTGTACTACCGAAAACACGAAGATGACTTACATCAGGCTTTCTGCCTGTCCATATCTCGAAAGGAGTTTTATAATTTAATGATGCGGTCACAGTTCTGTTCTGTAAGTACACTGCTGTGTGTGCCGCCTCTGCCCAAAACCTTTTCTCGAGACCTGCATCAAACAGTAGACACTTGGCTTTCTCAACGACAGTCCGATTATATCGTTCCGAGAGGCCATTCTGCTCGGGAGTGTATGGGTTCGTTTTGTGATGTACAATCCCATGCGACTTCAAAAAATTGTCAAACTTACTGTTGCAGAATTCTGTCCCGTTGTCACTTCTCAAGATCTTTATGCTGCAATTAAGTTGATTCTCAACCTCTGCTTTATACTGTTGAAAACATGTTAATGCCTCATCTTTACTTTTCAAAAAATAAATGTATGTCATACGACTAAAATCGTCTATGAACAGCATAAAGTATCTAGAACCACCTAGAGATAGATTTTCCATTGGTCCGCAGAGATCAGTATGCACAATATGTAGCAACTCAGCACTTCTGTTACCTTCTTTGGGAAAAGGTAAGCGGCTCTGCTTCCCCTCACAGCATGCAACACATGATGACTTTGATATATCAGTCTTACTATCAAGTGTCAATCCCTGTACAGCATCTTGCATCTTGTTCAAATACTGGCTGTTGACATGACCTAGACGTCGATGCCAAACTTCACTGGACACCATCACTGCAGCCGATGAACAACACTCAGGCATGTTTAGTTTATACACACCATTCAACAGACTCGCTGTAGCCACTAATACTCCTGCTTGGTTGAAAATCTGACATCCATTATTGTTGAATGAAACTTTGTTTCCTTTTGATATAAGTTGACTAACAGACAACAGATTTGTAGTCAACTTCGGCACGCATAATACATCTTCCACTGTAATATCGTATTCACAGGCATGCGTCTTTGTCGTAATCTGCACATCTCCAGTACATACTACTGGTATTTTATCTTTATTTGCCACGACAATTTCTTTGATCATAACATCTCGCGACACATTTGACAACCATTCTTCGTTCGCGGTAAGATGAACACTCGCCCCGGAGTCAATATACCAGTCACTTTTACAAAATTCACCATTCAGGAACACGGCGCTAAACGCGTTACTTCTTGTGCGTTCATTTTTATTTGTATTCGACGCATTTTTGTCCGAAAATGTACATTGATTACGATAATGTCCTGTTTGTTTACATTTGTAGCATCTAATGACTTTTGGTTTTGACTTTGACAAGTTTGATATCTGTTCAGTGTTACCAACATTCCGTTTCATCTTATAACTCGCAAATGCTCCACTGGAATTGGAAGCGCTACTGTCTTTGCCATTTCCACTTTCTTCCATGTCCAATAATTTTGTTTTAATGGCGTCTGATGTCAATGGTATGCCGCAATGCTCAATCGCCATTATCATAGGGGAATATTTTTCTGTTAATCCCGCTAACAAAAGCGATGCGACCCACTCATCATTGATATTAAAGCCCGTACCGCTTAATTTTTGGCTTGTTTCAATGATTTGTGTCACGTACGAAGTCATTGAAGCACTATTTTCGAGTCGTATTGAAATCAAACTCCTCAGCAAACTGATTCTTCTCGTGAATCCTGAGTCATCAAATAGGTTCTTCAATTTCTTCCACAGCTCATGTGTCGTTTGTACACTTTTTATATGCACATAAAGCGACGAATCTATTGTCATGATCAGCTTAGCTCTGGTTTTCGCGTCACCTGCTGCTCCTATTTCTGCTGGTACAGTCTCCGACTTGATGCAATCAGACAATCCCTCCAGCACCAGAAAATTCTCAGCCGCAAAAGCCCATTCGCTGTAGTTTTCTCGTCCTTTCAATTTAGGCACACTAACAAGATAATTCGTCGTCATTTTTAACTAAAAATCTGGGCCCATAACCTCTAATAAAATAAAACGCTTGATGACAGACAAGAACAAAAAACTATATTTTAAAAACCGAACATATCAAAACCTAACACACATCTTGCTACATGTCGCTACTAAATCGTTCGTATATGAGTGATATTGTCGATATAAAATAACAGTAAGTGTAATGAAACATATCTAAAAATGACTTTTTAAATAATTCAATAGTAAACCGCCTTCAAATTGTCAGAATATGACAAAAATGGGACCAATTGGAAGGCACCAGTTTTCAAATATAAAAAGAATCATCAAAAATCAGTTCACTCAATCGAAAGTACTGAGGTAACAAACCCAAAAAATAAAATGCAGTCAAATTGACAACCTCCTCTGTTTTTTTAATGTTTTCTTTAAAAGTTAATATTTTACGTCTAGGCCCTAGGGGTACGGTAAAGATGTACAAAATATATGGAGATCAAAGAATTGTCGATATTATTTTGTTTACTTTGAGACTTTATAAAGCAAAATATTTATTTGATTTACATCTGTATTTCGCTCGATTGCATATTTCTGCGCGTCTATCTTTTCGAATACAAATTTCTATTTCCTATTTCCTGTCAGTTTTTCTTTTGAAACAAAAAGTAGTCGTTCGTCGTCAAAGCTCTATATTTTATTATTGAATAAAGAATTGAACTGATTTTAGCAAATAAACAGTGCAAATAACAAATAGGTAAGTAGAAGGACAAATAATTTATTGAATAAATGTAATTGGTAATTTATATTGTATCCATACTTCCATATTAATTATTAGTATTTGTTAGCAAAGCAAAATCATTGCTACTTCTACAAATAAAAAAATAAATAAAAAAAACTCATTTATTTGTTTCATAACACAGTGTACAATAAGCTTTGAATACAATAGAAAGAAATTGCATATAAATAATTGGCACTTTATAAAGATACACTTTATAAATACACAGTATACATAGAAATAAGGACTATAAATAATACCAGTCTTATTTTATTTGTAATAAATCTTCTGCAAATCATCTCCAATCTAACCTAGTTGTTTTGATACATAAAAATGACGATTCAAGAACTTTGCAAAGAATAACAAAAATCTCGATGAAGTACAAATATTTTCTGCTTCACAATGTTAAACAAAAACAAGGGTTTAGATAATTAGCTATTAGCTGACGAAATTTTACGATTTGAGTGGAAAAGTTATGTTTTCTTACAGCCAAATGAGCGAAGTTCGATTGAACGCCGGAATTTGTACAATTCATCAAAATTCATCGAAAACTGACTTCGCTTGGGTCGGAAACTTCGTTCCGTCTTACCAATATAATCATGTATTTTGCAATAATATTAGTTGTGAGTTTTATTTCATTTATTCTGCGATAATTGTTAATGGTAAAACGATAATATTTTATTTTTTTAAGCGGTGTTACCGCTTTTGTACTGTTAAGGTAAAAAAATACTTCTAAGAAGGTATGCACATTGTACACTGTGGTAATTAAGTTTATTTTTTGGAAAAAATCTTTTATTAAAATATACTAATATTATAAAGCTGAAGAGTTTGTTTTTTTGTTCGTTTGTTTGTTTGTTTGAACGCGCTAATCTCAGGAACTACTGGTCCGATTTGAAAAATTATTTAGGCGTTAGATAGCCCACTTATTGAGGAAGGCTATATGTATCATTACGCTAAGACCAACAGGAGCGGAGTAATGCGGGTGAAACCGCGGAGCACAGCTAGTTAACTATATTACTGGGGTAAATTCAGTCCGTGCTACAGAAAACATTAAACATTTTTTAAAATATAATATTATTAAAAAATGTTTTAAATGCTACGGAATGTGACGTTATAAGCAATTATTTTAACGTTATTTTCAATTAAAACACCATTCTCATACACACACTTTTGCGAATATTCACCAAAAAAAGAATTCGAAGCATCATAGTCCATAAACACGTCACCAATAGACGAAGCTGTGACGTGTAACAGTAATCGAGTTGACAGTAAAAGTTATGAAGAGAGCGGCGTCGATCTGGCGCCGACCACTTGCAGAACCGGATGGGGTAGCGTCAGCAAACACATCGCTACATAGTATAAAACATAATCGCTGCAAAGTATGGTTGGATAATATTATTGTTGAAATTGATATTTTTGGTTTTATGGCATTGAAAAAAAAATATTATTGTGTTGAGTTAGATGTGTAGAGTGCAACGGATTTTAATGTATTATGTAGACCTACGCCACTGATCTTGATGTTAGAGTGGAGAGGAGGGCTAATTATTTGATACAGTGGATGAAGCCTCTGGCGGTACCAGCAAACATTTTTAATAATTATTATGATAAAACCTAAAATTATGAAGTTTCTAAATGCATCAATAGATTTGATGAAGCTGTATATATATACGTTTTTTTTACAATCGCAACATTGACAATAATTATCTGAAAATTATCTGTCAAAACGCAAAGGAATAGAATCCGCTATCGATACTAATTGACAAAAGCGTATGATGTTTTGCTAAGGATTTGTTCAACCTACCAACGACGACGACGACCACGAACAAAATTTTCATCCAGTCTCAATTTAACAAAAATTGTGCAAAACATAATTAAAAATAAAATATTAAAATTTCCTGTCGTTCTGGTGATTGAAATTTTTTTTTGAGATCAATGAATGAAAAAATAGATTTTTCTCAGAAACGGTGGCTCCTAGAAAAAAATGTTTTGAAAATTTTTATAGATCATTATATTATCTACAATTTTGATTCGAGGTGATTATATAATTAACTTACCGTCTCGGCGAAAATTGTAAAAAACCTGTATTTTTATTAATTGCCCTCGAAAATTTTTTATTTCCGAGTACCGGTATGAGGGGAAATTTTAATGTTTTATTTTGAACAAATTTTGTCTGGATGGGAATTTTGGTCGTGGTCGTCGTCGTCGTTGGTAGTGCGACCGAACCATTACTAAAATGTCATGAGCTTATGTCAATAATTTGGCGATAGCAGTTTCTATTCATTAGCGTTATTCTATTCTTTGACATTCGTCTCACCCTGCTGTATTCTTTTAATTAATAAATTGATAATATTTTTTAATATTTTTTTATGTATATTTTTATTATATATATTTATAATATATAATATATTATATATATTGTTTATATTTATATATATGTATTTTTTATTTTTATTTATTTATAGATAGTGTATTTGAATGTAACGTAATATGTGTAATAGAATATTTTATTTAGTTTTCCTTGTTTGTATTGCCTTGTTTTTGCTCACCCACTTTTTGTTCTGTGTATTTCCTATATTTTAAGGGTTGCCTGGTAGAGATCGCTACCTAGCGATAAGGCCGCCTTTTGCTTGTTTTATATTATGTGTTGTGTGCTTTTGCATTTGTATTTATTTATTTCTAAGCAATAAAGAATTTTCATTCATTCATTCATTCATAATATTGAACGTTTCTCAGTTTTTTTTTACCAATTTTTTATCCCTCTCTAACTCTATCATTTTTGCGATTTTAATTTCTTCACAAATGACTGATTCTTATTAACATAACTGTAGCAATCCGAACTTTCTTAAATAATAGATTTTGCTGACCGTACCGATGCCATTCTAAAGATCTTCCGATGAACTCGCACAAAAACTTGTGAGAGGGAAGTCGAACTCATTTATTTTTTTACACTACTATTGTTTCGTCTTTTTTACACTAGATCGTTATTTTTTTTACAAGAGGTCAAGCGTGTTCCTTTTTTCCTCTTCCGAAAACCATTCTCATAATGATTATGATATTTTTTCGTTTAAAGAATAAAAACAAAAGTTATGTGATAATTGGACGATGTAGTCGCAATATGAAATCTTAGTGACAGAATAACACTATTCGTTTATCTGTTTTATATAATTTAGATACAAATGAAATTTAAACAAATGACAAAATTTTATGTAGAAAAAGAAGATAGTTACCGAGGCAACTATGAAATATTTGCATCAAATAAAAAATTGATGTAATAGAATCCGCGGGTAAAGCTACTAAATAACATAAAAATATATACATATCTGTCCAAATCTAACCCCTATGCTGAACGAGATGCTAGGTTCCTAACCTAGGATCTAGTTCACATGATGCAGTTCAAACACATTTTAGAATTCAGAATCGTAAGAAACGATGTCTCTGAACCGTGTAGTATTGAGAACGGGGCCACTAAAAATGCTAACTGAAATACAAATATTTATTGCAATGAAAGTGTAACAATATCACAGACAATATCTTCAAGACATACGTTGTTATCAAAGATACAATGTTATGTTGCATAGCCTCTTATTTATTTAGATGTGATAAGCTGATCGTAACGAATTAGACGAGCGCATCCATAAATAAACTAGAAAACAATTAGGCCTGTGTAATTGCTATGATAATAAAAATAGGCTGATATTGATGAGTACACACACCCGCACAAACATTTTGAACCAGGCTGAAAGCTTGGTATAAAATCTTGCGCCGTAGCATGGCCGTAGCAATCAAAAGCTGTTAAAGAGACAGGTTATCAGTTCAAGCCCTGAAAAACTACGTAAAAATGGCTCTATAAGCTCAAAATCAAACCGCACACCGCGTAGCCACAATCGGCAGTCAAATGTACTACGAGTAAACACGGCGAACGTGATTCTACGGACGCAGGCACGTAGCACCGGTAGCTCGTAGCAAGTCGAGAACGTTACATATTGAATCACTAATTTCAATATTGGCTCTACGGCGTTTTGATAAACCTTCTATTAAAGATATTGCGGGGAACAAACTAAAAAGATAGGAGATTTTGCGTTGTATTGAATGGTAGAGTAACGATAAAAGATATTGATAAAAATTGGCATATGGAGACTTGACTTAGGCACTATCCTTAAGTAGCAGTGTCTCATATGCTTGATAACTCTGTCTGACTTTCACACCTAGATCACCGAATTCTGATGAATTTTGGAACACAGACATACTTACTTTGGTGTGTGGGACGCATTACACGCATTACAGTGTGTATACACTTTTTATTTGCATTAAAATGTAGAGGTTAAACTGAACTTTACACAAGGTTGGAAGATAAGGTCCATTTGGGATACGATTAAACTTATGCACAGATTTATTTTTTCAATAAGAGAGTAATCTACTTTTGTAAAATATCCTCTGAATAAATATAGTGAAAGTTTTATTCATATTAAAATTTGGCAAACTGAATCGCTAAGCAAAGTCTAGATTAAATGTAAATTATCTTAACCCGCGTTTAACGAGAATCAAGTCGTAGATTAGCGAAAAAAACTAATTTAATTAAGGGAAGATTTCACAAAGTTCCAAATTCAGAGGCGATGAATTTTACATTACAATAAAAAAACTTTTCTCCTTTACCACGAATACCTTACAAAAAGTGTCTTACGAGTTAGCAAGGAGGACAAAAATTTAGTACAGTTAGTAAAAGGAAGTCGGGAACAAACTTATAGCTCCGTCGGGTACCGTTGAAGGCATAAAGATAAAACTTTTACATCTAATAGTTAGCTTAGTTGTCGTCAGAATTCGTGGTGTTTTCCCTACGTTTTGATATTTCTTATTTAGTTTGGAGACTTGATAAATGTCGCGTTTTTATCTGTGGAATTGTAGTTATGTTTTGTTCTTTCATTATTATAGTTTGTTATTATAATAATTTATACTTTGTATTTTTAACTCTTGATGGAAGCATTTTTTAGTTTGGATTTTTTGCAATGAAGCACACAATTCACTAGATCCACATTTATTTACTTTTATATATTTATTTATTTACAATAAGGTACCTTACAGTCAGTGATACAATTTTTGAAATTAATAATATATACTAAGATACGCCAATTGTGAACAAAGACTAGAATAAGAATTAAATTTAAATTCACATTATAAGGTTCTTATTGGCTATGTAACTTTTGTAATTTTTGCTCAGATTGTAATACGTAGGTACAGATGTTCAAACACACAAATAGCAACACAGATTGTTTGAGAAATTTGTTAACAGCATAGAATATAAAAGGCACATCTATACACTTCGTTCATCCAACGCGTCAGCTTTTATTTTTACATTAGACGCTTCGCTATAAAATTACCTAGACACAGAAATTAAGTTATGCACTTAGTTCGCGCCTTACACCGTCACTGCGAAGTTAGTGCAACTTTGGAAATGCTTATTTAATACGACATTGTTATAGTTTTTACTGTGTTTAGTTTGGTTACAATAAATTAGGATAATTCGGTGAATATAAATTTTGTTCTAATTAGAAAAATATTTTTGATTTTATACTCCTTATTTGCATGTTCAGAATATATCAGAAATATTCATACAGAAACAACAAATGAAAATTTTAATAAATTTGTTGTTTTTGTTTAATTCGGAACATTCTTCCTATTACAATTTACAAACTATTGTACCGATATTTAGTTTTCTTTAAAATTTCTATGAGTAATGTTCGCAAACGCCTTACATTTCGGTGTGACATGAGGCCTTATAATTGGCAATGTACGCCACTTAAAATGCATTCAGACGAATCATTTTCCTAACCTTTTATGTTGAGGATAATGCGCTAAAATATACAGAAATTAATGCGAAATATCCGTGACTTTGCGATGAAATTGCTCATATTAAATTTTTAATTGGTTGTTTATTTTAGAGGACATATTTTAATTGGTGTCCGTGGCGTTCTTCTCCATAGATACTGCTTTCTGAATCGTTGGTATGTTAAAAATATGTAATGACGATTCGAAAGTGCTTCTAAAAGAAGTCCAATTGAATAAATAAATGTTTGAGTTTGAGTTCTAAGGTGTAAAAAATGTAGTAAGAACTTTTGGAGGTTAGTAAATTGCTTGAGTAAACATCTTTACAACTCTGTTAATTCTGTCCATAACCTTTTAGTTATTTCATTTATTTATTTGTCGATCATTTGAAAATACTCTTCGCAGTTATATAGTTACACTCGGTAGGGCATACTGCATGTAGTATAGATGCAGAACATTCTAGAACATTCACAATGTTCAGTGAACAGTATCGGAAGCCGAATTCTGATGTTAACATCGCCTAGTACTTGTTCAAATGGATATTTCGAAATGCTGTTTGATTAAGAGCGGTTTTTATTGAGCGTTATCGATTCTTAGTGTTACTTGCTGTTTATGTGCAGTGTGTATTATAGTCATACTTATCTCAGAGTTATAAAAAAGAGTTAATATGACACAGCGATTATGCAGTGGAAATCTTCATTTGATTATTGTATACATTTACAGTTTTTAATAATTGCAGTGATAATTTGCAACTGATTACTTTAGGGCCGATTTTTCAATCTTTGGTTAAAACTTATCCATCCAATAAAGTATTACACGATAATATTTAAATGTCATCTGTAAACTGTCAAATACGGGCAATTAGGATACCTTTTTGAAAGGCTTTTTAATAGATACGTTATTCAACGAATAAGTTTTACCAAGGATTTTTAACCAAGGGGCAAGGATTGAAAAATCAGCCCTAAATGTGTAAAAAGCTAAAATATTGGTGAATTGATACAATTAATTGGTGGTATAAGACACTGTTTTTCAGAGGGGGTTGGACTCCGATGATGATTAACGCTAAATTTCTTATTGTACATTTAAATTTCCCCAAAAATTAAGGATATCACCAACCAAATTGTGACGCGCGTAGACTATCTCGCACTTAATCAACTATAATCCGTCCATGGTAACGAAGCGTTGTATATAGTCACTTGTGCAATTCGTACGGTGTCACCATAAATATAATTCGGACGCACGGCAATGTACTTCGTGCGCTGCTAACTGCTCGTTTAGCGGTCAGATCTAAATGCATACATTGATGCTTAGTACTGGATCGATTTTGAGAAATTTAAATACAATTAAATTCTATCTAACTCGGCAAACGTTGTACACCCATATCTTATAAAAAAAATGGAGGTATTCTCATACCTACCGAATATACACAAGCATTTTCGTGAAAAGACCTTTTCCAAAGAGTATGGCAACTAACACTGTATAAATTATTGATATTTTGTATGTTTCTCGTGTCCTTATATCGGTCACTGCGTATCTATTTAACAAGAATTTATTAAAATTAAATATTTGTATTTACCGTGGATGCGGTGCGGTTCACATAGAATTATAGAATTTATTTATTATAAAGATTTACCTAATTTATCTATAACAAAACTGCTCATTGAAAAAGATTGAAACCATTGATTCTGTGTGGGTTCTGGTAATCTACGATGTTTTTATTATTTTTCATCGATCTAACCAGAAATATTAATGTAAAAACAATTAAGGAAAAAAAATTACCACCACATTTACTGGTATATATCACAAACAATTAGATGGCTACAGGCTAATCTAGATCTTGGCTATCTACGTCCCCGGCTCTTGGACCGACACCAACGCAATTAAACCGTAGCTGTAACATACATTCCTTTCCTATGATGCTTTTAAGTCTGCCGTTTGCTTTTTGGTTCGTCTGGATTTAATTCAGTCATGCAACCTTGCCTGGATAAAAAACTTCGAATTCGTATTTTTTTGGGTTGAGAAAGAAGGAAAGATTAATTTAGAAATATTTTAAAACGCACTCACGTATTGTACAACAATAAAAATAAGAAAATATAAATAAATAATACGAAAAAAGTACAAAAAGGGGTCAAAATATATTATAATTAAAATTACTTGAATGATTTTTACAGGAATTTTCTTTTGTATATTTTACCAATAGGATCGATTTAGAAATAAATTCAGGTTTGTATTTGACTTCATACTTTTGAACTGTATAACTTTTTTATTAAAATCAATTTAAAAAAGATTTATTTCGCTACGAAAGAAGAAGACAGTCAGTCAAGCTTTCACAAATCTCACCTTATTTATATCACTCCAATTAATAATCAACCGAGACAATATTTTTTTATCACTGTAATATAGTTTATGAAGTAAACTTCATACCATATTAATCCATCAGGCCCCAGAATCACAGACACAATAGAAAATCTATTGTGTCGCGGTCGGATCTGGCCGCTCGGTGGTTGAGAGGCACCCAGATGTTTTGTCCAATAATACATCCAAAATTACTCAATCCCTTTCTAGCCTTTTGTAGGGGCCGATCTAATTGCTACGACTTAACGACTTTGTACTAAGGTCAGGTAGCTTTTAGTTATTCCCTTTGGTTAATTCTCACGAATCCCACAGAAGAATTTAGATTATACTTTTACTTGTTTAGCGATAAAAATAGTCTTCTTTTTTTTTGAAGACTGTTTTATTTATTTTTTTGTTTTTGCCTTCCATCTGGTCCAATATAAATGTTATGTAATCATGACAATTAGAAGACGGTTTCGTTTTTGTTAAAAAATTATTGTAATGTTCAAGGAAATGATGAAATATTATGCGTAAGTCTTAGGCGTATACATACTTTAAAAGACATCTTTGTAACATTTTTTCTGATTTAATGTATGTTACTTTTTTGAAAGCTTCAATAGTTCTTAGCTTTTTGATGTATTTAATATTTATTACTATGTTTATATTTAAAAAAAATACAAAGATATATTATTATTTAAAAAAGATAGAGCCTCCATCACGGCATGTTATTTCTCTACTCCAATTAAATAAATGCAGTTGATTCATTCAAAAATCAGAGCGACGACCTCTTCACAAATTGTGAAAAATTTAACATTTACAGAGTGTATTACAAAAACATATTCCTAGTGAATTTTAACCGTATTTTCATAAATTTAGTCTTGCTGTGGTTTTGTTGAATTTAATAAAGTGCAGCGTTGAAAAGAATAATGGTCTACGTGGTAACGATTCGTTTTGCTCTGCTTTATATAAAGAAAGAAAATATATTTGTTATGGCTCTGTGAAATACGACTTTGGAATTAAATACAATAACTTGGTGAGTATATTTTGGTGAGTAAAAATATATTGAAGTCCTTTTTGGGTAATATGCTTTATTTATCCACTAAAAGTAACTACAAAACTCGAGTATTTACTCATCATTTTCCTATGTAATATTCAAGAATGATAAGATACAGCACAAAGAAATGAAACTTTTTAAACATAATCATAATATAATATAAAATATTCACGGTTTTAACTTACAACATGTAACTAACATGAGAAATTAAAAAATCACTACATAGTATAAAACAAAGTCGCTTTCTCTGTCCCTATGTCCCTATCTATGTATGCTTAAATCTTTAAAACTACGCAACGGATTTTGATGCGGTTTTTTAATATATAGAGTGATTCAAGGGGAAGGTTTTAATATATAATTTATTATGTTTTAGACAAAGCGGGCGAAGCCGCAGGCGGAAGCTAGTTAAAAATAAATTAGTTGTTAATTTATTAATTACTATTAATTGCAGCAGGCTTATGATGGCAGAGGTTTTTTTTTATAAGTACATGATATTGAAATCAGCTTATAAAAAATTGTTTCATCTAAATAACAGATGAGGGTATATTTTTCTAGACCAAGATATATTAAGCCAAATCTACGAAAAAAGGACAAACGAACGAACAGGTAGGACACAAAACATAATGTAATGGAAGAAAAAGAATTTTCGTGCGCTGATTTATTAAGGTCACTTTATGAAAAATAACGTCTAATAAATAACTTAAAAAAACGGAGATTCCTTCAGTAAACTTTACTCATGTAGAATTAATTATCTTTTATTACACTATAAGCTTATATAAGTCACGTAGTACAGGACTTAATGAGAAATTAGGCTGTAATTTTCTAAAACTTTCCTTATTATGAACGCTAGACTTCGTAAGATAAATACTTTATGAAACATCTTTATATTTCATGTAAAACAAAGTCAAAGGCATGAGCAAAATCAGACGGAAATTGCGTCATGGCGGCAGATGAAGAGCATCAGTATTGGGTGGAATTCAACTATGTATCCAATGGGCTGGTAAATCGCTTGTTTGATTATAAAACTATTTATTTATTTACGATTTATTTATGTTATAAACCTGTTCTTCAAAAGATTAGTTAAAAGAATCAGCAAATTATAATTAGGTCATTGATAGTGTGAAGTGGTTTTGTTAACAATTATTCGTATTTAATGTTGTTTGATTCACAATTTTATAGAAAAAACTTACTTACTAAGAAATATTTAAGAAAACATTCGTAAGCATATCAGTTTAATCATATTATTATAGTACCAATGGGAAAGGATTTCTGAATTAAAAACGACGAATTTGACAGACATTTTTTTCTAGCCATAACACTATTCAATAACATATACTACATCAAACTGCATAAGCCGAGTTCGAGCGCAACCGGAACGTGCCAATTCATGCCATTCTCAATATGCGCGGTTCTCGTATTATTATATTTTATGGGGAACTCTAAAATTGTGACTGAATAACGCCTTCTGGGGCGTTTAAAAAGCAATAACATTACGTCACAAGTCGCTCCGACAACAGGAAAAGTGAATTTGTCCTTGAATTGTGAACTTTTATATAGATTTACGAAGGGGGTCGGATTTATTCGCTTTTTATTGATGTTAAGCGTACGGCTGCTGTTCAAAAGAATGTATTGTTTCAAGAGTACGGTATTGAATCTTCGTCCTTTTCTTTGAGTGAAGTGAAGCATGATATACGTTAGTTGAAGAGGATAGTTGTGTTCTTTGATGACAATGTGTATTCGGCTATGCAAATATAAATGTATTTTGATATAACGTAATATTTTTAATAGCTTATCAACGCATGCCATACACATTATAAAATTTCTACCATCAAGCAAATTTCTCAAGAGGAAAATATAATTTACGAGGCAGAAATAATTTGTGTTGCTTTTAAGAGTTCTTTATTAGATTAAAATACATATCTTATGAAAGCGTTTTATATATATTATTTATATATTTTTTTTCTACAACAAACCCATCTAAAAATTGGTTGTCTGTAAAGTCGGTTTACTGACGATAGTTGAACGTGACAACGTCCGATTGTGCATCTTTGTCGCTCGTTCCGCGCTCTCGCTTGCACTGCAAGCCTTACTTGGAACGCCTCAGAGCGAGGTAACGCCGCATGAGTCATGTTTTTTCGTGCGTGCAGCCAGCTCTATCGAATTATAAGACGTTGTCACGTCAAAAAAATTGGTTGTCTGTAAAGTCTTTATCATCTTCTTCTTTTTATCAAATGGCAACTCGTCTGTAAAGTCGGTTTACTGACGACCAACTGACGACAGTTGAACGTTCCAACGTCCGATTGTGCTTCTTTGTCGCTCGTTCCGCGCTCTCGCTTGCACTTCAAGCCTTACATGGAACGCCTCAGAGCGAGGTAACGCCGCATGAGTCATGTTTTTTCGTGCGTGCAGCCGGCTCTATCGAATTATAAGACGTTGTCACGTCAAAAGTCCATCCACATCACAAGTGACTTACGATTGTGAAAATTTTGTCGTAGTGATTTTTATGAAATTTAAACAATTTTCTCAGAAAACCCATACGAAGTCAGAAAGAAATCTTATAACAATTTTGATCTTATAAAGCCCTTTCATAAAATATCTTACAATTTTGTTGAGTGGTCCTCGACAATGCCATGGGCTACAAAAGAATCGCTTTTAAGCTGTTTAAAGTATTACTTTTATAAAATGTATTTCATATTCTTTAGTTGGTTATTGTAAGGTAAATCTGTATTGTGTCATAAAATTATTTTGTGATCGGGTTTTAAGCCATTTTGTCGTGAAAATTCTTTCTTAGTTTCAAAAGTCTGTATTATAAATTAAAGAAGAAATAAAAGTGCCAGTAATTTATTTATCATCACTACATAGTATAAAACAAAGTCGCTTTCTCTGTCCCTATGTCCCTATGTCCCTATGTCCCTTTGTACGCTTAAATCTTTGAAACTGCGCAACGGATTTTGATGCGGTTTTTTTTAATAGATAGTGTGATTCAAGAGGAAGGTTTAAATGTATAATAACATCCATTAAATAGTGGAGAAATACTGTTATTTTTGAGGTTTCTAATGTGATGTCGTAAAAAATTACATTTTTTCCGCTTACATTGCAAACGCAGGCTGAACCCTACGAGTTTTATCAAAATAATGTACTAAGTATTATACACATTGAAAAGGTCTACAGAAAAGTCCGCGATGGTCTATCTCTTATGGATAACCCACAATAACTTTTTTTGTCATTTACTTTTTACGACAAATAATGGCTAATTTTCGAAGCGATTTTAACCAATACAGCATTAATCCTTAACCAATTAAATACCTTGAATACATTGTTCATTTAATATAGATCTATATGGCCCTTTACACCGTATGATTTAAGTGAATATTTTCGAAGATATTACAGATTTAAAAATTGCGGGACGTAGCGTTTGCGGCGGTACCGGCCGGCCGCCCGGCTATATATTTTATACCCGTGCGAAGCCGGAGCGGGCCGCTATGTTTTTATATACAACGTTCACAGTTTTTCTGTAGTGTATTTAGTATCAGCAATGCACCCGTGCGAAGCCGGGGCGGGTCGCTAGTTAGAAATAAATTGGGAATAATTGACGAGGTATTTTAATGAATGAATGAAAATTCTTTATTGCTTATAAATAAATACAAATGCAAAAGCACACAACACATAATATAAAACAAGCAAAAGGCGGCCTTATCGCTAGGCAGCGATCTCTGCCAGGCAACCCTTAAAATATAGGAAATACACAAAAGCAAAAAGTGGGTGAGCAAAAACAAGGCAATACGAAAAAGGAAAACTAAATAAAATATTCTATTACACATATTACGTTATATTTAAATACACTATCTAAACATATATAAATAAAAATAAAAAATATATATAAATATAAACAATATATATAATATATATTATAAATATATATAATAAAAAAATACATAAAAAATAAATAAATATCATGATAAAGTACATAAAATAAAATAATTACATAGTATAATATATTTATAATATAGGTATACTGTATATGTCATAATTATACGTACATATAGGTATAAATATAAACTGGACACATCTAGTTTAAGTAACAAAATTATATAACTAACGAGACAGCTAAATTAGAACTAAGAAAGAGACATGAAGTGATGTTTTGCTAAAATTTTAAAATAATTTAAGTTTTGGGCTCGTCTGACATTTATGGGAAGAGAATTCCACAATTGAACTGCACGAACAGCAAATGAGTTGTGGAAGAACTTAGTATTATGGGCCGGCATAAAAAGCAAGAGATTAGTGGAGGAGCGCAATGAGTTTACATATTTGAATTTCTCTCGAAGATAGCTTGGAGCTTTTGGATCAAACAACACACAGTACAGGAGATGAAGGACATGGGAGTTACGCCGCAGTCGGATAGGGAGCCATTGCAGCTTCTTTCGGTACTCAGAAACGTGATCATATTTTCTTAACCCAAATATAAATCGGATGCAGAAGTTTTGGAGTCTCTCAAGCCTATCCAACTGGGCTTCAGAAAGGTCAAGGTAGGTGACATCAGCGTAGTCGAGGTGGGATAGAAGAAGGGAATGAGCAAGCGCTAACTTTGTTGGAATGGGCAGAAGATTCCGTAGACGCCGCAAAGCACCTGCGGAAACAAACAATTTCCTACTTACATTATTCAATTGTACATCCCAGGATAGTGTTTGATCGATGTATATGCCAAGATCTTTGACTTGTTTACTGTAGGGTATTAGAGTACCGCATATTTTAGTAAGATTATAAATGTGAATTCTGTTTAAGACCAGTATAATAATAATAATAAGTAGAGCGTTTTGTTGACCTAGATAAATAAAGACTGCATTTAGACATAATATTTTAGTATTTTGCATGTTTAAAAAAAAAAGAGAAGCAATACTTATAGTAGTTTATTGTACATTCAAAATCCCGTTAAATACAGTTTGTTATATATTTAATAAAAATGCACTGACAAGATAACACAGAAAAAAATTCGTTTTAAAAAATGCTATCATATCATTTTGTGTGATTATTATTTCGAATTCGTATTCGCATATGTATGCATCAAATAATATGATACACATTTGAATTGGAATGGATTTGATATTATAGTGTAGTCTATGCTATTGGAGGCTTCAGTTTGTGTGTGTTATCTGTTATCAGTCAATGGCACTCGATACAGGAAGCTTGGCATACACTGGTGTAACAATTAATGTATTATAATAAATAATTTATTATTATAACTTTTAAAATGTAACAAACGTTTAAATAGTAAAATGAATATTATTATTTTATTGAGCCACTTAGCCTTTAAAAAAGATTTAAATAAAACCTAAAAAATAGTCACTGAGGAATAACACACTGGTGAAAATTTTTATAAAAAGAGACACTGAAAGACCTAAACCTTCTATCCAACCTACATCTATTCCAGTTTGAAATAAAAAAAAAAGAGTTATGTATGATACTAGAGAAAGGTCTACACACAAAAACAAGCGAAGCCGGGCAAATCATTGTTTTACAGTTTATTTAACCGGAATACAAGATGACACGGGTATTCTTAGTATTTGTGTATTAGTGCCTACCTTGTAGACCAGTTTCGGTTTAGTATCTAAGCTTGACCCAATTCGTAATATAGTTTCACGGTTGCTTTAGTTTTTACCTTGACTGACTTTATTTTTAGATTTAAGAGCACTTTTAAATTGCAGTCGTGTCATTTTTATGTTTATAACTGTACTGTTTTATTATTTTCGTACATAGGTATATTAGTAATTTTCATAGGAATTCCTAATCTCAAAAACACTATATAAATTGCTAAAATATCGCTAATATGTTAATTAATAGTGCGTGTATGGGTGGGTGTGTGAATACGTTATTCATAAAAATAAAGAGCAAACTTGATCATGCATCCATGAGCTTACAAATATGTAAAAATAGTGTCAGCTTACAAATATGTAAAAATAGTGTGCATGTGTGTAACCTATTATAATATTAGGTATACTCTATATACTCTATAGTGTGTGTAAATGTGTGTATCAAGTCTTCCATTGTATTTTCTAGTGTTTGATTTTACGCGAGTATTATACATTTAGAAATTAAAGATTTTTTAACGGATTTTAAACGCAATATATTCATTATATTATTTTCCCGACGTTTCGAACACTTTACAGCGAGCGTGGTCACGGGGAGACTCTGTAAAGTGTTCGAAATGTCGGGAAAATAATATAATGAATAAATCACGTTTAAAATCCGTTAAAAAATCTTTAATATCTGTAAGTATTCCATTGTAAAATAAAATATCTGCGTGCTACACACATGCGTGTATGTGTTTGTATATGTACCTACATGTGTACAATCTTTCATTGAGCGCCGCTCCCATTAATCGTGGCCCGTACGCTAAGAGGCTTACCGGCTCCACTGGTTATTGTATTTGTATCGATGACGTACAATACAAGTCTTTTACAAAGCCCGATGTCCTGCCCATTGAATATTCAATTTATTGACTGTAGCCAAATTAATCTGGTAGGCTATTATGTGATACTAATGAAATATATTATTCGTTAGAGGTACAGCTGTATAGCATTATGATGGCGTAGAAAAACATTAAGCTGAAAATATATAATTACCAGGTAGGTTGTCGCGGAAGAATTCTAACAAATACCCGCGGCCCCATCATTAAAGCGGCTCGACGGAACACAGTGGGGTTTTAGTCGGTAAGAATCCAACATAACCCATGGCTCCTTCCCCGGGGGCCGTGGGTATGGAAGATTTCCCCACTATAAAAAAAAGGTAGGTGATATTTTATTGTGTTAGTACATTGCACTCTTTTTAATTGTCTTTATTATGAATATCTTTATTAGTAGGCCTCACTTTTGATTTAAAGTATTATAAAGAAAAGAGCAGCTAACTTGGTAACCTTTATTAATTATGATATTATATTTGAAAAAAAAATGCAATAAACTTATCCAATAAAAAATTACGAGCCTAAGTCGACATTACTATGCAACCAAATATAGGTATTTAAAACTAAGCAAAGCTATGCAAAACCACGTAAAACTTGAACATTTCGTAACCGCTGCGCTGTATCGCAGATTCAATTTTCTTGGTCAACTTTGGGCTCGGCTCGAATGTTAATCTTTATAGCGGTGTCGTGTTGGCCCCGATCCTTTCCAGCACTACAGTTTGGAGATTAATTTGCGAAGAAACCCCGGAGTGGAACACTTATAAAGCTGGGAATTCTGTAAATAAAAACAATACTTCGTTATACAATAAATTAGTGTATGTAGCTTTCATATACATGTAAATAAAAAATATCATGTTATTAGTACATAATGAACTTTAGTTTTAACTTGTTTTTACAAAAAAATATTAGAATGGGAATGTTATGAAATACAATACGTACATCATGTGGTGTGGAAACTTAGTTCGGGATTGCCACAATTCATGGCCAAGCATGTTCCACGCTTATTATAATCGATTCATTGAAAATTATCTAAATTTATCTGATAATTTTCGTAGTATTAATTGAGAATAAATTTTAATATTATAATTAGTAGAGTTAAATAATTTTAAAAAATCAAATTAACACTGATAAGAATACAGTTTTTAAGTCAAAATTGATATAAGTTTTAGTAAGAGTTGTGGATGATATATCAAAGTAGTTATTTAAGGGCTAATTTTTAATCCTTGGTTAAAACTTATTCATCGAATAACGTATTAAACTACCATTTCAAAAATGTATTCTAGTTGTCCATATTTGACAGTTTTTATGTGACATTTTAATATGTTCGTGTAATACTTTATTGGACGGATAAATTTTAACCAAGGATTGAAAAATCGGCCCTAAAAGGAATGATTACATATGGAAATTCATTGTAATAATTCATTCAACATTGTAATAATTATAAATTAAGCATACGAAAATTTAAATTATTATATTCAAGGATAGAATATATGCTATTCGAGTACAATTGCAGTAGAAAATCTTGCTGTATAATAAGTTGAGATGTCGCTCCATACTTTTCAAATCGATCTTTTTATTATGTGACATACATACATGGAAATAAATATTGCAATAAAATATGTGTTATAAAGTTCTCTAACAACTTAATTCCATTCCAAAACCTCTCTGTTGCCAACAGCAAAATTATAGCTGGAAAAAGAATTTGATAAGTCAGAATTAATTAATGTAAAAATACGCTGCCATTAGCAAATCAGGAAGAATAGGATTTTCCCAATGAATTTGCAAAAAATGATAGAATGACATTCATTATCCCCTATATTGTTTCCTACACAAAGGAAATAATTAATTAGACTCCAAGAATATGATGTTTCCTCTGTTTATATTTTAGCTCGTTACTTGGGGAAAGGTTGTTGACTTGAGTTGGTTTTTGTAAGTGAATTTAAAACTTCTTGAAACTTGAGCAAGCTGTACACTTGTTAGTTGCAATATGCAAGAAATCAATTCTCATTGAAGAAAAATAAATGCAGAAAACGTATACAAGTACATACATAGCTTTATTAATTATCATGCGTTGTACAAAAAGGAGTTGTTTTGTAAGGAATTGTTTTCCACTAAACTCCGTAGAATTGGATCTGAAATTCATAGAATTTTCGAGATATTCAACATGTTGTGTTGTTATCTATATCTAATAAAGATCAACTTAATAGTCTGGCAACAAAGCCAACCCAAATTAATACCAAGTATTAGATCAGCATCATTTTCTCTTCATTAGATGTAATTGATAACAACAATTATGTTTATAATAGATTTGTTATCTATCTGTATAAAACCATGTTTGCCATTAATTTAGCACTTAGCAATAATTGACAAGGCCCTTGTGGCCTGTGAAAGAGTCCGTAATAAAAACTTGACGTCTGTAGTGAACGTGATTGTGGAAATAAGATTGAAGCGACGCGCTGTCTGTTTAGGAGCACTGGAACCTCGCTGTGTGGTGCAAGTCATGAGAGTAGGTAGTGGGTGTAAATAATTATGTAGCTGGTAAATAGAAGTATCGACAGAGACGGTCATTAGTACGGACGTCAAACGAAGCGAAGTGCGAGTTCCGTGAGATGGCAGCGTCGTCAACAGTGAAGTTGACAGCTTACTTCGTGCTGTGAGAGAGATGTGCGATATACTTCACATTCGAACGTCTAAAAGGTTACGTACTCTGTGGTCGAAAAGTTCGGAGCCTACTACCAGGAGTGGATCCTTATTTCTATAGACAAAAACAAACGTCGTCTTTACAATATTCTGAAAATATCTATTGAAAAACCTTTATTATCTACATGCAACTGTTAGCTGCAAAAACGGGATAGATTAGGGAATTCAACATATAGAATAGATCTTTTTATACATTAGGTACTTCCGTATTAACACCTCTTAAGATTTCATCCCATTTCATCTAACATTTCCAAATTGCTACTACCAAAATCACAATCTCTTATAAAATTATAATACCCTAAAATAAACAAGTATCGCCTGTAACTCACAGCCTCCGTGGTCCAGACGTGAACACAATATAATGAGGATTGCAAAGAGGAAAGTTTCAAACTCAAAAGTGCTCCAAGTAATTTTTCCTACTTGATTTAAAATGATCCCGACCGAACCCGGTTTTGGCTCTTTGCTGTACTTTTCAATTGTTGATGCTTCATTTTATGTTGGCATAAAATTGAGTGGTTTGTTGCGGTTTATTTTTGCGTTAATATTTTAAGTTAATGCATTTTAGTTTGTAGTTTTAAAAGCCTTTAAACGCGTTGTAATATTAAGAGTTTTATTTTAGACTAGATTTCCTGGTGAACCTTATTCAGCCTTACTTTTATCACTTAGTGATGTGAAAAATAGATTTTGGCCTATTCTCATAGACACAAAATATTATGAGAATCGGTAGAGCCGTTTCGGAGGATACAGAGAGAGATTCCCTCTATACGGCTATTATTTTGGTGAAAAAAAAAAAGGAATAGTGCTCTTAAAATGTATTCAGTTCGTTATAATATTAAATGCTAATCTACCGAATTAAAAGCGTGACCGCATCCATAGCCGATAAGTTAAAAGGCGTGCAATGAAAATCGGTGACATTGCAATAAGTGCCTGACCTATTTATGGGATAAAGTTTTACAATTTTATGTTCATTTATTGTGTTTTGTGAATGTCATAATAATTGTAACGGTTTTATGTTTTTCTAACATTTTTAAATTGAAGTACACAAAATAATGTTTCAAGAGAGCTTCATTACATAATAGATACCTACATAATTTTATTTGTACGAATTATGTTTACATTACGTTTTAAAACATTATCCGCTTTCACCAAACAAATGAATATAATTTAAAATGCTTATAATTGAAACTATTATTTTATAAGTAATTAGGTACTTAATCCATTATCATATGAACGTATGTCAACGTATATAGGTATACACAAATAAATCCTAGAAAATATCTATGGCTAAAGATAAATAATAAAAATCTCGTATTCTTTTTGAATTTGAGTAAATTATTATTATATTATTACGTGTCTCGAAGAAATAAGTGAAAAGCATTAAAAGTATCAAAGGCTGTTCTTTGAATTCAAAGCGCACGGAGATCATTAGTTAGTCTTGCTAATTGGCAACCATTTTATGTTATCATGCGGTTATTAACACATATCCTTGTAATAACAGATAATCCTCGATAATGGAACAACCCCTCTAGCGACGCAGGGCCGGATTGAGCATAATAACGGAATAAACTTTTGGAATTTATATGTTTGGGAATTCAATTTTTTAATGGTTCTTCTTCTCTTTCTTCTCAAAACATTGTAATTTTTTTATAGGGCAGGAGCTTGATGGGCCTCGTGCATGGGCCTTTAAGATCTCTAAAAGCAAAACATCAAAATTTCTTCACACATATTTTGAATTGTAATTAAAATTGAATTCAAGTATCATAGTATGTATTTTTTCAAGTGAAGATTGCGTTTACGCTTACCTGTTAACTTCCTAATTGGGATCTCATTTTTATCTCTTAGCAGTGGAAAACCAACTAACTTCCATTGCGCTCCCAGCCAGTGACGGGTATCGACACAGAACTAATTATTGTGTATGAAAATAAATGATCGATGACGTATATTAGGGCGCCCTAATGTAAACTTTATAACGGGGGCCCTAACATTTGATAAAGCCGGCCCTTGGAAAAACAACTTGTAATTAAACGTGATACTTTGCGCAAGGGACGCGTATAAGTCTAAGGGTTGTATGATAATCCTCATTTTTATCATTTTAATAAAATGAATTCTATTCTTTTGAAGATAAGAATGAAATTTGTAGCTCCATCTTAGCGTCTAATATTAAATGGAAGCTAATAATTTCTTTAGACGCTAATAAAACATTCGCTATCAGTTAACAGTTTTTACAGTAACTTTTACCTATAAATATATCCGTTAGAATAGATATTTAAGCAATATTTATAATTAACTTTTTATGACATTAATTAGGTTCAGGGAATTCAAAATTAATCATACGTTCACCTAATCTCACATTAACAATGAAATTTGACACGACTAAAATAACTTTTTGTTTTTATTAATTTCATATCATATGACACTCGAACAAAGTAAATGCTAAAAAATGAATATCTCTTTTATTATTTTAATAAATTCTCGAATTTCACGTACAGGTCTAAATTCTATTTGTAACTTATTGCAAATAATTTAAGTATACAATCAAGTTCTACGCACATTTTTTTTTTCTTTTAATATAAAATGCGGACGAGTCAAAGCACAATTATGTATAAAAATAAACGCGCCATTCACACACCTCGTAGTCTTTTTATATGTACTATGTGAAAGCGCTAAACCTCCGCTAAAGGGCGCCATTCACGGGTACTTACTTTGTCCGTATATTTTCTATTGGAGCATGCTTGTTTCATCTTCGTTTCATCGATATGTCGATTTTGTCTTTCATCTTTTGTTTTATCTGTGGAATCGTTATGATATTTTTTTATAACAATTTTTTAATATGATGTTTGGTTCCACCAATGAATTTTATTGCGTTGTTGGTCATGTATGCTTGCATAGATAAACTTCAAGTCTTATATTATATGGTATGCGTTTAAATACACATAGTATGGTTATTAAACAATATTTTAGTACCTGCTAAAATCACTGTAAATAATAATTATTTATTTACATTAGTGTAAATAAAAACGTTGTGTGGTTTTATGAAACCACGGTAAAAGTGAAACTTATCGTATGGTTCCGAACACTGCTTTATACCTACTCGGCAGCCGACCGTCACGCGACATGCGCTACACAGACCAAAAAGTTTGAGACGATGTAATAAAAGTTTCACTTTAATAATGAGTATTCACACACTAAAAATGTAAAAATACTATACTTTTATGTGTGATTAGTAGGAATATATTTCAATACTACAAATACTAACTATTATTCATTCCATACTTAATCAACGTTTCCATAAATCTTGTATATTTACGGTCATCGAGATTCATATAAATCGCTGCGTTAGCATTTGTCAACGTTAACTCCTGAAAGATGTTGTCTCATTAGCAAGGGCCGAGGTCGCCCTAGAAGCCTATTTGTAGTGGACAAGTGATAAATGATAACCACGAGAATTAACTTAGTAAAGGACCCGTTAGATCACTTTTGGGATATTAGGAATGCGACGATTGAGTTAAAAGATTAATGGTCAAATTAGTTTCGTTACGATTGTACGGAGCATACAAATTTTTATAAAATATTCGATGACTACTTTATTTCATGTTATTTAACGTATACTGTTACAGTGCATTTAAATCAAACGAGCGAATGCTCATTCTAACCCCACTATGTCAAATTATTTTAGTGTAAACAGGCGTAGAGCATTATTTTGATGTTCGAAATGATTCTATGCAATGTTCTAATACTGAACAACACTGAATACGAGTTTTCGTTTATAACATAATATATAACATAACATAAAAGATAACGAAGAATGCTCATTGCTCTAGCTCCAGCTCTACATTCGTTTCATAATTCATTACATTATACGTCTAAAAATACCATAATGTTATTTTTTAAGGTACTTATTTGATCAAATGTACCTGCCGCAATTTTGTTGTAAAATTTGGTGCACGCGTCTCATTGGCTAAAATATATTATATATATTAATTAATAATAATATACTTACGTAAAAATTAATAAACTCTAGAGCCAAATTTCTGACGGATGTTGATATTTCGAATTCGAAACTGAATCTTATCGTATCGCTTTCGATGCAAAGCGGATGGGCGCTTCCGAAATAATATATCTGCGTAAACATTGCAAGTCATTTACAGATGGAAAGGCTTAAAACTATAACGCGATATTGTGTATAAAGTTTATTTTATAGAGAACGTGATGGTATGTACAGTATCTCCGAAATGGATGCACAGTTTTTAATTATGTTTGTGTGATTTTGTTGTTTGTTGAGTCTATCTATAAAACCTATTTTTTTGTTATTTCGTTTTAAATTTTGAATTCCGCAGAATACAGGCTGTTCTTACAGATAAAGGGATCCATACAATTTACGACACCTTATCTACAATTCATATAGTCGTATATGGAATAGACACACATACACGTAAAACATAAACCTTCCAACGCAATCAATTGAAAAACGACTCTGCGCATCCAGTTATCGCGCGTCCGTAAATCGCAGAATGCATTTTCTCAAGAATGTAGGAAGTAGTTAGCGTGATGTCAACTATTTGCATTGCAAATTAGTCTATTGAAATGTTACATTTTTTAGGCCTGACCTTGCGTTTTTTAGAGGACGCAATTTTATTTTTTTGATGTGTAGGGGGGGTCAGTGTGAAGCTAAAACCAAGTTTGTGGGGTCGCCACCCTTGTCCCATGGCCGCCATCTTGAAAATAGCGGTTGAAATGGTTTTAACGATATGTCTCTTAAACTATTTATCTGATAATAAAACAATGTTAACATTATTTGTTGCAAATTAAATTCTCTACAACTTTGATTCAGTAACTTTTCGTCGTAGAACTATAAATAAAAAAGTTATAAGCGAAAATGTTCAGAAATTAGAGCTATTTATATTTTTCAATAAAACTTTTAAAGTGAAACTTTTATTACATCGTCTCAAACTTTTTGGTCTGTGTAGCGCATGTCGCGTGTATCGCGGCTGCCGAGTAGGTATACCTACTCGGCAGCCGACCGACACGCGACATGCGCTACACAAAGCAGTGTTCGGAACCGTTCGAACAGTTTCACTTTTACCGTGGTTTCATAAAACCACACAACATTTTTTTTTTATCATTTTACGAAGAAATGATATAAGACTATTTTTGTAGATTGTTTTTCGAGGAACAACTTTTATATACAACTTTTTTTCATTACGTCAATAGCTAAGGTTTTACAGCGCTCAGAAGTGAGTACTATTTTTCAGTAGTAGCTATACATAATATATTGGCTATTGGCTCTTTTCCCAGACTCCACAACAATGGAAGCACACTGCAGAACATTTCAGCCCTGCTTTTCGACGTAAAAAAAAACGCACTTCCAGACTCTACCTCCTGGGTGGTGGGGAAAAGGTTCAATAATTAATTATTAATAATATTGTAAAATTAATTATTAAAAATATTATAATAACAAAAATAAAATAATTACTGGTGACAAATTATTATTAGTACACACATAATATATCGTATTCTGTATAGTAAAGAGTACTTAAAATAGTACTCACTTCGGAGGGCTGTAAAACCTTAGCTATTTACTTAATGAAAAAATGTTGTAAATAAAAGTTGTTCTTCGAAAAACAATCTACAAAAATGGTCTGATATAATTTCTTCGTAAACTTATAAAAAAAAAGTTTTATTGAAAAATATAAACATCTCTAATTTCTGAACATTTTCGCTTATAACTTTTTTGTTTATAGTTCTACGACAAAAAGTTACTGAACCTAAGTTGTAGAGAATTTAATTTGCAACGAATAATGTTAACATTGTTTTATTATCAGATAAATAGTTTAAGAGATATATCTTAAAAACAATTTCAACCGCTATTTTCAAGATGGCGGCCGTGGGACAAGGGTGGCGACCCCACAAACTTGGTGATAGCTTCACACTGACCCCCCCTACACATCAAAAAAATAAAATTGCGTCCTCTAAAAAACGCAACCCCAAATGTAACTTTTCAATGAACTAAATTGCTGCGATAATTCAAGATAGCTGCGACATCGTAAAACTGCGGAATTGTTGAAACGTGCTGAAGTTTTTATCATATCTACGGATGTTTTGGACGGCTCCCGTCCGGTGCCGCTTAGCTTGGAGAAAGTTAAGCGTTTTTTAGCACTGGAAAGCGGTTTTAATGACTGTTTTATAAGACGTTCATTGGATGAAATTTGTAGTGTTTTTAATTTGTTCTGGTGGATCATGGATTCTATTTAAAGTGCACAAATTTGTTAAGTCTTACTACATTTTTTGCTCTTTGGAGAATGGAGACATAAGTTTACATAGATTTCAAATTATGGTTTGTTAAATCATACATCAAAATAAACTTCATTCATACTTCCATGTATTATAGATTTTTGTATGTAATATTAATTTTCTTCACCTCCGGCAAAGAAAGTTATACAATTTTATTATAATAGAAATATTATAATAAAACTGTATAACTTGCTTTCCATTAATGGATTATGGTATGGAGAGGACATATACATGTACAGTACTCCAAAATTAATAATGCGCATGCAAATCTTCGCTAATTGTCGTATTTCCGAAAACACTCGAATCGTTGAATCGTAAGAGCCTTAAACAATGCACTTGCATTTTACACCTTGTTTATAAAAGAAATAGAAGTCAATTCACGGTCATACATAATCAAAAACAAATCGGGTGTTAGGTGACGGTAGCCTGTCAATCAAAAAACTCAAAAATCCGTCAGTCGTCTTTAAATATTGGTGGTGACTGAACGTGTTCTCCCTGTGTGGAATTATATAGAGCTGCTATTACATACCCTTCATGGTTTTGTTTTTAAATGTGAATTCTTATAGTATGTAGTAATACATACTCTAAGGGTGAATTGAATTAATCGATGAAACGATTTACACAGGTGATGGCAGAAGGGAAAGTGAAAATGAAGAAGAGCATAATGAAAGTTCCGATGTATCTAAAATGTCAGAAATAAAGATAATGTGACCTGATTTTGATTGTTTTTATTTTTATTTTTTTGTAATTGTCATAATATTGAAGAATGATCAGTACTGTTAATATACTTTTGAACTGAGATTTTAATGATTAGATTTATATGGTTTAAATGTAAACCTGGGTTTGAAAACCATATTTTAACCTTTCTTTCATCATTACACCAGCTTCAGTAAGAAACTTTAAAAGTACTATAAAATTTTCCAAGTAAATCAATCCAACAAAGATATATATATAGTTATTCGCAATCGTGGGGTTATCCTCGCTATTGACTTTAACAAGGAATTATCGAAACAAAATCGTTACTTACAAATAAATATTAAACTCTTTTAGCACAAAACGCATAATTTGACTAAATTATGCATGAAGAAAATGCATTTAACCACTCTATATACATATCATCTTCGGACGCTCCGAGAATATGACAGTTGCCGAACAGTCGCGAAGATTTCTATGCGCATTATTACTTTTGGAGTACTGTACACTTGAAAGCACGCAAAAATGTATACATCGGTACATGAACGAAATAAAACTTTCAGGAAAAATTTCACCTGCGGCTTCTAAACCAAAACGAACGAACATAATAAATTTATACAAAAGACAAATCGGAAACGTATAAAACAGATTGCCTGCATTGAGCGATGTTTAGACAACACCAATCAATCAATCAATCGCTCAGTCGGATACATGCGTTCTTTTTGTCATAATTTTATTTTGGAATTAATATCCAACCCTTTGTTGTATTGGATTTTTTGTATTGTTTTTGAAGAGAGACGTTTGTGTTTATTGTTAGTGTTTTAAAAAGTCTGAGGTGTGTTTTTATATTAATATCACAACGTTTTTACGATATAGCATAATCAATATTGCAATGCAATCTTATTTTGTAATCTATGTATTTTTTTAATTTCATTTAATTTTAAACACTGTTGTAATTACGATATAGGGTTACATTTAGTACCTACTCTTTATTAGCACTAAAAACATAACTGAATTTTCAATTAAACCAGTTTTTCTAAAAATACAACCGAAGACAATTATTCCGTAGAATTTACACTTTACAGACATCTGTGTAGGAAGCTTCGCTGGCCTTGTTCGAGTAAACGCAAAATAAAATTAACTTTGTTCTCCTTGTCCATCCAATTCACTTCAATATTGCATTTTAAAATAGCGAAACTGTCTTCCCTCCCGTATAATATAATAGTTTCTGCGCGAGTAAATTAAAATCAGTTCGTCTGTCCGTATTTACACAAAATTAAAAACTTATTTAGAACGAATTTGCGACTAAAAGCAAAAACCGCTGGTCTTAGTGGATAAGGCTGTGCTTTCACTAGTACTCGTCCCTTTCCAAAATTATTTCCAGGCAGATTATCAACAATATACTTTAGTTAGTTTGAAAGGAAATTTGGTTATTCTAGCTGTCACTACTGTTTGTTTTCTTTTTTCTTCAGATAGAGTGATATATCCAACGACGTCATAGTTGGATATATTATACGTAATTTAGTCCTACATTCATAATAATTCCTAGTTTTCTCTCTTTATATTACAAATTTATACATAAATTAATATTTTCTAACTCTACATTTTTACTTAAATACCCAATTATCCATACAGAGATATAACACGTCGCTTTAAGAAATCCACGTGAAAAAACGCGCCATTCATTCCGAGCCTTTCGGCCAGCTCAGATGTTACTAATTAATCTCCAGCATAGTACTGCTTAATCATTTTTAAATTTCCGACTGCATTTTATTTGATAAAATATGAATAAGCGGCTTAGTCACTTGTAGGTAGATTTTTAGCGACGTTAATCCTTAAATGCGGCGTCTGCGTCCATTTTATATGAGGTAATTTGATATTGCATTCTCATGTGTTTTGTTTTGAAGAACGCGGGAGGATTTTGTAATGAGAGCATTTAGTGTTGTGTGGACGGGGCTTTGTGATGTATTTAATTTTTAGAGTGAAATGTTGTAAAGGGATATTTCTTTGATATTCTGTACATTAGAAGTAACAAATAAAAAAGAAAGAATTATTTAAATTCTAATATCTACCAGTAATTCAGTAGGTACTTAATTATGTTTTTCATTCCGTGTCTTCATCAAACAATACTAACATGTCCGCGACTTTGTTCACGAGATATTACAATTACACCTACTTATGATTTGTGTAAATTACAGGTGTTATTCCAAACTTTTATTATACTCTAATTTTTATTGAACCTTTGGAGCTATCAAAATCAAAGGTGTATTATAAAGACAATCATATGATTAAGTATACAACAGTCCAAATGATACTAAACTTATATATTCAACTTGTTACAATCTCTTGTTGTATAATCTGTGACCGGTTTGACCGGTATCCGGGCGCTTCGTATCCGGGTGTACGAGGAAAACGAAATCTCCCGCCGAAATCCGGGGAGAATTTCGCAAATAGACAAATATTTGGAGTGTTATAACGTATATGATTTTTTTTCGAGAAGTGTGGTTCTGAATGAATGAACGAATGATAACTCCATAGAAAACATTAAAAGAAAAAAATATAAAATAGGTACACACAATTTGCACAATTACAATTGCAGCTTATGCATACAGAGCCATCTCTTTATGATGTTAATAAGATGTGAAATATTTTTATTTTTACTTAGGTTTCAAAATACCTATGATGACTTTTCCTTTACATGTAAATTAATATGCCTGTGTTTGTTGGTAAGCTTGCTTGATTTCGATTTTCATGACCAATATCCATACATGTATATAAATGGTTCGCCAATCTAAAATTTCGAACCCTTTGAAGTATTGAATTACGAAACAGGAAGAAAAGAACAGGACACATAATTAATTTTGTCCCCATTCTTGCCAGTTATCAGAATGGCACCGATTGAAAGTTATTTTATCAGCGAATTTATGGAGGCTCAATTGATAGTGGATAGGGTGCTAACGGCTGGCCCGATCAGGATTATGGGCTCGGAAACTTTGCGTGATAAGCTGATTGATTGTGTGGGTTTGAGGGTAGTTGCATTTTCTGTAGAGTTTAGAAAGAATGACATATAAAAATTGTGATGGTAGTAGATGAGATTTGTACACTTCAATGTATCGTGGTTGAATGGTTGAGGAATTAAATACAGATAAAATATAAGATTTGAAGCGGTCTGTAAGCGGTCTAATTGTGTGAATTTTCTTGATTTTTTAAATTAATATACTTACTTACTTACGTACTTATATTAATAAGAGTTCATCTTCGTAAAATTGTTAAAACAATACCGTTGTTATAACAATTTTACATGAATATTATTAGTGTCGACTATGGTTTTGTTGGCTTTTAATAAACTGAAACATTAAAAAAAATTATTTATCTTTAACAAGTGAACGAATAAGCTTATTTGATTCAAAAAGCGATATACATTTTTCAAAAGCATCTCTACATTTACCTATTTCTATAACTTTTTACAAAGTCTTCTATTTCACTCGAAAATAAACTTCAAGGGGTGGACATTTGTATTTGGAACGACTGTCGCGATAACGTAAAGTGCACGAGGAAAGATGCGGGTGGAAAGTAGTATTATATACATTTGTAATGATAAAAGTTTTTAGTGAATGTGGAAATATCACAGAACAGTAAAAGTGGGAAATATTATTGTTACGGAACCTTGCATATTCATCAGAACAATTTGCAAGTGGAACATTAAATAAAGGAATTTAATTATAATATTAGCATTAGACAGTTTAAAGGTATGGAAGGTTTTTAACTGAACAAGAGGTAGGTACATATTAAGTGTGCTTTTCCTACACTTCATAAAAAGATAGCTTTTGTTAAATTTCACACATTCTTGGTTATACCCAATAAAACAAACGCAAATAAAATTCACACATTTTATTTAAAAGTCTATTAAAAAAAATGTACGAAAAGTTTCAAACACTTATGTCATCGTTGTCCATGTACATCATCAACATAAACAGTCCGATCAAATTACACCACTTTACATCGTACAGCACCAATTAAAACCTGAAAATCGTACATCATTTAATCCCCATGAAATTTTATCACAAAGGCATCAAGCGAATGACTCTGGGGCCCATTACAACGCGGTAATTACACCGTAACTGTACGCGGGATAATAATACAATCTATCAATGCCAGATGTAATGACATTTAGGCAGAAAAATGCCTGCCTTCAGGTCACTTGGTATCAAACGGTTGGACCTTGTTTAAGGGGAGGTGGTTTGGTAAAATCTCTACATAGGTAAAGTAATGTAGAGATTTAAAACTTAGGTTTTAGAGCTATTGGAAATGTTATATGTATGTCTATAAAGATTAGAAATAATTTATGAAAATATATGTAAAATTGTATTTTATATATAAGTAAGCAAGTCCAGAAATTGCCTAAGTTATGTGGCTTATTTACCAATTTTTTGAAGATGTTTTTAATAAGTGAGCACTTATTGTATTACCGTCTTATGATCACAATATTATCTCCGTTCTTATTTTAATAATACTACTAGAATTGATTCTCAATTTTCAATTTTCAAAGACGCTCATTACGCGCAAATTACCAAATAAAATTTTCGCTCCTTACAAGTATTAAGATTAAGTACATATGTAAAGTATTTATTATGAACGAATTAGGATTTAACACTTCCATAATTTAATGTCTTATTAAATCTTGTTATTTCATACGAACATAAACAATGCGCTTACAATGTTTACACAAAGTATTACGAGTTTATTCCATGTACAACTTCGCCTTAACAAAAGCAATCAATCTGAATCAAAAATAACTCTTATTTTTGAACATTTTGCAATATGTTCCCAGCTGATAACGGAAGGGTTGGACATATGTAATTAAATAAATGTTTTTTTTAGTATGGCAATTAGTTAAGGCGCTTTTTTGTTATCGATTTATGTGGTACGATTATTTATTTTGGCGGTTACGTGGTATGTAATATGTATGTAAATAGGGTTCACAGAATAAGTACAATAGTTATAGTGAACTTTGTAGAGCAAAGTATTTTTGACTTAATAGAGCCAAGTAGGTATATTGTAGGTAGGTAAATTTGAAAAAAAATGAACAAAGTACATTACATAAAAACATAGACTTACCATAGAGAGACTCCTTCCAAGACTTTAATGTCTCTCAAAAGTAAAATGAGAAATAGATAATTAACTCAATATCTACGTTATAGAACAGATAGACGATCATTCATCATCAGCCAGACATCTATATATTCATTCCAATATTTATTTCATATACTAGCTGTGCCCGCGACTTCGTCCGCGTGGAATAGTGACTGCATAGTAGTTACTACTTAACTTTTATTGAATAAACACGTACTACCATAAATAATTAAAAGAACAGTTAGTAAAATTTATTACTAAACTGAGCTAAAAAATAAAAAAATAAGTGCCTAATTAATTTTCTACGTAAAATTTATTTTAAATTATGG
Source organism: Colias behrii (assembly GCA_029959065.1). NCBI lineage: Eukaryota > Metazoa > Arthropoda > Insecta > Lepidoptera > Pieridae > Colias > Colias behrii. The sequence goes on along the minus strand of JARWMC010000009.1, from coordinate 12,025,094 downwards.
CATATTATTTTTTAGGCACCAGGAGGGAGAGGAGCAAATTTATTTACCTTCCTTCCTTGTATGGATGTTTTTGACAATATATTGTGCAGCAACTGAGTGCCGAGGCAAACGTCAAAACGTAAAGGAATAGAATCCGCTATCGATACTAATTGACATAAGCGTATGATGTTTTGCTAAGGATTTGTTCACCCTACCAACGACGACGACGACCACGAACAAAATTTTCATCCAGTCGCAATTTAATAAAATTGTGCAAAACACAATTAAAAATCAATTATTAAAATTTCCTGTCGTTCTGGTGATTGGAATTTTTATTTTTGAGATCAACGATGAATGAAAAAATAGATTTTTCGTAGAAACAGTGGCTCCTAGAAAAAAATGTATGTGAAGTTTTTTAAAGATAATTTTATAATCTACAATTTTGGTAAAAGTTAAGGATACCATACCATACCATCATTATCATAATAATATATCTTATATATATATTTTTTTATAATGGTACTTAATTTTAAAGATCGTCGGGAAGTTTGTAAAATTATATATATTCCTTTTCCTTCGTTGCGTTGGGTTTTTTTTTTAATTTTTAAACTTCGGTTTCTTATTTTCATTTAATATTTTCAAGTGAGCGAGACCTACCTCTACCTCCATAATACATTCCTACATCTGACATCTTTTAAGTTGGGCCGTAACCGTGCATAAATTGTAATGGACCACAGTGGCAAAAGAAGTGGTATATTTAAGAAAAAAAATTGCCAAGGGCCAGGCCTATGTGGCTTTGAGAAGAGTTCAAAATTTCCAGGGTGTGGCTATCCTCTCGCTCCCATGTCCCCCTCTTCTTTCACAGACTTTCAACCCTTCCCTTTCCATCCCTAGTAAATGGCAGAACCGATTTTGATGTAAATAATATTATCTAATTGTACCTATATGTACACGTCATATCCTATCGTTTGATGCTCCATTTGGTTTATTTATCTAACCACTGTCAGCCCTAAAGTGCCCTATATGTAAAAAACGGATGAACCGATTTCGATAAAACATTACTAATTGTAATTCACCCGTTATGCACATTCATTTGATATATCACTTAGGTAGGTACTATCACAATATTTGACAACATTCGTTTCTTTCATTCCCACTTATACCTATACAGGGTGTAATCGTTAAGTGTGCACAGGCGATTTTTCCGTAAGTATTACAGATAACAAAAAACTTTAAACTGATATCGAAAGTACTTAACCTAATGAGTAAAATGGCGGTAATAAATTTTTAAAAATAAATCGAGAAATATCAAAAAAATTATCTTTAAACCCTCCCATTCATTAAGTATGAAATATGAATATCCCATATACCTACATTTAATATGAAAGATTTTAGCTTTTTTTTTCTTTTTTTGGTTTTCTGCTTTAATTACTTCGCAAATTTGAAGTGACATTTTCCACATTTTTCCGGACATTTTCACGCATTTTCCGGATATTTTCCGGGAATTATCCAGGCATTTTCCGGACATTTCCCTGACATAGCCTGTAAATGTCTGGAAAATCCCCGGGAAATGCTCGGAAAATCCCCGGAAAATGTCTGTAAAATCCCCGGAAAATGCCAGGGAAATGTCCGGAAAATGTCTGGAAAACATCGGGAAAATCCCCGGGATATGCTCGGAAAATCCCCGGAAAAAGCCTGGGAAATTCCCGGAAAATAACAGGAAAATGCCTGGGAAATGCTCGGAAAATGCGTGGAAATTTCCGGAAAAACCGTGGAAAATCCCTGGAAAATGCCTGGAAGATATCCGGAAAATGCGTGAAAATGTCCGGAAAATATCCGGTAAATGCGTGGAAAATCCCCGGAAAATGCCAGGGAAATGTCCGGAAAATGTCTGGGAAACATCCGGAAAATCCCCGGGAAATGCTTGGAAAATGCCTGGGAAATTCCCGGAAAATGTCTGGAAAATCCCGGAAAATAACCGGAAAATGCCAGGGAAATGTCTGGAAAATATCCGGGAAATGCGTGGAAATTTCCGGAAAAAGCGTGGAAAATGCCTGAAAATGCCAGGGAAATGTCTGGAAAATATCCGGAAAATGCGTGGAAATTTCCGGAAAAAGCGTGGAAAATGCCTGAAAATGCCCGGAAAATGCTTGAAAAATGCGTGGAAATTTCCGGAAAAACCGTGGAAAATGCCTGGAAAATGCCTGAAAATGCCCGGAAAATGCTTGAAAAATGCGTGGAAATTTCCGGAAAAACCGTGGAAAATGCCTGGGAAATGCGTGGAAAATCCCCGGAAAATGCCAGGGAAATGTCCGGAAAATGTCTGGAAAACATCCGGAAAATCCCCGGGAAATGCTCGGAAAATCCCCGGAAAAAGCCTGGGAAATTCCCGGAAAATAACCGCAAAATGCCTGGGAAATGCTCGGAAAATGCGTGGAAATTTCCGGAAAAACCGTGGAAAATCCCTGGAAAATGCCTGGAAAATATCCGGAAAATGCTTGAAAATGTCCGGAAAATATCCGGTAAATGCGTGAAAATGTCCGGAAAATATCCGGAAAATGCCTGGAAAATCCCCGGAAAATGCCTGAAAAATGTCCGGAAAATGTCTGGGAAATGCGTGGAAAATCCCCGGAAAATGCCAGGGAAATGTCCGGAAAATGTCTGGGAAACACCCGGAAAATCCCCGGGAAATGCTCGGAAAATGCCTGGGAAATTCCCGGAAAATGTCTGGAATATCCCGGAAAATAACCGGAAATTGCCAGGGAAATGTCTGGAAAATATCCGGAAAATGCGCGGATATGTCCGGAAAAAGCGTGGAAAATGCCTGGAAAATGCCCGGAAAATGCTTGGAAAATCCCCGGAAAATATCCGGAAAATGCGTGAAAATGTCCGGAAAAAGCGTGGAAAATGCCACTTCAAATTTGCGAAGTAATTAAAGCAGAAAACCAAAAAAGAAAAAGAAAGCTAAAATCTTTCATATTAAATGTATATGGGATATTCATATTTCATACTTAATGTATGGGAGGGTTTAAAGATAATTTTTTTGATATTTCTCGATTTATTTTTAAAAATTTATTACCGCCATTTTACTCATTAGGTTAAGTACTTTCGATATCAGTTTAAAGTTTTTTGTTATCTGTAATACTTACAGAAAAATCGCCTGTGCACACTTAACGTTTACACCCTGTATATAGGTATAGTAAATGGATGAACCGATTTTGATTAAATATGTCTAATTATACTTTACACGTCATGCCCTTTCATTTCATATTTCACTTGAGTCAAAATTCACTTTTTTTATTATCTACCACTTTTATACCTATATCAAATAAATGGATGACAGTGGTGTTGAGGGCGGCGGTGTTGAGGGACAGGGAGGTGGAACGAATGGCTCTTGCGATTGAGGACCCACATCCGGCAGAGCAGGTAGAGCTGGGGTTTGGCTTGGTAGATGAGGATACCTATGCCGACGTGGTTAACAGCCACGTCCATAGGATCTATACGGATGGCAGCAAAATTGAGGGTCGAGTCGGAGCCGCCCTTTCCGTATGGAAAGGTGAGACCGAGACAAAGGCCATCAAGCTTGCGTTGCCACCGTATTGTACCGTTTATCAGGCTGAGCTCCTAGCGCTCAAAAGAGCAGTAGATATAGCCTGCAAGAGCGGAGCGACAAAGGTCGGTGTCCTCAGCGACTCCAGATCGGCGCTCCAGGCGGTCACCCTGAGTTCTCCTCATCCCCTGGCCGTGCAAACACGGGCGGCCCTCCGAAAAGCTGCATTGCAGAGGCGGAAGGTCTCCCTGTTTTGGATTAAGGCGCACGCAGGGCTGAAGGGGAACGAACGGGCAGACGAGTTAGCCAAGGGGGCCGCTCTGGGGTTGAGGAGGAAACCGGATTACGATCTGTGTCCTGTTTCATTCGTCAAGCGTATCTTGAGACAAGATACGATCAGCGAATGGGATAGGAGATACGACGTAGGAGGAACGGCCGGAGTCACGAAGCTCTTTTTCCCAAGCGCTGCTGCTGCATACAAGGTAGTCGGGAAATTAGACATCACACACCACACCACACAAGTACTGACTGGTCATGGTGGATTCGCCTTCTATTTGAACAGATTCAAGCTGAAGGAGAATCCGTCATGTCTATGTCAGCCCGGAGTAGAGGAGACGGTTCCTCACCTGTTACTCGAGTGCCCAATTTTTGCAAGCAATAGATATGCTATTGAGCAAAAATTGGGCATGGCGATGACGGGTGAGAATCTGCCTTCCGCCCTGGGGGACAAGTGTAGGGATGCGTTCTTACAATATTGTAAGCATATTGTAGTCGTAGTTAACCAAAGAAATAAGTAGTGTGTGATATTAGTTTAACTGTGATATAGGATTAAGTTGATTGTTTTTGTGCCGTGTTTTTATTGAATTTTTACTTAATAATTTTGTCTTTATTTTATATTGTAATTTAATTTAAGCTCTTATAATTTTAATTGTACTTTATTTATATTTATATTATGTAAGTAACCAGTATGTTAATATTTCTAAAAATTGAAAAAAAAAAAAAAAAAAAAAAAAAAAAGCAAGAAAAGTCTCTGGACTATAATCCAGAGGTGGCGCGAACACCCTGTGATGACGGGTGCCTTTTCAAAAAAAAAAAAAATAAAAAAATAAAATAAATGGATGAACCGATTTTGATAAAATTTGACTTATTTTTACTGATAGGTCGTTCACTTTCATTTAATATATCACTAAAGTATATTCGACAACTTTAGTTATTTTCTTAACTATATATTTTATAACTTTTACACAATAAATGGATGAACCGATTTTGATACAGTTTATTTAAGAACCAGCGTCGGAAAATATGCTGCCTAACAAAAAAACATCATCTAATTCGGATTACCTGCTAGCGAGCTACGGTGGCACAAACACACACACACACACAGCGGTCAAACACTTATCACCCATATTTTTGCATCGGGGGTTAAAAATATAATATTATAAATACGACATAATTTAAAGGACATTTCTGTGGCCCTAGTGAAAAGGGGTACAAGTCCGATTTTGTCGAAAATTAGTTAAATATACCAAATTGATCAGAAAGAAATGCTCTATTATTTGGTGTAAACAGATCTAAGCTATTTCTAAAAACAAAGAAGTTATTTTGGTGCATATGGGTTTAACTTATACAAACAAAACTACATAATTCGGATTCAAGTACTTTCGTATTGTTTTAAACTGAAAAATAAAAAATAAAATTGTGTTTTTTAATCTAAATTAACATAAACTACCTACGTTTTTATCAAATTGGTGTTAACTAATACAACAACAGATGGTCCTTATTAAATGGCTTAGTGAGTTATGATATTACTAGACATCAATTTGTTTTCACCAAAATAAATGTCAAAAATCAAGTATAACTCTTTTGAGATCAGTATTCACATTATGCTATTGTGAAATTAATAAATGTAATATAATACAATTCTAGTTGTATCCTACGAATAGCTTTCATTTTACGTGAGAAACGATATAACTCGTCGCTGCGGGGGATTGGTGCGGGTGAGTGGGGAGTGCATAGCGCCCGCGTCCCGTCAGTCGCTCGCGCATCCTGCTGAGCAGAACCTGTATCAATGTGCTGCAGTAACGTGAGTAAATTAGATCGTTTTTCACATATTTTTTATAATTTATGTCGTAGTGAATGTATACTTTAACAGGTTCAAGTCTAATTGTACCTTTTTTCACCTAATAATTACGTTACAAGAACGTATTAAGAAACGTAACTATTTGGAAATCTCTACTTATTAGGTGTAAATCTTTAAAAATACGCAAAGGATTTTGATGTTTTTTAATAGATAGAGTGATTCATTAAGTAGGTTAAATACATAGTTTTTATACATTTAAATTAGTTATTTTCTTTTTAGGATGGCTGGTAGAGGTAGAATTAACCGAATGATAGATCTTGTTCATCGAGAACTGGAAATGGTTAATGACGTGGATTACTTAATTGAAGAACCTGTACCTACTTATTTTCTGTTTACCGAGAATCAATCTCCAAAGCCAGGATTTTCGAAGAATAACTCTCCAAAGCCAGGATGTTCTACGGATTATGCCCCAATATTTGAATATTTAAAAAACGTTTCACCAATCAGCTCAAAAGTATGTTCTCCTATGCCTGGATGTTCCCAAAATTTTACCCCAAGGTCGAACCCCGACAAAGATGACAATATAATATTATTTACTGATTCCGACGAAACATATCTCATATGTCTTGATATTGTTTCTCTATTAGTTGACAAGCTGCCATGCCCTGATCTCGATTATTCTGGTGAAAGTAGTGATGACTACATACCAAATACACCCGATACAAGTGACTCGGATTGTTCAATACGGAATAGGCGTGCAAAAGGAAGACGCAATGTTATTATTCCTCAGTCGGACTCAGACGAGAGCAATAATACGTCATTTTGGGATAGAGAAGGTGTTATACAGGGTCGAAAACGTAAACCGAGGAAAAGTACAAAAGAAAGACGAGAAGATAGAGAAAATAGAAAAAAGAAAAGAAATCTTGGAAAAAGTTACCAGACAAAAAACGGAAAACCTGTTAAAGAAAGGTACATGAGACGTTTGGAAACTTGTAGGATGAAATGTGCTGAAAGAATTCCTGAAGCGTTAAGAAAAAAAATGTTTGATCGTTATTGGAGTTTAGGTGACTATGATAGGCGTGTCCTGTTCATTAGTAACCTTATAACGTTAAAAGAAAAGGCAACACAAAAAATGGCGCCTACAATAAAAAATAGGAATTATTCCAACGAGTTTTTCCTGAAGTTGGATTTAGAGTGTCATCGCATTTGTAAGGGTTGTTTTTTAAAAACATTCGATGAAACGCCCAAGTTTGTCCAAACTGTGACAGATAAATTAAAACTAAGCGGTGGTTTGATTATTATATAAATCGTCAAGAGGGAAAAAAACCCATCTTAAAAAATTGATGACGAAAGGCTAGAAGATGTTAAAGACCAAATTTTGTCATTCCCTCTATACGAAAGCCAATAAGGGCGATCGAAAACATCCCATTTAACTATTAAGGACATGTACAAGGCTTACTGTGAGATGCATGAAAATCCAGTATCAATCACCATCTACTCATGGGTTTTCAGAGTAATAAATCTATCTTTTAAGGCGCCTTATGTTGATACGTGTGTGAAATGCGATACTTTAGGTACGAAAATAAAATATAGTGAAGGTGCGGAGAGAGAAGAAAATTAAAAGCTTTTGATAGAGCACCAACGTAGAGCAGAAACTATTTATGATCAAAAATCTAAAGATCGGGCGCTTTCAATTACAAAAAAGGATACAGTAGTCTTGTCATTTGACTTACAGCAATGCTTGCCAACACCGTACCTTAATTCTGTTCAGCTTTTAGGTATAAAAAAGGAGAATTTCCTCAATTTCATTACAAAATGCATGGTGAAGATGAATGGAACATAATGAATTTGCAAAGAAAACGAGGAAAGTCACCGCTCCCAAGTGTTTTTGAAACCGAATATATACCCAAATGATACGATGGGCCGATTGCAATTTCTAATGAGAAAAAACAAGACTTGCTTAGTCTTCTCCCACTTATAAACCCCAGTGTCAGATCTTTTTATACTAATTTAATAAGCATCCTCTTCTAAATGATGACAGCGAAGATGAGATTCTCTAATTTTTTTATTTTCTTAGTATGTTTTTTAACTGTTCCTATAATTTCAAACATTGTAAAATATCCTTTGATTAGCGCAAGAAATAAAAAAAAATATAATTTTATATTCCGCTTGTTTTATTTCTATTAAAATATGGGTTTAAGTAGCACAAAATAGTTTATATAAGTCTACATGTACCACACGCCACGTATAAAATCTTTGTGAAAAAGACGCCAAGATATTTTTTTTTATAATTTTCTTTTTTTTTTAAAGTTGACTTAAAGTACACAGCTAAACACTGTTTTCTTATAAAATGAGCTAATAAATATTTCATTTAATTACTTGGTTATCATAAAATTCATTCAAATGCGTATTCCTTTTCACATAAGCCAATTTTCAATTTACTTATGTGTTAAGGGGTATAAGTTATTTTATATCCTCGAGTAATTTATTTTGTGGAGGGTATAAGTCAGTATCTTAAAAACTATTAATTTTACATAAAAAATGACTCAATAATAATAAAGAACATACTCTGTTTACCTATAAAAAACATCACATGTATTACTTTTGCTGGCGGTTTAAATGTCACACGAGGACAACCGCAATTTTTGAGCGCGCCGTGTGTTTTTTGCCTCTCCTGTAAAGTTGTAGTTTTAGACTTAAATCCCTTTTCACTAGGGCCACAGATTTTATGTATAAAATTTACCTAGAAATAAGTATAATTTTAATTTGACCCCTCCCCCCTACTACCTCAGCTTACCCCCCCACCCTTGGGGACTTTCGATATGATCACTTGGACATAACTGTAGCGTATAACAGATAACTTACGTTTTATCGTACACTGTATGTGTACCATAGAATGCCTTAGCAAATGTTCGCCGTGAGTACTTAAATGGTCATAACTTTTTTATTTATGAACCGATTGACATGAAATAAACACTAAATGTTAAATGAAGATTACCACAATATATTAGTGAAAACCGCATCGAAATCGGATAAGCCGTTTCTGAGATTAGCGTGTTCAAACATACAGACAAACAGACAAACAGACAAAAAATTTTTTAACTACAGTTTTGGGTTTGGGATCGATTTAATAATAACCCCTGCTAATTTTTTTTTACATATTTTCATTGTACAGACACCACTTTTCTAGAATTTTATTATATGTATTGATGATGATGATTGATTATTAAGAAATAAGTTATCTTTGATTTGATTATATAGTTCCTTTTTTCAGTGTACAGTAAGCGAAACTAGTTCGAAGCTAGTTAGAAGAGTGGTCCTTGATTGAATATTCAATACACGAAGCACCTACATGTGTAATAGCAATATCTAAATTCATATCAGATCGTGAACCTTTCGTTTTGCGATGGAAACAACGCAAATTTCGGATTAGACTGATGACTGGCGGAAATTGTAATCGTTTAGGTCGACTTTCAATACGATAATGTCGATTTACACAAAACATTAAATTTTTACTACTCAGTTTCTATTATATACTTTAGATTACCTTATTATAAAATTAGTGACTTCAAAATGCGATTTGTCGATAAAAAAGAATATCACCAATTAATTATAATACAACAAAACTCCATGAGAATATTATAATACCATTATTATTATGCTATAATATGGAGAGTGCACTAAAGGAGCTCGAAAAGACGATAAATTATTATTTTATCGGTTAAAATATAATAGCATTATTAAAAAAGAGAGCAACACATTTTTGTATACCTTGTAAAAATATAGTACTAGTTATTTAACTCGCAACATTCGACTTAATATTGGCACGCTCTTGAGCCAGATAAGAATCTAATTAAAACAATTGATTACTCTTGGAAAATGAACGAGAAATACCTTCAGGAAATTGCTTAACCTTCCTATACTCGCGCGTTGGTCTGTGAGACCGACGAAACACATTTTCGTAATTATTTTTATGCAGATAAATCCTGTGAAGTCGAGTTCCTTGCTAGTTTCCATTAATTTGGGGCTAACTTCATTTTAGTGCACGTCCCGTGGTCGGACGAAGTGCACGTGTCATAGCATTTGGCGCCAATCGGTCCATGAGACCGACGCGAGTATAGGTGTAACTTTTTGTGTAAGTATTAATATTATATATTTTGTACATTTATATATTTTTTACAGACTTTGAATACTTTATGAAGTATGTATAGTAAAATATATGTATGAATGTTGCTCTAAATTATATTTTGACCAATTTTTTAGGCCATACTTCATGTCAAAATGAACGATGATCAAATCAGATTGTTGCTGGAAGAATCAAGTTCTGGTTCTGCTATGAAGACGAAAATGACAGTGAGGTGGAAGACAACGTGGAGGTACAAGAAGAGACATACGACACCGAGCAAGACGATGACAATGAAGAGATATCTGAGGAAAAACACAGTGAAAGTTCCCGTGATTTTTACTTGGGAAAAGATGGACAGACAAGGCTCAAAACTAAGCCAAACATAGATAAATATGTGCTTTGATATGTTTATTATTATTATTTATAAGTTTATTTTGTTTTGAAAAAGAAGTTCTGTTTTTAATTTAGTTTTCCCTAGTACTTAAGAAAAACATCTCAAATTCGAGGACTGATTTGTGATAGACTATAAGTCAGTAAAATAATTAATAAACTAAGTATGATCAATACTATTTTGTTTCAGTACATCCTAAACTTTAAAAAAATTGTTATAGTTTTCGGTTTTCTTAGTAAATATAATTATATAGTGTAGGGGTAAACATTATCGGTCTGTGACACCGTGCGCGAGTATAGGTGTTACAAAAATTGGCGCGAGTATAGGAAGGTTAACAAATCAGACGGAAGCTGAACTATGAAATTAATGACATTGCTTATACATTTAAACTTTATTTGTTACAGTGTTTCCAAGTTTTTAATGAGGAAATTAGATGTTTTTTATTTAGAATACAGTAAATAAAAAATTGTGTGTGTCTATTTGTTGAGAACTCTATCTAGCGACACGACTTGTACATGTTGGTTTACAGTGTATTTTCTATGAGTTTTTCGTCCGTATTTTCACGAGTTCAATTAAAGTTACGTGTTACCTTTCACCAAAGAAAATACCTGCAAGTATCTCACTTTCAAGTTTTACATAGCTTAATATGTACAAAATAGGGATGTGTCTTTTTATGACTTTAATCTATCATACTTCTTTTATTAATTAATATTACTAAACTAAGTATGATTAGAAAACAGGTTTAATTTTTACAATTAATAAACCAGCCAATCGAAAACTATCGAAATGAAATCACACCCACACATTTGTCTCTGGACACCGCGTTTTGTATTCAACTCGTCTACCTTAGAAGCCTGTCCATCCCGGCTCAGGCTGACCCTGGCTTTGTGAAATATGAATTTATTACTTGTATCTCGCAGATCGCTTCATGTAGTATGCTAATAGGGATGGAGCTGAACCTATTAGATTTTGTAAATTAGTCAGTTAAAACAATGCAAGGGCGGATCTATTTACTTTGTATTAAGAGCCCTTTATACTGAAAGTTTAGGCATTTTAGGCACTGAGACGGCTCGCGCCCGCGTTGCGCAGGAGCCGGCGCGGCATGAACTCCGGTGACCTATGAAGGCGGGCGATTACGCCACAGTATAAATAAATCAGTAGTTCGATTTTATTTGCTATCGTAGGAATGTTGTTGATAAATAAATTTACTACTTATCCTATACCATTAAACGAGCAATATTTGCATATTTATATATTTGTTTGTATATATACAGTGTGGAAATTTTCGATGTGCCCTGAATTCCATTCAGGGCACATCGAAAAGTTCCAGTACTTGAAATACTAGGGATAGCAAATTTTTCTGAAAGGAAACATTCCTTTTTCAAATTTTATTTTATTATTCAAATCGATAGAAACAATATAAAAGATAATTTATTGTTAATTTCTCGTAAAAATATTTGCTCTTAGAAATAAAAATATCATGGAATCGAACATTTTTATTGTAGAATCAACATTATCTAAACATAAAGAACGCTTCTGGTTTATTGGTCTATTTTATACATACATTTAAAGTTTAAAATGAAACTCTCGTTCTGGATACATTAATTTATTTTCTTCTGAAAATATTGGTAATAATAATTAAAAGTAAAACAAATAAAAAAGGCAAAATAATAATTGAATATAAGTATGTAACAAGTATGTTAGTGTATTCAACCAACTTAAAAAAGTGTGACTATTTTACAACAATTTGAATAATAATCAATTAATGATTTGTATTATTGTATACAATATCGAAGCTTTTTAAGAAATGTATAAAATACTTTTTTATGAATTATTAATTATTATGATACATCATAATATTATGTTACCGGCAATATATTAAACCCTTCTTAGTAAATGTATGTTATTCCGAGAAACGGTCGGAATGAAATAGAAAGAAAGAAGAAAGAACGAAAGAAATTTATTGTCATTTAACGATATGCCACACAATATAACAAAAAAAAAAAACACATAAAAAGCTAAAAAAAAGAAAGAACTTAAAAACTAATTGACCCTTAAATTATGTAATATTTTTACATAAAAAAAAGAACGGAGAAGATAGGGCAAATCAGCATACTGCGCGGCTCGTTGGTTGCTGACAAAAGGGGCTGACTCAGCAAATAGTTGTGTTAAATAAATTATATTCGTCACATTACCTATGATATCTTTAAATCTGAACTTAAAGTAAAGTTTTCGTCCGCGCCATCTTGAATTTTAGTTTTGACCTCATATTGGTTAATAGCTACCCCAATAACCATGAAAATGACACCCATGACGAAAAGATGTAAAATTTTCGTCGGCGCCATCTTGGATTTTAGTTTTGACCTCATATTGGTTAATAGCTACCCCAAAAACCATGAAAATGACACCCATGACAAAAAGATGTAAAATTTTCGTCGGCGCCATCTTGGATTATAGTTTTGTCCTCATATTCGTTAATAGCTACCCCAAAAACCATGAAAATGACACCCATGACGACAAGATGTAAAATTTTCGTCGGCGCCATCTTGGATTTTAGTTTTGACCTCATATTGGTTAATAGCTACCCCAAAAACCATGAAAATGACACCCATGACGAAAAGATGTAAAATTTTCGTCCGCGCCATCTTGAATTTTAGTTTTGACCTCATATTGGTTAATAGCTACCCCAATAACCATGAAAATGACACCCATGACGAAAAGATGTAAAATTTTCGTCGGCGCTATCTTGGATTTTAGTTTTGACCTCATATTGGTTAATAGCTACCCCAAAAACCATGAAAATGACACCCATGACGAAAAGATGTAAAATTTTCGTCGGCGCCATCTTGGATTATAGTTTTGACCTCATATTCGTTAATAGATACCCCAAAAACCATGAAAATGACACCCATGACGAAAAGATGTAAAATTTTCGTCGGCGCCATCTTGGATTTTAGTTTTGACCTCATATTGGTTAATAGCTACCCCAAAAACCATGAAAATGACACCCATGACGAAAAGATGTAAAATTTTCGTCGGCGCCATCTTGGATTATAGTTTTGACCTCATATTCGTTAATAGCTACCCCAAAAACCATGAAAATGACACCCATCACGAAAAAAGTCAAATTTTCGTCTGCGCCATCTTGGATTGTTGTTTCATAAAAATAATATTTGTCATACTCATTGAATACAGATCAACCAACATCATAATAGTCTTTCTACTAGTACTTCAAAACTTTGCCGCTATTCCTATTCAACAACCCATAAAAAAGAGGATCTCAGGCAAGGTAATTTTTAAAACATAATTTTAAATCACTACATAGTATAAAACAAAGTCGCTTTCACTGTCCCTATGTCCCTATGTCCCTTTGTACGCTTAAATCTTTGAAACTACGCAACGGATTTTGATGCGGTTTTTATAGTTCTTTCGATTCCCGGTCGAAGAAAATGAATTTTTGAAAATCTTTGAATGCAGGTCTATTTCTTTTTAAAAATAAAGGAAATTTGCTATCTCCAGTATTTCTAGTACTTTCACCCAGGGCCCATCGAAAATTTCCACACTGTATTTACAAACAAATATATTAATATGCAAATATTGCTCGTTTAATAGTATAGAATAAGAAGTTAATTTATATTTACAACAATAATCCTAGGATAACTAACAAAATCAAACTACTGATTTATTTATACCGTGACGTGCTCGCCGTTTTACTCGCCGCTCGGTTCTAATACGCGAGCGGCGACTACAACGTGGTCGGGAGCAAAACTAGCACAGGTCCTCCCTCGATGACGTCCGGCTGGACTCTGGCTGCACTGACGTGGTGCGCGCGAGTCGCATTTTACGTATTATATTTTATATAGAAAAAAATAAGGGCTAAATTATAAATCTATCCAAAAATTTCCCTGTAAAACCTGATTAGTAAATGAAATGTAAAATTTTCATAAACATAGCGTTCCCCTAATTCTCATAAAACTGATTATGCTTTTAAAATCGATGTTACTTCTGATTTTTTTTTGATCGAGTTAAATGTTTAATATTGTGTTTTTATCCAAAAAAGTCACTAGATCAAACGTTTATCTGTGCTATATATTTTTTTATCCATATATTTCTATCCAAAAACCATGATTTAGAAACATACATTTTGGACAATGGCCCCTTAAATAATTATTCTTACGCTATGCTATGGTCTATTCTCATGATATAGTGTAGCTCGCCCTTTTCTGTTACGAATTTTAATTGCATATATATTGTATACAATACAATACAATACTTTTATGTACAATATTGTATTTTAGACATAAAAGACAGCTTGACCGATTTAATTGTGAAGAATGAAAAGGATTTAAAACATATTTTATGATTACGTAAAAATAAGGTTTTTTTTTGGGAGATAGATACTGTTCCTCTGCATAAAACGAAAAGACTCAAAAAAGCTATCACGTCAATAAAATATAATTACACAAAATATCTCTATATTTTTAAGATCTTATAGTCAATAGAGTGAAGTAGAAATAACCTTTAATTTCCTCTAGGTACGCAAATCTATCAAATCATAAAAATAGAATTCCGAGAAAAGAAGAAACAAATATCAAAATAATTCTATATCTCTTGAAGTTTTTCGTTACTCCATAAAACGTTGAGCAATTAATTACAATCCATTCCATTACCAAAAGGTTATTTGAATGATTGCGATCCTATTTCAATCAATCTTATTTCATGAAATTCCTTCGTCGCTTTAATAAGAAACGTTTTTTCCTTGAAAAAAAAATTATTCTCGTATCATCATAAAATCACTCGGGAATTTCACGAACGAATAAAATACGAATCTTGGCTTAAAAGCTCTTAAATTTCACCTCAAGATGTAATAAAAACGTATAACGCCTAAACAGACTTGAAAAAAATGCTCAATGCAAATACGTTGTCAGGGCATTGTGGACTTTAAGATTGACGCGTAGGTTTTCAATTTACTTGACAGCATTTGATCAAATTGCGAGCAAATCCAATGGGTGAATGTTGAATGGGTTTTATAGAGGAATTTAAAAGGAGCGGTTCTAAAGTGACGTTTCTGATATGTAGCTTTTTGCTGGGATTTTTTGTTAGGCGATCCATGCATGGGACGCTAGAGATAGATTTAGATCTGTCTTTTTTTTAGGTTTCTATTCGCTTCGTTTATCATCAAATATCTATTGTAGGGCAAACGACCAGACTTATTTATTGAACTGTATTCTTATTGGAAGTATTCAATAAATAATATTGTCTACAGAGGTATTATCAAGCGACAAATATAAAATACATATTATATTCCATTGCTGCTTCGAGTAATTCTTTGTCTTGCCTTGCAAGTAATATCCAGGAATATCGACTCACGTCCAAAATAATACATTATAATATCATATTTGTAGGTATAGTTTGATAAATAATAAACTAGGGAAATTTAGACTAGGAATAATTTTTTACAAACTATAGGTACGTATTAACTAAATATTTTCGTCCTTCTAGAACATGGCTACCTAGCAATAGCTAGCTATGTCATACTTGCATGCAGGAATTCGAACATCATAAATTTATGACACGATAGGTACCTCATAAAGGATTTCCCGTCTTTCCAATTTCCTCAAGCAATTAATTTACCTTATGAGAGTTAAGCACATACTGTAATCTCATAACCGATGACCCAACAAAGCTATTTGTTCCGGAATTTATTCCCTACATTTGTAAATAACTAATTTTCGCCGTAAAAACAGTGTCCGTGACGCTCGAAGCATTTAAACTTTTCTCATTATAAGACCGTTAAAAGAAAGTACGGGAAGGTGAGAAGACGAATAAAAAATAGAAAACAAGGCTACAAAGAATCTAATTAAAAAGAAGTTTTGCGTAGGTATATATTTTTTGTTCGCGTTTCGACTTTTCCTTTTTCGTTACGTTCCGTTTTTTCGGTAATCGGGAGGTTTAATAATCTTATTTTTCTTTATCTTGTTATTCGTTAAGGGTCTTGATGATAGCTAATATTTGAGGAGAAAATAAATTATCTATTTACACATTTAAATTCACTATTTCTACCTTCAAATGAAAGAGAAATAACTTAATAATTCCGAATAAACACAATAAAATGCTCCTAAGTATCAAATGAATAGAATTCCATTCCCCGAATGAGAATAAAAACAAATGCTGTATATTTTAACAAGTCTCCGGGCGTGAAACAACTTCATTAAGTATTCCATACTGCTACTGTGCAATAAATTAATATTTTTATCACTGCTTCTATTTCTGATATTGCGTTTTTTATTTAAAATTTCACGAACGTATTTTCATAATGTCCGAGCTTCGAGATGTTGATTAGGTTCGCTTTTTATTGATACCGGAATATGAAATAGTCATGAACTACAATTATGACAAAAATTATACAAGCCCCTATTGATTTTAAATGTCTCCTTTATTATAGAGGTCCCTCTATATAGGAGCTTATGTTTTAATACGATTTTAAATCAATGTCTATATTGTAAATCTAAAATCTGAAAATGTTACTGTTTTGTAATGTTTGGACTTTACTCATATGAATTTGACTAGAAAAAGTTTCTTATAAGGAAATAAGCTTGCCAATATTTTTTGTTGAGGATTGCTAAGGAGTCGAATATTAAATGGGATATACCTTTCCGTATATCCCATTTTATATTCGTCTCGTTCCTTATTAATATTCCATTCACACAATAAATATTATTTATAGAATAACGTATTTAATACCGCAGGATTTAAATGTAATGCATCATTATTTATTTATGTAAAATAGGTATTGATGTTTATTTCATTAATTTGTAAATTTTAATATTATATAAATAGTAAATACAAACACTTACTTATTAATTTTCTAGTTTGTTTTATTTTATTTCATTTTATTTTATGTTATTTAACTATATTTTATTATTCGGGACACTTTAGACTTACGCGTCTGTTGTCTGGTTGGGCCCTGAAAACCAGCGCTATGCCGACCATGGTGCGGCGTAGCATATGCTGAGTGGCCTTACCCCCTTTAGTTTCTGTGATCTGTGCCTTACCCTTTAGGTCACCAGTCGCCACACAAATATTTATAATAGATTTTAGCTCTTAATTTTTTCTTTCTTTTTTATCCTTGTTATTTTCTAGATAGTCTTTAAGAGTGCTTTTGTTATTGTTTTTTTATGTGGTGGTGGTACTTTGGTGATCCTAATAAATGTATTTTATTCTTATTCTATTTATTCTTAATGGTGTGTATAGGAAAAGGGTAGTTTTAGGTCTAAGGTTCATACTAGAAAAAAGTGCATTACAGTAAATAATTTCATGTTAAAACTACTACTAATTCAATCGATTAACAGCTATTAATAGAGAGCTAAGAGTATAGGTAATTTTATATATTTCAACATTCATTTTTAATCAATTTCAACAAAACGTACAGTTACGAATGTTATGTAGGTACCTATATAAGTATAGCTTTTCCATCAGAAAGATTCTCTTGCAACATTTGTTTGTTTCAAGTTTCCGTGAAAACAATTTTTATTCGAGAACACTCCATTACAACGTATTCGGGGTCAAGAGGTTTTTTCGTAATTTTATCAAAGTAAGGCAAAATTATTAGCTGGTTTATGGCACCCGTTTCTTTTCCTCTATATTTTCCGGCTGTAAATAAAACTTTGGGAAGTTCCGAGAGTTTTTACAGGGAAAATTCCCTGTTTGTCGGCGTGTGTTGTTTCTACATAATTCATACAACGAAAATTAAACCGCTCTAAAGAATTTGATACCGGCGATGTTTACTTTTTACGACGCAATGTTATTTTCTTTCAGAAGTACCTACTCTGTGTATAAGGGTGATAATTTTTATATTATGGCGTACCTAAGTGTTATTGGTAAGGAATGTTTTGGGAATTGGATTTTGTATCGATTATGTGATGTGTGATGCTATACATACTTACTAACATAATTGTGTATGATATAAATGAATTCTTTTATTGTTTAAAGTACGAATGAAAATTAAAGGAAAAAAGGTACCCACACATCTAACTACATCTTTAGAAAATAATGATAAGTTCTTAAAAGTATTTTAATAATAGGAACTATTGATGTAATACGAAATTCCCATTTATTAAAAACAACGTAGTTATGGGAACAGAGCTCAAAATTATTTTCTCTTAAGTCCTAAAATTTGGCTACCAAGTTAGGAAACCTTTGAGTTAAACTAGACTATACTTTATGTCAATTTTCCTAAAAATCCGCTCAACTGATTTAACGTAAAAAAGGAACAAACAAGCATCCATCATCATAAACTTTCATGTTTACTAAACAACAACATAATCACTACATAGTATATAAAACAAAGTCGCTTTCTCTGTCCCTAATGTGTAACCGACTTCATTTGTATACTTGATTTTTTCCGACTTAAAACGGACATATTTAATTCAAACTTTGTACACTTTTCAAGGATCGGTGACAATACAATAATTTTTTTAGATTTTTTTTTAATGTATAACACATTAATAGTGACGCGAGTTAAAGTGACGGGAGGTAAAGTGACGGGACGGGAGGTAAAGTGACGGGAGGTAAAGTGACGCGAGTTAAAGTGGCGGGAGGTAAAGTGACGCGAGGTAAAGTGACGCGAGGTAAAGTGACTGGAATTAAAGTGACGGGAGTTAAAGTTAAAGTGAAAGTTAAAGTCAAAATTATTTCGAGGGAATAGATACTTATAGATAATAAAGGGAAACTTTAAATGTAGTTTAAAATAACGAATGACAAAAGTGACGGGAGGTAAAGTGACGGGAGTTAATGTGGCGGGAGGTAAAGTGACGGAAGCTAAAGTGACGCGAGTTGAAGTGACGGGAGGTAAAGTGACGCAAGTAAAAGTGACGGGAGGTAAAGTGACGCGAGTTAAGGTGACGGGAGGTAAAGTGACGCGAGTTAAAGTGACGGGAGGTAAAGTAACGGGAGCTAAAGTGACGGGAGTTAGTAACGCGAGTGAAAGGCGGGAGTTAAAGTGACGCAAGTTAAAGTGACGGGAGGTAAAGTGACGCGAGTTAAAGTGACGGGAGGTAAAGTGACGGGTAGGGCATGCACCCGGGTTTACCTGGTTTCGAAAAACCCGGGTAAACCTTTTTTGATGATCTTGAGAACTGGGTCTGAATAATATGAAACCCGGTTCTCCCGGTTCCGACCAAAATATTAAAATATAAAGTATTATTTATATTTTGCTGCATTATTTTAACAAATTTATTCTATCTGGCAACGTCAGCGGTCAGACTCACGTGCATCGCGAATTTTCTTGCCACGCCTCAAGCGTGGCTCTGATTGGTTCGAAAATGACAAAAATTAGGCTACAGAAATATTTTTATTAGATTTGTCGTGAATTTGAAAAGCTGTTGATTTTACTGTTTCACATAATGATCCAGTCATGTTTTTGTTTTTGGTATCAAGCTGAAATTTATATCGAATACTCAAGTCTACGGTCCCTTGATGCTGTGAAAAAGTCAAACTCACAAGCCAACGCATCAAAAGATACAGCCGTAAATGCTGAAAATTTTCGCAAATTTCGACATTTACATGGAACTCAAAAC
Organism: Colias behrii; assembly: GCA_029959065.1. Lineage (NCBI taxonomy): Eukaryota > Metazoa > Arthropoda > Insecta > Lepidoptera > Pieridae > Colias > Colias behrii. The sequence goes on along the minus strand of JARWMC010000009.1, from coordinate 12,005,390 downwards.
CTACAGGGTACATCTCATGAACACAGAGCCTTGAAATTTGGTAAAAGTAACGTCTTATAAGGCCCATCAGGTAGGTACTTTTACAGTTACTTTTGTTTTATTTTGTATTTTTTTTCCCAGGTATTATAAAAGAACCGGGTAACGGGTTACACTTTTAAGTAATATTTTAGTAATAATTAAAATCACTTGTCTTGTGTACGATTTTACCTGTTAATAATAATTATTATGTAGACACTCATATGCTTTGAACTACGAGATTATACCTCATTTATTTATTATTATTTTTTGACACTGAATATTTGACCACTGTATTTAGCGCGTGAGCATAAAACCAAGGGGTTCGATTCCCGGTTGTGACAAATAGTCTATCTGGCAGGACTCAGGTCTGTTATACCTACTACTGATCAGCTACTTGTCCGTATAGAAAATCGATCAGTGAAAGAGATGTGTGACTTAAGGCATCTGCCTCATACCTACCTTCAAAGGGGGTCACGAAACTTCAAAAAAATGAACCCAATGTTTTAATACAATTAATGTAGTTAGGTAAATTCTTAAATGCACAATAATTACACAGAGGGCGAAGTTATCGCCAGAGGCTATTCCTAGCCAGTAAAGATAAGAATTTAATCACGTGGAAATTCCAGTGAATAAGAGCAAGAAAGTTTTGAAATAATAGGTAGGGTAGACTGGGTACAGTAGTGACAATTTTAGTTTGTCCGCCTATATTTTTTAAATTATGCTAATAATCTGAACAAAAACTTTGTTATAATGTATCTAGTTTATTCATTGGTTAACGACTTAATGTTAGAACTGTAGGCCTAAATCAAATAGTTAAATTATGAAAAATATTTATTTAAACAAAGGAAGATTGTCACAATCGACCACATCCCAGGGGCGGTTGTGACAGTACTGGGGGTCAATAGTGACAGTATGAAAATTATGTGAAATGATTAGAAATAATTACCCAAGAGGATAGAAATGCTCTAAATCAGGGGTTCCCAACCTTTTTTTGTCTACTGCCCACTTTAAGAATAAATTATTTTTTAACGCCCCCCTTTTTAAACATACTTAAAAAACGCTAAGTACTTATAACTGATTATCGAAACGCAACTTTATAGTAGAGTATCTTTTATTGAAAATAAAACAAACATAATCAATTCTTATATAAAAACTAATGTGAAGGTTGAATCTGATGCTGTTCAATAAGTTTGTTGATATCAGGTTCCAATTTACTCAAAAACAGCCGCAAGTCGCCACGTTCGGTAACACGCAAACGATTTATCTTTTTAGTAAGCAGCGTTGCCACAGCACTAAATCCACGTTCACACAAATATGACGATGGGAATGCTATCAAGAATCGTTGAACAATTGACCACAATCCAGGGTACAATTGTGGGATCGGTTTTTGTAGCCAAAATTCTTGATATCCATTTTTAAACTTGATTTTTGTTTCTTCGTTTGTTGTCAATTCTATAAGTTCTTCTTCCAGCTGAGGTGACATTGCTGTGTTGACATTTGAAAACGGATCCAACACCCAGTCTGGTATTTCCAAGTTTAAAATGTCCTGGTATCGTTCGGTGAAGTCAATGTGGAGATTTTCCAAATGTTGGCAGTAGGCAAACAAGTCGTCGTTACTGCAAAATACTGATAAATTCGGAAAATTGTGAAACTCACGTCTGCCCATATTCTTTTTGTGCAGAAGCAGTTTGGCTGCGAAAGCAGCAACGACATTTTTTGTTTTAATTAAATTTAGTTCATCGCCTTGCAGTTGGAGGTTCATGTCGTTGAACAGTTTATACAGGTCTGTCATGTAAGCTATATCATTCTTTGATGTTATGAGATTGTTGCGCAGTTCTGTATCTTTAGTTTCCAAGAACTCTATCACAGAGTCAAACAGGTTGTAAAATCGAATCAGACAATTGCCTCTTGACAGCCAACGAACTTCAGTATGAAGCAACAAACGGTTGAAATCTTCGTCATTAGTAGCACAAAGCTGATGAAATAATCAATCATTCAAAGAGCTGCTACGGATTTTATTGACTGCTTTGATGACATATTGCAGTGATTGAAATAGTCGTTCACTTAAGTTTCTAGCAACCAAATGTTGTCTATGAATAACGCAATGTATAGCAAGGACATCTGGAATTTTATTCTTTAAGTACGCTATGAAGCCTTTATGGCGCCCTGTCATAGCCGGAGCGCTATCCGTAGCAACTGATATAATATTTTTCAAAGGAATCTCTTTCTCTTCACAAAACTTTTCCAATGTATTGAATATGGTTTCGCCTTTTGTATCTGTCTCCAAATTTCTGGCAAACAATAGTTCTTCACGTATTTTCTCATCTTTAATAAACCTCCCGTAAGATAGCAACAACGCTTCATTAGTTGGTAAAGTGGACTCATCGAGCTGAATTGAGAATTGACTAGTCCTCAGATGATTGCACAATGATTCTTCAATGTTTTCAGCCATTTCATCAATTCGTCTTTGCACAGAATTATTACTCAAAGGAATTTTTCGGATAATATCTGCGGCCGGTTTATGAAGCACAGTAGTTATTACTTCCTTTATTGCTGGCAAAATTAACTCTTCTCCGATGTTGTGTGGTTTGCCTTTTTGAGCAATTAACAAAGAGATATTGTACGAAGCTCGAAGTCCGTCGTCATCTTGCTTAGCAGCCGCCGAAAATAGTTTTGATACACTTGGCTGAGTATTATGCTTCTTCTCTAGGTCTTGAAAAAATGCTACATTCTTGTCTTTCTTATCTGGATGCATTTTATTCAAATGATCTTGCAGTCTTGAAGGCTTCATTGCTTCGTTCGAAAATATTTTTAGACATAGAAGACACAAAGGCGACGACGGGTTTGTGGGATTTTCAATAAATCCGAATTTAATATATTCCGCAGAGTATTGCCGTCTCTTCTTTTTTACTTCCGACATTGTTTTGTTTTGAGAAATACGTAAGTGTTGAAATCAAGTACTGCTTATCTATTATGCGCGAAACCGCAAATGAAAATAAAATAAATTTACGTCGTTTATATAGGATTGCATAAGCAGCACGCACCAACAGGAATAAGACATCAAACGTGCATAAACTCGTTTATCTCATTCGACGCCCAATCGTACTCGACAAGCAAGAACAAGTATTATAGAACCAGCCGATTGATACAGGAATGTACAAATCGGATTATTTAACAAAAACTTGTTAAAACATGATTGCCCGCGGTCTATTATATCGAACCGATTTTGAGCTATATCTTAATTAATATTAGTTGATGTTCACAAGATGTCGACTCTCGAAGTCGAGAGCTCAGTCGGTTTCTAAGAGTCTTCCTAGCTAGGTAGATGAAATTATAAATCGACCCCAAAGCCCTACACAACGCCCCCTTTTTTTTCTGGGTCTCTTACCGCCCCCCTTTAGGCCTGCAGCGCCCACAAGGGGGCGTTATCGCCCACGTTGGGAAAGACTGCTCTAAATGATCACGAAATACTTTTTCATGACTTTACTTATTACTTACATTACAAGAATTATTTATTTTTTATAATATGACTCATTTAACAAAAAATACTTTCCTTACAAAAGTGATAAAATCTGGTAACAGTTTAATCTTTCACAACTTTCATGGCACTATAGTACCTATCTTTAGATATATTATCAGTCTCCATTAATACTGTCTTTCTATAATAGTCTTCATTAAAAATTAGTAAGGGCGGCCGTACACGGACCGCTCGAGCAGTAGGGCTGAGCGCCGTACACGGTCGGCTCGAGCGGTCGGTCATTGACGGCTCGAGCCGTCGGTTGTTGACTGCTCGAGCCGTCGCTACCAACCGCTCGAGCGGTTGATTTTTTTGACTAGTCGAGTCATTGATTTTCAGGGGGGGTGGGAGCTGTCGACGGCTCTAGCGCAGTCAACGGCTCGAGCAGTCAGTGTATGCCTCACGACCGCTCGCGAGCTGTCGACGGCACGATGAAATTTCATCATGCAGTTGACGGCTTGCGGTCGCCGCCGGGCGGGCGGTCGCGACGGCTCGAGCGGTCATGTGTACGGCGGTGAATGAATGTCTATAGTTCACCGAGCGGTCGCCGCTTCAAGCCGTCGGTCTCAACCGCTTGAAACGGTCCGTGTACGGCCGCCCTAAAAATTACAAAACTTATCAAAGAAATGTCAATCACATTCATATTTCATAATCATAATAAAACTTATGTTTGTAAGAACTCTACTTTACTTTGAAACAAAACTCCAAACGTAATAAAAGTGCTCATCTTTCAAACAAAAAAAAAACAAAAATATTCTCATAGTAAAGTCGATGCGAAAGTCTATCAAAATAAGTAATAATCTGCAGCACTGCGCAAAGAAGTCCTGCGTTTGACTTCATCATACTCATCTTCGTACTGCGACAAAGTACACGGTACACTCTTTGAGTTTTTCTGATGCCATTTCTATGCATCTAAAACAAAAACAACAGAATTTACTTATGTCACAACCGTACCCGGTTAAAGTGTCACAACCGTAACCAGAGACTGTTTTTATAAAAATACAATCACCACGCCAAGACAAAATAACCTAGGTACAATAAATGTAATTATTGATATTAAACTGCTAATATGTGACTTATATCGATGAATAACACTCAATACCCTATCAGCATAGATATTACAGTAATTTGGAAATGAAAATTAACGAAAAAATTTACTTTTTGGCGGTTAAAATCAAAATGGGCTTCTGCTCAAGTACTCACTGCGCGGAAAAAGATGCAACCCTGTGAAACAGGTTGAGACGAGCAAGCCGCTCCTCTTTCCCCTTGCATGACCTCTGCTATTCCCTATATTTTCGAAAATATGACGACTGTCACTACCGGGACCTGGCACAACCGTACCCAGTCTACCCTACCTCACTACTATACTATAAACAGAGAAGTATTTTCAATACCTAATCTTAACTACTAATAATATTATAAATGTGAAAGTTTGTGATGTTTGATGGATGGAAGGATGGATGTTTGTTACTCTTTCACGCAAATACTACTGAACCGATTGCAATGAAATTTGGTATAGTAGAGTGCCTGGAGCATTCAAAACCGTATAACCTCGGATTAGAGTTATAGTGAATGAATTAATATGATCGATGTGGGATATTGTTTTTTAAACTATAAATTGCAATGTTTTTTGTGCACTCCATTGTTTCGTTGTTTAAAAAAAATGTTATGAAAAATAAATGTTTGACCATATTATATTTTCACTTTAAACAGTATTTCTTTTTTTTTTATTCGAGTAGACATAATATAGGAATATTTTTCAAAGATACCTGTGTATAAAAATAGCAGTAGGGATCTCGAACAGATAGAAAAACGTGGAGGGGAGAGCGGAGCCACACATGCTATGAACAATGGAATTTCTCGGCCGGTTTAATTATAAATTAAACGTACTCTATTAAGTACATTTAAAAAGATAAGGTAATTAATTACGACTAATGAAAAGAAAAAAAATTATTAGTACCAAATCTGTTTATTTAAATATATTACAATTACCTACATTGTTGCCTACATCAAATATTTAGTTGAAATGATAATATCATCGTGAAAGCGTTCTATTAGACGTTTTTTAATAGTTTTTTCTACCGGGATATTATCTATGCTCTGTAGTGATGACGTTTTTCAACTTTTGCATGGTAAATTGGCAATCATCATTCTCTTCTATGTAGGTACTTGTATATTTGCTCCATTGTTGCATCTACTTAGATTAATTTTCTTTTCAACATTACTGAGGTGAATTGAATTTTTCAGCATATTACCTATATAATAATCCGAATGATATTTTGCTGCAAGTGTCTCTAAGTCGGTTAAACCAGAAATCCTTTTCTGGATATCTCGATAATAATCGGTTTTCTGGACGGCTATAAAATTCGTGATGGATTCATTCAAAGTTGAAGTGTTGATGTATGAAATCTGACTACGCCGGCATTTTTTTGTATGGAGATACTACAAAGACCTCGTCTACTCGAGAGAATGCCGCAATATGGACGAATTAACCCGGAAATTGAGAGTAGCAGAAGAAACCATTAAAATAATAAAAGGGTATTCAGACGTTTAAAAGACAACTTTTTCCGGTGATGTTGCACTTGCAGTGAGCAACAGGGGGGGGGGGTCATTTTGAAAATTTATTGTAATTAAACACCTTGTAATTGGTTTTATTTTGTTTGCATTAAAATTTTGCACTTACCACTTTTAGATTTCAATTTTTCGATTGAAGCCTTATGAATAATAAAATGAAATTTTCAGGGTAGCTACCTCATAGATAGATTAAGTTTTTAAAAAGCCAAACGGATATTTTTTATGTGATTTTATTTTTTACGGGCCCTTGAAGTTATGAACATACTGGGTAATTTTATCTTTCTTGGCATTAAATTCTTTTTTTTATTCCATTCGAAGATCTAACGATAGTACAGTACTCCAAAATTAATAATGCGCATGCAGATCTTCGCTAATTATCGTATTTCCAGAAACACCCGAATCACCCCGAATCATTGAATCGTAAGTGCCCTAAACAATGCACTTGCATCTTGTACCTTGTTCGAAAGAAATAGGAGTCAATTCAGAGTCATACACAATCGAAAACAATTCGGGCGGTAGGTGACGGTAGCCTGTCAGTCAAAAAATTCAAAAATCCGTCAGTCGTCTTTATATTGTATGGAATTATATAGAGCTGCTGTTACATACCCTTCTTAGTTTTGTTTCAAAATTGAATTTTTCGATAAAATGATTATTTACACAGGTAGCAGATAGCAGTGGAGAAAGTGATTATTAATAAGAGCATAATGAACGTTCTGATCATTCTACGATATCAGAAATAGAGATAATCCCTGATTCTGTAAATCCTTTGGACTGAGATTTTAATGATTAGATTTCTAAAATTTAAATGTAAATCAGTATTTGAATATCATTTTTTTAAATATAAACTTTGTCTTATTTTAACCTTGCATACATCCATCATTACGCCAGCTTCCGTAGGACACTTTAATAGTTCTAAGTATAGAATTTTCCAAGTAAATCAAACAACAAATATATATTCGCAATCGTGTGGCTTATCCTCGCTATTAACTTACATTGAATTATCGAAACAAATTTCGTTACTTATCTCCATTACCATAAAATCACAATAAAACTCATTATTCTAATAAACTACGCACGAAGAAAATACATTTAACCACTCTATATACATATCGTCTTCGGAGGCTCGGGGAATATGACAGTTGCCGAACAGTGACGAATTTTTCTATGCGCATTATCAGTTTGGGAGTACTGTAAATGTTACTATACTGAATTGGCCTATCTTTCAGCTTAGCACACAAAAAAAATCAAGCATTTACCGCCATAATTCACGTCACCATTAATCAAAACCTCTACGTAGGTACTCGGCGATAGGTGAAAATTTGAAAAAAAACGTTATAACTCCGAAAATACGAAAAATCGCATAACATACATGGGGGTGATTCGGATAGCCCTTTATGTCCTCTACCTCCCAGCTTCAGTATATCACTACTTCTTGGGACACCCTCTATGGTCAAACATGAATTTTTCACAATAATTTGTTTAAACCATAAAACAATGGAGTGCACAAAAAAAAATTGGGTAACGATTGCAATTTATAGTTTAAAACAATATCCCACATCGATCATATTAATTCATTCACTATAACTCTTTATCCGAGGTGAAAACCCCCAGGCACTCCACTATAGCGGTAAATCATATTATGCTATAGGCTTTTTATACCGAAAATCCCACAGGAACGGGAACTATGATGGTTTATCTTTAAAAACGCGGACGAAGACGCGGGCGGAAATCTCGTTGTTAATATTTATATCACGTAATTTTTATACTTACATCAGTGATCAGAAACAAATAATGAGTTTTATATATAATTTATGTATAGCAGTACTACTATTTGTTAACTAAATAATATACGGTCTATTATATGCTTACTTACCTACTATTTATAGATAAGTAGTGATTCTCAGCAGCCGTCGTTTTTCGACCTACGCAGTTGACCTATATCTTTTTTCTTTAGAAATAAGTACTTATTCTTCAGAAACTACCATATACTTGCGTAATACACGCTTGGGTAGTTTTAAACCGACTTCAAAATGGAGGAGGTTTTTTAAATTCGATCGTATTTCTTTTGGGTTTGTTACCTTAGAAATTTCGACTTGGTGAACCGATTTGGATGATACTATTTTAATTTGAAAGCTGGTGCTTCACGGTAATAATTCAGCCCTTCTCTAATTTTGGGTATAAAGTTTGTGTGAATTATTATTCAAGAAATAAAAATCAAAATTCATATAAATAGCATTTATTGATTTCAGCTAACATTAAGGTGAATAAAAATTTATTACATTTTATTTACAAAAGCAATTACAAAATATCACATAGGTATCATGCGTTATCCGAATCCGTCGTGCCGATAGGGACAGTAATATAAAACTCCTTGAGTAAGAAAGAGACAGAACTATACTCGTATTGTACTTTGAGTCTATATATTTTATTTCGTATACTTAATATAATATAAGTTGTCGTGCAAAATGTAAAAAAATCAACATAAAATGTTAATTATATGATGATATAAAATGTAATCGATTCATCTATGTTCCCAATTATTACTAATACCCATGTTTGTGTTATTACCCAACTGCGAAAAAAGGGGTTGTAAATGGAGGAATGTTTTTCGAGTAACAGCTTTTAATTCGATAGGTTTTGGACATAATTGATAATTTTGTCATGATACTTATTTGCTTGAATTATTTTAATAATGTACTAAGTGTCAGTGTCACCGTCGCTCAATATGAAAGGCCTATTATCCACGTAATATGCACGTCATGCGCAAGCGTTTGCAAAACAAATTCGATCTTGCGTAGAAACAATCAAAACTATTTCTACATGACGTCCGGTTGATGCGACGTTGCCGCCCCGCATGACAAACGCATGGCGAGCGGGTGACGCGACGTTGCCGCTCCGCACAACAAATGCGTGAAGAGCGACTGACGCGACGATGCCGCTCCGTACGACCTAGCCATGACGCGACGTTGCCGTTCCTCACGACAAATGCATGACGAGCTCGGAGCAATTAACAAGCCTGGAGAAGTAACAATTAATTGAACGTTTCTTATATAGTGGCTCTCTTTTATTCAATACCCTAATTAATGCGATAGAAAGAGACAACACACTGTTATCGGCTTGGCATTCAAATCCACATGTAGCCACTTTTTGTTCTAAAAAGGTAGTGCTTGCCACTTTATCGAATACTAAAATATCGATAAATAAAAAAATTAAGTTATAAAATTGCTTGAAGATAATTTAAGATACGTTTAATTTTGAATTATGGATAGGTAATTCCAAATTTTAAGATTCGTTTAATTTGGAATTATTCATTTACGATGCGTATTGACTGCCTTGCATTGTATGGTAGTGGTATTTATAAAAAAATATTATTAGGTATTTCGGTTTAGGTTGTTTTATGGTTTCGTAAAAAGGTACGTATTTTTTCCTGTTTTCATAGATTCATCATTCATTCATAGACTTATACGGAACCCTTCGTGCGCGAATCTGACTTCCACCTGGTTGATCTTTTTACAAATCAATAATCGTATCCTTTATAATATTAGTATTATAAAAGCAAAAATATATAAGTATGGACATTTGATACTCTTTCACGTAAAAACTACTGAATGAATTTTTTATCGAACCTTACAATTATATAGTTTAAACATCAGAATAGCATATAGGCTACTACAATTTACCGCGGGAAAATAACTCATTCCCACAGGAAAAAATTGGTAAGTTTAAAATAAATTGCTTCAAATAAAACAAATAAACATTTTTTTTTTACAACATTTTATTTCGATACTTAATTACCAAATTACAATATTTATTATTTAAAATAGATGCCACCTTAAACTTGTGGTACAGCATCTCTGCAAAGCACTTTACTTTTCTTCCCGTCTGATTCGAAATGATTTGAACAAGGCCGAGAATGTTTTGAAGGCTTCCAATTTTCCCTGTGCTATAGCTTTAACCCAAACATCTTTTAATTTTTCTCAAGCCAGAAACCTGCCAATAACAATAAAATCCATACTTAAATACCTTTTTTTTTCTCCTAACCTAAAGCAGTCATTATCAATGAAGTACTTCGTTCCTACTCAAGTATCGATAATTGCACAACACTATGGAAGTTATATTTTGCATTTTTTCTAAAAACTAAGCTGATTATGATTTCATTTCAATGATTACGGTTAGATAAAACATAGATGATTAAGAAAATAACGTAAATTAACTTATTTATAATACAATTAACAAAAAAATTGATCAAAACACTAACCTGTGAAATGACAAATTCCAATCTTCATCCGATTTCCCAGTACTACGGCTTTTACAGCCGTGAACAACACAAGCCATGTAATCTTTAGTAAATTATCTTTTCAGAAAATAACATAAGAAACTAGAAAACACGTTTCTCACTTCAAAAACAATAATTAAAATCACCATGCGTTAGTCACCAGACTGGTGACCAAAACAAAACGAAATGGCTACATGTCATTTCAAACTGTCGAGCTGACATATATCGGTCCTCTTTTTTCGCATGACATTTTGCCATAAGTTAAAAAGGCCAAACTAGTGTTATAATGTTCAATTAATTGTTACTTCTCCAGGCTAGTTAATTGCTCCGAGATGACGAGCGATTGACGTACCGTTGTCGTTCCGCACGGCGCACATGAAACGACGTTACCGCTCCGCAAGACGAACTCACTAATCGGTTACGGAGCGGCAACGTCGTAGCCCTCTTCTTGACGCAATCAGATAATAAGACATGAAATGGTACAGTTTCTCAAGCATACAATTTGAATCATAAGTTCATTTTATTCTGAACTTATTTCATGTTCAACTGATGAGCCAAAGTGATTAAAATATCTAAAACACCATTAAAATTAGGCAAATAATCATAGAGTTTAATAATCCTATGCAACTAAATAGGCAACCAATGTTGTACGCTAACAAAATAATGACCACAAAAAATCTCTACATAGAAGAAGATATTTCTCACAGATAACAATATAACATGTTGGTTAAAAAATATCTTCATTTCGGCTCAATATTTTATTTACAATTTTATCTATATTGGTGCAAAATATGTAACATAGATTGAGAATGAAGTGCGCATTTTTTAAAGGGCATAAATTTAATAGGGCAAGTAAGATCCATGCATGATAGTGTGAAAATTATTTAACTTTCTCTACGACAGGTGATGTATCTTTTATGTTAAAAAAAAAATCAATGCAATAATTTTTACTTCGTGTCAGTTCATTCCCTATCTATATCTAGTACACTGTACAAAAATTATGTAACTATATATGCGTTTCGTGCGTTTTAGCATTTTTTGTATTTAATCAACTTAATAACGTAATAACATATACGATTAGTTTCTGTCACATTTATTACAATCTATTAAAAATTAATGATCCCTGACAAATTAAAACAGATAAAAAACCACCGAAATATGACAAAATTTCAAAAAAATCCTTTTTCAGTATAAAATTAAGTGCACCCTTGTTTCCTAAACCCACTAACATAGCCTCCAAGCTATTAATCATGTTAAAACTCACGAAATCTCAAAAACAAAATGGCGGACCGCTATTAAATGGAACATGTGTAATCATAACACGACTGCTCTTGCTGTCTCCTCTCCTCGTTTGATATGCGAATATTTGACGAAGACCCAGTGGACTCCCACAAACCTGGTGTTTCTATGATCTATAAAAAATACATAAAATAAAAATAAAAAATATTTTTCTTCATGATGATAGCTGAATAAGCCACTAATTGTTCAATTTCCACCATTTATGAAAACCATTTCAAATATTTTCATGGTTTTGAATCAAAAAATTGTAAGTAAATGTATTAAAAATGGTTCAAAATAGAAGGCATTCTTTTAAATTAGAAAACAACATTTTCAAATAAAAAAATCTCAAAACATTTAGAGTTTTCCCTCACTACAAACTGTAAAAACAATAAATTACATATAAATTATTTAAGATAGTTAAATCATAAACCTTACCTTTTGAACCAATTCTTCAAATGCCAGATTGATGCCTTCCTGTGTCTTAGCGCTGCTTTCTATAAATAGCATTCTGTGTTTTTGTGCGAACGCCTGCCCAGCTTCTCTTGGTACTACGCGGGTCTAAATCATATAGATATAAAATATTTAACTGATTATATTACTTTTCACTATAATATTGGAAAATTGTACTTCTTGTAAACTTAAATAACAACTGATAAAATGTACAGATAACAATTTTAATCTGCAAAGACATAAAACATTATTATACTGGAGAAAAAATTAAGTTATGGAGAGACATTCTATTAAAAAATTAATAACAAAAAAAAAACATATATTTTGAGCTATTGCATATAATAATAATATAATAGTCTTCTATCGCGGGCCTTGAGCGCGGCGACCGAATGTAAAAATTCCATAACGAAAAAACCTAACACCCCCCACTGCAACTGGCAGAGCGATGCTATGCAATAGCTTTACTGCGGCAGTCCTCGAGTGCCACACGTATTTTTTTTTTCATTTTTTTTTTGTTATAACACTTTATTGATCATAATAATATTGTCTTCTTAAATGCATCTAATCATTAATTATGTTCATCAGTTATGACAAGTTACACAAAAATGTAAAAAAAACTAAATACCTTATCAATCTTATTTCCAACAACCAGACAGACAATATTCTTCTTTGTGGAATACACCTGTAACTCTTCAACCCACTCATTTAACTTCGCTAGGGTTTTTGGTTCTGACACATCATACACTAATATTGCACCATGAGCATCTCTAAAACAAAATAATTGTATTTGAGAAACTACATTTTTATAAGAAATGTTTGGTAAGTTACAAATGGAACCAAATGTACGTATTTATTTAAGTAGTTAAAAGCAATATTTTCATGAAAGATGTACATTTTTTTCCTATCTTTGATTCTAATCGAGAAAGTTGAAATAAGTATAAAAAATTTTTGGTGGGATATAAGTTTAATAAATATCAGACAAATATTGTAGTTAACTTAACAACCCAATGTTTATATTTTGAGCCTAAAAAACCAATATAAATTTAGCAGAATGAAAATATTCACACACACACATTAAAGCGCTTTTCCACTTACCATTATTTGTTATTTTTTTAAATATTCTTTTACGTAATACACATAGGCATAATGTTAAGAAATTAATGGGAGAAGCCAAGCCATTCAGGAGCCTATGGATTCATATATATAAACTGTACCTATTTATTATGTCAATAAAGTTTTATTTTATTGTTATTATTTCAATATTTTGCAACTTTTGTCATCATCTATAACTTTCTATTTAGCAACAAAGAAATATCTCCTTACCTATAAAAGCTATTTGTAAGTGTCCTGTATCGTTCCTGACCAGCTGTATCCCAAATACCGAGTTTCACTTTAAGTCCATTAACTTCCATAACCTTACATTTGTAATCAACTCCGATGGTCGCTGGAAACGATGCATTGTAGTCGCCTGTTGTGAACGCTAGGATAATACTAAAATATAGAGTCTGTTATAGAATTTATCTTTATAAGATTAGTAAAACTTGCGAATAACTCGCTGATTTGGACTTTGATCTTAAAGTTATGTCAAAGTTGAAGGAAAAATGAAACAGTGCAAAACATAAATCACTATATAGTATAAATCAAAGTCACTTCCCGCATCTGACCTTGTATGCTTAGATCTTTAAAACTACACAGCGATACTCGAGGAAGGCTTTAGTATATTAAATTGATTAGGTTTTAGACAAAGCAGATGAAGCCGCGGGTGGAAAGCTAGTGCATTATATGTGTAGTTGAATAAAAGTTATATATTTTGAGTTTAATTAAACATTAATTGTGCATTAGGTACTAAGTTCGCTGATTACAAAATTGATTTGCTTCAATACATATATTTACTTGAATATCCAATAAATAAATAGACAAAGTTCTTGACCTTATTCAAACAGGTCAAGAATTGAATTTTAGAATTAATTATTACATTACACAGTCTGTGAATATCAATAAAAATCTTAGTATTTTAGAATCTCATTGGTACAAAGATAAGAAAGTGTTTGATACAAGTTTTCAAGCCTTAGTTTGCTTATCAACTTATATAGTATGTTGTATATATGGACAAATTCAAATTGCTTGTAATTTCTAGAGTGCATGCATTAAGAAAATAATTAATAGATAGTTATACATTGTCTATGGTTTACTATTTCACTGTTGTGGTGAATAATACATACTTATGAAATAAAGAAGTTCTAAAAATACGTAACAAATACTAACAAAGATACTATGATAGAAACATAACGCAACAATATTTCCTTGAAATGAAACTAACCTTGAAGCAATGACTCAACTTTGCTTGACATTAGATTATAAGTTTATAAGTCTGTAAACTATTACTCACCTGGATTTTCCAACGCCACTTTCACCAATTACCAGGATCTTTAACGTGGTAACGCAATCCATTTTCTATTAAGAGATAAATATAAATACTTAATGAACACTATACTTAGAACAAGGGAGTGTACTTGAATATACGATGAATTTAACCCAAACTACTATAATATTATAAAAAATAGTAATTGTTTCGTCACTTATTGACAATGTTTCAAATGATTAGTGAAATTATTTATGATTTCAAGTGATTAATCAACTTATTTCATTATAAAAAACGAAAACAACGATACGTCATTTTTGATTTTGCGTCTTGAAATAGACATGACAGAAGTCAGAACGTCATGAAATGTCATGTGAATGACGTTTTTTTACGTTCCGTTACTGCGACTCATATGAAGTAAAACTTTAAAATAAAACGAAACTTCGAAGAAAATATTATTTTTGATATTCAATTCTTTGTCTAATAAATATTATATACTTCATTTTACATTTTATATAAGCACTGGACTGGAGTTGAAATACCTGGCTATTATTTAAAAAAAGACGTGTGTGGCACTCGGGGACTGCCGCGGTAAAGCTATTGCAGTATTGCATGCTATGCCTTCAAGCCACACCTCCGCGCCCGTCGGAGTGGGGAGCGTGAGGTTTTTCGTTACTAAATTTCTGGATTCGGTTCCCGCGCTCAAGGCCCGCGATAGAAGCTATGCAATAGCTTAAAAAAATCGACTTTTTAAAAATCGGCTCTGCATTGTGGCTCTAGTTTTCTTTTATGATTTGAATTTTGAATAATTCAGTTTTTGAAGATTTTCAACGAAGGCGCAAAAGATTTTTTATCCACCGATTGACCGTAGCTTTAAAAAGTAGTCGTGTGTACGATGACCATGCAAGTTGTAACTGGCTGAGAAGGAGTAGATATAAGCTGAAATTAAAAATTAAAATGGATCTTACTAATTACTCATCATTTGTGAAAATATTGTTTTAATTTTTATCCTATTGTGACCGTTTGTATAATACTGTAATATGAAATCCTTCTTGATGAAATCACAGGCTCTACATTCTACAATAGACTTAAAAAGCGAAAATATAAATATTGAATCACAACGAAAAAACGTTTTATGTTATAAAAGTAAAAATTTAGCGAATAACGGGGCAATCACTAGGGCGAGATAAATTTCTAGGTAATTTAGTATTTACAAAAATTGGTATTAGAATTTAGAAAATTCATAACTTTGATTATTGTGAAAAAAATTCTCAAACTTACATCCTAAAATATTATCCAATACTTGCTAGACATAATAAAAGTTATGAAAGTTGCCAGTGATAAAATTTATTTTTGTAGATCACATTTTCGGGAACTCATAAAGAATAAAGTTTGTATTGCTTATGAATAAAATAACATTGAGTAGGAACCTCGACCGCAATAATACTCGAAGCTCATTTAAAAATAATATCCTTTTTGTGTTCTTTGAGAAGGTAACACCATGTAAATATTTTAAAGGTATCACTGGGGGCTGGGGTTTTTAAATTTAAATTGCTCTATTAATAATATTGCATTATGTAGGTACACCTACGCGTTTGTATACTTCATTTACCTTTCTGTGAAAATATTTTCAATAGATGTTTCAATTTTCAACAAGCAATATGCTTATTTTTTTTTTGCAAACCTTTCTCGTTAATTTCCAGGTTATTTTATAAATCTTAAAACAAAATAGTTAATATACTTCGCTACTTCGCAATGGGTAGAATATATTGGCCACATAATATAATAATCAAACATTTGTTACTACATTTTTGCAATAAATATCATTTGAATTTCTTTTATTAAAGAAAACAACAGACACCAAACAAACCGACCTTATTTATTAATCGATATTCATTGCTGACACAATATTATCAGACCGTGACGCGGGACGACGCATAATGCATGAGATTTTGCACAGTAGGTAATGTAAGGTACAATTCATTTATACTAGTATTAAAAAAAATACAAGTTATAATATGTATTATTATAAGAAGTATCGTGGACATTAATGATCAATCATTTTTAGAATTGAACATTTAATGTGACGCATTTTGATTTACATATTTTGGTAATTATCTACTTACTAGCTTTCCGCCCGCGGCTGCGCCCGCTCTGTCTAAACCCTAATAAATTATATACTAAAACCTTCCTCTTGAATCACTCTATCTATTACAAAAAACCGCATCAAAATCCGTTGCGTAGTTTTAAAGATTTAAGCATACATAGGGACATAGGGACAGAAAAAGGGACTTTGTTTTATACTAGGTATGTAGTGATGACATATCCTACTATTTCTTCGCTTTTCTTATTTTAACCGATGAAATATAATAGGCTCTAAATACTTACCTATACCGATTTACAATAAGAGTTATCAAAAACAAGAATTTTGTTGTATTTGAATAAATATAATAAAATAAATTGCGTTGCTTTGGTATATTTATTTAGTCAACAATAAATCCTAACTAAAGGCATTGTACTGGAATGTAGTAAAATAATTTTATCAAATTCTCTCATAGAGTAAAAACAATATGCCGATTTACTATCATGACGTTTTTCATACCGTGCATCAATATTGATAATAGATAGATATTTTATTAGTGAGTAAAAATACCTGAACCAATATACCTACAACACAGTTCTACCAATAATGATCAAACTCTCTTTTTTACTTACTTACTTACTTACTCCTGTGGCGCTGAAACCCCGAAGTGGGTCTTGGCCTCCGAGACGAGAACTCTCCACCTTCCCCGGTCCTGAGCGGTCACTTGCCAATTAAAACTCTCTTTTTAATCTATACTAATATTATAAAGAGGAAAGGTTTGTATGTATGTATGTATGTACCTATGTATGTATGGTTTTCACGCATAAACTACTGGACCAATTTTGATGAAATTTGGCACAGATAATCTTTAGACCCTGAGAAAGAACAAAGGCTACCTTTTATTGCGAAATATGTACCACGGGCGAATCCGGGGCGGACCGCTAGTCTTATATAAACTACATAGTATTTGTCCTCATTTACTCCGTGGTCCTCATGCAATCATCTTTAGATCAATACCTCAACCAGAAATCAATACAATACTATACATAGAATATAATATCTCGATACAATAGAGATTATAAGACTATGTCAAAGACATATACTAACCCTACCTTCACGCCAATATTCTGTCAAAGGTATGTAATTGCCTATATCTTGCTTGAGCTGCCTTGGCGTAATATATTTTAGTTAGTTCACTTGGACGTAGCAACAATGGCAGTGGTTCATACATAAGCTATTAGAATTCATAGCCCTTTGCCAAGTAATTGTTATGAAAATTGCATGTGGATTATTATGATTTTACTAAGAGAAGCTTTTGGCTTTTAAGAGGTATGTTTAAAATTTTTTGGAGCAAGATATGCACTTCTATAATAATAATTTTCACTATAAACAAATCGATATAAATATTCTCACGTAAAAGAAAGTCGTATTACTTAGGTCTAGACCATTGAGGTATAATTTAAGATCTGCTGAACGGATTTTAATGATTTTTGGTTAGTTGAATTCGGAAAACATGTATTTTTTTATTGTAGGTATTAATTATAATAACTGACTGAATTATTAACTCCAACTTCCTGAAAATTATATAACTTCCTGAAAATTATATTACTTCCTGAAATAATATAATTTGCTAAAGATATCTAGAAGGCTTCATTACTGGGTATCAATCAAAGTTGCGGATCTAAACATATAAAACACAATTCATCCGACGCTCTATACTCACCTAAAGCATTTGAAAACCTTGAAAGAAAACCTAAATCAATTTCATTACAAGCGCTGGTAAGTCTGAAAGCTAGCTTCTAAATTCATTCGCAATATCGATGTAAACGCTGGCGGTCAATTGCAATGTGTGTTGCGACTGCTCCGGCTTAAATTTGACTACAGTACGAGGTATGAACTTATGCGTTTTTATCTTTAAAACATGTCTGAAGGTGTCTGAAGTGAGGGTGGCTTTTTTGGTGTTTGTGTGTATGTATGCATCTTCTTGTCACATTGTAATTTCAAACAAATATGTTTTGAAATTGAAATGTTGATTACATTCAATATTTTATGTAATTTTTAATAAGATACTAGGTATGTGATCTAAATTGGCCTTCGATTAGGTATAATAAATTAGTTTTTACAATATAAATCTTGAATGCTTTATTAGTTTATTACGTAGTATATTATTATTATTATGTGCTTGTATCTACTCCGCCTTAGATATTAGCTACTACCTATTAAGTATTCTGTGGTTTACAAATCAAGGGTGAGGTTTGTATAATAGGGTTATTTAATCGTCAGTGCGACAGTATAAAGCGTGATTTTTTACATATTATATTCATATTTTTTGATAGTCATCGTTACAACAAATAATTTGCAGCATTTCCTAGTGCATTTAAGTTTCACTAACCATAATGTGGCTTTAATTCCGCTGTCTCCTGCAAATTGGGCTGAAAACCGAAAACAGGACGGCGTTTGCATCGTAAAGCGAGTGCTTTATGGCCACTCGTAGTTTGGGCCATCGCATCGCCTTTGAGACCGAAGTGACGACTTCATTGTCGTGTACAAGCAGCGTCTTCAGCGTATCAGGAATTTTTTAATAAATAAGGTGTAAGAGATGGCGTAGTTTATAGCGGAGTAGAATTTAAAAACCCATGTTCTTGTATAAGTTTTTTTAAACTTATGTTTTTTGTAGAGGTATTGTGTATTGTTTTTATAATAATAACAAAAAAAAAATAAAGATTTGTTTTTCATAATTAAGTAACTATTTCCATCCCTAGTTCATCCATGTACAATTAAAGATACCTATGTTTGTGAGCAGCAAACTTTTTTCTAATATTTTATTCAATATTCCATACATGTTTGTACATGATACAGACGACAATAATATCATTATTTTTGTAACACTCGCAGCGGGAAATAAGAGGTCGAACAGGGTAAAATATATGGGTTGATATTACTTTTTGGTGGCTATTCAATAATTCACGTATCACATAAATGTATATAGTGTATGTGTATATAATATTTACTAAGGAAATAAACAATTGGGATGCAATATAATCGTATTCTGGAGGTTAATTTTAATGCATTAAGGACGATTTATTCATAATGGATGGAAGTATTTAAAATAAATTTCAGTTTTATATTGCACTATCATTTGTATAAATTACATTACATTTTTAATTAAGTACCAATTAAAAAGAAAAACGAACATTTATTGTATTAACATTATTCTTATGTGATGTAACATCGGCTAAATTTTTTTAAAACCCTATCCTACTAATATTATAAATGCGAAAGTAACTCTGTCTGTCTGTCTGTTACGCTTTCCCGCTTAAACCTCTCAACCGATTTTGATGAAATTTGGCACAGACCATCTTTAGACCCTGAGAAAGAACATAGGCTACCCTTTATCAAAACACCACGCGGGCGAAGCCGCGGGCGGAAGCTAGTAAATAATAAGGTAGTGTGAGTTGTGACGTTCTCTTAAAGGTTTGTAATATCATTATTTATTGAATATTTGTTTCATTAAGTCATCAGCATGCAATACATGTAAAAGTCTCTAGAATTAGAGGGTCAAATTTACACCCAATTCGTATAAATAAATACTGCCTGATCTCATTACACTCCTTTCTTTCACTCCATTCATCATAAGGCTGAGTTTCACATCCCGTAACGTAACGTTAGTTCTTCAATCAACGTTGAAAAAGCCTCAATGGCTCAATTCCTATTGAATACAGTTCCTAGTCAGCGTACCTTTAATGGCTTTGCCACATAGAACGCGTTCTTAGCGCGCGTCAAAGCGATAACCGGCGCGCTATGATGTCGCGTTGTGTTGTACTACGCGGTAACATAATGTCAAACAGAGCGACGGACGACGCTCTGACGCACGCTATACGCTTTCTATCTAACAAAGCCAATAGTGCATAGTATAAATACATCGCGGCGTTATAGCGTCAGGCGTTGTGACGCGCTTTGATGGCGCTCTCTTTGACAAAGCCATTATGCCAGTTATTATAGTAGCACACGTAGAGTTTATGTGAACAATTTTATTGAGTTAGCTGACAGGACTCCGTTCGGTAATTTGTGTCGCTTTGGTATCGTTTTGCCTTGTGAATGATCAAGTAGTATTGTTTTTGT
The DNA here is from genome assembly GCA_029959065.1 of Colias behrii. Classification (NCBI taxonomy): domain Eukaryota; kingdom Metazoa; phylum Arthropoda; class Insecta; order Lepidoptera; family Pieridae; genus Colias; species Colias behrii. The sequence goes on along the minus strand of JARWMC010000009.1, from coordinate 11,984,707 downwards.
GTATGGGGATTTGAGTTGTAGCTATGATTTAAGTCATACATTTCAGTCATGTAAGTCATTTACTAACATTGATGGATCTATGCAATCTAATTGTTTAAATAAATAGGTATCGAAATATAAATTCTTCTCAAATTACAATAACAGGCTATAAGTTTCTTAGAATTTCAATGAATAGTTCAAAAAGCTAAACTTATATCTACGGATTTTTAAATATTTTAGTAACGTCATGAAAATTGATACTGTTTATAATGTGCTACGCACGTAGACGTATAATTGAAGCGTCTACGACGCTACGCTCCGTAGCTCGTGGGCTACGTTGTAGAAAAATTAATCATATTGTGCAAACTGAGAATTTAATTTGTGGAAATATATCAAATTTTTATGAAATAATTGTATTTTATTCCTATCCTACTACTATTATAAATGCGAAAGTTTGTGAGGATGTATGTGTATGTATGTTTGTTACTCTTTCACGCAAATACTACTGAACCGATTACAATGAAATTTAGCATACATATAGAAGATAACTTGGATTAACACATAGGATAGGTTTTATCCCGGATATCCCACGGGGACGGGAACTATGCGGGTTTTTCTTTGAAAATGCGGACGAAACCGCATGCGGAAACCTAGTTATTTTTAACCTCATTTTTACGTTTAATCTACAAAACCTCCGCAACAAAGTCAATGGATACAAGGTATCAAAAATCGATTGAAGTTAAATCCCGTCGAGTTCAGTCGTAAAATAAAGAACTTCTTGTGCTTAAAATTACATAAAAATTCTCTTTTACGATACAATAGCAATAAAATTTATTGCTGTTATTCACGAACTCAGTTTATTGCCCTTCAAGTTATGATCTGCTAGATATAGATGTCACATTGTATCGAGATTGGATTTAAATATGTCATATGGAATATACTCATTTAGATAATTGTAATTTAAAAAAAAATACAGAAAAAACAACCATGAAGAAACTTCGCACCATATTTATGGTACCTAACAAATAAAAAAATTATTTAAATTCAATGCCAATAAAATTACCATTAAAATAAGATATTCTATTTTATATTTGAACTAGTTATGCCCGCGGCTTTATCCACGTCTGCCAAAAGGATTTGGCGTAGCAGTTATTTCTAAGATTAACTAATTAATAAAACAAACTATTCAGATTTACAGATATACATATAACAGTATGAATAGAGCTACTTTTGATATCCAATTTCAAAAGCAATCTAATATTACTATTTTAACGGTACAATCTTCAGATAGTCTAGACATTTTATTAGTTTTAGAGTGTAGTGGCGATACACATCTCTATTCGAGATTTCAATAATAATCTATACTTGATATTATAACAAAGTTGAAAAGTTTGTTTGCTTGAAAGCGCCAATCTCAGGAACTACGGGTCCGATTTGGAGAATTATTTCACTGTTAGATAGTTCATTCATCGTAAAAGGCTATAATATATCATCATGCTAAGACAAATAAAAGCGGAACGTAAAGCCAGTAATTATATACAAACATATAAAAAAAAATCATTAAATCAATTATTTTTCATTGATATTTTAACTCGTTCTTACCTCATACAGGTACCATGAAAGCTCTCTAATGAGCAGGAGTCAATAATCTGTCAAACAAAGGGTCAGATACAATTAATTTGTAACGATAAAGTTAAACGAATTCACGACTCTACACAAACGTGATAAGGTTAACTTTTGAATGTAGAGTCTGGATGCAACAGAGTTGTTATGTGGGACACACCTACTTAACTTCTTAGTGAGAAGATAGTTTCATTGTTTATGGATGATGTCTCCGTGATGTTTGGATGTTTACATTGTGGTATGACAGTTTACCAACTTTTTGAATGTATGTTTATGGTAACTTTGGTTCTTCCTTATGTTAACATGAAACGAATAGATACAAAATTAAATGACATCAAGTAGTTATAGCAATATCTAAGCAATTTATATAATACTAGATTTCCGCCCGCGGCTTCGCTCGCGTTTTCAAAGGAAAACCCGCATAGTTTCCATTCCCGTGCGATTTACGGGATAAAACCTATCCTATGTGTTAATCCAAGTTACCCTCTATATGTGTGCTAAATTTCATTGTAATCGGTTCAGTGTTCAGTGTGAAAGAGTAACAAACACACACACACACACACATCCTCACAAACTTTCGCATTTATAATATTAGTAGGATAGGACTAGCTTACCACCTGCTGCTTCGCCCGCTTTGTCTAAAACCTAATAAAATTATATACTAAAACCTACCTCTTGAATAACTTTATCTATTTAAAAAACCGCATCAAAATCCGTTGCGTAGTTTTATAGATTTAAGCATACAAAGGGACATAATATGGACAGAGAAAGCGACTTTGTTTTATACTATGTAGTGATTAGCTGTCCCGGCAAACGTTGTTCTGCCCCACTCCTATCACGTGGTATAAAAAATAGATTTTGGCCGATTCTCAGATCTACTCGGTATGCAGACAAAATTTTATGAGTACTGGGCCAGCCGTTTTTGAGGAGTTTAACTACAAACACCGCGACAGTTATAAGTAATAATAAATAATAAAAATCTTTATTAACCAAAAAAGTAGAGCATTACAGTATTACAGGAGATCCAAACTAGGCTGTTGCCTGTGTCTTGGATCTAAGAAACGATAAATAAAACGATAAATATGTAAGTAAGTAGTTTATTATTCCGTATAATTATATTGAATTATATACATTTATTGAAAAATAATCATAAGAAATAACTATTAATTCTACACATCAAATATACCTACCATTACCATTTACTATGTGCAGATCGTTATAACCTCTATGGCATAAAATTCAATGAGAGAATAGAACCTAATGAACCATATTATCATTTTCGTCCCAGCAAAATCTGTTAGCTATCTTTTAATGGGGATAGATATTCTGATTTACAATCTAATAAAGACTTACGAAATATGACAAACGATTTTGCGTAGATTTTGATGATGTGTGTTAGTCCAGCTATTCGAAAAGAAGTTCCAAAACTATCTTTTATATGGATACAAACGTTTCTCTATATTTTGTATCATATTCAAAAAATTCACAAATAAACTGCCTATAAATATGGGATATTATGATTAAAATTTTAAATTATATTTACTAACTTGTCAGATGAACGAAAAAATGGACACTTAAATTAAAAAGTATACAATAATGAACAACTAGCTGCTCGCCGCGGTTTCACCCCCGTGGCTCCACTCCTGTTGGTCGTAGCGTGATGATATATAGCCTATAGCCTTCCTCGATAAATGGCCTATCTAGTGTTGCCCAAATGCAAGAACAAGACGAGACTTAGCCAGTCTTGGTCTTGGTCTTGCGCCAATACACCTGGTCTTGGTCTTGGTCTTGGTCTTGCACTCCCAGTCTTGGTCTTGGTCTTGGTCTTGCAGCAAGAGTCTTGCAAGTCTTGCAATTACCTATTAGTCTATTACTATTTATTAAAGTTTACTTTAAATCTTAGAAAAACGTATTAGAATTGGAACATTGTGAGCTTGAATTAACATAGCCATAGTAAAGTTCAAGCAGATTAATAAATATAACTGAAGATTTGATAAGAAATTCGAAAAATCAACTGACCTATATGTCGTTTTCCATGGAAGTAACTGTTTCTTAATAAACATTTATGATTTATAAGCTTTCATTTGCTAAAACATGTAAAAAAAAGAAAAAAAAACTTTTAAAACCATATAAGTAATCAATATTAGATATAATATATACTTACTAGAATGAATTAATATGACATCTACTACCTATCCTTACCATTTTATCCTAATCATAGTACTACTTGCGTGATCAGTATAATGTATTCATTTTCATTCTAAGCACTCTGAAACTTATTTATTCTTTGGAACACCTGTAGTTACTCTTAAAAAAATTCGAAATTATTTTGCATGAGTATACCTACGCCCTATGGCGGCAATCAAATAGTGTCAAATGTTATGATTTCGGCGTGGCGGCAACGATTGTTTTAGATTTCAAAAGAAGCCGCCGGCGCGTGTATCATAACCATGTACTTCCGAAAAGTGGCAAATTTCTTTGAGAGCATTATCAAAGTGCCGATGGTTAAAACATAACTATGCATGCACTCAGTTTGATTTTAATAGATATTTTTTTATTCATTATGTTTATGGTATTAGTCGTAATGCGCATAGGTCCAGTTTTTCATATTCTTTGATACAGTTTTTTGCGTCTCATAGAATTCCTAAGCGTACCTACCTATACACCGAACTGTTACACCTAACTACTCAGTGAAATAGCGCTAAGTCCTAGCTGCAAGACGCAAGAGTCTTGCAGGCTATGTCTTGTTCTTGCTCAAGTCTTGCACGGTCAGTCTTGGTCTTGGTCTTGCTAAAAATACGCGGTCTTGTTCTTGGTCTTGGTCTTGCAAAAACGCAAGAACAAGACCAAGACTGCAAGACCAAGACTGAATTTGGGCAACACTAGGCCTATCTAATACCGAAAGAATTTTTCAAATCGGACCAGTTGTTCCTGAGATTAGCGCGTTCAAACAAACAAACAAACTCTTCAGCTTTATAATATTAGTATAGATGTTCGTCCTTCTGGCTACATAATCCACTCTTCGAGCCAACCAACTAGAAATAATATAATTCCAAGAAAAATAACACCAAGTAATGTTAATTATAAGTACATTTATTATACAAGTACTATAAAAAAATAAAAAGCTCTATCCAGTCTTAACTAGGAATATAATTACTACTTCTTTGTAGGTCTATCATATCTCACAAGTTTCATTTTTTCCACATAGCTATAGCAACCTCTGAGTACTCGGGAAAGGAAATTGCCTCGTGTGTTCATATTGCGTTATTGCACAGCGAACAAATACTACTACGTAATAAATACTTGGTATTTTGTTGCTGCAGTGAAGACAATCTTGTGTACACATAAATGGTTTTTATTTGAACTAGGAAAAGTGGTAGATAACTATTAGCATAGTACCACAGATAACTAAATAGTTATTATGTACTCCTATGTTTTGACGTAGTAGATTTAATGATGAAGGAAATGTATGAAGGTTATGGGATAGCACAAAATAAATGATTACCTATATAGAATAAAAAATACTTTATTTGGAACGTATATTTAAAAAGGTAAAAAACTCCTTAATAGCAATATCATTAAACAAAAGACTAACCATAGTCATCTAGGTATGTATATCTATGCAAGATTTCCCCACTTACAAAAAAAAAGGTATGTATCGTATCCGCATATACGCAATACAAACATAATCGAGTAGAAACCACTTCTTATACTACGTCTCCTTTTAAAAATAAACTCCATACAAACTTGTCCCAAATGAAGTAACATTTTACGAAACTACATTTCACGTCGAATATCTTGTTTCCGCATCTTTACAATATCTAAGCTTTCACAATTCACGATCACTCCAGAAATATTTTCCGATAAAACTTAACCCATGTCATGAGCGAGCTGTAAATTTTGTACCACTACACATTTTTTCCATATCCCAAGTTTCGGCGCAGCGTATTTGGTGTCGGGTTGATCCATAAACCTTTACTTTATGCGGACTAAGGGAACGTGAATGAACAGAATTTTTATTGGCGTTCACCTTCTGAATACTGAATGACAATCACGAGGCAACGCAATATTTAAGGCGCTTAACCGAATGAGGTGAGATATTTGGAAAAACGCTGCGAATTTCGCTTCATCGAAATATCGACATGCTCTCGTAAATATAAGTTCATTGTGACGGGTGAAGAAAGGAAACAGTGTAACGCTGCATACGTTATCGCGAAAAATCTCCTCACTCATAATATTTGAGTGTTCGTGCCAGAATTTCCATTTCCACACGCATATCATAAATACGAAACTTGTTCACAACATTTTATTTTGTAAATAAAGTTTTTTTTTTTTTTATGTCAGAGCAAGCAAAGGAGCAGGTGGACAACCTGATGTTAAGTGGTCACCACCGCCCATAAACACTTGTAACACTAGAAGTGTTACAGGTGCTTTGCCGGCCTTTTATGGACAAATAAGCTCTTTTCTTGAAGGCCCCAATGTCGTAGTTGTTCGGGAACACCGCAGGTGGCAAATCGTTCCACAGTTTCACCGTACGCGGAAGGAAGTTGCGGGTGAAGCGGACAGTGGTGGAGCGCCAACCATCCAGATGGTGCGGATAGAACTGGTTTTTACGGCGTGTGGTCCGGTGGTGGAACTGTGCGGCTGGTAAAAGGTGGAACAATTCCTCAGAGCACTCCCCATAGTAAATGAAAAAAAATGAAAAAATATTTATTTGGACCCACATTAAAAAAGTTTACATACATGAGACACGACAATCGCCTAAACTAGGTACTAGACCTGTGCTATAGGCGATCGACGCTTTCCCGTCCATAAGATTTGCCATTATAAGTTGTGAGTCTAGTGTGTGTGTAAGTGAGTGTGTATTTGAGTGTGAGTGTGTTTGTGTGTGTGTAGGTGTAAGAGTGTGTACGAGGTTGCGTGCATAATATAGTAATAGATAAGTTTTACATACCTAATACATTTGATTTTTAAGAGATGTAGATTAATACAAATTACATTTTTAAACATTAAATTGTTACACATTACATTATATTATTACACAATTTACATTATTACACATTATTAGTTCATAATTTTAGCAATTCTTCGGTTTCTACGTATGATAAGGTAAGTAACATGCTTGTGGTTTTATTTTTTAGGTTAAAATATGTCATGTTCCGGATATTTAATATTTTATTTACTTTATTATAGAGGAAAGGACCCATATAGGCGGGACAACGCTTAGCTGACACAGTATGAACACGAGGTAAGTTAAAGATTCTATCATTACGTCTTTTTTCAGTATGATTTGTATCTCGAGCTGCCAAGTTATGAGAGCCTAAAACACAGTCCAATATATAGAGTTTCCTGACAGAGAGGAGGTTACAATCATTGTAAAGTGTTAAGGTAGGGTAGAGCATTGGCTTAGCCATCATTACTTTGAGAACTGCTCGTTGCGCTCTTTCAATCTTGAGCATGTGCATTTTTGCCGCTCCGCCCCATACTTGGATACAATAACTTAGAATCGATTGACCAATGGCAAAATATACTTTTTTTTAAATATCTATATCAGCGATGTCGTGAAGCTTCCTGAATATGACCATTAGTTTGCGAGTGCGTGATGCCAGATTTGAATGTGATGCTTCCAGGTTAGTTGGTTATCTAAGTGAACACCTAAATATTTGATGGTAAGAGCACTTTCTAATATCTTACACTCGCACGATTTATTTTCTTGTGGATAGTTGAATGTCTCACAAGTATGTGCTGTTATAGTGAGTTCTTTCGGCTGTGAACACTTGTACAAAGAGAAGGTTAAGTATTTTGTTTTATCCAGATTGATGGTTAAAATGTTTTGACTTAACCAAGACATAACTATTGCCAGTCCATCCTCTGCAGATTTTTTTGTGCTGTTCCAGTCATTACCACTAAATACGATGGCAGTATCATCAGCAAATGAAACAACATGGCCGTTAGATAGGGTCAGATTGGAAAGTTCGTTTATGTATACGAGGAATAACGTCGGACCGAGCACACTACCCTGTGGTACTCCATAAGATACGGTATGCATTGAACTTACTTCACTTCCAATTTTTACCATCTGTTTACGGTCTGTTAGGTAACTTGTAAGTAATTGCAGTGGTAATCCTCGAACACCAGCTCGTTCAAGTTTCATTAAGAGGATAGGTATTGAAACCGTATCAAAGGCTTTAGCCAGGTCCAGGAATACACCAATGCAATTTTTTTTGCTGTCGAGATTACTAGTAATGTGATTCGTCAAATCAGCTATAGCGTCTTTGGTGGATTTGCCTCTCAGGAAACCATATTGATGCATCGAGAAGAAATTAGTTTTATGTAAAAACTCGGAGAGCCTTGAGTTAATAATTTTTTCTAGGATTTTCGACATTATAGGCAGCATAGCTATTGGACGAAAATTATCAACTCGATCATGGTCTCCTGATTTATGAATAGGACGAATCAGAGCAATTTTGAAAGCGTCTGGAAATACTCCGCATCTTAATGACAGATTACATATATGGACCATTACAGGAACAAGGTACTCTTTATTCAGCTTAAATATGTTTGAGGGTATATTATCATAACCTGTAGAATTATTCTTAAGGCCGTTGAAAAGTTCAGCCATTTCATAGACATCCGTGTCTCTCAAACCCATAGATGCACAAGGAATTTGTTGATTATTAGAATTAAGATTATTGTTGTCATTATTATAGTAGATTCTGTACAGTATACAGAGAGACGAAATGTCTCTTCGCACTGACAGTGGATCGAGCCTATCGGAAAGCCTACGGTCATCGACAATTCGAGCTGCTCGACGTTGGATGCGGTCAAGAGTAAGGAGTTGATACTGTGGGGCTCCGGCCCAGAGATGAGAACAGTACTCCATATGCGGTCGCACCTGAGCCTTGTACAGCTGAAGTCGGTGGGCCGGCTTGAAGTACTGTCTCGATCTACTGAGCACACCAAGTTTTTTCGAGGCTAATTTAGCCTTCGCTTCCAAATGACTGCGGAACTGAACGTCACTCGAGATTTCAACTCCGAGGATTCCGATTTTCGGCGATATACTAAGGAGAGTACTCTTAAACCGAGGTTCTACGACTGTTCGGAATAGATAAAATAATTAAATGTTCACACTGATAGCGGAAACGCGATGTATTCAATTGGCGACGAAGCGGGGTTCGCATTCGGTTATTGCATTCTATCGGAGTCCGCCAACCGCGCCGCTAGCGTGAAGTCGTGTATTTAGTGTTGTTATCGGCCGCCTCGGAAGTTATTTACGCGCGCATCGGAGCGTGTCGTCGATTGGTTTACGTGCTGACCACGTAGTAAATTAGTAAAATCGGCCCGCGGAATTGTTAATTGTACTTTTTATTGATATTAGTAATCACGCGCTGACCGCGAGTTATTTATGTGACAAGTGAAGTTTAATGGCGACGTAGTAGCCTGGCAGTAGTGGTGACTATACATTAAATTGTCTCTTTTCTGTTATTTTATCTTATGTAATTTAAATTATTCCCGTAAATATAGATTTTTTCTCCCCAAGGGGCCCCTATTGTTTTGACTAATTGACTGACCGACACACCACATATTTATGGAAGCAGCGCACGAGACTTCAGGTATGTACTCAGGATGTATTTAACTATTGTTATTGTATTATGGTAGCAGAGCAAAATAAATAACAAACATAATTTTTGGTAACCAGAGCGTGGTTAAAATCCACCGACCTCTGGGTTGTAGGGCCCAGCGTAGTTAAAACGGAAATTTTGGTAATAATAATTACGATTTTATATGTTCGGTTATGACATTACGGTATTTTATATGTTCGGTTATAGCATTTAAATTGTCATACATATAATTTTCGTAAGAAATATCGGCAATTTATAACAATGGTTGAATGTTTCAATCCTAGGTACATTAATTGCGTCAAGTCATTATAAGGTTAAATCAAAGTCATAGGTATTGCGTCATACTGTGTTGAGTGATTAATTGCGTTCTAAAAATAGAACATTCGATATTCGAATAGGTACATTTGATATTTTTGTAATAGTTTGTTTATTTCAATACGGTTTTTTAAATTGTGTTTTACGTTCTAAAAATAGAACTTTCTATATTCGAATAAGTGCATTTGATGTTTTGTTATACTTTGTTTATTCGAATACGGTTATTTGTTTTTTGACTTGCGTTTTTCATTTGTGTTTACGGAAAGTTTTTGTTAATTAAAAATGGCTGCATCTCACAAGGCGCAGTTAGCCGGTGTTTTGCGATGGCTAGGTTCAGCCGTATTGAATATATCGCGTCAAGATCGCATTCAGGCCCTTTTGTCCCGGGGAGAGGTTTTGGAAGAAAAAATGAATGATTTATATAATTCTTATCGGGCATTGTATGCAATGAATTTAGAACCAGAGGTTATGGATAGAATAAGTGCGGATGTAGATCAGGCTGAGGATTTGGCGGACCAAATACGACAAGCCGTGGGACAAATTAAGTCCACGGTCCAGCCTGTTGGTGATCTACCATATAAAGAAAATTTATTTACGTCCGGTGGAATAATAGGTCGGTTGCCTAAACTAGATTTACCCCATTTCGGTGGCGATTTAAGCCAATGGGTGGCATTTATTAATTTATTTGATAGTTTGGTTCATAATAGATGTGATTTAACACCTGCTCAAAAATTAGCTTATATGTTGGCTAGTCTTACCGGTGAGGCTAAGGGTTTGGTCCAACATTTGGAACTTGTTGATAATAATTATTCTATTGCGCGGGATTTACTTATGCGTCGGTATCAAAACATCCGCCAGTTAGCGGATAATCATGTTGCGGTAATTTTAAACTTGCCACATATTAATAAAAATTGTAATTTACGGACTCACTTATTAAATCCTTTATAAGTGGCGATTAATGCGTTGAAAGGTTTATATTTACCTATAGACAGTTGGTCGTTTATTTTATTGCATATTGTTTTACAAAAATTAAATGTTGATATGCGTAACCGGTTCGAACAGGAATACGGCGGGGACTCTTCCACTCATCTCCCTTCGTTTGATGATTTTATTTGTTTTTTGGAGGATGAGTGTCGCAGGCAGGACAACGTCCCTTCGCCGTCGCCGGCCCCGGCCCACGCGAGGCCCCGGCCGCCGCCGGTGCGCGCGGAGCGCCGCCCGGACCAGCGAGTGTACAATGTAGTTGCGGCCCGGCAGCCGGACAATTGCTGCTCGTATTGTAGGGCCCCTGGTCACGGTGTTGTATCTTGTTATAAGTTTTTGGCATTACGTTTTCAGGCGCGACGTAATATTGTGCGACAGCGCAGGTGGTGTTACGGTTGCTTAGGCTCCCACCTCGTGTCGCAATGCAGTTCTTCTCGACCGTGCAAGCAGTGTGGTGGTAATCACCACTCTTTACTTTGTGGCAACAGTAACGGGACGCCTCCGCCGGCTGCTCCGGCGCAGGATGCTGTTGCCAACAATCGATTTGATGGTAATGGTGTTGATAATCAATGGGCAGGTGGTGTGCAGGTCAATAGACCTCGAGTTTCTGGTCACACTTACAGGCGCAGTGGCAGAAGGGTTAACTCAAATTATCGGAGCCAGGCACGTCCCCCCATGGGCGGGGGTAATGGTAGACGTCAAGTATGTCGGGCACCGGATGTGTCACGACCATCTAGGGGCCCTGGGGGGCCCAATGTATCTCGGGTTGCTGCTGATCAGCAACGATCTGATTCTATCAATCCTTTGCAGTATTCGGAGTGGCCTCGCTTAGGACAGCGAGGATCCCAGCGAGATTATTGACTCGAACACACGCCGTCTCCATCTAAGTCTTCGACCTCTCCTGTTACTGTTTTGTTGCCCACCGCTCAGGTTTGCGTCGCCTCCCCATCGGGTGAGCAGGTTGCGGCGCGAGCGATTTTGGATTCTGGTGCACAGGGGAGTTTGGTGTCGAGAAGTTTAGTGGAGCGGTTGCGGTTGCGTGTTGTTCCTGCCGCGAATAGTATTTTTGGTGTAGGCGGAGTTAAGGTGTCCGGTTTAGTGGGACAGGTCTCACTCACCTTCTCTCCTCTTAAATATTCTTTTCCTCGTATTTCAACGTCTGCTGTTGTTTTGGATAATGTTATGGGAAACCATCCGCTTGTTAAATTGCCATCGGAGGTATTTGAACTTGCAACTCAATTGAATTTAGCTGATGCCAAATTTAATATTCCAGGTCCAGTTGATTTGCTACTCGGTGCAGATGTTTTGGGAAAGCTACGGTTTGGAAAATGCATTCATCTGCAACGTGGTGGGTTAGTAGCCGTCTCAACAGACCTTGGTGATGTCATCATGGGCCCTGTATTTTCATTTTGTGTTTTTAATGAAGAGGATGGTAACTTGAATGTAGGACTCTCTCTCGCTGAAGCGGTTCAGCGTTTTTGGGAAGTTGAGGAGCCCCCTACAGCACGCCGTGATAACCCAGAGCACCTGGAATGTGGGCTGTTCTTCCAGAATAATACAGGTCGTCTCTGTTCGGGTAGGTTTGTCACGAGGTTACCTTTTCTACCGTCTCGTCCTCCATTAGGTCAGTCTAGAATGCTAGCTGAAAAAAGGTTAGCATCTATGGAGCGACGTATGAAGAGGGATTCGGCATTTCGTATTAAGTATGTTGAGTTTATGAAAGAGTATTTAGAGCTCGGTCATATGTCTGTTTCTAATTTTGATTGGAGGTCGCAGGAGCACTACTTTATTCCACATCATGCGGTGTTTAAGGGTGGTAAAATAAGAGTAGTTTTTGATGGCTCTGCGCCCAGCTCTAATGGCGTATCATTAAATCAATGTTTGCATTCGGGTCCTAAGTTGCATCGGGATATTGGTGATATTTTAACAAATTTTCGTAGGCATCAGGTTGTGTTTGTTGCGGATATTAAAATGATGTTTAGACAGACTGTTATTCATCCAGAGGATCGTCGTTACCAGTTGATTTTGTGGCGAGAGAAGGAATCAGATCCTATTTCGGTTTTTTGAGTTGAATACTAATACGTATGGACTTAGCTCGAGTCCTTTTAATCACGTTAAATCAACGTTAGGTCAAAATATTAATATTAGAAGAATTTTCGCTTGGACTGATAGTCGGATTGTTCTTGCATGGTTGCAAGCATCAGTTCATGCATTGGAGGTTTTGTTGCGAATCGGGATTCGCAAATTCAGCAATCGGTTGCTGTTTTAGAGTGTAGACATGTGCCATGGGATGTTAATCCCGCTGATTGTGCATCTCGCGGTGTGAGGCTCCAGTTTTATTGAATCATTCGTTGTGGTAGGGTCCTGGTTGGCTGCTCCAACCAGAGAATTGTTGCCCTCAAGCTTCTATTAAGCTTTTTGAGTCTCTCCCGCGTTTGAAGGTCCTTTCGGTTATAAGGGAGCCTGCACAGAATTTAGATTTTTATTAATGCGGTTTCGTTCTTTAGATAGGGAGTTAGGTGAAACGGTTCTCACCTTCGGTATTTTGTAAATTGAAGATGTACTTAATTCCAGGCCACTATGTCCTATTTCATCGGACCCAAATGACTTGGAGGTTTTGACTCCAGGACATTTTTTGATTGGGGGTCCACTTAATGCGCTCCCTGAATATCCATTTGAGAATACTCCGGTTAATCGGCTCTCACGTTTTGAACTGCTGCAACAACTTTCTCAGAGTTTTTGGAAACGGTTTAATTTAGAATATCTTCATTTGTTGCAGCAGCGTGTTCGCTGGACAGATAAACGGATCCACCAAAGGTCGGTGACCTCGTCCTAGTTAAGGAGACGAATATGCCCCCACTGTCTTGGAGACGTGGTCGAATTTTGCGGCTATTCCTAGGCGCGGACGGTATTCCGCGAGTTGCAGAGGTCCTGGTAGGAAATTCTGTCCTTAAAAGAGCTGTTGCGGGCTTATCGCGGCTGCCCGTTATGTAGGTTTTATCCTTATCCTCTGGTTTTGGACTCAGTCAGGTTTTGCCTGACTGGGACGGGGGAATGTTCGGAATAGATAAAATAATTAAATGGTCACACTGATAGCGGAAACGCGATGTATTCAATTGGCGAAGAAGCGGGGTTCGCATTCGGTTATTGCATTCTATCGGAGTCCGCCAACCGCGCCGCTAGCGTGAAGTCGTGTATTTAGTGTTGTTATCGGCCGCCTCGGAAGTTATTTACGCGCGCATCGGAGCGTGTCGTCGATTGGTTTACGTGCTGACCACGTAGTAAATTAGTAAAATCGGCCCGCCCGCGGAATTGTTAATTGTACTTTTTATTGATATTAGTAATCACGCGCTGACCGCGAGTTATTTATGTGACAAGTGAAGTTTAATGGCGACGTAGTGTGCCTGGCAGTAGTGGTGACTATACATTAAATTGTCTCTTTTCTGTTATTTTATCTTATGTAATTTAAATTATTCCCGTAAATATAGATTTTCCTCCCCAAGGGGCCCCTATTGTTTTGACTAATTGACTGACCGACACACCACATATTTATGGAAGCAGCGCACGAGACTTCAGGTATGTACTCAGGATGTATTTAACTATTGTTATTGTATTATGGCAGCAGAGCAAAATAAATAACAAACAACGACAAATGGGGTCTTTTTAGCGGTGAACGCGCAAACCTGTGTCTTAAGGGGATTGAACTCAACAAGATTAAGTTCGCCCCAATCCGAGACTTCTTGGAGAGAAGACTCGACTTCAGACACAAGTTTGTTTCGACTCTCATTGAGGCTTTCCTTTGAGGTGTTTGCACGGCCGCGATAAAGAGCATCCCCCGTACTGTCTGCATAGCAATGAATGTAAATTAATATTGTGCACAGAAGATAAACATTTTTGTTTAATGAAACGAGTAACTGCAACTTAATTCGTCGATTAACTCTTAACCTTTTATCAAATCCATCTTAAACCTATTACGAATTCAGGTCGTTTATTACTAAACGAAATACATTAAAAGCGTCAAATATATCGAAAACCCGAACCTTTTAATGTAACGATAAAGCCGTATTCAAAGCTGTGTAAATTCTCTTTATTAGAAGGGACCTAATAAAGCCCACTGCAAAAATAGTGGTCGGCCGCAATTGCCAAGAGACCGTGCGTAATAGAATGGGACCCGCATTAAAGGGTTAGGACCAGTTTACGTGACCGTTTTAATTTAATGATTTCAATTAAATAGCAACAATGGTTTGTGAAATCATATGGCTGTAATTATTGTTGTTTTATTGTGTATGGGCTGCTTTGTTTGTCTAGTGGTTATGATCGAGTATATTATGAGTCTTAATAATAGAGAAAAAGACAACATCTTATTGACAATTTGAAGTATGTATAACATGCACTAAACATAAATTCATTTTATACTTCAGTAATCTGAAAAGTAGCATCAACGTTAGGCAGAAAATTAGAGTTTACGATATTTCCATCCTGTTCATCTTGTTTTTCCTTGCCATTTCTTTAATCTCATACAACCAGTGAACTGTAAAAATATTCCAAAAGATAGTTCCTGTCAGTTAATGTTATTATCTTAATCCAGACAGAGACAAATGGAGCAAAACAACAATTATAAAATCCATTCAGCCTTCCTTGACCTAAAACTAGTATAACTAACCAGGTATTTCTTATAAATGTACTAGCTTACCGCCCGCGGCTTCACCCGCTTTGTGTAAAACCTAATAAATTATATACTAAAACCTTTCTCTTGAATCAGTCTATCTTTTTTAAAGAAACTGCATCAAAATCCGTTGTGTAGTTTTAAAGAATTAAGCATACAAAGGGACATAGGGACAGAGAAAGCAACATTGTTTTATACTATGTAGTATATAAGATAATATGTGTGAAGGTATCATCGTACTGCTAGATAAATAGTAATTGTTCGAAGTAACAGCAGTATAATTCACTTCCTTTGTCCAATTCACATACAGGGGATACAAGACATTCCACTATCAGATAGTTTGAACACTCATGACTGCAAATAATTAAACTCTGCTCTGTGTGCGCTGCCGCTGACACGCCATATAGAGTTCTGTAAGTTCTGGTGTATACTGTTCTTATTTCTTATGGATATAGATATTATATCTATTTACATATATGAATAATAGACGTATGATTTATAAACTATATGTGTACTAGCTTTCCGCCCACTTCACTTGCGTAGGTAAATTCCCATGCGAATGAGATATTCACCGCGGTAAAAAGTAGGTTTTGTCCTCCAGACAAAAAATTGTATCATTCATTCGCCCCGTTGTGACGTGAAATAAAGACAGACAAACATTTCACATCACGAATTATTATTAACAACAGTTCGTTATTTTACAATGATATATGGATCGATAAATAATGCAGCAAGAGCAAAAAGGTCAAACATAAGAAAACATTTACGGCCTTACTAATAAAAAGTTAAACAATGGATAAATTTCTACCATTTTCTACCATAGCTGTGTCCTGCTCTTGCTCACATGAAACGTCAATCATAAAAACAAGACAGTCTATTGCTATAACTAGTCCATTGCAAAGCGAATGGGTAGCATTTTATTAGTAAGACCGTAAGTTCATATATTTTATATTCTACGGAAGCAGCTCCAGCTATAGGCGTAGCTGCAATTATATAAGTTAAAGATTATGATTTAATCAAGTCCACCGTAACATTTTAAACTTGCTGTGAAATCCTGCAAATAAAAAGTATTAAAAAAAGGTGTAATTACTAAATTATCTATTAACTTTACCCGTTTCAAGGTACATCTTGGCGCACAAACTGCCCCAAATATTTATGTTCATAAGCTGAGCTTCTGCACACAGCCTTAACGAAGAGTCTCAAGAATTCTACGTAGAGAGAACGGTGTCTTGCACAAATTTAGGATAGTAAATTTAGTTAGCAAATTACACTGCTTATCATCCAGACGGGATCAAAATTTAAGAGACAATTGTTGGAGCTGTACTGCACGTAATTTAGTGGATAAGTGGAGATGGAAATAATGTCAGGTACCGGAATAATGCTGTAGCAATTTAATTACTGAAAACAATTATAAACTGACTAACTGCGCTTCGCGGTTTCACCCGCGTGACTTTGCTCCTGTTGGTCTTAGCGTAATGATAAGGTGGGTGTACCATGGAAGGCCACTCTAACAATTAAACAGTTATTATTCGTTTATTTACTGGATAAATGAAATTAACAAATATTTAAGTAATACTTTGTTTTATTACGTAACATATAAACCACTTTTTTAAATTTCAGATTTGATCAATATTGATTGAACTTAAGTTTCATAGAACTCTTCCAAATGGCCTTGCTAGAAACAAGGCTCCTCAGAAGGCCATTATAATAAATCAGTCATTTAACACTAAAAGTTAATAAATAGCGATTAAATCTACAATAAAAAGAAGTGGTTTATATGTTACGTAATAAAACAAATTTATTTAAGTATTACTTAAATATTTGTTAGTTTCATTTTTCCAGTAAATAAACGAATAATAACTATTTATTTGTTAGAGTGGCCTTCTATGGTACACCCATCTTATTTTAACGCCGCCGATTTCCAATATCAATGAAGCGAGGGACCGTACTGCCAAAATAGTGGCGCGAGCGATTCGCCGCCGCGTCTGTGATTTCTAGTTCGATGATACGAATGAACGATCAGTTAAATTTTACAGCAGATACGAAGCTCTATCACTTGTCTCGTAAATAAAATAAACTACTCAAATTGTCCTTCATGAATTTCTGTTTTTTATTACTCATGTATTAAATGACGTCATTTTCCTCGGCCGTGTCACATTCATACAGACCGAGCTGCTTCGCGCCGCCGTAAATCCGCTGCTTTTACAATAATTGTGCACATTATGTTTTGTCCAGTTTATTTGTCATGTATATCTGTGTGTCTCAAGTGTAAAATAGCTATTGGAGAGATTATTAGCAACTTGTGTAACTTGTCTTTATTGTATTATTTTGCTGAGGCGTTTAGTTTAAACATCGAGATTTATTCACTTGTGAAGTCAGTATGACTGGACCATGGAGACATTACAATTCAGAGCCTAATATCTCAACCCAGAAATATGTATTACAGAATACACTAACTTCACTAATATCCCACTTTGCAATAAAATGTCTCCTTTAGAAAGAGAGCAACAAATATACCACCAATACACGCAAAGAAACATTTAAACTTAAAATGAGCGGGCGTCAGATGTGTAAAATTACCTTCCGCTCCAAAAAGCATCACGAAAGTATCATGTATGTGTGGAAGCACGTAGCTCAGGAACCGAGAGATCTGAGACCGTTACCGCAGTCTCGCGTGAAATGTGTCGAGCTTAGAAATATTACTGTATCTTATATGTATGTATGGCTAAATGAAGTGTAGAAACGAAGTGTAGTATACCTACTAAATGTATGCTCTTTGTGTGTTTGCATTACTTGTGAATATGAAAATAGGAATAAATACGTGGTCCGAACGTATGGTTATGTAATACCTAATGGTTATATCATCATCAACATCATCAGTCCATATAATATGTATGCCCCATTGCTGGGACACAGGCTTCCCATAAGTATGTTATATAGGACTAGCCGCTCCGCGCGGTTTCACCCCCGTGGCTCCTCTCCTGTTGGTCTTAGCGTGATGGTATATAGCCTATAGCCTTCCTCGATAAATGAGCTATCTAACACCGAAAGAATTTTTCAAATCGGACCAGTAGTTCCCGAGATTAGCGCGTTCAAACAAACAAACAAACAAACAAACTCTTCAGCTTTATAATATTAGTATAGATTAAAGAAGGAAAACTCAACTTATAAAAATGATGTGCATACTCCTAATAATGTATATTGTATGTATATTAAAACAGTAACTAAAAGATCGTTTGTAAATATTAAATGCAAGTAAAGAAAGATATTATCAATTAATATCCTTAACAAAAACTGCCAAAAATACAAGTAATAAGTAATAGTAGGAAAATCTCTACATAGCAATATTGAGCTCTTAGTTGCAAATATTTCCTATCACTTTCCAATGAGAGCTGAGTATCATCGAAGTACTTCAATTTCAACCAAACATAGCTAAAACCATTACCACAGAATAGGCTTTTAATTTAAAAAACTGTGCAAAAATTGATTCAATTTATTGGATGCTATTAACTTCGCGGAAACACACAGTTTTCAACAAGCTTTAAAAATAGTATCTACCCAAATAATTTCGAGACAATTTAGGCATTCCTTTAAACTATATTATCCATACTTACTCACCTATTTTATTAATTATAAATATAATGTAGTATAAGAAATTACACGCGGGGGTGGGTTAAATATTAGTTTACAACTGCCTAATTATTGATGTAGTTGATAACAAATCACAGCAAGACAACGACTAATTAGCAAAGTGAGGGTAGTTGTGTCAAACGTCGTATAAACAACGTAGGCACGATTCGTTCGAATGCGCCACGATTCAAAGGAAGGCAGCATTTTATAGTATTCGACAGCTAAGCACGTTCTGACAGGAAAGAGTGACAACTATTCATCCACAAAAATATTAAATCAAAAATTACGTCTAACCATAAATTATTATCTTTCATCACTATGCTGGAATATCTATTAATATAATAATAAATTTATAATATATATGAATAAATAGTGTATTAAAATAAAAGTAATATATGAAACAATTTGTTTCAGATTCGTTTTCCTGAGGAAGAAAAATAAGCAGACGGTTCTGAAGTCACTGCCTCGATCGACAAAATAAGAAGCGGATGTGTCGCCGCCTTAAGAGGAAATTGTGGCTGAATGCAATTGTATGGAGAGAATTTACTTTTGCAGCTCCTATACTCTAGTTATAAAGAACGAGGTAGTCTATTGCTACGGTCACAATGTTACCATACTTCTCCGAAACAGCTGGACCGATTTTCGTGAAATTTTGTGTGTGGCTAGATGTGAGAATCGGCCAACATCTATTTTTGATACCGCTAAGTGATAACAGTTAGTTGTAGAACAACATTTGCCGGGACAGCTAGTTCAATATAAATATCCGTAAAATTTCTGACTAAGCTGTGAAGACGAAACAGAGAAATAATGAACACAAATATAACATAAAAAGAAGTGATATGAAATACAAAAAAAGTATCAATTGTTATTTTGCTTAACAAACTCAAATAAAATTTACTTAATAACACATTGTTTGTAACAAACAGACACATTTATTCTGAATTCCAAAAAAGCAAAAATATATCAAGTATTGTTACCAAATAAAATAAATCACCACATCAATTCAGACGAACAAACAAAAAGCTCAAACAATAATCAATGTGAAACATAACTCATTAATTATGAGAGTCGCAGTCACAATAAGGCTACGTCTCTACCGGAGATGTGTGAGGAAGCGTAGCGAGGAATGTGTTTTTAAAGCTTTTTTTTTTCGCTCTGCACAAAGCGTAGCGGAAGCTCTGGTGGAAGCGTAGCCAGGTTTTTGCGTATAAAAAACAAACGAGGGATGTGTGTGAGGTATGCATGCGAGGAATGTGTGCGAGAGGAATGTATTTGTAAATAACCAATAGTATCGCTTCAAACTTCACTTTACAAACACATTCCTCGCTACACATCCTCGCATATTATTGCTGTAAAAGCACCCTTAGTTATTTAATTTTTAGAAGACATTTCACAGCTTGTGAAGCTTGCCACGCATCCTCGAACCACACATTTTCCTCACACGGGTTTTGTGCAAACCCCCACACATTTTCACAACACAGCTAGACATCCTCGCACATCTCTAGTGAAAAAGCACACTTAGTTCTAACATTTTTATATATATTTTTAGCAATAGAAGACATTTCAGAGCTTCGCAACACATCCTCACACCTCACATTTTCCTCGCACATCTCTAGTGAAAAAGCACCCTAAATCGGAGAATAAATCTTGTTACAGCGTCATTTACACAGATGTCACTTGGCAGAGTTATCGGGTGTCTTGTGGAGAACAATTTGCGATAACACTGAACGAAGAGCTTAATGAACACAGCGAATTAGTGTGTGTATATTTTAGTGAAATGTACACTTTGTTTTATCTGTATGGATTCTGCCTGCGGCTTGGCGTGGCACTCGACTCTCTCGCGTGACAGTCTATGTAGAATATATTTTATTAATAAATGTTTAAAGAATAGGAAAAATCGACCACGAGGCGGGATTCGAACCCGCGTCTTTCGAGGCGCAGTATTTGAAAGCTATGAAACTAAAATGTAAAATAAATTTAATTGTTTAGTTTTAAAGCATTACAAATTTGAAACATTTATGAAAATGTTCAATCTTGAAGTGGGTTTTGAATCCGCGCTCTTTGCCTATATTCCTTCTTTTACTTTTTCGATTGTATGTGCCTGTGCGATACCCTATGTTATCTATTGAAAAGATAATATCACAATTAAACATATCAATCAAAATGAAACATTATTTTAATTCCTAGTACCTATAATAAAAGGTGTCACTTTGGTGTAACTTCTATCAAATTTTGAAGATGCTGTGGCTTATTATTTTAAACTTGCTGTTTTTACTTCGCTTCAGAAACTTACAGCCGTTATAGTTTTATTAAAACTTTCAATATGACATACAACAAAGGTCACAGAATTGCTCATCTGTTTATATGGAACACATCCATATGTAACAACTACGACATGTAAGTTCAATGTAAATTATGAAAACACAATAAAAATTGAGCTCCAAATCTATAAAATATTCTACAAAATGAAACCGTTTCTTAATTAAAAATACATTTATAGGTACCTTACTAGCGGTCCGCCCCGGCTTCGCCCGTGGTACATATTTACGTTTTCTCTACATAAGAACCATCCTCGTACTTCAAGGAATATAATAAAAAAACAATTATCAAAATCGGTTCAGCCGTAATATAATAAAAAAACAATTATCAAAATCGGTTCAGCCGTTCTCGAGTTATGCGCTTACCAACACATTTTGCGATTCATTTTTATATATAAGAAGACTAGCGGTCCGCCCCGGCTTCGCCCGTGGTACATGTTTACGTTTTCTCTACATAAGAACCATCCTCGTACTTCAAGGAATATAATAAAAAAAGAATTATCGAAATCGGTTCAGCCGTTCTCGAGTTATGCGCTTACCAACACATTTTGCGATTCATTTTTATATATAAAGAGAAAAGAAGAAGATAGACCGGACTCTCAGTGGAGTTTCGTTTGCAAAAATAGCGGACCTAAATCTGACTTCTGATATATATTGTATAGATCGCAGACATCCTATAGACAGATGTTGCCAACCAGTTTTGTGGTCCCCCTCTCCCCACCCCGGTAATTAAATATGGCATACAAAGAAAAAAATAAAAATTTCCAAAACATGCCGTGTGGGGTATCAAATGAAAAAGCTTATTGAGTAGATCACGAATATATAGCATACTATAACATTTCTTACACTTTCTCTAAGATTTTTTAGAAAATTTACGAAAATGCTCCATTTTTGAGTTAACTTTAAACCACTATAGATTGAAAACTCATGAATATATTTTTTAAATTATTATTTTAAATAATTAACAATAGTCCATTGTTTACGATTCAATAGTTCGTACAGTGAAATAGTTGCATGGGGGAGTGGGGGGAGCATTCAAAGATGGCGAGTATATTTTCAAGTTTATGCCAGAAATAAAGGCCTAATACAAAAATATCGGTGTCAGGGCTTAGAATAATTATCTCTGCACTGTCGTTGTGTTTGACAGAATGAAAAATATGGCAGAAAATTCTTGAATCAGCCTCTGTGTGATTAGATTTCAAATCGGTAACTTCAGTGAAAGTTGCGCCTTGCAATTTAAAACATTTTGTGGGGTCATCAAATCCACCACATACATATAGCTCACTTATATTATATTACGAACTATTGAATCGTAAACAATGGACTATTGTTAATTATTTAAAATAATAATTTAAAAAATATATTCATGAGTTTTCAATTTATAGTGGTTTAAAGTTAACTCAAAAATGGAGCATTTTCGTAAATTTTCTAAAAAATCTTAGAGAAAGTGTAAGAAATGTTATACCTAGTATGCTATATATTCGTGATCTACTCAATAAATTCTTTCATTTGATACCCCACCCCACACGGCATGTTTTGGAAATTTTTATTTTTTTCTTTGTATGCCATATTTAATTACCGGGGTGGGGGGAGGGGGACCACAAAACTGGTTGGCAACATCTGTCTATAGGATGTCTGGGATCTATACAATATATATCAGAAGTCAGATTTAGGTCCGCTATTTTTGCAAACGAACATCTCCTTGGAGCCTGCTCTATAAGAAGATTAGCCTGTGATCTCGTTGTAATGTTATTAAAGCTGAATTTGTCAAAGCAAACATCGTGGCGATAATTAAACTAATTTTTGTTACACGAGTTAAAACTTTATTTTAATGGTGTTAGAGTATTGTTTGTTATGAATAATTTCCGCGATTTCAAATATACGTTAGGATAAGTTCACAATGTTAATGTTATTTTTTTCGTTACTTTTATGTTTTGTAAATTTTATTGGATATTGTTTCATCAATTAATATTTTGTCTGTTTTATTAAGATCTGTTTTATATTGCGTGTAGTGTGTGGTGGTAAATAAAAATATTATGAAAAGTATGACAAATATAGCTATCTCTCTAACTATTTCATTTTTTTCCTAACCCTTGAACATATTAAAAATAATTACCTACTAATCTTCTGCAGGCACTTCCGTATGTCTTCTTAATTATCTGAAGGAAAACGGGCTTTAACAGTAATATCTAAAATACTACAACACAATGGTATTCGTTAAAAAAAAATTGATTGTCTGTAAAGTCGGTTTACTGACGATACTTGAACGCCCGTGACGGCGTATTACCCGTGGTCCCCCCGCTATGACCCACTGTGGGTCTACGGGTAATATTTTTTCCCCGTAGACCCACTACTATAGACTGATATGACATTGGGTCTACGGGCACTTGAATTTAAAATACTTTTTACCCGTGGTCCCCCCGCTGCCATACTTTGACCATTATAGAGACAGGATTAGGTACTATATTATCTGCACTTCCCGGTTATGTCCCGCGTAATTATTTCGAATTAACAGTTAGTTTCTAATACTTACGAACGATGGTTGCGGATATCAGATTTAACTAAAATCTATACTAATATTGTAAAGCTGAAAATTTATATTCCAAACTGCAATAAAATTATATAAATACAAAATATACGAAACTAGCTGACCCGACAGAAATAAGAATGAAAAATAAGAATCATCGAAATCGGTCGAGCCGTTCGCGCGTGGCCATGACCAGGAGAAATAGAGATTCATTTTTACATAATATAGAGATATAGAGACGATAACCGTTAAAAATTATCTATTTTGATATCATACACATTTAATGAAGTTTGTAAACATTATTTTCTTTTTGAGATTACATTTTGTCACCATAAATCCTTACTTTGCTTTATTTTTTTAATTCTGAAGCTCACACACCTCTGCTTTGCGTCGTGCCGAAGAAATATACATAGACTAGCTTTCGGCCCGCGGCTTCGCCCGCGTTTTCAAAGAAAAACCCGCATAGTTCCCGTTCCCGTGGGATTTCCGTGATAAAACCTATCCTATGTTTTAATCCAAATTACCCTCTGTATGTGTGCTAAATTTAATTGTTATCGGTTCAATAGTGTTTGCGTGAAAGAGTAACAAACAGAAACACATACACATACATCCATCCTCACAAACTTTCGCATTTATAATATTATTTATTATTTATTTAAATACTTTATTGTACTGCCAACAAAAAAAAAAAATTACAAAAAGAAAACTTATACAAAAAAGAAGACACAGCACAGATGGCGGCCTTATCACTTATAAGTGATTTCTTCCAGGCAACCAACTGAAGATGGGATAACATAATAGAAAAAAGGAGGTGGGTAAAAAGTATACGCAATAATTATGTAATATAATACTAATAGAAAAAAAATACTAATAAATATACTATAAATAAATTAATAAATATTAGTATAAATATACTATAAATAAATTAATAAATAAATAAATATTAGTAGGATAGTCGAGAAAATTATAATTTTTCTTCTGTCGCAGTCGGCTAAATAATAAAATAACAAAACCAATTATACTTTTATTTTACTATTTAAACCTAAACTATCTGAAACCAATGGATAATTCGAAATAATTACGCAGGACATAAACCGGGGAGTGCAGATAATATAGTACCTAATCCTGTCTCTATAATGGTCAAAGTATGGCAGCGGGGGGACCACGGGTAAAAAGTATTTTTAATTCAAGAGCCCGTAGACCCACTGTCATATCATTTTATAGCAGTGGAACCACGGGGAAAAAATATTACCCGTAGACCCACAGTGGGTCATAGCGAGGGGACCACGGGTAATACGCCAACGTGACAACGTCCAATTGTGCTTCTTTGTCGCTCGTTCCGCGCTCTCGCTCGCACTTCAAGCCTTACATGGAACGCCTCAGATGAGTCAGAGCGAGGTAACGCCGCATGAGTCATGTTTTTTCGTGCGTGCAGCCGGCTTTATCGAATTATAAGACGTTGTCACGTCAAAAAATGTTTTTAATTAATACAATACTCTATATGAATATCTAAAAACTCCCCATGTGTTTAGGCCCTAACGCGTGTATCTGACACATTTCTACTTACGAACGCTATGTTGGTGAAATGTAACGCGCCTTGAAATCGTGCGGTTAGCTTTTGTTTATAAAGCCTCATTTTGATAAGGCTTTGAATGTATTTAAATTTTTATTGTATCACTTGATGATGTGACGTCATCTGTTTATTTTGTAGATATTGGAATACATTTTTTTAGCATAATATAAAGAAGAACTTGAAATATAATATACTTATACTGATATTATAAATGCGAATGCCTGTCTATTACGCTATTGTATGATAGGAAAAATCAAAAACAAACATGATAGAAGCATTTTGTTGAATTTTATAACGAACTAAAATAAATAAATATTTTTAAGTACCTAGGAGATTAAAGTTTAATCCGTGGTTTAGTCCGCGACTGAAACAGTGGGGCATAGCTAGTACCATAATGCACTTATAATAGGAGGACTTCTTGCATACCATCCTTGAAGAGCAAGCCAAAACAGTAATAAAACATATTATGTAAAGATTACATATTTTATACAGTTAATATACGAATTCATAATATAATAATATTGGATAATTAAGGAGTTCAACATCAATCAAAGATTAAGAAATTGCACGAGCGTACAATAATATTTAATTGGAATTTTCAACGTATTTGCACACTTATCATGTTTTTGCTCTGATCAGTGAAGTATAACATCGTGATATAGAACTCGTTGTTGGGCCAAAAGATTTGAAATGAATGGTTAAATTAAAGAAAGACAGTTTAAATATAACTTTATTAATTGATTCACACACGTTTTACATTTTTTTAAATCGGCCAAGTAAAATTAAAATCATTTTTCAATGTGATCTTATCATAATTTATGTAACTAGGTATACCATAGTAATACACAACCAATCTTTGTAGACCTGATAAATGGTGGATGAACGGCTAAATCTATTATACATGGCATGTTTTCCCGTAATCAGAAAAATACAGTTATTGTGATAAAGTTTTACTAAGTTATTTTAAACTTAAAATAAATACACCTAATTTAATTCGTACAATTGGTTTCATTTAAAATCGTACTTTATCGGAAAATGCGTTCATTAAATCAAACACGTAGGTACCTATGAATCCAAAAGTGCTATTAAAAAAATTCTTGAAAACACTTAAAATAACAGACGTTGTGCAAGAATTTTATTCATAACGTTTTACATGCGAAAGAAATAAATACATTCTCCTATTCAGTTACAGCCTAGAAATTGAATTCGGCCTTAACCTAAACTGAAACCAAACACGAGCGGGGTTAAATGTACCTAGCCATAAATACAAAGAAATAACTAACGAGCCAACCATGCACGATCTACTCTCAAGGGAAACTTTCGTTTTCCGACGAATTGAGAGAATAAAGCGGCAAACAAATTATAGGACGCGGCATACGGACGCGACAAGCCGCGACTTATAGTTATCTAGATAATAACATTGAGGTGTGAAAACTATAAGACGTAAGTCGCGGACGAGTCCTTGGGCAGACCTTGACTGTCTTACCACAAAAAACTTTAGACAGGGTTAACTTTAAGCGCGGGTTCTCTTTAATCTGGTATTGTCCTATTTCACATGGACAACTACTAAAGTGACAGATCCCTGGTTTAAAGTTAGTCTGTGTTTTGTGGTAATACCATGAGTGTTCGGACGTCCGACGTGAATCTGGCGCTCTGGATTTTTGATACACACCTGAAAGTCGCGTCCGTAAGTCGCGTCCGATAGTCTGTTTCCCGCTTAAAGGGATAAATAATATAACAGTTATTCATCGTTCATATTATTCTGCTGGATGTGGATATTTTTGGTCTTTCAGGTAGAGTTTGTATATGTTTTCTGCTTTTTGATTCTGACGTGATCAACCGTGTGACACACCCCTCAGACTTCGTTATCAGAATTTATGACGTTATTTTGTGCATTTTTTATCGATTACTTACTCTCAGACATCAGAAATAAAACTAAAATGAATCAACTCGGACAAAGTTAGTAGTAGTTGTGATTCGCCGGCGAATCACGTGTTGGCGAACCCGCAAATCAGTGGTACCCCATCCTAAAAAAAAAAAAAAAAAAAAAAAAAGTTTGGACTCTTTTCCCACTAAAGCGGCCACGCTGAGTCGATAGCACTCACTCCCGAAGCGATAGGATGCACGGTTTCGGAGATGTGCAGATCGATTAACTCTTATCTAATTGATATCCGGTGGCCTTTTCCTATTATCTATCAACACCGTCCCAACTCGGCGTTCTTATCTATTACTCATTGTGCACCTCGCTTATCACTGCTTTTGTATTAAACTTCTTTGCTATGATCTACCTCGCTATTCTAACCAAACGATGTATTATTATATTCAAGAAAAAATACGTCTAAAATACTATAACTATATTTATATATTATCGTACTATATTATTATAATTGTTGTTTTTTTAAAAAGCGATTCGCTTCTGGCGTTGTTTATCAAAATCTAACCTAACCTAACCTAACCTAATTATTTTTCCGGGTAATCTGATGTATCGAACTTTGTTACGAGCTACCTCGCTATTCTGAATCATCAATAAAACACATTCATTTTACTGCCATTTTTATTGGAATTGTAGCCTTATCTACTTATAAAATAGGAGCGAAACATCTCATCCACTAAAATATCGTTGTACAGTGTGTTCCCTGTAAATATGCTCGTAAAACTATGCATTGAATATCCCTGAAACTTATATAGCAAATACATTAAGCAATATTCACCACAAACTGAAGTCCAATCATTCTGAATCCTATCAACATTCCAGTCCCATCTCTTACAATTCCTTTTCAAAAACTGGAGATGATATCGCTCAGGTGTTCGTCCATATGAATCAAAATATTGACCGATGCCATTCGTATCGATATGTACAGCTACCCAGTGTGAACCTGGTTTATCATCCGCATCCAAATTGCATATTATATACGTTGGTACATGGGTATACATAGGCAGTCTATTAGCAGCATAAACATTATTTTCTAGACTGGGATGAATCTTTTTCATATGTTTTTGTAATTCTAGTGTATCCATGATAGTACTGTTATTAGCAGATTATTACAGTACCAATCTATTCAATGGTTGTCATAGGAATGTTCAATTATAGTGTTTTGTATAAGATTAAATAGGAAGTTTGTAAAATCTAACCTAACCTAACCTAATTATTTTTCCGGGTAATCTGATGTATAGGTAAACTTTGTTACGAGCTACCTCGCTATATATATTAAATTTTTACATCAACATTTTCATTTTTTATTTCATCCCTTTAAACTCTAGACGTGTGAAATGTTTCACTTTATCCATCCGTTTACTGCTATTGTGGCCGGACCAAGTGGATGTGGGAAGTCAAATTTTGTAACAAATTTCATAAAATCAGTTAAAGAAATATGTAATTGTGATTTTAATCATATCACATGGTGCTTTGATGAAATGCAACCTTTATATAATTTACCAAATGTTAACTATCATCAAGGAATTCCAAATCTTAATATGTTTGATGGTGAAAACCCACACCTTATTATTATTGATGATCTAATGAGAGAGTCTGATGGAAGAATTGTGGATATATTTACAAAAGGTAGTCATCACCGGAATCTTAGTGTATTTTATTTAACACAAAATTTATTTCATCAAGGTAAAGGTCAAAGAGACATTTCTTTAAACTCAAGTTATATAATTTATTTTAAAAACCCTCGAGATAAAACTCAAATAAGATATTTAGCACGACAAGTGTCACCAGATAACACAAAATTCATTGAAGACGCCTACAGGGATGCAACTTTAGAAGCACATGGATATTTAATGGTAGATTTAAAACAGAATACAAATGATTTTTGTCGTATCAAGACAAATGTATTCCCATTTAATGGTCACTGTACAGTCTACGTCCCCACGAAAGAGTTTAAATACACCAAGAATCAAACAATTCAAATCATTTCTAAATGATGCATCGTCGAGTCACAACGCATAAACATTTGCTAAATGCTTTGCATACGCTTAAACCAAAACATCAAAGAGCATTACTTAAAACGTGTGATGCAAAAGAAATAAATTGTATTTGTGAATGTATTCATAACGTTTTACAAGGAAAGATACCACTTAAAGATCAAGATAAACAAAAATTGAATAAACACAAAAATATACTCCGTAAACTGGTGCGTAAGTGTAAACATAAACTAAGAAAAAATATTATTATACAAAAAGGAGGGACTTTCTTACCAATAATATTAGGTGCAATATTGAGTGGATTAGTAAGTGGACTAGCCAGTTAATATGGAAAATGCTAAGAAAATGATACTTATTGAACCTGGATTGATTGAGAAATTAAAACAAGAAAATAAGGATACAAGTAATTTGTCTCGATTAGATATTGAAATGCAAAATATTATGAATAGTAAGACGGAAGACCGAAAGAAGTGGATGTTATATTTGCAAACACTACAAAGATACCTTCACTTTATCGAAGAGGATCGTCAACCACTCAGATTACCAATTTATTCTGATACATCTAATGAATATTCAAATGAGTCTAAAATTGGTTTTAAAAATAAAGATAGAGATCTAAAAAGTTCAGTTGATGCTGAATCTTTGTTGGAGGAGAAAGGTTCCATTAAAAGTATAGAAAGTGAGGCAAATCCACTGTATTCACCAACACAAATACTCAGTTTAATACCAAAAACTTATAATAAAAAAGGTGAGTCATTATTAAACTTAATTGGATCAAGTAAAAGTAAAATACGTTGGGATAATGAAGGCACAATCATAATTGATAATGAAAAAATTCCAGGAAGTAATATTGTTGATTTAATAAATGATTCACTTAGACCCTTAAAAAAAAGTGATCCGATAGGGTGGGATAGATTTGCTAAAGCATTGAAAGATATTAAAGTACCACTTACTTATATTGGAAATCCAAAGAGATGTGAGTTTATTAACCAACTTCAAGCGAAAGATCTGAACAAAACCTCCGAGATTGAAGTTCAAGAATTTTCTACACCGAGCAGTGGAGATAAAAGATATATAACTAAAATACGTAAAAAGATCGATTGGGAAAAATGGACCCCGTACTAGAAGAAATTAACAGGATTTATTATGATCCATCTAACCCCGCTGGTTTTGGTAGTATTGATAAATTATCAAAAGCTATGAAGGGTAAAATGGATAAAAAGCAAGTAAAGGAATGGTTACAATCACAAGAAACATATACATTACATAAACCCATTCGGAAAAAATTCCCGCGTAATAGGTACATTCTATCAAATATTAATGAGCTGTGGCAAGCTGATTTAAGTGATATGCGAACTTATTCTCAATATAATGATGGTTTCAACTACATACTTTGTGTTATTGATGTATTTAGTAAATATGCTTTTGCAAGACCAATGAAAAAGAAAAACTCAGAAACAACTAAAGAATGTTTTGAAAGTATATTTACTGAAAGTAATTCAACCCCTACTCACATACAATCTGATAAAGGTACAGAATTTGTTTCAAAAGATGTACAAAAATACTTTAAATCCAAAAAGATAAATTACTATACCACTAACAATCCTGATATTAAGGCTAGTATTGTTGAACGATTTCAAAGAACTCTAAAAATGAAAATGTGGCGTTATTTCACTCATAATAATACCTATAGATATATAGATGTTTTACAAGATTTAATATACTCTTATAATCACAGCATTCACTCGAGTATTAAGATGTGCCCATGTGATGTAAGTTCCAACAATATTATGACAGTTTGGACTAATCTTTATGATAGAGGGTCAAACAAACTTTCTTTAGAAAATTCAAAACCAAATTTCAACGTGGGTGATTATGTTCGAATAACTAAATATAAACATGTTTTCCAAAAAGGATATGAATCAAATTGGAGTGATGAAATATTTATTATATCTTCAATAATTGATAGATCTCCATGGGTTGTTTATACAATTACAGATTTACAAAATGAACCAATAGTTGGTACTTTTTATGAAAGAGAATTACAGAAGGTCACTTACAACCCCACCTCACAATATAAAATAGATAAAATAATTGGTACTCGTTATTCAGGCAACAGAAAAGAAGTATTAGTGAAGTGGAAAGGTTATCCAGATAAATTTAACAGTTGGATTTTAGCTTCTAGTTTAAAAGAAATATGAATAAAGAAAGTTTTTATTTAACTTTGCTCAGCAATAGTTCAATGGAATACTTTCCTGATAACAAGACCACAAATTTTTCAACAAAATTACCAAAAGCTATGAAATTAGAAGGTGAATGGTTGGTTGGAGTTGTCGAGTTTCAATATCCATGCACAATGTTTACTGTTCAAGATCATGAAAATGTTGTATACATCACAAAAACCATGTTAATTCCTAATGAAGATAAACCATCAACAGTGTACTACAAAAAACATATTCCCGCTACCAACTACGATAACGTTGAACATATTTTGAGAGCGTTAAATGGCATCGGAGAGAACTTGAAATTTCGTTATGATGAAATAACAAAATTTGTGTCTGTTTCTGTTTTGGATAAAAATATAACATCCGTAACATTATCACCCAAATTAAGTTTACAACTAGGTTATGAACCAAATACAAATCTCCTAGACAGAAATTTTGGGAAGTGTCCTGCTAATTTACATTTAGGGTTACCATCTCAACTATTTCTATATTGCGACATTATCGATCCTCAGATTGTGGGTGATGTTATGACTCCGCTATTAAGAGTCATTTCATTAGATCCTTCAAAATACATTTATGGTGCGTATAAAATGCACGTTTTCTCTCCACCTCACTACTTACCTGTTATGCGAAGAGAGTTCGATACGCTGGAAATGGATATAAGATCGAGTGCAGGACAAAAAATACCATTCCAGTTTGGGACCGTGTGTATTAAACTACATTTCCGCAAATTATAATAATGTATTCTCCTCATGATCATCATAAATGTCCATATGAAAATTATTATTCACATCAAGCTGGATCAGGAGTTGGAGTAATTTATAAGGGTTCACCATACCAACGCGGTCATGGTATTGGGAGCTTCTTAGGAGGGTTATTTAGATCAGTTTTACCTTTACTTTCAAGTGGTGCTCGAGTGGTTGGTAAGGAGGCATTAAACGCTGGAGTAGGACTTTTATCGGATATGATTCAAGCCCGTCCTATGGAAGCCTCAATAAAAGATCGTCTAAAGCAAGTTAGTACGAACTTAAAACGAAAGGCTGATAACAAAATTGATCGATTAAACATGACAGGATCTGGGTATATAACTAAAAGAAAACGATTGGCCTCGTTCATTCCACCACTAACAGCTAAAGTGAAAGCTACGAAAAAACTTGGTCTAAAACCAAAAAACATCAAAGATATATTTTCAAATTAAGTATGTCTTTCCTTCATAATCATTCTTGTGAGTGCGTTAAGTCAGAATTAGATTTGTTTGCATTACCGTCCACACAAACAAGCATTGAAAATGGATTGTGGATTCACTATAAACCAATTTCATCTCTTGCTGATGATGGACCTATCGAGTTTCAAGTTCCTGGAACAGGCGATGACTACATAGATTTGTCTCATACATTACTCCACATAAAGGCAAAAGTATTAAATCAAGATTCAACAAACTTGTTATCAGCTACAGTAGTAGCACCTGTAAATAATTGGCTGCATTCACTTTTTAGTCAACTCGATGTTTATTTAAACCAAAAACTTGTATCACCACCTAATAATACCTATGCCTATCGAGCATACATGGAAACCCTTTTAAACTATGCTCCTGCTGCTAAACAATCTCATCTTACTTGTAGTCTTTGGTATGATGATACAGCAGGCAAAATGGATTCCACAGATGGTAAAAACACAGGATTTGCTAAAAGACAGGAATTAGTTAATGAAAGCCGGGAAATAGAAATGATTGGTCATCTTCATGGTGACATTTTCAATCAAGATAAATTTTTAATTAATGGTGTTGAAATGAGTGTAAAATTAGTTCGGTCAAGAGAGAGTTTTAATTTAATTGCTGGGTCAAATGATGAAAAGTTTAAAGTTTGCATTACGGATGCAACTCTTATTGTTCGAAGAGCACGAATTAATCCAAGTGTATTACTCGCACATCAGAAAGTTTTAGCTTCTACAACTGCTAAATATCCTATTACTCGTGCTGAAGTTAAAGTTTTAACAATTCCATCAGGTGTTCAAGGAAAAACTCTTGATAATATATTCTTGGGACAGGTACCCAAAAGATGTATTATTGGATTTGTGAACAATTCCGCATTTAATGGTTCACTTACTAAAAATCCATTTAACTTTGAAAACTATGGTATTAACTCTTTCAGCTTATATATTGATGGTCAACAAATACCTTCAAAAGCTTTGCAACCATCTTTTAATAATAATATATTCACATCGGCATATCATACTCTATTCTCGGGGACTGGTATTCACTTTCTTAATGAAGGAAATGCAATCTCTCGTGAACAGTATGCCAAAGGCTACTGTCTTTTAGCATTTGATTTAACTCCTGATTTATCAGCTAACTCATCAGCTCATTGGAATCTCATAAAACATGGTAGTGTAAGATTAGAAGTACGATTTGAATCCTCACTAACACAAACAATTAACTGTATTGTTTATGCTGAGTTTGATAATATTATTGAAATAGATAAAAATAGAAATGTTACTGTAGACTATAGTAGTTAAGGTTATAATGTGTGTTATATTTTAGATTTATGTGTTATGCTTAATGCATTTTGTGTATATGTAACTAAAGGAAACATTATAAAATTAAATAAAACAAATTGTATGCAATTTACTATTTTTTTATTTCATTACAAACTTCCTATTTAATCTTATACAAAACACTATAATTGAACATTCCTATGACAACCATTGAATAGATTGGTACTGTAATAATCTGCTAATAACAGTACTATCATGGATACACTAGAATTACAAAAACATATGAAAAAGATTCATCCCAGTCTAGAAAATAATGTTTATGCTGCTAATAGACTGCCTATGTATACCCATGTACCAACGTATATAATATGCAATTTGGATGCGGATGATAAACCAGGTTCACACTGGGTAGCTGTACATATCGATACGAATGGCATCGGTCAATATTTTGATTCATATGGACGAACACCTGAGCGATATCATCTCCAGTTTTTGAAAAGGAATTGTAAGAGATGGGACTGGAATGTTGATAGGATTCAGAATGATTGGACTTCAGTTTGTGGTGAATATTGCTTAATGTATTTGCTATATAAGTTTCAGGGATATTCAATGCATAGTTTTACGAGCATATTTACAGGGAACACACTGTACAACGATATTTTAGTGGATGAGATGTTTCGCTCCTATTTTATAAGTAGATAAGGCTACAATTCCAATAAAAATGGCAGTAAAATGAATGTGTTTTATTGATGATTCAGAATAGCGAGGTAGCTCGTAACAAAGTTCGATACATCAGATTACCCGGAAAAATAATTAGGTTAGGTTAGGTTAGGTTAGATTTTGATAAACAACGCCAGAAGCGAATCGCTTTTTAAAAAAACAACAATTATAATAATATAGTACGATAATATATAAATATAGTTATAGTATTTTAGACGTATTTTTTCTTGAATATAATAATACATCGTTTGGTTAGAATAGCGAGGTAGATCATAGCAAAGAAGTTTAATACAAAAGCAGTGATAAGCGAGGTGCACAATGAGTAATAGATAAGAACGCCGAGTTGGGACGGTGTTGATAGATAATAGGAAAAGGCCACCGGATATCAATTAGATAAGAGTTAATCGATCTGCACATCTCCGAAACCGTGCATCCTATCGCTTCGGGAGTGAGTGCTATCGACTCAGCGTGGCCGCTTTAGTGGGAAAAGAGTCCAAACTTTTTTTTTTTTTTTTTTTTTTTTAGGATGGGGTACCACTGATTTGCGGGTTCGCCAACACGTGATTCGCCGGTTCTGGCACTTGCGCCAGAACCGGCGAATCACAACTACTGTTAGTAAACTTAACTTAGGCAGATTTTTTTCTGAGTCTGTGTTTGGATTTTTAATAATATTTTAGTTAGTTGTCTGTTCTATTATAACAGGAATTGTAATACGAATAAAAATTAATAGCAGGAATACAACTAATGCTTTAAGCATGGTTATACCTAGTTATATTATAGCAAAAATAAACTGCAAGATTGTTTTAATTCATATTTGCAAATAACATTAAAATCTATTTTAACTTAACAACATCAGTTTTTTATAACATCAAACTATATTATAAACTTTAACAACATTAGAGATCACAATCGCTAAGTCCAGACAGTCATACATGTTCAATAATCAAAACACCCCTATCTTATCATAATCCTTTCCTTTTGGAAGGCTAATACTATTAAATGGAATGATTTGACCTCCGCTTTAACTAGATCCAACATTTATTTTCTCTTTGTTTACCCATTGTTTTAAAGCGCCCTCTCCACGATGGTCAGCGTTGGCCCAACAAATGTTTGCACTATTACGGCGATTATGAATAAACATCTACAATGACGGCCGATCCATTTAGGTCCTCTACACTATCGTGATTGCCTCTACTCGCCCAATGCTGTCCATTGTGAAGACGGCCCATAAAATGTTATTGTGTCTGCACACTATCTGTTAAATGGTGAGGTTCACCGACCGGCGCGGCGGGCAGATGACTTTCTAGAAGGTATATTTAAGAAATAGTTTATGTTTGAATTGAATGCTTTTAAAATGTTCTGAACGTCTGTAGATGTTCTGAATAGGTTTGGCAGCATGGTTTGAAATCTATTTTATTTGATTAAGTATTTTCATGGATATTTTAATAATGGATTTTAGCTTTGAGGAGACAATCTGCTTACATCCAATGTTAGATAATGACAAAAGGTCTGCTTTATTTGTTAAATCCCTATCCCTAATAATGTTATAAATGCGAAAGTAACTCTGTCTGTCTGTCTGTCTATTATGCTTTCCCGCTTAAACCTCTCAACCGATTTTGATGAAATTTGGCACAGACAATCTTTAGACCCTGAGAAAGAACATAGGCTACCTTTTATTGCGAAAAAACACCACGCGGGCGAAGCCGCGGGCGGAAGCTAGTAAGTAATAAGATCACATTATAAGCACTTGGAAAAACGATTTAATAAATGTACGACCGTACTTTAAGCAATGCCCACTACACTATCGCCTCCTGAAAAAATACTGAATGTAGGCATTAATTATGCACCTCGTTTTTCTTAATTTTCATAAAAACATACTTACATATACTTACCGAAAATTGTAGATTTTTAACACACGAACAGCTTTACAAATATTTTTCAGCAATCCATAACACTGGTCCCTCGCAATTTTCTCTATAGGAAACCAAAATGAGCATCTCAAGTCCTCTGTAAATAAAATGTCTTGGATATTAATAAATTATGGAAATATTCGCCCTCCTTTATAAGTTAAATATTGAGAGTGCTTTCTTTCACAGTTTTGATGATTCCGAAAGATTTATTTGAATTTCGTTCCGAATTACCGTTTCTTTTTTGTGATTAGTATTATTTGGGAATAAGGGCGTTATTGTTCACTAATAATATTTCAAATGATTGGCAATTATTAATTAGGAGATAAGCATACGGATATTTAGCTATTAGGGATAATTTTTCATCGCTTCAAAATATCGAAACGCGATTTTAAAAGTTGGTTTAATAAAGAAACAAGACTTGAAGCTTAAGGTAATATTAATAAAAATTTTGGATAAACAATCAATTAAAATTCATTAACATTTACATACTAAATAAACATTACGATATAAATTCATCTTGAATAATCTACGTTTTACAATCATGATAGCAATTGTGTTGAAATAACATTTTAACGCAAACTAACTCCAAATAATCTTGCCTTTATCTAAAGATACAGTAATTAGCAAAAGCGATTTCAAACAAAGATATTAGTGGAATTGTCGAACTTAAATTCAACAATTTGTGAGAACCAATTTAAACAAGCTCACGCCCCGGCTGGCCTTTTCTAAAATAAATAGTGGTATTACGCGGACAAATGCACGCCGATTTAGGTACGTTGCAATGTACGTGGTGCGGGTTTTCATTTGTAAGCAAAAGCGAAAAAAAGTTTTTTTAAATAAGTCCTTAATAAAATAACATTTTAAACAGCATTCGGTTGGTATTTGGGTTAGGCGGTTGCCACACTGCCCTTCAGCTTCAGCCTAGCGCGTGAATGTGTATAACACACTTTATTTTTTGCAAATTTCCCAATTACTTCTGCGGTCTGCATAAATTTCTGGCGTTAAATAGATCTAACCATACGAAAAAGGACACAACTACAGAAAATCATAGACATAATATTAAACTAACATAATTTTATGTTTATCTTTTAAACATTTTAAAGCATAGTAAAAATTTGATCGAGACGCGAGATTCGAATGACGACGTTAGGTCATTCATCTACGATGCCACGAATCAAATGTCTTCTACTCTTTCATTCATAGGATTCAAACAAACATCGGATTCAAAAATATATCCTATTCATCAGATTATACAATCGCTTTCCGCTTATCCTTCATACCACACCAGCCACACATACGAATGCAGCAATGTTGAATGGTATGGATCACAGCATCTAGGAGGATACATGTTCAACGCGATCCCATTGCTGGTTCTATTCCTTCTCTAATAGCTATTAATCTGTAATGGACTGAATGTCAATTCTACTTTGAACTTAGCCATGTTTATTTACGTTGCTATTTAGAGTAAATTAAATAGGGTTTTGTCTGCTGATAGCTAT
This sequence comes from Colias behrii, assembly GCA_029959065.1. Classification (NCBI taxonomy): domain Eukaryota; kingdom Metazoa; phylum Arthropoda; class Insecta; order Lepidoptera; family Pieridae; genus Colias; species Colias behrii. The sequence goes on along the minus strand of JARWMC010000009.1, from coordinate 11,946,693 downwards.
TAATCTATAATGAACTCAATGTCAACTGTGATTTAAGCTTAACCGTATTTATATTGTCCATACGTAGCGCTTACTAAGAGAATTAGAACGTTTCTGATTAGGCTACAGATACAGTGTTGAAGAATGTTAGTTTATTTAGTTGATCTGCTCCTATTGGCCTTAGCGTGGTGATGGCCTTTACGTTGACCCAACCTGTTAGTAATATTCATGCAAAATTTGAAGTAGGCTTTGCTATCGATTGTAGATCACACCCCAATTAATCTTTTAAAAAATATTCAATATACAGTTTTGACTTTCCTACGATTTTATTATATGTGTAGGTGCTGTGCTGACGCAGGATTTTCGGCCGCGTCGCACAGTCACATAGCGTCGCCCTCAGTTGTCCCGTAGCTCGCGCCACCGACCCACGTATTGTAGTTAATAAATTAAAATAGTATATTTTTTGTGTAATTTAGAAGAAATATAAAATTTAATTGGCCGCTATCTTTAATTTCATCTCCCTACACACAGCTACACTAAATTGGTGACCCCGACGTGATCTAGACGACAGCTGTATCGACGTAATATTATATCGACGTGAGTGTGTAGTAGGGTGAATAAATATTCAAAATTAATATATAAATATATATACGGACAACTCAAAAAGAAACTACAGGGCGGTGGCAGCGGTAAAATTTAAATAAATAAATAAAATTTAATAACACATAAAATCTACATATAAAAATTTAATATCACCATGGAACCCGTTAAAGAAGAATTTGCAAGTTTATCGTCAATCTCCATTACGTCCCGCATCCCAGATTTTTGGAAGAAATCGCCGAAGATATGGTTTATTCAAACGGAAGCAGTTTTATCGCCACAGAAAATGTCAGATGAAGCGAAATACCAAATAGTAATTTCTAAATTAACGCCAGAAGTCATCGAACAAGTCACAGACATTTTAATTAGCCCGCTGGAGACCGGAAAATACGAAAAATTAAAAAGAAGATTATTACAAATTTCTGAAGAATCGGAAGATCGACAAATAAAAAAATTAATTGGCGAAATGGAATTGGGTGATCAAAAACCGTCACAATTAATGAGGAAAATGCAAGATTTGGCGCGTGGACGAGTAACAACAGAAACACTTCTAGTTTTATGGCAAAATTTATTACCGCCGGCAATAAGAGCTGTGTTGGCCGTTTCCGAGAGTAAAAGTGAAGATATTTTGGCATCAATTGCAGATAAAGTTATGGAGAGTATGACACCCTTAAACTCGGTATCAGCAGTTCAACAGTCCAGTTTAAGCAACAGTCCAGAAAATAATTTGATTGGTGAGATAGAAAAATTAAGTAATCGACTGAGAAGATTGGAAACAAGAAATAATACACAAAATTTTAGAACGAGGTCACGATCCAGGTCAAGAGGTAGATTTCAACGTAATCAAAGGCATAATCCCAATTGGCTTTGTAAATACCATTACAAATATAAAAACAAAGCGACGAAATGTGTGAAACCGTGCAACTGGAAACCTAGTCAGCGTGAGAAACCAGCGGAAAACTAGCATCGGTGCAGCAAGCGACGGGTGCCTGCGACCGAGTCTACATAAATAACCGTCTCAGTGTTTTGGACAAAAATTCAGGACTAAACTTTTTAGTTGATAGTGGTGCAAATGTGTCCGTCATCCCGCGTAGTGTGGTGTATGGTAAGGTTTATGCAGAAGGTAATAAATATAAATTATTTGCTGCTAATGGAACGGAAATTAAAACATAATATGGTATTCATTTTTTGTCTCTAGATTTGGGTCTGAGACGACCGTTCCGTTGGATTTTTATATTAGCGGATGTAAAGCAACCAATTATTGGTGCGGATTTCTTAGCTAATCATAAATTATTAATTGATTTAAACGGACGTAGATTGATTGATCAAGTAACTAATTTGAGTACTAAGGGAAATATCTCAAATTCTACTGTGCCCACTTTAAAAACTATTATGGAATGTCCATATTCCGATTTATTGAATAAATTCCCTGATTTAACTAAACCTATTTCTTACAAAGAGACGCCAAAACACGATGTTTGTCACTATATCGAGACGACAGGACCGCCGGTGCATGCGAGAGCGAGGCAGCTTCCTCCTGACAGGTACGTAAAGGCTAAAAATGAATTTATTGTTATGCAAGAGTTAGGGATTTGTAGACCGAGTAGTAGTTCTTGGGCAAGTCCACTACATATAGTTCCTAAAAAAGATGGTAATATTAGGCCTTGCGGTGATTATAGACGTTTAAATGCAATCACGAAACCAGATCGTTATCCAGTACCACGTTTATATGATTTTACATATATTTTGGGTAATAAGAAAATTTTCTCTAAATTAGATATTAATAGAGCCTATAATTCTGTGCCGGTTGCAGAAAATGACATAAAAAAGACAGCCGTTATTACACCTTTTGGTTTATTTGAATTTATGCGTATAGGCCCATTAAGAAGAGCTGGAACGTCAACACATTTACACATTGCACATGTTAGGCCGGGAGATACTGACACAAAATTTCGGGTCATTTGTAACAGGATGGCGGTCTAGAGGGGTCTTAGTACGCAATGACAAAAAGAAAAATGATGGTCAGAACGCTGGTACCGGCGGACTAGTCGCGTGGGCGTTAGTCACACTCGTCGGATAAATAGCGAAAGTCCAACGATTTGTAACACAAAAATTTTAGAATTTACCGATAGCCCTTAAAAAAGATGTAGGCGGTAGTGTCATGCCATACTTTTACGATGTGACTTACAGTCCGCCATACCGACGTGAATGCGTTGATTTAAAAAAAACAATTCAACCATTTGTACCGGGCTAACTTTTGCACAGGTAACCATCGTCGTGCAGCCATTTACTAAAATCGCCATGCCATACTTTTCGGACGATTCCAAACCGCTTCCAAATTCCAATTCCGATTCCGATTCCAAACCGCACTACCGCCTACATCTTTTTTATGGGCTATCGGTAAATTCTAAAATTTTGTGTTACAAATCCTTTGACTTTCGCTATTTATCCGACGAGTTCGACTAACGCCCACGCGACTAGTCCGCCGGTACCAGCGTTCTGACCATCATTTTTCTTTTAGTCATTGCGTAATAAGACCTCTGTAGAACCGCCATTCTGTTACAAATGACCCGAAATTTTGTGTCAGTATCTCCCGGCCTATGTATGTGTCATATTTTGCAATTGTTTATAAATACAGGGTGATGTAATTGGTGTAGTACGAATATCTAAAAATCTATGAAGAATTTTGTGATACAGTAAATGGAAGAATTATGGACTATTTTACAGTATTTAATAAAATCATTTAATTTTTTGTTCATTTTCATTAGAAATGTCAATTTTTCTCACCAAGGTGGAAATTTGGATGGTAAGGATCTTGTTATAAAAATATAAATTTTGACTAAAATCGGCATTTTTTTTTTCAAAAATCAAATTACTAATTAATAATCAGAGTTATCACATTATTAAAAAAAATAAGCCAAACTATACACAATTTTTACTTGATGCAATCCTCAAAGATCATGGACATAGTGTATTGCGCCTTCCACCATACCATCCAGAACTCAACCCAATAGAGTTACTATGGGGCATAATTAAAGGGAAAGTAGCATCACAAAATGTGAACTTTAACTTGAAAACTGTGGAAGAATTATTTAGAAGTCTGGATATGTTTAGTGACATTTGGAGAAAGACGCGAGAACATGAGGAAAAATATATTCAATTAGAACCAAAAGTAGATAATTAAACTGACTCATTTATAATAACATTAAGAAATTCCGACGGCGAGTTCTTCGAGCGATGAAAGTTTCAGTGAAGTAGAAGATTACGATTATAATTAAATAGATTCTTCTTCTTCTCTATAGATACTGCTTTCTGAATTGGTGGTAAATGTTAAAACTGTTAAACTGTTATGACGATTCAAAAGTGCTTCTAGAAGAAGTCTAATTGTATAAATGTTTGAGTTTGAGTTTAAAACCAATAATGTGAAAATTATACAATAAACATGTAACACATATTTGTTAGCGCGTATTGGTAGGTATTACGTACTTACTAAAAATATAATATTTCTTAGATATCTTTACTCGACCAAAGTCAGGACAAGACTGCTCCGCAACTGCAGAAGACGTCCGTTATTTAAATCATTATCAAAACAACCATCCGTGTGTTGGGAGTGAGCGCACGTGTTATTTTTATGACCTGAAATTTAATTATTATTTGATAATTGAATGATTATTAATACTTTTATCCAATTGATTATTATTAGAATAAATAATTAACTTCATCAATTGATTTACTTTTAAATTATAATTTTACAGGTAAATTATGAGAGCTTTCATAATTATATTTGCATATATTTATCTACAACGCACCCATTTTACAATTCAAGTCTAAAATGAAACTAGAGTCGCATTTATTTTTGAACATACTGTAAGTGAAATTGCATAAGTGTGAGTACTGTGAACATGCCAGCTTTCCTTAATTGACCGATATGCCGTTTGGTTTGCGAAATGCTGCGCAAACTTTCCAACGTTTCATGCAAGAAACAGTTCTAAAAGGTTTAGATTTCTTATTTATTTATATCGATGACGTCATTATCAGTTCAGAATCAGAAATTCAGCATAGAGAACATTTAGAGCAAGTTTTTGAACGTTTCAATCAATTCGGTATAACTATCAATTTTTCAAAATGTAGTTTTGGTCAGCAAAAATTAGAATTTTTAGGTTATGAAGTTTCTACCGAGGGCATTAAGCCGCTCGAAGAAAAGGTTAAAGCAATTTTAGATTTTCCTAAGCCTAGTACTATAGAAGAACTTAGAAGATTTTTAGGCATGTTAAATTTTTATAGATCTCATATTCCTCACTCGGCTGAACATCAGTCAGAGTTAAATAAATATCTTGGTAGTGCGAAACGGAAAGATAAAAGTAAAATTAATTGGAATAAATTAGCACAGCAAAATTTCGAACAATGTAAGAGAGATTTGAAAAATGCAGTTTTGTTGACATATCCTTCCTTAGATTCCCCATTGTCTCTATGACTGACGCTTCAGATACGTGTATAGGTGCAGTTTTACAACAAAAAATTAACAATATTTGGCAACCTTTAGGATATTTTTCACGTAAACTTACGGAAGCTCAGCGTAAATACAGTACCTATGATAGAGAATTATTAGCGATATATTTATCAATTATTCATTTTCGCAACATGGTTGAAGGCCGCGAATTAATAGTTTATACAGATCATAAACCACTTTGTTTTGCATTTAGTAAAATAGGTACAAATAGGGAAACTGCTCGAAGAACTAGGCAAATTATGTTTATTAGTGAGTTTTGTACAGATATTCGTCATGTAACAGGTAGGGAAAATATAGTCGCTGACACGTTATCGAGAATTGAAACAATAACATGTCCCACCGTGTTAGATTTCGCAGAACTCGCCCGAGCGCAGGAAACGGATGAACAACTTGCAGAAATGCGACACCGGTCAAACGCAAACAGTCAATTTACACTTAAGCGTGTTGCAATGTTCGATTGTAATAAACAAATTTATTGTGAAACATCCACAGATAGAATTCGACCATATTTACCTAAACAATTTCGACGTTTAGCTTTTGATGCTGTGCATAATTTAAGTCACCCGGGTATTAGAGCCACAAAAAAATTAGTAACTGATAGATATTTTTGGCCAGAAATGAATAAGGATATAGGAATTTGGTCTAAAACATGTATTAAGTGCCAAAGAGCTAAAGTCTCAAAACATACTGTATCCGATTTAGGAAGTTTTCAAAACGGCACGAGCCGTTTTGAGCATATACATATTGATCTTGTAGGGCCATTGCCAATTTCATCAGAAGGGCTTAGATATTGTCTAACAATCATAGACAGGTACACCAAGTGGCCCGAGGCTTTTCCATTAAAAGAAATTACTGCGGAGACTGTGGCAAAGGTGTTGTATGAGGGTTGGATTTGTAGGTTCGGTTGTCCCCTTAGGCTCACAAGTGACCAAGGTCGACAATTCGAAAGTAATTTATTTAAGCAACTCATGTTATTAATGGGAATACAAAAGTTGCGGACCACCCCATATCATCCACAGAGCAATGGTGCAGTAGAGCGTTGGCATAGAACTTTAAAAGCAGCGCTTATGGCTCGTTTAAATTGTAATTCTTGGGTTGATGAGCTAGCAACAGTATTGTTAGGGTTACGCACAACTGTTAAATTAGATACAGGCGTAACTGCAGCTCAAATGATTTATGTTAGTAATATAAGGCTACCTGGTGATTTTTATGATACAAGACGTAATATAAAACCGTGTGACGAACATAGTTATGTTGATAAATTGAGGTCGATTATACACAGTATGAAACCTGTATCTAGAATTAATAAATTACCGTGTAAAATGTTCATACATAAAGATTTAATTGATTGCGAATATGTATTTTTAAGAAATGACACCGTACGGAAACCATTACAACCGCCGTATGATGGGCCATATCGTGTCATTAGTAGAAAGGATAAAACTTTTAAAATTCAATTAATAGACAGACAACTTAACGTTTCAGTAGATAGGTTAAAACCTGCATACGTTTTATCTGATGATAATAATATTGTGATTAAGTTCACAGGTAAGTCTGTTAATATGAGTGATAGTAAAATTAATGATTCACTACATACAAAAAAGGTAATTAAAAAAGTAACGTTTGAAACAGACAAATCCAGCTGTAAAAATTATGTTACACGATCAGGGCGAATACGAAAAACGCCAAGTAAATTTATGTTTTAATCATGTACATAGCCATTGTTATTGCAACCATGCAAAGTTGCAAATTGTATGTTGTTGTTTTAGGTCACGTAATTTTTTGAATTTAAAGAATGGTCATATTGAAATATTTTTTCAACATTTTTATTTTCGAACTATATAAGTACATTTTATACAATTATTTTTCTTTATACAATATTATTTTACAATTTTACTATGGGATTAAATCAAACCAAGGAAAGTGTTGTCATAAACGAAAGTATTTCCAATGTTTCAAAGCTGGAAAATAAAATTAATATATTTGGAATCATAATAATTTTCATTGCAGTTATATTAACAAATATGTAAGTTGTATTTCTTGTGTGTTATAAAATTTTAATGATGACGTTTCATACATTGCATTGTTATTGTATTGTCATAGTGTAAGAGACGGGAACAATTTTAATTATATTTTCGTATATGATTTTATTATAGAGCAAGTTTTTAAAAGCCAAACAGAAAACATTTTTTATGTGATTTTATTTTTTACGGGCCCTTGAAGTGGTGAACATACTGGGTAATTTTATCTTTCTTGGCATTTAATTCTTTTTTTTATTCCATTCAAAGATCTAACGATAGTAAATGTTACCATACTGAATTGGCCTATCTTTCAGCTTAGCACACAAAAAAAAATCAAACATCTTCCGCAATAATTGACGTCACCATGAGTGAAAATATCATCGTACTCGGCGATAGGTGAAAAATTGAAAAAAACGTCATAACTCCGAAAATACGAAAAATCGCATAACATACATGGGGGTGATTCGGATAGCCCTCTAGGTCCTCTACCTCCCAGCTTCCGTTCATCACTACTTTTTGGGACATCCTGTATAAATATACCTATTTAATTGCGCTGCAGCCTGCAAGTAAATATTAAATGTTGACAATAGTTTCGGCAAATTACAATTACAATATACAAAGTGTGAATAGGTGGGTCGAATATTATTTTAGCACATGACATATTGTACTATAGAATATAAAATTAAATAAGATGTATTCCTCCTTAAGCGTCGTTAACTTTATATCTTTAGTAGAATAGTACCTATTAATAGTAATCGCAAATATCACTTAATAATCTATACTAATATTATAAAGTGGAAAGGTTTGAATGTATGTATGTATGTATGGTTTTCACGCATAAACTAATGAACCGATTATAATGGTCCGGGAGCCAGCAACAGATTTTATGACCAAGTTCCTCTCAAGCGGTAATTAGTAAAATGCATCAAAGTATAGTATTATGAAGCCTCGTGAACGTCAGCTGGAGCTCGGTTGGGGGGAAGAGCGGTTGTAGCCTCCCACGCACGTAGGAAAAAAAAATACATTCATTCATTTGACATTTCCTCTCAGCTAAAAATTTGTCAAATTGTAGCTAACCCAATATCTCAACGAAAAAAAATAATCAGATATCAGAGTCGATAAATACCAACGATGTAAGTTTTGCAGGACGTCAACGTAAAGTCAGATTGAAATAATTTCTCGTAAATGTTAAAAGAATTGTTATAATTCCAACGGAATATCATTTTAATGGCATAAAGCTACGTAAAAATTAATAAATGCCATTTTTAGACGCCTCCAATACGTTTATATACGTTAATGGTTTTCTGGAAGAAGATAATGAATCGGAAAGAGAGGAAAGTGACTCAAGCCAGAGCGAAAACGAATAAATCATATTGTTATTCTCATTATCATTTTTTATCAAGTTTATATAATAAATATTATTTATCGAGTAACTAGTTCATTTATTGCTAATTGATTATTTAATTATTTAAATATATAAAATTATTTGATTACATACTTATTCGTTTCAAAAATATTGATACTGAATGTTTATTTCAACTCAACTCTTATATTGAAGCGCAATGTCGAATAATTAAAGATACGTCATTTCCTCTCAGATGAAAATTTGTGAGCTGATTGTTAATATACTGATGCGATAAATAAAAAAAATCAGCTAGCAATAAGTTGAGGAAAACCTAGGCAGCTGATGCATATAAATTGGCAATAGATGCTTCTGTCTAACTCCTATGTAATAACTTTCAAAGTATCAGCTGACGGTTTTTCCACCAAGATACAGCCAGCTGACCTATATATTTATCCACAGTTACATATAAGCAGGTATATCATCAGGTAAATTTTTGTTTGAGAGGAAATCACGGAAAATATTATTTTTTTCATGTTCGAGACACCAGCTGACGTATAATACACCATGTTGTAACCAGCTGATTATTTTTTTTCGTTGAGATATTGGGTTAGCTACAATTTGACAAATTCTTAGCTGAGAGGAAATGAATGAATGTATTTTTTTTTCCTACGTGCGTGGGAGGCTACAACCGCTCACCCCCCCAACCGAGCGCCAGCTGACGTTCACGAGGCTTTATAATACTATACTTTGATGCGTCTGACGAATTATCTCTTGAGAGGAAATAATTAACCAAATTTGCACCTGGCTCCCGGACCATAATGAAATTTAGCACACATATAGAGGGTAACTTGGTTTAACACATAGGATAGGTTTTATCTCGGAAATCCCACGGGAACGGGAACTATGCGGGTTTTCCTTTGAAAACGCCGGCGAAAAGCTAGTAATTATTAATATACAAGAAAATTGCAGGGCTACACGTCTACACGTTTTTTGTTAATTGTAGAGCAAAAAGTCTAGAACTCTAGAGTGTGTGTATTTTAACTATATTAACCATTGTATTGACTTAACAAGTTCATAACGCATATCTAATCTTTAAAGTACAACTTTGTGTCCTTTTATTTTATTTAGAAATCGATAGTATATAATATTGTCTCATATTTTGTAAATTGTCGTCTTCTACATTGTATAATACCCAAATCTGGTGACAGGTTCATGTATACACCTTGAAACATTATCAACCCAACATTGAATGCATTAACCACGTCTTACACATGTCTCAAACCATTTGATCGGATATGTAATCAGGTATATTGTCAGCTCATGTCATCGGAACTAAGCTTTAGATTAGTAATTATTACCGGTAATAGAATATGGACCATAGATTATATTGGACTGGAAGTGTAGTGGAATTTTAATGCAATTAAGCGTGTTTGTTATTGGAGTCGTAACTATGTTTTTGATGGACCTATCGTTTTTATATTATGAAAAGATTTCATTGTTGTTTGTTTGCTTGCTATTTTATGTTTAAATTGGTAATGTAAAGAGGTTTGACTTTTGTTTGTTCAATTTAACTGAAAAAATACTGGACAGATTTTAATAATATGAAAATAAATGATTGCATTGTTATTTTTTGTTTTATTTGTTAAGATAACTCAGAAATTACTGGACAGATTTGAAACATAACCATGAGAAATGCTTAGTGTTTCCATTAGAAAGCATTAGAGATTTTTAAAGAACACTAGGCATCGTATTGGGACTGTGCACGATTACAGCGCCAACTAGCGTCCACAACTTTGTGGGCTCTGTCACATTGACGTTTAGGCCGTATATTGGTGAAAAAATATCGAAATTAAAAAATAACAAATATTTTCGACTAATAAATTGTTGTGATACCACGATTTGGGTGGAAAAAAGGTGTTGAAATTATTTTGGTCATTTAAATCAAATGAGGTAAGTCCAAAAAGTGTGTTTAATTTTGATTGTGTCAGGGTTTGTTTAATTCATTTATAGTTGTAGTTTTACAGTAAAACAATAAGAAAAAGTTACTGTTATGGTTTCATTATATAACAGTAAATACATTTAAATGTTCCTGTATCGCTAGTAATAAATTAAATATCGTTTTCAGATCGAAATGAGTATTGTTTTGAAGACCGGGTTTGTGAGTGTTACTCACGATATCAAATTCCAACCACAAACTGTAATTAAAGGAAAGTTGTTGGTATTGGCTGGACATGTCCGAAATGTAGAAGAATTAAGATCAAAAGAAGGGCAGAGTTCAATAATTCATGCTCTCATCATAAGGCAAACGTCTATTACGTTGCCACCTTACAAAACGGTTTTAAACGTGAATAGAGCACGAGTAGTCACTGGTGTTAAATGTAATTGTGTTTATAATCAAAGTGGTAAATGGTTTGGTAATGTTTATTAGCGGACTAATGCGATCAAATAATGATATTAAAATGTATTTATGTAGAATCACTTTGCAATTGACAGATACATCTGATGACAGAGCTTACATTATTTCTACTTTTGACCACCATGAGCGCTGCGATAGATTATGTTACCCCCACCTAATACTTCGCACCCAGCGAATAGGCCCTATTTTTTGTCTCTAGTCAAGCCGGACAAAGAAAGAACAAGCGACATATTATAAATTCCGTACGCTATATTATTCGTAGTTGCTTTTGGCTTAACTCAATTAAAATAAAATTATATTTTAGCCCCAGTAGTGGGCGAAGCACTTTAAATTTTAATTTTACAGCGAGGATAAGTAATTTTTTTATTCTTTAATTAAATTAGTGGTAAAAAGGTATTCATGTAAGTTGTTGACAGACGGTCATATATGTTGTTGACAGACGGTCGTGCATAATACACGTCCTTATACAACTATAAATAACTTTTACTATCTACCCGCTAACGCAATGTCTAAGTATGATATTTGTAAAAAAACGGTTACCAAATCAATACCTGGTTGCGAGTGTAACAAGTGTGAAAGAATTGTTCATCTTAACACCCGATGCAGTGGTCTAACTAATAAGCAGATTGCCGCGCTTAAGGCTGCTCCTAGTTTAGAATGGACCTGCTTGGAATGTCAGCGCGAGTCACCCAGACGTAACTCATCTATTATCATTCCCGAAGACGACGATGAAGACGACACCCATGTACAGATAAACGCGAAAAAGTTGCTGAATAACATAACGAGGGAAGTCGAAAAAGCAATTAAAAGTGAAATGCGCGAACTAAATGAAGCATTACAATTTCATAGCGCTAAATTAGATGAAGTCGTAGAAATCGTCGATACATGAAAACAAACTATTAAAACACTAGAACGGAAGAACATCGAACTAACCAACCGAAATAATAATCTAGAAACTCGTGTCGGTGCATTAGAGCAACGCCTACAAGAAATTGAACAAGTAAAACTCTCAAAATACGTGGAAATCGCAAACATTCCGCATGAAGCTACAGAGGTTGTCAACAAGCTAGTAGAAAAGGTGGCACTAAAACTTAACCAGCCGGTCGAAAGTATCAGGAGTTCACGCCGACTACAAAGCAAAAACCAACCAGCTAATATAATGGTGGAATTAAGAAACGAAAAAGCACAAGAAGATTGGCTAACGGCTGCCAGATCCTACAATACTAAGGTATCAGATGTCTGCCCATCCCATCTAAATAACAACAACACCGTTTTTATTAGAGAAGCCATGACAAAAATGAATAAAAGTTTGCTATGGGAAACCAAGCAAGAACTAAAAATCAATCTAAATTTCAAGTATGTGAAAGGATTCGTTAAAGCTCGTAAAGACGATAGTTCAAAAATTTATATTATTAGAAGCTCGGCGGACATACACGCTATAGCAAAAAGTAAATCCTAAAATTTGTTTTGTATTTATAGTTAACGCTTGCAACAGATCAAAAAATTATATATAGTATGGATGGTTTGTCAGATAATATCTATGAAGTCTTCGATTGTATAAATATAAACGATTTTTTAAACAACATCCCCAATATGCCTATAAATCTATTGTGTATCCACATTAATATAAGATCCGTTATTAAAAACTTTGTTACATTACAACAGTGTATATCATCCGCACAAAAGCGCATTGATGTTATTATACTTACTGAGGTTAACATTGCGGATAATATTAGTAGCTTATATCATTTAAAGGGCTATCAAATGTATACGTCTCTAAGAAAATGTAAAAGGGGTGGGGGTATTATTGTATATGTAAGTAATAAACACACATGTAACGTACACAATGTAAACACAAATTATTTCGAAAACATATTATTCACAATAACCACTCACACAAACTATAATACAAATATTTGTGCAATATATCGTCCCCCTAACACTAATAAACACTTATTTATCGATGAACTTAACAGACTAATAATGAATAAGTGCCCTATAAAAACTGATCTTTATATACTGGGTGATATTAACATAGATCTGCAATCAGACACTCCTATAAAACATAAATATAATAATACAATGCATGGTCTAGGCCTTTTGTGTGGGATCACAGCTTACACTAGAATCGAAACATATAATAATAAAATAAGCAAGTCATGCATAGATCACATCTACACTCGATCACACGCAAAAGATCTATTCACAGCAGCGATCGGTACGACACTAGCGGATCACCGGGCCGTAATGCTCGCTTGCGTCGGGGCTTGTACACAGGATGATACAAATTATAAAACTATGATAGATAATAAAAAATTAAATACATTACTAGAACAAATAGATTGGACATGTACGGACAATATGACATGTCCAATTAATATATATAACTATATACACGATCAATTTAAAAACTGCTATGAAAAATGTGAATTTACTATTAAAATTAAGACTAATAATAAAGAACGAAATAACAACGAGTGGATTAATAGGAAGGTTATACAAGCTTGTGAAATTAGAGACAAACTATTTATACAGTGGACTAAAAACACAAATAATTTTATTATTAAACAAAAATATAATAAATATAGAAATTATGTAAATTCATTAATTAATAAAACAAAAAATAAATACACAAAATATAATATCATATCAAACAAGAACAATTCAAAAAAGCTGTGGGAGATACTTAACAAACTCACTGGTAGAATAAAATCTTCTATTGATTCAATACTGCGTAATGCATTTATTAAGAAAGGGACAACAAGTAACGATATTGCAAATAATTTTGCCTCAACTTTTCACAACAGTGTCAAACAAATAATCCCGAAATGTGTGGAACCATTGCTTGATAAAAAATGCTATGAACACTCGGCAAATGTAAGCATGCGATTTAAGCGAGCCGACGCCAATTCAGTGGCCAAAATAATTAGAGCATTAAATAGCAACAAAGCTCCTGGGTTGGATAGAATAAGAGCAATTGACGTTAAATTACTTTGTGAGAAAATAAAAAATACCTTGGCAAATTTAATAAACACCAGCATCATAAGTGGTAAATATCCGACAGAACTTAAAAAAGGCATTGTTCGTCCAATTCATAAAAATGGTAACAGAAACGATTATGACAAATATAGACCAATAACCATATTACCTACTATAGACAAAATAATAGAAAAGTATATTAGTAGCCAAATTTACAGTTTTTATGAACGCAACGACATATTAACAAAAAATCAATACGGATTTCAACCGCATAAAAATACAACACAGCTGCTTTCCACCTTTACAGATAGTCTTTATAAACACCTTGACAGTAAAAAGCATGTCCTAATCGTATTTATTGACTATAGTAAGGCGTTTGACACCTTAAGGCACAGCACACTGATAAAAAATCTAAATGATAGCGGTATTAGAGGAAGTCTCTTGACATGGTGTGAGAATTATCTCCAAGATAGATCATATCAAGTTCGAGTCCTCAATGCTGACAGCTACCCAGTACACGTTACGGAAGGCACGGCACAGGGTTCGGTCCTCGGACCGCTGCACTATCTAACATATGTAAACAGCCTCTCCAATGCATTAAAACAGTGCGAGATCTATCAGTTTGCTGATGATACGTGCCTAGTTTCAAATGGTAATAGTGTAGATGAGGCACTAACAAAACTTCAAAGTGATTTTGATACTCTCATTAGGTGGTCCCACGACGCAGGATTAGTACTCAATGCTTGCAAAACAAAATTAATGTACGTTAGTTCAAGTCATAACCGCAGCGCAATTTCACCAAAATTAATAGCTCATAATCATAGTTGCCTACATTCCAAAAAATGTGACGCTATACATGCTTGCTCATGTGACGCTATAGGTCTCGTTAGCAATCACACATATCTTGGCTTAATCATTGACGATCGATTAAATTGGAAAGCTCACATAAACCACGTTTGTGATAAGCTTAGAGCCATATAAGCTAAATTCTCTCTAATCAAATACAAAGTGCCATACAAAACGCTACTGTTACTTTATAAAGCTCTGGTGGAGTCTATAATACTATACGGACTATCAAGTTATGGGAGAACATACAAAACACATCTCGATAGCATTTTTTCACTACAGCTACGTATCCTAAAAGTAATTGTGCCAAGTAATCTTAAAACAACTTACAATGACGACTATAGAAAATTATTCTCTTTTCTAAAAATATTACCTATTCACGAACAAGTTGAACTAGTGTTATTAAAACAATACTTTTTTACAGATAATTTCATCAAAATAAAACACTCTTATTATTCAGCTCGTAGGGCGGACCTCTCAGTTCTTCAGTTACCAAGCTATAATAACCTTTATGGAAAAAGGAGGATACGGCTCAGCACACCTTGGAGTCGTGTCCGGCGTGGATAGCGGAACGCGATGCACTGCGTGCTATGGTTGGATCTGACCTCTCACTTCCGATCGTGGTTGGTGCTATGTGTGAAAGAGAGGACGCAAAAAGAAAGTGCTGAGCGCGACCGGGAGCGCAGGAATCCCGTGCGTCGCAGAGCACGCCGCAGGGGACGTCGGGTCACTTAGTAGACCTGACGAGCTCTTGCCTTTAGCGTTGCAGAGTGTGCGCGGCGGGGGCTGCGCACATTCAATAGGCAACGCGAGAAGGGTGACAGACTGTTGTGGCTGCAGTCTGTTGCAGTGATAGGCATGCGCGTGGGGTAGTCGCGACTACATACGAGTGGATTGCCAATGGCAGGCGCGCGAGGGGTACCGTGAGCGTTCCCACCGGAGATCCCGGGATCCCCTCTTTACTTGCGCGGTAGTAGGCCACCGTGAGGTTTTAGTCAGTAGGAGTCTGACATAACCGTGCTGCTGCCCCCGAAGCAGTCGGTATTCATGATGAATTTCCTCACGTTAAAAAAAAAAAAAAAAAGTGTTATTAAAACAATACTTTTTTACAGATAATTTCATCAAAATAAAACACTCTTATTATTCAGCTCGTAGGGCGGACCTCTCAGTTCTTCAGTTACCAAGCTATAATAACCTTTATGGAAAAAGAACATTAAACTACGTAATCCCTAACTTAATAAATAGACTACCTAAAACACTTAAAGATACACTAACAGATAAAAATATTAAAATAAAACTAAAAAACTACTATGAACAATTAATTATTGATAAATATTCATAAGTACGACCATGACTAAAATTATGTATACTTATCTTAGACTAACGCCATAATTTGTATTTGAATATGTGTATATATACATAAAATACACACATACATTATCTACTGACATATAATTGTGTATGTAAAAAATGTAAATCAATTTATCAATTAATTAATTCTGTAAGCGAAAATCAACACCCTGTGGGTGCAGAGTGCAGACCGCAGTTGCGATGAGATGTGGATTGTTTTTTTTTTGTTTCTGCCCACGTTTGTTGTTTCTTATGATGGTTGAATAAAAGATGTATTGTACTTGGATGTTGCGGGATATTTTTGTTGGTTTTGTAAATGAGTGTCTGTAGTAACTAATGTGTATTTTTGTTTGTCAATATTATATTATCGAATCTTTATTTTCTATGTCGACGGCGCTGGCGCGCGGTGAATCTCTAAAGAGATTATGTTTGTGCCAGTTTAGTTTGATTTGTAATGAATTGTATTATTGTAGTAAATATATAAATAAATAAATGTATGAACCCTTTTTCAGGGTTAAAAGACTTGATACCTCGGAAGGCATACATACTTTTAATATATTAATTATAATTTACTAGCTTTCCGCCCAAGGCTTCACCCGCTTTGTTAATAAAATATAAATAATATAATAAATTCTTCCTCTTGAATTTAAAAAAAGCGGCAACAAAATCGGTTGCGTAGTTTTCAAGATTTAACAAAGGGACATAGGGACAGTGTAAGCGACTTTGTTTTATAATATTATGTAGTGATGATAGTGACTTTGTACCATTGAGCATTAAACATTTATATTTGTAAAGTCTTGACTGAAAAAGAATTATTATTAACTACCTATTACACATTTAAAAAACACCCAATTGCTAATTTATGTAGCATATTATGTACCACCACAATTTTGATGACTACGACAACTCATAAATAAAAATCCGTCCAATGGCTTGAGCTATAAGGCGTGCCAAAGAAACAAACAAACATACACTCAAAACACACAACCTCCCTTCTTTCATAGTCGGGTGATTATAGGATGTTATTAAGTGTTTTTCACTTAATCTGTGGCATGTTGCAGTAGATGGTTTTGCACTGTCTAGTTGTGTTAGTAGGTTTGTGTATATTATGTCAAAGTGGTAATACTAATGTTGTATTGGATAATGGATACATTACTGTCGTAATGAGCTTTGCTATTGCAGGTGGTAATAATGGAGAAAGATGGGATATTCTGCAGAGAGAAGAGAAGATCCATCACAAGTTTCACCAGTCTAGTTAAGAGGTCCTGAAAAAAAGTTATAGGAAAACTGTGTATTATAATAAAAATATTTTGTAGAATAAGTTATTTTCACTTTTCTAGAAGTGTAAAGGCCATTTTTACCTATACATTTTGACATCTTTTTCATACGAATTTGTAGTATTTGTAACATCTGACACATCCAGAAGTTGTGAAATTCACCCTAACAAAAGAAGCAATATTCTTAGCCAATTTCATATTTTACCTTAATACTTATACAAACATAATTTCAAAGACCTGTATTTAAAAATATATTTTTTCCTATTTACTTACCTAAATATACAAGAAACAAACCAACCTTGTAGGTACAGTACTCAGTAGTACATATAGACGCTCTAAGAAGACAGATTTACTTAGCGTCCCGCAGGCAGGTCTGCGGTTCGAGGCCCGTCAGAGTCAAACCGTTCAGTGCACTACGTTGTTTGTCCGCAAGATTCCTTACGGGAAGCTTGCAAATGAATAGCGGCAATGAATAAATTTGTTAAATTTACAGACGTGCCTTTTTACCAAAGTACAATGTCTCCTAACTAGTAAATTTATAAAGGCTGAGCCATACACTTCCACTATTACTATATTTTTAGTATAGACTTTTCAAATGAGAAAAAAAAATTGGTTGTTTGTAAAGTAGGTTTACGATCGAGATGTTTACGTGATAACATAATGCAGTGGCAGCGCTCGAGATGAGACGGGAGATCGGTCCGTCTCTCTCAAGTTATACCTGCGATCGCGCTCGTGAGGTTTTGGTGTGACACAAGTTTCTGAACATGTCACCCGACTAAAACGATTTTAAAAACGTTATCACGTTAAAAAAACATTTCACTCTTTTTCTTGCAATTTTCTAGCTAAATTTAGAAGTCACTGAATGTTTTTATTAATTGACAACCGTTACTAATGATGTAGATCTATTAGTATAGCATAAACAAGTACTTACGAGTAAGTCTTGGTAAATATATTTCTAACATAAAGCAACGAGCAAAAGAAAAACAATTTGTTACTGTACATGTCACATAAATATTTATATGGCAACAGAAGCTAGTTTGATAAGAACATAATCTTACTAAGACGACATAAAACAGTAAATTAGTCAGCCGTCATTATCACGGAAACACATTAATTCGAAGAAAGACCCTAACAAATTCTTACGACTGATATTATGGCCTCTTACGAAACAGAAATGAACGTCCTAATGACACTGGTATAAAATAGTTTTACGAATGGCGTATCTGTATTATTATTTGATTATTCTTTGGCCGCTAGTTCATTAAGTGCTGCGTCTTAGCAATTGTAGGATATCTTGTAAATTTAAAGGTCTATGGTAATGTAATGTATGTTAATTGTGGTGTGGTTTGTATTTTGTTTTGTAGAAACATTTTAATATTAATCAAACAAGAAAGCAGTTAAATAATTCGAAATATTAGGAAAAGTTTAAATAGTATCAAAGTTTATATTGCAGTTTTAAACCTATCAATTTAATTATTAAACTAGCTTATCTAACCATCTTATATCGTAGTTTGTTACAAATAAACATTATTATGCAATTAATTGTAAACAAAGAGTTTTAACAATAGATTGATTACGTACCAAGGCACTATTACCATACATTTAATTAAGCTATTATACGAATTCCACTAACTATAAAGTTGTTATTATTAAGTACCAATTACTAGAACTGTCAAAATATATAAAGCCTATTTGTACTACATCTATGACGTCATCGCTGTATCGTTCTGAATAGCACTTTTAGATTTCCCACTGTAAGCATGTAAAGCTGAACTAATTCATAGAGACCTTTTGTACTTTTGTTTCGGAAAAGCAACCGAAATAGCTTCTGTCTATCAAAAGTGACTCGACAGTTTGTTTCTCTAGTTCATAGTTTGTGAAGCCTCTTTGAAAGCCTAATGCAGGGGTGGGAGACCTTTTAAATTTGTAAAGGGCGTAATGCTTTCAATTTTTTTGGCTAGCAAAGGTATTTTATATTTTAAGTGACTTTTAATTTCAAACAGCAAAAACGTTATTGAGTTAAACATGATTTTTTTTTAAATTACAACTTATTCATTAATTCATTTTATTAAGTTTTATGCTCAAATATAAGAACCAGTTATTATTTATATCTTGACGACATTTCATTTTCATTTAATTTTATACTCGTATGTTGTTTTGTTTTATAATCTAAAACTTTTTAAACTTTTATAAATAAACATTATTTCGTCGCTAATTGACATACAGAAATAGGAGCACGGGTTACAATTTATTCCAGATCTTTTATTCAAATTTGATGAATATGTAAAATTTCCAAAGGTTTCTCGCACCGGGCTAGTCTGATACCAATTTTAGAATCTCGTTGGTTTCTGCTAGAGTAGACTTTATGCCATGGGTTTAAGGGTGAGAATAGAATAAATTAAAAACATTTTTCTCTTAAACTTGTTCAAACTACTGTTTTGGCCGGCATGACGTTTACAAAGTGAAGTTCTATTCGATTTTAGGAAAGATAGCAATTTGGATTAATAAAGGAATATTAAGTGTAATTTTTTGCCGGTTTGATGTTGTCTAGTTTCGAAATTATTGCAAAGGCTTTTACAATAGCAAGTAATTGTTGACATTCCAATATAAAATAATATAAAAAGTACTGAAAAAGAGTTTCATTCTCAGCTCAATTTTTAACAATATGTATTTTAGTTTAGGCTGTAGCGATTAATGACATGACAAAAACAAAAGGTTTATCCATTTCTGATTTTGATTCCCACTATGATAGCGTTTTAATTATTGCGTGTATATTCCTTATGTCATGTAGAGTGTGATCAAAAGTTTAAAAAATAAGAGGTCAGTGTGGAAGTGGATCAGCCAAGGAAAACGTGTATGCCACCATTTTCCTCGTCCGATCTGCGTCCACATTTACCAAGCTTCACATAGCAATTGCTTCGCGAAGCAGGAAGCTGCTTACCTATTGATAAATCAAATGACTAGCTTTGATGCAGCGAACTATCCAACCTGAAAATAATTGATTGCTATTTCAATTTCTACGAACTTGTCTTTACAATACATATTTTTAATACTCTGATAAGTACATTCTCAAGTATAACTTTGATTTCATAAGGTTTTACTACTCCACGCTAATCCCGGGTCAGCCATGTTTGACACGGTCGACAAAACAAACATGGTGACGGCGGCCATTAAAGTGTTTGTTTAGGCTATGTTATCCGTTATTACCACAGTATAAAGAGAAAAGTAGGCCAACTCCTGGCGTTTAGGAGCGCACGGTACCTAAACTCGCGAGGTGCAGGGTTGTCACTTGTCACATGAATAGGAACCGAGCGGCGATGTGTGCGTGCGTCAAGATTGCGTACCTACGTACATGAACGGGGGGAGTGGCCAAGCGCTCCGCGTACATACAAACGGCGCAATGTACCTTTGTTCGAAGATAACTTACTTTTCTCTTTATACTATGTTATTACTCGGTTATTTTTGTTGACATGTACCTTAAATTGGCCGTGGTTGTAAGCACAAATGTTTTGTAGTCAGGATTAATTAACTACAAGCCTGGAATGGTGTGTTTAATTGGCTTTTGTGTTTTGTTAGGAACGACAAATTTTTATACAATAATTGACTATTATACTAAAGCGAAAAGTAGATGTTACACGTCATAGAATTTTATGTTGCCTGGACATGTTTTGTGTTGTTTTCCTTCATTGATTGGAGCAGTGATTATAGGTATGGATAATGTTCTTAATTTGTCACAATAAGTAAAAATAAAAAAATATTTTTCATAAATATTTGTAACTATTAATTAATAATATGAAGCTAGCCAGGTCATCTATAATTTATATAATCAGATTCTTATATACCTACTATGTTCAATTATGCTTGTGTATTATATTCTACAAATTGCTCAGAATTTCCCCTCATTTTTAATTAGAAGACAATATGAAAAATCCGAGATTAAGCGAATTTCTCAAGAGAACATATTAAATTACATTTCCGATCGTATTTTCTTTAAAATTGATGAATACTTGAAATTCTAATAAGCCATGTCCAAGGTTTTTTCTGTAAATTAAAACTTTCTTTACGAGATAAAAAAATATTACAATTTCTATAGTAAGGTGAAACAATGACCGACATTAATTAAAAAGGCTGTGGCTGAGGCTATGGCCATCCTGCTTTGCGATGTCATTGTAACTGATCTTTTTTACACATCCTATGTATGTCTTATATGTATTATAATCTGGTTATAGGTATTCTACCATAGACTTAATTAAAATTTTTGTTATCATACAGATTTAATAAAATGATTTTGATTCGATTCGACCATTTAAAATTTAAAGTTATGATATTAGAAAAAAAAAATAGATTAAAACCTTTAAAACTAACTGCTAGACTGTAGTTCAAAGAATCGAATATTTATTATATAATTAAAAATCCTTTTTTTATATTGTTTATTTCGATTTCACTCCATTTTACGTTGATTCACATTATATACTTTATGTATCTGTCGTGGCCATATCGTAGATTTGCTCATTTCATGATATGATCGATCATTTCACGAAATGGTCGCATTTCATGAAATGGCCAACATAGTTTGATCAGATCGTTAAATCGTCAACGTTTCACGATTTGGCCATCCACATTTGGCCAGATCGTATAAAATATAAAGAGTCCATAAAATATTAAAATTCAGAATATTCTAAAAACTTGTTTAATGTCATTTAAGTTAGTGTCGCGGCAGCGGCCGGCGAATGCTAGAAGCGAATCGTTTTTGCAATAAAAAACAGTTAGGTTAGGTTAGGTTAGACTTTGATAAACAACGCACGAGCCGAGCGAGCAAAGCGAGCGTGCCGCGGCAGCGGCCGGCGAGTGCCAGAAGTGGATCGCTTTTTAAAAAACAAACAATTATAATACTATAGTAGGATATATAAATATATATCCTAAAAGAAAAAATGCGTCTTAAATTATTTTATTTAAGACGCATTTTTTCTTCAATACATATAAGATATCAGTAGTTGTGATTCACGTGTTGGCGAACCCGCAAATCAGTGGTACCCCATCCTAAAAAAAAAAAAAAAAAAAAAAAAAAAAAAAAGTTTGGACTCTTTTCCCACTAAAGCGGCCACGCTGAGTCGATAGCACTCACTCCCGAAGCGATAGGATGCACGGTTTCGGAGATGTGCAGATCGATTAACTCTTATCTAATTGATATCCGGTGGGTCATTAGCGTCCCATGGTTCACCTTTTCCTATTAGCTAATTACACCGTCCGGCGTTCTTATCTATTACTCATTGTGCACCTCGCTTATCACTGCTTTTGTATTAAACTTCTTTGTTATGACCTACCTCACTATTCTAACCAAACGATGTATTATTATATTCAAGAAAAAATACGTCTAAAATCGTATAACTATATTTATATATTATCGTACTATATTATCATAATTGTTGCTTTTTTAAAAAGCGATTCGCTTCTGGCACTCGCCGGCCGCTGCCGCGGCACGCTCGCTTTGCTCGCTCGGCTCGTGCGTTGTTTATCAAAGTCTAACCTAACCTAACCTAATTGTTGCTTTTTTAAAAAGCGATTCGCTTCTGGCGTTGTTTATCAAAATCTAACCTAACCTAACCTAACCCAATTATTTTTCCGGGTAATCTGATGTATCGAACTTTGTTACGAGCTACCTCGCTATTCTGAATCATCAATAAAACACATTCATTTTACTGCCATTTTTATTTCCAAAATGTTGTTGCTTATTATCTACTGGTTTGTGTATTTGGCGACCATTTGTCCATTTTGCTATATAAAAATAATTATTGATGAACATTTGAATTGTAGCCTTATCTACTTATAAAATAGGAGCGAAACATCTCATCCACTAAAATATCGTTGTACAGTGTGTTCCCTGTAAATATGCTCGTAAAACTATGCATTGAATATCCCTGAAACTTATATAGCAAATACATTAAGCAATATTCTCCACAAACTGAAGTCCAATCATTCTGAATCCTATCAACATTCCAGTCCCATCTCTTACAATTCCTTTTCAAAAACTGGAGATGATATCGCTCAGGTGTTCGTCCATATGAATCAAAATATTGACCGATGCCATTCGTATCGATATGTACAGCTACCCAGTGTGAACCCGGTTTATCATCCGCATCCAAATTGCATATTATATACGTTGGTACATGGGTATACATAGGCAGTCTATTAGCAGCATAAACATTATTTTCTAGACTGGGATGAATCTTTTTCATATGTTTTTGTAATTCTAGTGTATCCATGATATTACTGTTATTAGCAGATTATTACAGTACCAATCTATTCAATGGTTGTCATAGGAATGTTCAATTATAGTGTTTTGTATAAGATTAAATAGGAAGTTTGTAATGAAATAAAAAATAGTAAATTGCATACAATTTGTTTTATTTAATTTTATAATGTTTCCTTTAGTTACATATACACAAAATGCATTAAGCATAACACATAAATCTAAAATATAACACACATTATAACCTTAACTACTATAGTCTACAGTAACATTTCTATTTTTATCTATTTCAATAATATTATCAAACTCAGCATAAACAATACAGTTAATTGTTTGTGTTAGTGAGGATTCAAATCGTACTTCTAATCTTACACTACCATGCTTTATGAGATTCCAATGAGCTGATGAGTTAGCTGATAAATCAGGAGTTAAATCAAATGCTAAAAGACAGTAGCCTTTGGCATACTGTTCACGAGAGATTGCATTTCCTTCATTAAGAAAGTGAATACCAGTCCCCGAGAATAGAGTATGATATGCCGATGTGAATATATTATTATTAAAAGATGGTTGCAAAGCTTTTGAAGGTATTTGTTGACCATCAATATATAAGCTGAAAGAGTTAATACCATAGTTTTCAAAGTTAAATGGATTTTTAGTAAGTGAACCATTAAATGCGGAATTGTTCACAAATCCAATAATACATCTTTTGGGTACCTGTCCCAAGAATATATTATCAAGAGTTTTTCCTTGAACACCTGATGGAATTGTTAAAACTTTAACTTCAGCACGAGTAATAGGATATTTAGCAGTTGTAGAAGCTAAAACTTTCTGATGTGCGAGTAATACACTTGGATTAATTCGTGCTCTTCGAACAATAAGAGTTGCATCCGTAATGCAAACTTTAAACTTTTCATCATTTGACCCAGCAATTAAATTAAAACTCTCTCTTGACCGAACTAATTTTACACTCATTTCAACACCATTAATTAAAAATTTATCTTGATTGAAAATGTCACCATGAAGATGACCAATCATTTCTATTTCCCGGCTTTCATTAACTAATTCCTGTCTTTTAGCAAATCCTGTGTTTTTACCATCTGTGGAATCCATTTTGCCTGCTGTATCATCATACCAAAGACTACAAGTAAGATGAGATTGTTTAGCAGCAGGAGCATAGTTTAAAAGGGTTTCCATGTATGCTCGATAGGCATAGGTATTATTAGGTGGTGATACAAGTTTTTGGTTTAAATAAACATCGAGTTGACTAAAAAGTGAATGCAACCAATTATTTACAGGTGCTACTACTGTAGCTGATAACAAGTTTGTTGAATCTTGATTTAATACTTTTGCCTTTATGTGGAGTAATGTATGAGACAAATCTATGTAGTCATCGCCTGTTCCAGGAACTTGAAACTCGATAGGTCCATCATCAGCAAGAGATGAAATTGGTTTATAGTGAATCCACAATCCATTTTCAATGCTTGTTTGTGTGGACGGTAATGCAAACAAATCTAATTCTGACTTAACGCACTCACAAGAATGATTATGAAGGAAAGACATACTTAATTTGAAAATATATCTTTGATGTTTTTTGGTTTTAGACCAAGTTTTTTCGTAGCTTTCACTTTAGCTGTTAGTGGTGGAATGAACGAGGCCAATCGTTTTCTTTTAGTTATATACCCAGATCCTGTCATGTTTAATCGATCAATTTTGTTATCAGCCTTTCGTTTTAAGTTCGTACTAACTTGCTTTAGACGATCTTTTATTGAGGCTTCCATAGGACGGGCTTGAATCATATCCGATAAAAGTCCTACTCCAGCGTTTAATGCCTCCTTACCAACCACTCGAGCACCACTTGAAAGTAAAGGTAAAACTGATCTAAATAATCCTCCTAAGAAGCTCCCAATACCATGACCGCGTTGGTATGGTGAACCCTTATAAATTACTCCAACTCCTGATCCAGCTTGATGTGAATAATAATTTTCATATGGACATTTATGATGATCATGAGGAGAATACATTATTATAATTTGCGGAAATGTAGTTTAATACACACGGTCCCAAACTGGAATGGTATTTTTTGTCCTGCGCTCGATCTTATATCCATTTCCAGCGTATCGAACTCTCTTCGCATAACGGGTAAGTAGTGAGGTGGAGAGAAAACGTGCATTTTATACGCACCATAAATGTATTTTGAAGGATCTAATGAAATGACTCTTAATAGCGGAGTCATAACATCACCCACAATCTGAGGATCAATAATGTCGCAATATAGAAATAGTTGAGATGGTAACCCTAAATGTAAATTAGCAGGACACTTCCCAAAATTTCTGTCTAGGAGATTTGTATTTGGTTCATAACCTAGTTGTAAACTTAATTTGGGTGATAATGTTACGGATGTTATATTTTTATCCAAAACAGAAACAGACACAAATTTTGTTATTTCATCATAACGAAATTTCAAGTTCTCTCCGATACCATTTAATGCTCTCAAAATATGTTCAACGTTATCGTAGTTGGTAGCGGGAATATGTTTTTTGTAGTACACTGTTGATGGTTTATCTTCATTAGGAATTAACATGGTTTTTGTGATGTATACAACATTTTCATGATCTTGAACAGTAAACATTGTGCATGGATATTGAAACTCGACAACTCCAACCAACCATTCACCTTCTAATTTCATAGCTTTTGGTAATTTTGTTGAAAAATTTGTGGTCTTGTTATCAGGAAAGTATTCCATTGAACTATTGCTGAGCAAAGTTAAATAAAAACTTTCTTTATTCATATTTCTTTTAAACTAGAAGCTAAAATCCAACTGTTAAATTTATCTGGATAACCTTTCCACTTCACTAATACTTCTTTTCTGGTGCCCGAATAACGAGTACCAATTATTTTATCTATTTTATATTGTGAGGTGGGGTTGTAAGTGACCTTCTGTAATTCTCTTTCATAAAAAGTACCAACTATTGGTTCATTTTGTAAATCTGTAATTGTATAAACAACCCATGGAGATCTATCAATTATTGAAGATATAATAAATATTTCATCACTCCAATTTGATTCATATCCTTTTTGGAAAACATGTTTATATTTAGTTATTCGAACATAATCACCCACGTTGAAATTTGGTTTTGAATTTTCTAAAGAAAGTTTGTTTGACCCTCTATCATAAAGATTAGTCCAAACTGTCATAATATTGTTGGAACTTACATCACATGGGCACATCTTAATACTCGAGTGAATGCTGTGATTATAAGAGTATATTAAATCTTGTAAAACATCTATATATCTATAAGTATTATTATGAGTGAAATAACGCCACATTTTCATTTTTAGAGTTCTTTGAAATCGTTCAACAATACTAGCCTTAATATCAGGATTGTTAGTGGTATAGTAATTTATCTTTTTGGATTTAAAGTATTTTTGTACATCTTTTGAAACAAATTCTGTACCTTTATCAGATTGTATGTGAGTAGGGGTTGAATTACTTTCAGTAAATATACTTTCAAAACATTCTTTAGTTGTTTCTGAGTTTTTCTTTTTCATTGGTCTTGCAAAAGCATATTTACTAAATACATCAATAACACAAAGTATGTAGTTGAAACCATCATTATATTGAGAATAAGTTCGCATATCACTTAAATCGGCTTGCCACAGCTCATTAATATTTGATAGAATGTACCTATTACGCGGGAATTTTTTCCGAATGGGTTTATGTAATGTATATGTTTCTTGTGATTGTAACCATTCCTTCACTTGCTTTTTATCCATTTTACCCTTCATAGCTTTTGATAATTTATCAATACTACCAAAACCAGCGGGGTTAGATGGATCATAATAAATCCTGTTAATTTCTTCTAGTACGGGGTCCATTTTTCCCAATCGATCTTTTTACGTATTTTAGTTATATATCTTTTATCTCCACTGCTCGGTGTAGAAAATTCTTGAACTTCAATCTCAGAGGTTTTGTTCAGATCTTTCGCTTGAAGTTGGTTAATAAACTCACATCTCTTTGGATTTCCAATATAAGTAAGTGGTACTTTAATATCTTTCAATGCTTTAGCAAATCTATCCCACCCTATCGGATCACTTTTTTTTAAGGGTCTAAGTGAATCATTTATTAAATCAACAATATTACTTCCTGGAATTTTTTCATTATCAATTATGACTGTGCCTTCATTATCCCAACGTATTTTACTTTTACTTGTTCCAATTAAGTTTAATAATGACTCACCTTTTTTATTATAAGTTTTTGGTATTAAACTGAGTATTTGTGTTGGTGAATACAGTGGATTTGCCTCACTTTCTATACTTTTAATGGAACCTTTCTCCTCCAACAAAGATTCAGCATCAACTGAACTTTTTAGATCTCTATCTTTATTTTTAAAACCAATTTTAGACTCATTTGAATATTCATTAGATGTATCAGAATAAATTGGTAATCTGAGTGGTTGACGATCCTCTTCGGTAAAGTGAAGGTATCTTTGTAGTGTTTGTAAATATAACATCCACTTCTTTCGGTCTTCCGTCTTACTATTCATAATATTTTGCATTTCAATATCTAATCGAGACAAATTACTTGTATCCTTATTTTCTTGTTTTAATTTTTCAATCAATCCAGGTTCAATAAGTATCATTTTCTTAGCATTTTCCATGTTAACTGGCTAGTCCACTTACTAATCCACTCAATATTGCACCTAATATTATTGGTAAGAAAGTCCCTCCTTTTTGTATAATAATATTTTTTCTTAGTTTATGTTTACACTTACGCACCAGTTTACGGAGTATATTTTTGTGTTTATTCAATTTTTGTTTATCTTGATCTTTAAGTGGTATCTTTCCTTGTAAAACGTTATGAATACATTCACAAATACAATTTATTTCTTTTTCATCACACGTTTTAAGTAATGCTCTTTGATGTTTTGGTTTAAGCGTATGCAAAGCATTTAGCAAATGTTTATGCGTTGTGACTCGACGATGCATCATTTAGAAATGATTTGAATTGTTTGATTCTTGGTGTATTTAAACTCTTTCGTGGGGACGTAGACTGTACAGTGACCATTAAATGGGAATACATTTGTCTTGATACGACAAAAATCATTTGTATTCTGTTTTAAATCTACCATTAAATATCCATGTGCTTCTAAAGTTGCATCCCTGTAGGCGTCTTCAATGAATTTTGTGTTATCTGGTGACACTTGTCGTGCTAAATATCTTATTTGAGTTTTATCTCGAGGGTTTTTAAAATAAATTATATAACTTGAGTTTAAAGAAATGTCTCTTTGACCTTTACCTTGATGAAATAAATTTTGTGTTAAATAAAATACACTAAGGTTCCGGTGATGACTGCCTTTTGTAAATATATCCACAATTCTTCCATCAGACTCTCTCATTAGATCATCAATAATAATAAGGTGTGGGTTTTCCCCATCAAACATATTAAGATTTGGAATTCCTTGATGATAGTTAACATTTGGTAAATTATATAAAGGTTGCATTTCATCAAAGCACCATGTGATATGATTAAAATCACAATTACATATTTCCTTAACTGATTTTATGAAATTTGTTACAAAATTTGACTTCCCACATCCACTTGGTCCGGCCACAATAGCAGTAAACGGATGGATAAAGTGAAACATTTCACACGTCTAGAGTTTAAAGGGATGAAATAAAAAATGAAAATGTTGGTGTAAAAATTTAATATATATATTATATTGCTAAAAATAAATGATCTGTTTACTATTTCTAACACAATTAGTACTTATCAGAATTTCACAATCACCTCAACATCAAATTTAAGTACACAAATAAAAACTACAATTATTTTACATTATTTACAATCAAACAATACTAAACTATTATAAAACTATTAATAAACTATTATATAACATTATAGCAATATCATAATTTTTTTTACAATCAGTACAAATTTTGTATACACACACAGAAATAATAGTAAAAAGTCACTTATTTGTATATACACACAGAAATAATAGTAAAAAGTCACTTAGCGTAATTTATAATGTCCCCAAGCCAATGTATCAATGTTGTTGTTCATAATACATCGTTTGGTATCATTATATGATAAAGATGTTTTATTTATTTTTTGTGTAAAAATAGTGTGTTTGATTGACTTAAATCGAAGCATACTACAATATAATACATTTTTATTAAACAAACACGATTTGTAATTTTCCATATTCATTTTTTTGGTAACACTTTTGTTAACCCCTTTTGCCTTTGCTATAAATTTATCTTCTATTTCTAAGGCATACATTTTTGATCGCAACCCTACAAATTCCTTCAATACTTTACCATTATTCTCATCTTTAAAAAAACCTAACTTTTTTTTATTTATTTTTGGATATCCGTAAATATTATTTTCCGGGTAATCTGATGTATCGAAATAGTGAGGTAGATCTGGTTTTATATCCTCATAAAAATTGTCTGTAAAAATTTGATATATCAAACTATCGGTATCGGTGTACAATAACTTAATTTTATTATGAAACTTTTTAATCATGTAGTTGTAATGAAATTCATACATAAGGGTCTTAGATATATCTAAAATACAAAATCCTAAATAAATCGGCTTATCATAAATTAATTTTGTTTTACGTAATTGTATTGCAACTAAATGTTCTGAAAATATTGATAAACTATGGAACTCTGGTTTTGCAATCCAATCCTGAGCACCTAAAACTTTACCACGATTATCCCAGTGAGTTAGTAGTTTAACGTTTACTCTTTTTTTAATATTTTCCATAGTCTTACCGAAGACAGAATTATTCATTAATTTAAAAAAGTCTTTTTCGAAGTTTGATGTAGCTAACGTTCTCAAAGTAGTATTTAAGTCTATGTATTTCTTTAACCAAGAACTCTGTTTAAATTTTAAAATTCTATGTACTTTAATTAATTTCATTCCCATTTCAATGCATTGTTTTAAATTCCTGTAGTGAATGATGTATTTATTTTTATTATTTAAATTAGGAACTAATTTAGTTTCATTAGTATTACCCACACATATGTTTTCAGGACATAACGGAAAGTCAGAATGCAAATTATGAAGTTCATCAGGATATTCCAAATCAACTTCTAAAACATAACCGAAATCAGAGTTATCCGGCACATTATAATCTGTATTAGAATCTATCCATTCGAAACCGCCAACAGGAAGAGATTGAGACATTGCCCAACCATATAAATTATTCGCATCAAAATATGTTAGATATGAATTAGGTTTTTCACTATCATAATCCTCCATGAATTTATTATTTGCTCTAGCAAAACGATTGCTACACTGAGATACACCCCCTCTAATACCAGCTTTAAAAAAAGCAATTTTGTCATAGTCCGTTAACAATTCTAATTCTATTTTGGTAAATTTTAACATTGCATCCCAACTTAAACCTGGGGCAGTATAGTAATGAGCAGGATCTAATCCATAAGTTTTAATACAAAGCTTTCTAAAGTTTTCGAATACATCAGTCAAAAGTAAAACATCAGTTTTTAAATATAAATCGGAATAATCGGACATACTACTACACTTAAAATGTTGCCAAATATCTTTTGCATGATTATAATCATCATTTGAAATATTTGTATCTGTGAGTGAACTATAAAAATGGTGTTGATCAGGAAGTGATGGATGTTTCAAGCAATCACTATTACACATAAATTCATAAGGATAAATACCTTTCCGTCTTAAAAGTGAAAAATCTTCATTATTAGGATAGTTCCTTTTTAGTTCTGTAAACTGATCATCATTAAGATTTTTAGCTAGTTGATCTAAACTACACGATAAAAATTTCAATGAATCTACAAATCTTAAACTTACTGATTGATTATTATTTATTGTTAACTGTTTTGAAAATGATATGTATCGTTCTTTATTTTGCGGAATAACTTCAACTTTGCCATCATAGAGGTTTAATGCATGGACAATGAAATGAGCATCGTAGTGACTGAGGTTATGTAAAAATATTGGAATATGACGAGGGGTTCTGTACTTAGTACTACACACTTGATGTGCAACACCTCTAAAACTACCAGTGTACCAATCAAAATCGTTAAAAGGATCTCCATTTAACTCAGTTTCACAAATATGACACATGTTTGAATTTGAAATTTTAATTTTATCTTCATCTGATAATGGAACGGGACATTTTTGGAAACTATTTTTTTTAACTATTGTTTTCACATCTTCGCAAAGGCGATTCATAAACACTTGTGCACAGTTTGGCCCACTATACGTCTCATATTTTGATAATCTGTTATCATATGAACATTTAATGTAATAACCAAAACTATACACTTCATGTTTTTGAATATTAATTGTACTAGGCTTGGATGGATCGTTACTACATGATTCTATCGGGTTCAAAAATGCCTCAAAGTCTGCATAAACCACAAAGGGCATTTCCAACTTTTTCGCGAATTTATCAAATTTTAATTTATTATTTGAGGTTGCTTTACCAAACCAATTCAATTTGGAATCCTCGCCGTTTGGTAATTCCGTACAAATGTGAGCGCAATCATATTGTTGATGGTTATTAAGTCTTTCCTCTGATGGGAAATGAAGTAAACATGAATCACATATATAAACTGCATGATGATGACTTGATATTTGTGAACTAACTAATCGCGATAAGTTTTTAATATAACAGTAATGATTGTTAGTACCATTCGATATATATAGTAGGTTAATATGATTAGGTGTACGACATTTTGTTAAATATAAAGGACCTACAACAGAATTACACTTTTTTTCTTTATTATATTCTAGGCCAAAAACATTAATACTAATATTGTTTAATTTCTCTACTTTTGATATATCTGCAATTTTAACCGGAAAAGAAATACCAGTAAATTTTAGTTTATTTCCATGAATTGCGTAAGATGCTACCCGATCTACACTTTTACATACAGGATATAAACCAGAGAGTAATGCCCATTTAAAACACATATTATCATTATTTTTAACATTGATTACAGCTTTTTTTGATTTAATATCTTGAGGAAGGTCGATATATGAACTACCACGTAGGGGGTTGAATTTGTTAACATTCATATCTATGTATTTAATTTGATTAAGACTCCAACCACTATCTTTTTTTTCAAATTGACAAATTTTACCGACTACAGTGTCTATTAATGATGAATAAAAAATATTTAAGTCATCTCCCTGACAAATGATGTAATTAAACGTTTGAAAATCAAACGTATTTTTAATATCTTTAGTTTGTTGTATGAAATCAGCATGCAATATGAAGTTTATTTTTAAAATTGTATGTTGTTGAATACATTCATTTATCAAAAATAAGATATCGATTTTTAGTGAATTTAAAAACGATTCTGGTGTTTCAAAATATTGCCCCGATTGAAGTGTTTTACTATTAATTCTGTATGTTAAAATTCGATTACCAAAAGCGGTTTCAACAACTGTTACATTTGTTAATGAATTATGTGATTTTAAAAGATTATTTTTATGTGTATTACTTTTTAAATGGTTGTTTAGATACCTTTTATTAATATAAACATGACATGTATCACATTCCACCTTATTGTTGTCCACGTCATTGGTTTCAATTGATGATGTAGAAGCTCCCTCATCAAATTTTGCTTTCTTGGTAACCTTATTTTCATCTGTAGTGATACCTCGTTTGATACCTCTTCCAACTTGTTGTTGACTGTAACAAAAAAAAGAAAATTATTAGATAAATCTTAAAATAAAACATTACTACAATAATATTTCTTATTGAGTTTGTACTTCTAATA
The DNA here is from genome assembly GCA_029959065.1 of Colias behrii. Classification (NCBI taxonomy): domain Eukaryota; kingdom Metazoa; phylum Arthropoda; class Insecta; order Lepidoptera; family Pieridae; genus Colias; species Colias behrii. Next base: position 11,913,337 of record JARWMC010000009.1, on the reverse strand, counting down.
CTTACATTAACGTTGTTTCAACCATCAAACATTGATTATACAACTCATCATCATACGATGAATCGAACAGTTCACGCTTCTCCATTTCATCACAAACTTTATGCAGCTCCTGATTGAATTCGCTGTTGAATTGTTCTATATTCTCTTCAATGGGTGCGGAAAAGAAAGCACTGGTGCACATTTCACTAAAGTTTTCCATCTTTATAATAAAGAAGAAAGTATGTAGCACAGTAAGTAACAGTTAAGTGTTGGTAGAGTAACTGATACTCAATTTAAAAAATGTTCAATATTTATAGTCTAGCATAGGATTAGGAAAGTTTTGTAAAATCTAATGAGTACATGGAAGTAATTTAAGAAAACAGAATCACATTAACTAATGATCATTGTTAAAATAGTAACATTAACTAATGATCATTGTTAAAAAAGTATTTTTTCACTTTTTCACTTTCTGCTATTGTCTTTGTAATATTGTATACGAGGGCGTTTGTGTTGTCATAGATGCTATCCTTATTTTTCTTTACGTAATATTTAATCCTCGTGGTAGCGTGCTTCCAGTGATCACTAGTTGGAATCTTGGATAGTTTCTTCATATCATACATTTCAATTTTTATGAGATGCATCGCTTGGTCTCCGTCATCAGAATTTGTAGAGATGTATGATACGCCATCTCTAGCAGCTCGTGCCACAGTTGACGATAGCAGCTTCTTCCTTTTTATTTTTGGTGCCACTTCAAAAAATTGATCAATTGACTGCAATTTCCTTTTTCCGCCATCGTCTGTGTTATTAACGATGATGTCATCACTCTCTTCTTCGTTTTGAGGAGAGAGTGGCGAGTAGTAACACAGTTTATAGGTATTTTCATCGAAGTTGAATGATTTCTGCAACAACAGAGTTATCGCGTTAATATCAATTTGTTTACACTTAGTCTGACACACACACACACACATGTTAAGAGAAATACAAGTAAGTTTGTCAATAGAATAATCACTTACCTCCATGATCATTGATGACACAAAACACAACACAAACGTAGTATTGGTAGACGTATACAATCCACTGTGGTCCAACGACCATAGACTGACTGCATGACTGCAACTGTTCGATCATATATAGCACCATTCTTATCTAAAGCAAATTCTTAAGTACAATGAAACTGATTGTAACTCTATGAGTCAACAAACTTATCTCACGTTCCTTCGCAAATGGCATCAACCTGCTTTGTGACTCTCACAAAAGAATGCGATTAAATATTAACAAAACGAAACTGATAGTAACTCTATGAGTCAACAAACTTATCTCACGTTCCTTCGCAAATGACATCAACCTGCTTTGTGACTCTCACAAAAGAATGCGATTAAATATTTACAAAACGAAACCGATAGTAACTCTATGAATCATCAAACTTATCTCAAATTGCTTCGCAACAGGTATCAACCTGTCATACTCTATTCTCGGGGACTGGTATTCACTTTCTTAATGAAGGAAATGCAATCTCTCGTGAACAGTATGCCAAAGGCTACTGTCTTTTAGCATTTGATTTAACTCCTGATTTATCAGCTAACTCATCAGCTCATTGGAATCTCATAAAGCATGGTAGTGTAAGATTAGAAGTACGATTTGAATCCTCACTAACACAAACAATTAACTGTATTGTTTATGCTGAGTTTGATAATATTATTGAAATAGATAAAAATAGAAATGTTACTGTAGACTATAGTAGTTAAGGTTATAATGTGTGTTATATTTTAGATTTATGTGTTATGCTTAATGCATTTTGTGTATATGTAACTAAAGGAAACATTATAAAATTAAATAAAACAAATTGTATGCAATTTACTATTTTTTATTTCATTACAAACTTCCTATTTAATCTTATACAAAACACTATAATTGAACATTCCTATGACAACCATTGAATAGATTGGTACTGTAATAATCTGCTAATAACAGTAATATCATGGATACACTAGAATTACAAAAACATATGAAAAAGATTCATCCCAGTCTAGAAAATAATGTTTATGCTGCTAATAGACTGCCTATGTATACCCATGTACCAACGTATATAATATGCAATTTGATAAACCGGGTTCACACTGGGTAGCTGTACATATCGATACGAATGGCATCGGTCAATATTTTGATTCATATGGACGAACACCTGAGCGATATCATCTCCAGTTTTTGAAAAGGAATTGTAAGAGATGGGACTGGAATGTTGATAGGATTCAGAATGATTGGACTTCAGTTTGTGGAGAATATTGCTTAATGTATTTGCTATATAAGTTTCAGGGATATTCAATGCATAGTTTTACGAGCATATTTACAGGGAACACACTGTACAACGATATTTTAGTGGATGAGATGTTTCGCTCCTATTTTATAAGTAGATAAGGCTACAATTCAAATGTTCATCAATAATTATTTTTATATAGCAAAATGGACAAATGGTCGCCAAATACACAAACCAGTAGATAATAAGCAACAACATTTTGGAAATAAAAATGGCAGTAAAATGAATGTGTTTTATTGATGATTCAGAATAGCGAGGTAGCTCGTAACAAAGTTCGATACATCAGATTACCCGGAAAAATAATTGGGTTAGGTTAGGTTAGGTTAGATTTTGATAAACAACGCCAGAAGCGAATCGCTTTTTAAAAAAGCAACAATTAGGTTAGGTTAGGTTAGACTTTGATAAACAACGCACGAGCCGAGCGAGCAAAGCGAGCGTGCCGCGGCAGCGGCCGGCGAGTGCCAGAAGCGAATCGCTTTTTAAAAAAGCAACAATTATGATAATATAGTACGATAATATATAAATATAGTTATACGATTTTAGACGTATTTTTTCTTGAATATAATAATACATCGTTTGGTTAGAATAGTGAGGTAGGTCATAACAAAGAAGTTTAATACAAAAGCAGTGATAAGCGAGGTGCACAATGAGTAATAGATAAGAACGCCGGACGGTGTAATTAGCTAATAGGAAAAGGTGAACCATGGGACGCTAATGACCCACCGGATATCAATTAGATAAGAGTTAATCGATCTGCACATCTCCGAAACCGTGCATCCTATCGCTTCGGGAGTGAGTGCTATCGACTCAGCGTGGCCGCTTTAGTGGGAAAAGAGTCCAAACTTTTTTTTTTTTTTTTTTTTTTTTTTTTTTTTAGGATGGGGTACCACTGATTTGCGGGTTCGCCAACACGTGAATCACAACTACTGATATCCACATTTTCCATAGTACTCGAACCGTCGTAAATTCTTTGCTATGACTTTCTTCATATTGTTATTAAACGAATTATGAAGTTTTTAACTGCGAATAATTAAATTTTCGCCAGCGGCCGCCATCTTATCACATAAACACAGAGCTTGCAGCGCCTCTACCAATGATTAATGTAACTATTTTACGATATGATCGAATAATTTTGATCATTTCATGAAAAAACCGCGCGTTTAGTTGGCCTTATCGTGAAACGATTTCTTATCATTGATCTGCTCAAGCCACATCATGATGTGGCCAAACTAAATTGGCCATTTCACGAAATGCGACCATTTCGTGAAATGGCCAATCATATCATGAAATGAGCAAATTATATGGCCACGACATATCGACATAATACCCTTGTTCAAGTATTTTGACGCTATTGTATGAAAAAGAAAAATATTAGCGTAATTTCAAAGACCAAGCGACCACCGTAACTTCATCAATGATATTACATTCAGCTGCCTACTTCGATTACTTACTGACTGTGCGAATAGATAAGAATTAGTTGATAGGTTAGAGGTTAGTTGATAGAAACGCTTAAAGTTGATTTAGATAACGTGTAGTAGGTATAGCGCAATATTACGAAAGGTCAATTAAAATGTTAATATTATGACAGAAATAATAAAGTTTTATAAGTACTATATTCAATCCGTAAATTTCATATTCAGTTTTAGTAACACTTTTTTATTTGTTGCAGTTTAATTTCTGATATGAATTAAATTATTTTAATTTAGTACTTGATCGTAGGTACATGCATGGATAACCACAATAACAAATTATCAACCCAAAAAAGGAACAAGTGTAGAATAAAAGCTAATAAATTTTACGTACTTTACTAAATTTTAAAGCGCTCTTTTATATCATTAAACAAGAACCATCCACACAATTTATCACATAATAATATGTACTTCTTTAAACATCCAGATAAAATATTAACCGTAACGAGGTCATAATCAAAAAATCGATATCACCATCACAGTGGGTATACCCAGGAGTTCGGGGACAGAACTCAATTTAGCAATTACTTAGTGAGGAGACCGTCTCTGCCCTAACGAGATTACATGAGGAAGAATCGCATTGTGACTATCAAAGGTTATATTTCGGACTAATCTCACAATTCGATATCGCCATTTCTGCTATGAGATAATGTAGCGCGAATTCGTGGAACGTACCTACATTGTAGTGAAAGCGCTTCGAAGGTTAGTTAGAAGTAAAATGTGTTTAGTTTTTGCGTAAAAAAATCTCTCAAACTTTTCGTGAAAGTACTATAGTATTATATTATATGTAGTGAAGGTTTCTTATTGTTTTTGGACAAGGTTATTTATATTTTAAATCGTAAATTCTCTTGAGAGTAAATTAAATGCATCAAACATTATAATAGTTTTCTAGTTTCTTTTTAGACAAGGTTTTAAATCTTAATGTCTTATATTTTTAGTGTCAGGTTCTATTAAATCGTAAGTTCTCTTGGAAATTCAATAAATGCATCAAACCTTATAATATCGATGATCAAATTATCCGTCCCTATCTCGCCAGAGAAATAATTTTAGTTCTCTCAAGAGATATGAATCAATCAACTTGATCAAAGACACAAATGATGTCAGTTCATTTTGATTTTTTTCCCATAGTATTTAGTGAATCAGATAAAAAAATCCACACTAGTAATAAGTGGCGTCCATCAGGACGTACTTATATCACTTTTTAGAGTCCGTTTTCATAGGTACATTTTGTTCAATTACATTTTCTGTGATGGCAAAACTATTACTCTAGATTTACGGTGTTCATCATTGACAAATTTTATGTCTGTGTGCATGTCAACCAGAAACAAAAAATTGTCTAACACTTGTATCAAGATCTTGTATTCCTGTATCTTGTCCTCTATGTGTAGCTGTTTCTCTGTGTGTTTTGCACAACCACAGTGCTAGGCTAGATATCAGCCAATAATTGGCTTATATTATTTTATTAAATACTTCTAAAGCCACTAAGATGAATTGATCCAAAGTTAAAATGCACGTTCCGCGCATTAATACTAGTCTCTAACAAATTGAAAATAAATTACCTCTATTATATACATTCTCTATTAAAGTATATAATATTATGCTTCTAGTGCAATTTAACTTGGTCGTTCGTGGAGTATTGAGTGTACAATGTCTAGACTCGGTTCAAATAAGTACTGTTCTGAATCAAGTAAAATGTTATAACATTGTGTTCTCTGAGGGAAAACATTGTTTATTAATATTGGGCATGTGGTTGTGTGTGTTATTTCACAAGGATAGAATGCCTGTGTGGATTTGTATGAAATATTGTGGTCAAAAAGTTTTTAAAATGTTTTACTAATAACAATGAAACATTGATTAGGATGACTCGTTATAAAATATAGCCCGTCTTACCCGGTGACCATGTAACTTTTTAATAGTAAAATAATATTTGAAAGTGATCATGAGTTTTTTTTTTAATTAAATCGTGACATACAAACAAATTAATTCATTCCTCATTATAATATTAGTATAAAAGTATGAAGAAAAACATTAAAAACTCATTACTTTCTGATTATTTGGGCACCCTAAAGCCAAATCCGTATTGTAGTACGTACTCGATCAATATTTTTATCTAAATCCTCCCTAAATATGCCCTTATTTGTACCAAAATCAGCATTTTACCCTAATAACCACATTCTCGCAGTATCATCGCACATATTACGCGTTGGGGTTGCCGCCCATTAGGCATAAAGGTTAACGCACACTACGTACCCTTGATTCGAATAGATTATTGGAAATATCTGAATTGATTAATGTTTGAGAGATCGAGAAATATGGAATATGAAGATTTTTAAGGTTACGTGTTCCAATAAGGGTCAGTTACATTAATGTTACAGGTCTTCATAATTTGAGTCACGATGTTTTTCTTTTATGATTGAACTGATTGGGCTGCATATAATTCTGGTCAATTGAAAAATTATGAAGCCCCAGAACTCTCGACCACTGAAAATTAGGTAAATATAAATAAAATTGAGCCTGTCTGCCGAGGACACGTGTCAGAAGTGAAACTTCTATGGCAAGATTTAAAGATACCAAAATCGTCGCCTAACCCCATGACGTGACGGTATTGCCATGACGCGACCCTGAAATTTTACTCTCAACGCGCCTAATGAAGTTTCACTTTAAAAAGTATATTTGACCCAAAAGTAACAATGCAATTACATTACATCTGAACTATATTAATATAATATAAGTATTCACATGTAAAAATTATAATATATTTACGTATTTACCCAGCTATGAGTTATTATAGATAAGAAATATACCCTATAAAGCAAAATAAATCGACTTACAAGAGACCATAATGGGCTGAAAATCCGACATCTTATAAAATGCAAGGGGCCGCGTATGAAATCTTGCTTATGGTTTGGAAAATTCAACCATTTTCTACATTACGCTCATCAACGTTATTGTTATAATGTTGAGTTGTATTTGTGTAGGTAAGTGTTTTAAGATGTATTGTTACTGTGAAGAAAATAGCATGTTGTACTAAATTTATTTACATAATATACCTACTAGTATATTTTTACTAAGTATTTTGTATTTGAAAAGTATTTAATGTATTATATCATTCAAATACAATTTATATGACCTATAATAATATTATTCAGCTGAAGAGTTTGTTTGTTTGTTTGAACGCGCTAATCTCAGGAACTACTGGTCCGATTTGAAAAATTCTTTCGGTGTTAGATAGCCCATTTATCGAGGAAGGCTATAGGCTATATCATCACGCTAAGACCAACAAGAGCGGAGCAATGTGGGTAAAACCGCGCGGAACAGCTAGTCATACTATTAAATCGATCTACATATTGAGACGTGTAAGTTACGCCGTTAGTACACCTACGCATTCGCGTGCGGCAGCGAATCTCTGCGAAACTACTGCGTAGCGAAATATCTGCGGAACGTTAGTACACAGCAATGTTTTCGCAACTTTTTCGCAATGCGTCTGTGTAATGACCATTTCGCAGTTCCTTGCGAAACAATACTGACAAGGACGCAACTATTTCATCTATCTATGTGCTAGAGTGAGACATATCATATGCGAAATCCTGCCACACTACTGACAGATTTTTCGTTGTTTCGCTGCCGCACGCGAATGCGTCGGTATACTAACGCCGTTACTAAGGTTCCGCAGATATTTCGCTACGCAGTAGTTTCGCAGAGATTCGCTGCCGCACGCGAATGCGTCAGTGTACTAACGGCGTAAGATAGATAAACAAAATATACATCAACAAACATAGTTTTGCATTTAATATATGTAAAGTGATGAAATAAATCGCATTTTCGTTTCCCTTAAGTTGAATTAACTTTTATTTTCTATTTTCGTTAAACGAGACATTAAAAAACATAAGATTTATTTAAAAACTATACAAAAACATGTTTAATCATCATTTGAGATAGGATTGCGAGTTTACTGCTTATTTTATGAGGCTGTAAAACAGCCTTTCAGATTTGTAGATAACACACAGCTTAATGAATAATTAGGTTAATTACGGTAGTTAAGTTACATTTAAACTACAATTTAAGTGGACTTTAAGTTGGTAAATATACAAAATTACAATTATAAATTTTCATTTTATTTTTTATAATCTGGGGGCACGGTAGTGCCCCCGCCAAGACGACCCAAACGAAGCGCACGGGCACTACCTACCTTTTCTCGAAGCGCTTCGACGTTTTTTTGAACCCTCATAACTTGGGTTTGGATTATGCTAGATCAACAAAATTTTCGGGATATATTGTCAATAGCGGACTTATTGAACATATTAAGTTTTAATTACATTAGCTTTTATACTTCAGATTTTATTTATATCTAAAAAACGCTAATTTCGTCACTGACTCACTGATGATCATCAAAATTCTTAAGGTATTTCCTAATGTCCTAGAAAGCTGAAATTTTGTATGTAAGCTAGTATTAGCACACAAACAACAAAAAAATTATAAAACTTGTAACTTTCATCCCCCAACCCCTTAAACTAGGGGATGAGAGTTTGTATGAGACCTGTAATTTTAAATTAAATTTTGATGACGCTTGAGGTCTAATCTAATAATCTAAAACTTGGTTCCCCTAGATATACATATATATGTATAGGTACTCCTTGTTAAAAAAAAAAAAAAATTTAATCGACATATATTGAGACATATACTTCCAGATCAGATCATATAAATATGAATGAATAGAAGTGTTGCGAACGTCTCCTGCCTCTTACGTCCACACAGTAGCTAAAAATAAACAACAAAAAAATTATAAAACTTGTAACTTTCATCCCCCAACCCCTTAAACTAGGGGATGGGAGTTTGTATGAGACCTGTAATTTTAAATTAAATTTTGATGACGCTAGAGGTCTAATCTAATAATCTAAAACTTGGTTCCCCTAGATATATATATGCATAGGTACTCCTTGTTAAAAAAAAATTAAAAATTTAATCGACATATATTGAGACATATACTTCAGATCAGATCATATAAATATGAATGAATAGAAGTGTTGCGAACGTCTCCTGCCTCTTACGTCCACACAGTAGCTAAAAATAAAAAAAAAATTGTCCTTGACAGCGAGCGCGTCGATTGTCGATTGTCTTGTTTTGTTGATTGTCGATTGTCTTAGACATACATCTTATATGCTTAGATATAGTTGACAAAAAGTTGTTGCATTGCATTTAATCCAGTATTCGTTTAGAATTGCATTTAATCCAGTATTCGTTTAGAATTGCATTTAATCCAGTATTCGTTGAGAATTTTCGTTAGTTTGAACGTTGTCAATTTTCCTCACTTATTATAAACAGTAAATCAACAAAGAAAAAAGGCAAAGATAGAGAGTGGGCTATAAAAAAAGGCGTCTCTGATGTGCAAGAAATACACCCCAAAAAAAGAAGAAAAAAATAAAAAAAAATTTTGTTACAAACAACTTACAAAAAGAAATGAAATCCCACCAAAAACATTTTCATGTAAAATGTTGCCAAGACGAGCCCATATGACTCGCACTGTCAAAAAGTTATCAGATCTCATGTAGAGCCAAGCTTCTAACACTACACGCCCTAACTCTACAAGGCCTAACTTCACAAACTCTACACCTTAGTCAAAATATGTGGCTTGGCCGTTCGTTACTACAAGAACTATTGTATAACACAAAAGTAATGAACAGTGAATTAATTTTTCACCTTACGCCGATGTGAATGTAGCGAAATGGCCAAGCCACATATTTTGACTAAGGTGTAGAGTTTGTAAAGTTAGGCCTTGTAGAGTTAGGGCGTGTAGTGTTAGAAGCTTGGCTCTACATGAGATCTGATAACTTTTTGACAGTGCGAGTCATATTATGGGCTCGTCTTGGCAACATTTTACATGAAAATGTTTTTGGTGGGATGACTTTTTGGGTTTTATTTTTTAAAGTAAAAATAAATGTTTTGTGTAATGGTTCATTTAGATAAAACGAGCGAACGCTCATTCCCACTATGTTAAATTCTTGTAGTGTAAACAGGCGTAGAGCATTCTTTCATTGTTCTTAGTGCGTTCGAAAAGATTTTATTCAATGTTCTAATACTGAACAACACTGAATACGAGTTTCCGTTTACATTAAATGATCACGAGAGAATGCTCTAACTCTATGTTCGTTAGCTCTAAATGCTCAGTAAGATATCCTTAATTATTCGTATCATTAAAACTAGGTGTGACTTGTTGGATTTCCTATAGTTTGATAAATTTTTCTCAATATTTTTTTTGGCAGATTTTTAAGAACTGTTCTTGCAACAAATTAAAATATATCAATTACTTCTTCTTATAAATAACATGGGATTTATATGTAAAACTAGAAAATACGTTAGCTAATAATAAAATACATCTTGGTGTTTCATATCTCGTAACGTATATTAGAATTACAGCCCCGGCGCTATCTCTTGAGAATTTTCGCGACAACTTTCCTCTTGTCGCACATATAATTCAAGATTTAGATATATATATTTTTTACAGTTTATTTTGAAATTACCTCATATAATATTATATGTGTATAAAATATATTTTATGATCGATTTATATTAATATGAAACTGATTAGTTTATAGAAGACTTTATTGAAATAAAAATTAACATGCAATATTAATATTATGAGACGTCATTTTTGAGCTACACTAAAAGATTAGTTTTAGTTAGTTTTCTAGGTATATATTCCGAAAAGTGATAACGAGATTAATTTGTAAAAACTATTCTCTATTTCACACAGTTTTTTGCTGAAACTCATCACAAACATTATCACCCGATATTCCCTTGATTTACAAAGATATCCGTCAATGACGGCGACAAAGATCGTATCGGATCCGTATCGGTTGTTATCCGTATCGATGAATTCAGTAATTACTCAACATTGCTTTGATGTCCGGATATTTTGATATTAAAAATTTAAACGACATTTTTCCTAAGCATTTTCTAAGTAATTGCTTCGCTTCGATTCTTCAAGTATTAAATAAATATTGGAATGTGTGCTATTTATTATACATGAAAGGTAAACGATATCGTTTTATGTACATAATATTATGTATTAAAATATGAACAGTTTGTTTAGCTATCTATGAATATAAAATGTGTGACGTTCAGGCAAAAACTACTACCCAGATTTAGTTAAAATCTGCTTAAGTGATAGACCAAAGCGAGTAAAGCTATATTTAGAAGTCATCAGACCTAACAATAATAGGTATTTTTGGTTATGAAACATATTGAGAAGATTTGTATATCAATCACTTTTTTGATTGTTTTTTAAACTTTCAACCTATAGGTACCTTTAATCACTAGCTTGAGCCCGTTGCTTCACTCGCCATAAATAGTATCATTATTATTCTATTATGTATAATGTGAGTATTTATGACAAAAATTATAAGGTTCTTATATAATTTTATAACAGAGCCGGCCATAAAACTGAAAAATACGTTTTGATTTTATTAAATCAATAAACCAGGATTTTATTGTTCTTCCAAAGTCCCACGACACTGTATTCAGGAAAGTACTTAGGTACTTGAGTTCGATTTTACGAGTTTAATAAAATATCTAGAGAGTAATGAAATAAAAAATATTTCTATCCATATTTTTAAAGTAAAAAACAATTACCTTCAACTAATGAAATATAAGTTTAGATATAAAAAAGAGAAAATAACATTCTGATCTCTTACATGAATATCTTTTCTTTAGTATGTAATATTCCATCAGCCTTTAATATTTTTTTCACTTTATCTGGACTTAACAGAAAGATAAGAACTGTAAATGATACTAAAATTATTGTGCTAATTACAGCTGTTAATATAATAAGAAAAAGACAATGATTCTTACCTACCTTTACATTTGCATAGAATCTCTACTATAGTCCTTTCCACCTAAGATGATTTCTGTGACACATCGATTTTTGACACGTGTAGAGATGTCTTTACTGAAATCATATCGATTGTTTCCGATAATCGATAATATTTTATATGGAAATGAAATCGATTTGAATAAAGTACCAAAATTAGTTATTATTATTTTTTCGGCATTTCGCCAACAATTAACTAAGGAAACTTAGCAAACAACAGCAACAAAAAGTCAACAATAACAATTAGTAACAATAACAGAATACCACGTAAAGTATCAATATAAAAATGCAACTTGTATACAAGGCTGACGCACTCGTACAGACGATTGACTCGATTGACAAACGATCACAAGATAGGCGCCGATTATATGATTTTCCAACTCTATGATTTTTCAACGATCCATTTCATGTACACGAATTGCGTAGGTATTATATTTTTGTGTTATTTTATTTTATTTTTCATTATATTAAACTAAACAATACTGTTTTTGATTTATAAGCTTAAGATGTTTCATTTTTATATTTTCGCCATAAAATAAAAATATTATGCACTAAAATTATTTTGGCGTTTTAAACATAAAATACGTAATTCGGAACACGATGACGTGTCACAGGAATCATCATAGGTGAAAAGGACTATGGACGGTCCTAAGAAATAAATAAAACATACTTTAATTCGAATAATATTACATAAACATGAAGGTAAAATAAACCTACATAGTCCAAGTCATATTCCTTTTTTAGTCGGTTAAAAATTCCATGGAAACTGTAACGCATTTCAAATACGAAGGTGTAGAGAACTAGCCGATAGCTAGGCTCTAACACATGTCCTATCTAGATTTATTCCCTGTAACACTTACAGTTGATTTTAAACCCAATACTAATGTACTAAAGTTGATTTTCGTAGTTCATGTTGTAGAGAAATTCTCTTTAAGAATGCAGTGGATTTTGAACCGTATGCTGTTGAGGTAAAGTATAATTTTGTAAGTTATGTTTTGGAGGAGCATCTCACGCTTGGTCAGTAAATTCGATCTTGACATTTCCGTAGACGGACCTGTGTTCCGATAAAATATGACCATTGATATTATTTACAAATGTGTGGAAAACTTGCTCAATAGCAATTCTACTTAAATAAATACTAATATTATAAAGCTGAAGAGTTTGTTTGTTTGTTTGAACGCGCTAATCTCGGGAACTACTGGTCCGATTTGAAAAATGATTTCGATGTTAGATAGCTCATTTATCGAGGAAGACTATATATCATCACGCTACGACCAACAGGAGTGGAGCCACGCGGGTGAAACCGCGCGGAGCAACTAGTAGTTTATATTAATGATTAAAATAGGTGGTTAGGTGAATACTTACAAGTTTGAGAGACTTTTTTTAACATCTCTAAAAGCTTTTTCTAAAATAGTTTTTAAGTAAACAGCTGTTTTTTTGTAGGTATATTAAATAGTAAGATACGCCGCCCACGTATAAGAAAAAATACCAAAATTCGTCCTTAATTATTCGCGAACTTTTTGCACTGTTCTAGCAAATTACAATACCTCCTACAAACAAAACCTACGCACTTGTAATCGATAGAATCGCCATAAAACGCAGCACCTACAATAAAATATTTCACAGAATCGTACCAAAGGAAATCTATGAAAAAAATACTTAAGCTTTTTGCTCCAAAGGCAATAACTCTCTCTTGAGGAAGAGGCGTTCTGTGGACTTTGGATGTGTACCAGATTCTGAAGGCATAGAAATATAGCTTCTTATTCAAGCTATATCTATACTTATCTATACTAATATTATAAAGCTGAAGAGTTTGTTAGTTAGAACGCGTTTATGTCAGTAACTACTGGTCCGATTTGAAAAATTATTTTGGTGTTAAATAGTCCATTTATCGTGGAAGGCTATCATCACGTTAAGAACAATAGCAGCAGAAAAATGCGGGTAAAACCGCAGGGAACAGCTAGTTTCTAAATATAGCTTGAATCAGAAATTCAGTATGGCTTGTTTATTGCTGATATTTATTGAACGTTGAATTGATTTTTTAGCCATGTTTGTTTTAAATATTAGGATATGAAATTACTTAAAGGTTAGCTAAATCACTAATTATTTTGATAAAATTCCAGCAACGCGTCTTTGTGTCTGTTTGCGATAAACTTGACTTTACTATAACGATTTTTTTGTTTTTTACCGATGGATAGCGAGAAGTTTTAGATAATGTAGGCGAAGCCACGGGCAAAGATCTAGTAAAATATTAAAGAAACTTCACTATTTTTTAAAAGGCTCATTACGACTACATTTTAAAATGAGTTTTTACTGTGAAAATATTATACTTAAATTATTGTATTATTCTTAAAACAACCCACTATGGCGTATAATTCTGCCATTAAAATATTTTAAAATAAACATTTTACTGTAGATAAAGCTTATATTTACTGAAATGAATGTAAATTATTTTGTCTTGTTAATTGTACATTAAGTTCTACATTGATTAAAATGTATTTTAAAATATCATCGATCTGGAGATATTTTTGTAAGTACATTATATTATCAATGATTTGGCAACACAGATCTTAACCCTTGGCATGCCTGGTGGGCATAAGTTACACTCTATGCCTGGTGGGTCTCTCAGACCCCGATTTCAAAATGGTATTTTTTTCTATAAATTTTATTATGTAAGATGATTTAATGATTCAAGACGCATGCTTAAAGGGCAAAAAAGAGATAGTAAAAAAAAATCACATTAGAAATTAATCAACTTTATTAAAATATTTGAAATAAAACTTTAACTCACATTTTTAAGCAACATTTCGTGACTATAACTTTGTTAACATATAATTAGTATCAAAAGTAATGAGATCATAATCAGACTTTAATCCAGTGTAAGGCACTATCATATACTTAATCTGAATTACAAAATAATTAGTCTTCATCACTTGCATTTACACTTTGTAAAGCTTTGGTTTGGTAACACTTTGCGCATTGAAAAATCGAGTGGTCAAGACAAATGTAACAACTACATGTCTCACTTGAAATGTACTAATGGATGGACAGAGGCACCTCCATTTCAGTATCCGAAGTGGTGGAGCCTGCATCATTTTCTTCCTCCTCAATCAAATGCAACTAAGTCTTCCTCATCCAACTCTTAGAATAATAAACTAGCTATATCCTCGTATGTTAGTTGTTTATTCATGATTAAACTGAAAAAAACAATAAAATAGGATAATGTAATATACAAACTAATATTATTTAAGGTCCAAATTCCAATATTTATAAGAAAAAAGAAAAATAAATACTTACAAAATAAAGTCACGCCGTATGCCCGGTGGGGTCTGTGGGACCCGCACGCACTTTAAGCACGTCCTTTTACGCTCGTAGCTCGTCTCGGGCTGAGGAAGCGGGCGGAGGGCATTCCGCGGTTAGTAACGGCCAGCTACTAAAAACGGTGAGGCGCGAAATTCAAATTTAAGCGAACTACAACGGTTCGCGCGTTGGTGTGGGTCTGACAGACCCTACCAGGCATGCCAAGGGTTAAACACAGGTTATCGAATAATGATTTAGGCTTGAGTCGATATCATATCAAGAAGATAAGTAATGGTCACAGGTATGTATTTACTTTATAATAATAATTAGGGCTCCAGATTTAAAGGACACCGTTAATATTGTATCAAATTTCGTGAGTAAACATTCTTATAAGGGACCAGCTAATTACTAAACCATTATTTTAACCATTATTTATAATATATTATATTTCAAATCATAAAATAAATCATAAAACCTTACAGTTTTACAGATTTTTACATATAAGAACTAAAATAAGTATTCAGTGTCTAATTATGCAGATTCCACGTTAACTACAAGCGTGTTCAAGTACGTCAAAATGTTTTTCCTTTCACAAAGACGTCGTGTGTGAAATTTTGAATAGTTTCACTGCTAGATCGACAAAGCATTCTTCAAACAAGGGCGCCGTACTCCGCCAGCCCTGTGCGTATAAAGTACTTTTGAGTACTATAGCTACGTAATAACATACTGATAGCTTTTATATATAAGGACTTATGAGTACTCGATATAGGCTTGATGGAATATAAATTATTGATATTTTTAGAGTTTTTTGAGAGCGCATAAAGCTTAGTGTTTAAAATAATATGTTTCTTTTTTAAAAGACAAATTGATTTCTATTTTAAAATTAGAAAGGTTGGTAATAAGTTTTTATATTGGACACTGTCTTTAAAAATGTTTGCGATATCGTCTTTAATATTAATTCATATAATATTCATACTCTCAAACATCTTATACATAGGTTTTTCCACTATTTTAATATACGATGTTTAAGATCTAATTAAGATCCAACAGTTAACTATGATTGAATGACAATAGTTTATCAAGATTTTAACGTCACAAATTCGTCATATTGTTCCACGATCAGCACGATCGCTCACAATATCGCATGAAAACCGAAAAAACCGAAACAGAACCGTCACAATTCCACATTCAGTACAATATTCCGACATCCGTATGTATTAGACGTACAATGTACATGTATAAAGCAAAATGCCCTCTTACGTACCTAATAGAAATTCCACACGCACGTCGGCTCTCAGAATATCACAGCCACTTTTATTTCATATGAGTATGTCGGGTATGTACTTGATAGGTCCCCTATTATTGCGTTGTATTCTTTATGTGTATTTGTGTTCCATTTTATACAAACATGGGCTAAAGTTTTTTGGTGATATACACGTATCTTTATAGTAGAAGAGTAAGAACTCTTGTACTTTAAAGTTACGTGTATATGGATCAAAATATGTATCTCTAGCTTCCCGGGCCGTGGCTTCGTCCGCGTTGTCTAAAAACTTAAAGAATTATATACCAAAATCTTCCTTGAGAAACATGATATCCATCTTTGAAAACAGAATGAAAATCGAATCTTTTAAATTTTATCGCGAACAGACGGACAGATACGGCGGAGGACTTTGTTTTTTTATTATAATTGTTGATGTTGATTTTTAATACTTATTTTTTAATATATCTCTCTTTAAAGATAATACTTAGCAATCGTAATTGTATACAATGTCGACGAGGCTTATCCTAATGAATAGTGTAATTTAGTCCTTATCTATTTGAGTGAAAAACGATACTTGAACAAGGACCAAATTTCAATTACCTAAATGCAATGATATTTTATGTATAGATACGTTATATACTCACAATCTTGCTCACAATATATCCAAAAAAAATGCTTCATATGCAGTGTCAGGCACACACAAATACAAGTTTCATTTTACCTAATTTATTACATTGACAGACTGTATAAGAGAGATGGCTCTAATAAAATGATATAAACAAAAAAGACAAAGATAGTTTGTCACTTCCGCGCAGGTGTAAGCAAAAGTCATAAGAATTCACCAATTAAATATAAATAAACAAATAGTTGCCATGGTAATTGGCATAGACTAACGACACAGAAGGTTCAATGTTATAGATGTTACGTTTCCTGCACAAGTAAACAAATGTGACAATTTCATTTACTATTTAATTATTAATATGATGTTGTATTAAAATGAAAAAAACTTTTTTGGAGATATATAACTGTATTAAGTATTTATTACTAGCTGTGGTGTTCGTTTTCGGTCATCATCATTTCACCCGATAAACACCCACTGCTGAGCATAGTCCTCCTTATAGAACTCCATAAGGACCGATCTTACGCTATTCGTTTCAAGGCAGTTCCCGAAACCCGTACAAGGTCATCACTCCAACTTGTAGGTTATAATAATAGTAGTGCCTAGATGAAAAAAAAAGATGAAATAAAAGAAAGGATGAAGTATAAGCCTTTTTTATCTAAAACACAAATAAAATTTATGTTCAATAGCTATTTACAGAAAAGCAAATAGCATTTTTCGTCAGTAGCGATAATCTTTTCTTTAATGTATACGTATATTCAACATCATTTTTGCAAACAAACATTTTTGCCATCACGATTTCATTGTAAATAATAAATATATATATTTGTTAATTACATGCACTGTGTGGATTTGAATATAAAAAAAAAATGTGAGCCGTCATGGGACGCCTGGCAGATGTGAAACATCGTTCGGTTTACAAGTGAGCCTATAGATGTGTATAGCGTGGCGACCCGTCGCCATGGCAAGCGTCGCCACGTCAACAATTCGGTTTACAAGCGAGCCTATAGATGTTTCACATCAATAATCAAGTATTTACCCAAATCGAAATTAATAAAATAACCGTTCTATTTTCAATAATCGTATCTACATGATAATCTTTGAACACAGTGTACGCTAGCTTTGTCACACTAGTGATTGAAGCAATGTTTTATCCCTTTCATTATTTCAATACAAGTGTCAAGCAAGTGTCATTCATAAAGAATTGTAAATTGTTATTTTTACTCGTAAACTGTAATAATTTAATATATTTTCCTGTGATATGATATTCCTTTATCTTTCTTTATTTTTTTGCACGAATACGTGCACTTTCTGAACACACAGGAAGGCATTTTCGACAACTTTAATGTACCTATCGGCACATGCGCTCACTGGGACCGGTCACAATCTGACTGATTTTTGACTGATTGCATTGGTCCCAAATAGGACCAATTCACGGAATCAGTTTTGGTGCGTTGATGACGTATCTACCTCTTGTTTCTATATATAATATCCTAATATCATTGCCTAAATGGAAATCAAGGTGATTGAAATTAATGAAAATATATTACTTTTAGGGCCGATTTTTTAATCCTTGGTTAAATTATCCGTCCAATAAAGTATTACACGAACATTTTAAAATGTCACCTGTAAACTTTCATATACGGACAAATAGAATACATTTTTGAAATGGTAGTTTAATGCGTTATTCGATAAGTTTTAACCAAGAATTGAAAAATCAGCCCTTAATAATATAACTATTTTCAGAAGTACCTATCTTATAAAGCCATGTCAAAACTAGAATATAACCACTTTATAGTATTTTATTTCATGACATTATTTTTGGGCAGTTTGAATAATTCATACATTTAATATTTATAGCATACAAGGGCGATCTAATAGTTTCTAATATAAAGCATAATATTATATTAGAAAACATTCGATCGCCCTGGCAAGGCGAAAGACGCGGGTTCGGATCCCGCCTCGTGGTAGAATTTTTTTCAATTCTTAAAAAATATATAATTCATACAAACATTGTATGAAGTAGATTTTTGTAATAACAATAATGTTGTAATAACAATAATAACAATAACAATAATGTACCTTTGAGTAACGATATATTTAAATCCCAATACATTAAATTCCGAATTACTTTCAGAATAATATTCTAGGACTATATAGAAAACATTTTCAATTTCGTAACACGAAGGTTGCTAAAGGAAAACATTTGCAGAATATTCGTAAGCCGACAGTCTCCCTAGAGATCTAGGCTAGGTGATTGTTTTGGGCTGAGGTTCTACATTACCTGTTCAGCCTTGAATTTTTGTAACGTTTGGTATGATCAAACATTTAATTGTTGTAAATGAATGATACCTACGTTTGTACCACTTTGTACTGTTCTTGAAAGAGAATTCGATTTATTTGGTGTCAAGTTGTTTCTGTTTATTATCTTATCTTAATACGAGGCGAAAGTTTGTAAGTATGGATGTATGGATGTATGGATGTTTGTTACTCTTTCACGTAAAAACTACTGAACCGATTACAATAAAATTTAGCACACATATAGAGGGTAACTTGGATTAACACATAGGATAGGTTTTATCCCGGAAATCCCACGGGAACGGGAACTATGCGGGTTTTCCTTTGAAAACGCGGGCGAAGCCGCGGGCGGAAATCTAGTAGTTAGAATAATATTATTCGAATTTAGTTTAGCTTTTTTTGACTCAAAGATTAATAATAAGTTTTCAATGTTGTTAATAAGATATAATAAGTGTAATATAAATAAGTTTGTATATTGGCTGTTTCTTTGAATTTCATATACCTAGTACATGGAATCATTGAAAAGACGTAGAATTCGCAAAAATTGTACTTAGTATCTAAAATGTGTGCTATGCCGTGCAGTGACCCGAATTTTTTTACATACTAACTAATGCGATCTACGACACTCAAATACATATAGCACTGAAACAAATATAAGAGAAAGCCTGCGTATTCACACGTGATAATGATGTAGAACGTACTATATTTTGGCTGTCAATATTAATGACAAGTAAGCGACATGACATAGTTACAAAATATATTTGATCGCTCTATATCGTCATTATATTCATGTTAAACAAGAAACAAACATATAATATTTAGGCTACAACACTCAAGTCTAATATGTACTAAGTAAGCGTGACGTGGGTCCCTTTGTGTGTCACGCACTGTATTTAATTTATCAAGTGGAATCAAAGATGGGCGCGTTTGTCCTTTGAATTTTTTATTAAGGTCCAGAGCGGGCTTGTTCTGCGTGACAACCCTATTTTGTTATACTTGTTAAGTAGGGTTGGCGTGTTGGAGTTATTCAAGGATAGGGCTGTGCGTATAGCTCTTGTTTAAGTACGAAATTTGTCTTGGAATGTGTTTTTATTTGGGATTAATCAGTGTGTTATTAAATGTATTTTATCCTTTGCTGAGAGAGCTTTGAAGGAATAAAGATGTATATAATATTGTCGTTTAGTTGACGATGTGTCGGGTGATTTTTTAAAGTGAAACTTTTATTACATCGTCTCAAACTTTTTGGTCTGTGTAGCGCATGTCGCGTGTATCGCGGCTGCCGAGTAGGTATACCTACTCGGCAGCCGACCGACACGCGACATGCGCTACACAAAGCAGTGTTCGGAACCGTTCGAACAGTTTCACTTTTACCGTGGTTTCATAAAACCACACAACATTTTTTTATATTTATTTAACGAGAGTTGAGGAGCATTTAGAAATAAATATATATTTTTTAATTATGTGTATTAGAGCAGGCTCCAAGGAGATGTTCGTTTGCAAAAATAGCGGACCTAAATCTGACTTCTGATATATATTGTATAGATCCCAGACATCCTATAGACAGATGTTGCCAACCAGTTTTGTGGTCCCCCTTCCCCCCAACCCGGTAATTAAATATGGCATACAAAGAAAAAAATAAAAATTTCCAAAACATGCCGTGTGGGGTATCAAATGAAAGAGCTTATTGAGTAGATCACGAATATATAGCATACTATAACATTTCTTACACTTTCTCTAAGATTTTTTAGAAAATTTACGAAAATGCTCCATTTTTGAGTTAACTTTAAACCACTATAGATTGAAAACTCATGAATATATTTTTTAAATTATTATTTTAAATAATTAACAATAGTCCATTGTTTATATAAGTGAGCTATATGTATGTGGTGGATTTGATGACCCCACAAAATGTTTTAAATTGCAAGGCGCAACTTTCACTGAAGTTACCGATTTGAAATCTAATCACACAGAGGCTGATTCAAGAATGTTCTGCCATATTTTTCATTCTGTCAAACACAACGACAGTGCAGAGATAATTATTCTAAGCCCTGACACCGATATTTTTGTATTAGGCCTTTATTTCTGGCATAAACTTGAAAATATACTCGCCATCTTTGAATGCTCCCCCCACTCCCCCATGCAACTATTTCACTGTACGAACTATTGAATCGTAAACAATGGACTATTGTTAATTATTTAAAATAATAATTTAAAAAATATATTCATGAGTTTTCAATCTATAGTGGTTTAAAGTTAACTCAAAAATGGAGCATTTTCGTAAATTTTCTAAAAAATCTTAGAGAAAGTGTAAGAAATGTTATAGTATGCTATATATTCGTGATCTACTCAATAAGCTCTTTCATTTGATACCCCACACGGCATGTTTTGGAAATTTTTATTTTTTTCTTTGTATGCCATATTTAATTACCGGGGTGGGGAGAGGGGGACCACAAAACTGGTTGGCAACATCTGTCTATAGGATGTCTGGGATCTATACAATATATATCAGAAGTCAGATTTAGGTCCGCTATTTTTGCAAACGAAACTCCACTGAGAGTCCGGTCTATATGCAACTTTGACATATGGAATAGTATGATTAAAAAACAAAATAATCAGTTGTAACCAAGAAGCTTATATCTAATACACTGGAGATTGCACTATGAACGTTTACTTGTCACGGGAAGGTATGACCTTGAATGACGCCTGGTTGTTTTTTGTCCCTTTCACACCTAACTTGGCAAGTTGGTGTGAAAGGGATGAAGGAACAACCAGGCGTCATTCAAGGTCATACCTTCCCGTGACAAGTAAACGTTCATAGTGCAATCTCCAGTGTATTAGATATAAGCTTCTTGGTTGTAACTATAAAAGATATAAGGCCAACTGATATTATTGTGGATTATGTACCTACATGTATTGCTTGTTTACTTATTTGTTGACCTTTTTGAGGAATCCTTTTTGAAGACGAGGTAGGTTAATAATTTGTCCATTTTGTGTTTGCATAACATTTTATATACAGTCTATATATTTAGTCTGTTATTAAATTTTTGATATAGATATAAAATTCTTTATGCACACCTCTATCAAATAAAATCATTTCTATTTCGTACATTCTCTAGACATAGGAACGAGTTGTAATCTCTATCAAAGGCAAACACGACTTGCTAGTACTACTGGTCCTTTTAATATTTGTTGAAACACAAAACATAGTATGAAATATGTTTCAGTACATTCTCTATAGGAATGACAGTCACACCATGGTTCGGCAACCCTATTCATGGTGCAACCTTTCAGCTAGTAAGATTTGTGTTCTGCGTGAAACAGGGATTCGCTATAGTATTTTAGGCAGTAAGATTTGTGTCGTGTCAAAAACATTCTGTCGTTGTGTTATGGGCCCTCTTCACAATGGACAGCGTTGGGCGAGTAGAAGCAATCACGATAGTGTAGATGACCTAAATGTCTATGATGGACCGTCGTCGTCGTAATGGCGGCCAACATCGACGATTATTTGCTGGGCCAACGCAGCCCATTATGAAGAGGGCCCATTACAGTTACAGACCAACAACCAATCAAATTCAGCGGATACGTTGAATGAATTTACAGCGTGTTCCTGACATTGTGCGGTTCTCTGATTGATTAAGAACTGAATTTTAACAATGAAAAGGTTGGTCTTTTCGAATTGTGGTGCGTTTTTCGTGGTCATGGGGTTGTTTTGGATTCAGTGTAAACAGTGTACTATGATGTTGTATGTTGTTTTGTCATAAATATTACACTGGTCAAATTCCTTGGGTTGGTGATACCGTATTTTGTTTATCTTGGGCGTGTCGAATATGTATTTCATAGGTTCAAAATTAAAGAATGAAGTAAGTAATCAAATTATTCTTTTAGTCTTTGTAAGCTCAGTAAAGATGTTAGGTAACTTAAATGTGTTTTTTAAACGATATAATTATGTACTTAATTATGTATTTAATCTTTTTGAGAATATTTTTAGTTCACATAAGGGAATATTTTTCGTTCACGTATTATGATAAACAAAAAAAAATAACAGCAAATAAGTTTTTTTTAATCAGATTCCAGCAGTTTCACTTAGTTCCGTTACTTTTGCATTCGATAAAATCGTATCTAAGTAAAAACATCGTCTAAAGCAGAGTTTATTCTGCTTAGAATTTTGTACACCTGGCAAGTAATAAAGTGTCTCCAATGGGTTTACGATCTCTGAATTTATTGCATGCTTTGACGCGTTGAAGCTGATAATACTGTTTCTATACAGTTTTGTACTAAATCTTTATTTATATTTATTTTCAATCGCATTCGAATAGGTTCATTTGTTTGGAAGCTACTATGAGGCAGACACACAGACAGAGTAATTGAAAAGAGAAATTATAATTCAGTTATTAATATTACCTATTATGTTTACTGAATTTTCTGTTAGTATATTATACTGTATTTTACTCGTAGTTTATTCGTAGACTCGTTGTACCAAAATAAATATAATTTTTTTTTTTTAATTTTCCAAATATTATTTTGTAACTCTATATTTATACGTTGTCATTATTGGTTAATAATAATTTATTGAAAATCTTTATACTACTTGTAATGTACCAAAATAAATAAATAAAACAATAAATGACGAGTCTAGACCGATAATTGATAGCAATCAAACAGAATAGGTTTACGAACCCTGAATTTAGTGTGTATTCAGTAGGTATGATTAAGACACAACATCTTAGTTTTACGACTGCAAAGGTTGGTCTTTTCTGAAGTTTTTATTGCGGACTTTTATTACTTGAAGGTTTTGTTTAACGAAATCACCTTAATGGCGTACTGTCGCTTTGCTTCGGTTTGATTAGATAGCCTTTTCTGGGAAATTATATGTGGTCTATATATTTTAATACTATCATAATATACCTAGTATAATCTAATCTATACTAATATTGTAAAGCTGTTTGTTTGTTTGAACGCGCTAATCTCGGGAACTACTGTCTTGCGAATTCTTTCGGTGTTAGATAGCCCATTTATCGAGGAAGGCCGTAGGCTATATATCATATCGCTGAGACCAACAAGAGCACTGCGGGTAAAACTGCGGAGCACAGCTAGTTGTCTATATATTTATACTATCTTATAGTATAATCCAATGATATTATAAGTAAAAACGTGTCGATAGGTTATAAGCGCTCCGACATAATATGGAACTGTGGCTAATTAGCTACGATAATTGAATCGTGTTCGTTAGGGCGGGGGCACACGATGCGTTGCGGCGGCGGTGCGGCGCCGGAGCGGTGTCGCTGCGTCGTCTTACATAGAAATATCTGTGGCATGTCACACGATGCGCTCCGGCGCCGCACCGGACTTGTAACCACCAAGACGAGGCGGGGAGGGGTGAATGCGGTGCGACGTCGGAGCGGCACCGCTCAGTTGTTTTGCATCACAAGGAAGGACACGCTGTGCAACCCTGCTACGACGCCGCTGCGACATAACAACGTGACGGCGCCGCACCGCTCGTGTGCCCACTGACACGGTGAAATCTTTGCGGTGCGGCGCCGCAACGCATCGTGTGCCCCCGCTCTAAGTGTGCCGTTTTTGAAGATCGAATGAAAAAGTATAAATTAGAATTTTTCAAACATCCATTAATAAATTATAAAAACATGATTTTACGCAATGATCCATTAAATCTTAATATATATAAATCTCGTGTCACAATGTTTGTCCTCAATGGACTCCTAAACCACTTAACCGATTATAATAAAATTCGCACACCATGTGCAGTACGATCCAACTTGAGGATAGTTTAAACATGTAGGTACCACGGGCGAAGCCGGGGCGGACCGCTAGTAAATTATAAAAACATGATTTTAGGCAATGATTGGCTTTATTCCTTCTTCTTTAAATAAAACCCTTTTAAGCATGTAGCTTTATTCGTAAGAAATCGTTTTGGTATAAGATAAAATAGGCGGAAGAAATAAGTTCGATTTTAGCAAATAAAGGGTTTTCTTATCAGAATTTTGGTCCGTAAAATATATTACCGATTTAAGAGGATTAAGAATGTCAGTTATAGCTATGAATGCTTCTATTTAAGGAACAAGGATAAATAAACAATAATAAGACAAGGGAACAGCCAAAAGAAGTGAATACCTAAAAATGTACTGTAATATTTTCGAGTAGATAAAAATAAAAACAATTTTTTTTTTAACGTGTGTTAGATAATTCGTATTCGTAACTGAAATCTTAAAAATCGATTTTACTGTAAAAAATATATTAAAGCAAAGTGGATTGTTCCACTATATTATAAATAAATCGAGTTTTAGATCAGTTATGATCATTTAAAAGTGCTTCTAGGAGAAGTCTAATTGGACAAATACATGTTTTGATTTAGAGTTCTTTTATTTATCAAAAATGAATTCTACTACTTCAGGAAATTCATGTAACTATAGATTCTACATCGACTGCAAATTATTATAGGTAGGTTGTGATCGATGACGTCATTTGGTACCGGCTGACGGGAACGCGAACTTTGGATGACTTTTACGTGCTTTTACCAATTCTTTATCGATACTTTGATACGTTTCTTAAATAAATTATGTAATCATGCTGAAATACCAACAAAGTTCTGTGTATTACGTACTAAGAACCTCCTACCGTTATACAATTAGGTGACAATCAGAGTTTGAACTATTAAAAATTATTGATGTATGAGATATAAAATGCCTCTGGCTCACGCTCTTAATTCAAAACTCAAACTCAAACATTTATTTATTCAATTAGGCTCTTTGCAGGTTCTTTTATATTTTGTGGTTGTCTGATTAAATTCCTTAATAACTTTTGTGTTTATAATAATATAGGTATCTCTACAATATTTCTAATATTATAAATGCGAAAGTTTGTGAGGATGGATGGATGGACGTTTGTTACTCTTTCACACAAATACTACTTAACTGATTATAATGAAATGAAATTTAGTATGTAAGTATCTGAAGACCCAGAATAAAACATAGGCTACTAATTATCCCAGAAATCTCACAGGAACGTGAACTATGCGGGTTTTTCTTTGAAAACGCGGATGAAGACGTGGGCGGAAATCTATACTAATATTATAAAGCTCCAGAGTATGTTTGTGTGTTTGTTTCAACGCGCTCATCTTAGGAACTACTGGTCCGATTTGAAAAATTCTCTCGGTGTTAGATAGCCCATTCATCGAGGAAGGCTATATATCATCACGCTAAAACCAACAAGAGCGGAGCCACGCGGGTGAAACCGCGGAGCGCAGCTTGTCTAGTATAACAATAGAGTCACTCTACAAGGAACAGGTTATCCGATTTTTCGCAGTAAAGTGAAGAGATAGTTCTGCATCGTCGCTTGTTTGATACCATTATTGACTTGGTCTTCACACTAAATAAAGGATGTACAAGAACTCAAGAACACGCCACGTGTAGGAGTCATAATGTTGATAAAAGCATAAATATTTGATTGATCTATAAATTCGCTTTGGTAGGATTGAGTAATACTCACATTGAGATGTTTAAAGGCTATTATTATCCCCTGTGTAAGTACTTAGACTATGTTAAATTTGTGTATTGGCAGTAATTATAAATATTTTTATGGATTTAAATCACGTCACAATTTGACCTCAAGCGCTGGAGTAGGTAATTATTTAGTTTTAAGAGTTTTCGCAAAACAATTTTGATGTTATTCAAAAATATACAAAATACATATACAATACGTTATATCAAAGTTGGATGTGACTTGAATATTCGTTACTCTCATTCCCTATTAGCGTCCGAACAGGGATTTTGGATAAATATTTATTTTTAATAAAACAATTGTCGGCTTCGAAATCAGAATATTTATTTCATAAACATCCCACGTATTAACAAATCAAAGACATTCAAATCGATTCCAATAATAATTGCTAACTGGAATAAACAACTCGAACTACTATTTTATCACAAAGCAATCTTTAAAAGTTATCAATAAAAGAGATAACGAAATGAAAACTCCAATAAGTTCAGTTGTTCGCTCGAGCACTCGCCTAGAAACGCTCGACACTTTACATTCAGAATATTTTAAACTAGTTTACGCCTATTTTTATAGCGACTTGCGATGATGTATGGATAATGTTTGCGTATTTATTGTTAGGTTAGAATACTAAGATCAAAAGATCACCTAAAACTAACCATTGCCAGCTTTGTAAGGAAAGCCTTAGATGTGGAAGTAACTTGAACGTGAACTGTACCTGCCAACTTGAGAACCTCTCTTTTTTAAAGATCTTTAATAAAATAAAATAAAAAAAAATCAACATCAAAATACAGTTGCTTATGTTATAAATACAACTTTGGGTCCTACAAAATTTCGACTCATTTAGTTTCGTAGTTTTGCAGCAAAATGGTCGTCTTAAGTTGGCATGAAAACTACTGAAACTAATGAAAACAAGGAATAGCAGAATTCATGCAGAAACATGAGATCGGGTATCTACCCGGTATAATAACTATCTAGTTATTATAACAAAATTTTATACAAAACTATTTATTTTTACATACAACATATTATTATTATTATTATGTATTATACCATCTGGATGTAAAAATATGTTATCTGGATCATTAAGCCTGTCAGTCAAAACAGTTTTTTTTTTATTATTACAACCTAATAAAATACAATAGATGTAGTAGGTACAAAAAACAATCAAAACATTCCATCAAACACACTTCCCAATGTTATTTGAATGGAGTGCAAAAAATCAAAAATTGATATTACACCAGTAAAAATATCAATTGTACCTGAAATATTTTAGCCGAAGCCACCGGAGACGCAATATTGATTGTACAAAATTGGATTTTATAAATTGTTAACAAAATTCAGATATCAATCCCCTCATCGGTCGGAGCTAACTAAATTTTTCGGACGGACGATTCGGATAAAACAAAACTTCGCTTTGTTAACGAATGAGTCACTGAGCACTATATTTTTCCTGTATTTGGATGTCTATTGCGTAGTTTGAATGAAGATCGTGGTAGAATTGCAGATCACTATATTGCCAGAATACATTGTTACATGCATGTATTTTAGTCGTCACACCTTGCGTATACATTTTTGTTGTTAGTTTTTCACAATCCAAACTTTTTTTATGTAATAATTACTCTTTTATATTTTTGAAATACGCTTTCTTTAACGTAAAACGTTGGAACGTTCAGTACACACTACGGTCTAAAATTATGTACATTATCTAAGTTTAGGCTTATAGGTAATTCAATTCAAAGTAAAATGTACATAAACTTTTTGCGGCTTATACATATTACAACGAGACGAGCTCATAACAATGAATAATGAGTTCTAACTTCTAAAATTACCGAGGAGTTCGCGTGTGCGTTACATAATTAAATCGGTGTTCATTTAAAAGTTACCCAGGGCCTCTCTGACCCGACCTCTCAAGATACAAGGTAATATTGCTAATAAAATAATCAAATTACAACCACGTTCGAAGTTGGACACCGAAAGTTAAACACAGAACAAGTCTAGATTGAGTAGGCAAATTTTAACTGACCATCTGCTGGTGAACAAAGTTGTACAAAGTTTCGACCGCTAAATTTAGTTGGAGCTAAAAGCTACAATTGTGTAGCGAGCCTTGATACCAAGATTGAGTTAGAGTATTCTTGTTGACAATATAACTGGGGCTCTTTAGTTTTTGATTTAGAACTACGTTTTGTACGTAATTATGTATTTACAAGTTGATCAATGGAATACAAATTGAAATTAATTTATAATCCCGTTCATTTACAAGTTGTTTTCTACAATTGAATCGTTATAAGCTTCGAGGGCTGAAACAATATCTTAGATAGAAATAGTTCTACGCACGAACCTGACTTTCAAAGAATAAGAATTTATCTTTAGTTCAGAATTTCAGAGTAAGCCAATTTTATGATGATTAAACAGAGAATAGATTAAATTACATTGAATTCCATAAATAAACATATTGTCGAATCAAACTTAATCTTTTCAGGAAAAGCTGATCTGGGCGAATGAATGACCCTGGAATCTTTTACAAAATTGGTTCGTCGAAAATGCCAAAATACACAAGAACCGAACAAAATATCAAAGATACGCTACATTTTCCGATTCCCGAAACGGTATTTATTACGAACCCTCACCAAACATATGCGATCCTTTAAACTACATCGATATACCAAGAATATTTTTGATTGAATTATCTTCGGCACTCCGCTGACTATACCGAAAGGCCCATAAAATAGCAGATGAATCCCAAAATAAATTCAGCACTGACCCGTGGAAAATATAAACTTTTCGCTGAGAAAGCGTCCGCAAAGCATATCATTTTCATATGTTAACATAATAAATTTATGATTCGGACCTAAGTCAACAGGGGCATTGTAAAGATGGGGATTGTCTTCAGTTACATAGGTGGCCAATTGTTTTATAAAAATTGCTTTGTAGGTCTTTTTAGAACGCTATGCTTAACTTTTTTGGAAAAAATATTTTCATCGTTATGTTGCAGTTAATAGATAGCCGGGTGCTGGTTGGTAAATTGAAAGAAGATTACTGAGGTATTATTATAATGTGCTGTTTATTTCTATCTTTTAACGGCATGTTAACAATAATTTTGTAGTGGAACATGCACGTTTTGACAATTCACTTTATGTCGATCGTGATCCAACTAAGTTTTATGCATATTAAGAACACAATCATTATCACTGAGAGTCGATATGTGCGGTTCTGTCTCTGCTTCTATCTATTTTGTATATTAGAACGATCACGTACTTGTAACGCATAACATTATCCTTTTATCTAGTATTTCATATCGGTTTCACAGAATTGTTTCATAGCATTTCAACGCGTAGGTTAATAACTCATCAGTCTTCTTTGTCCTGCCACACTGAAGCATTTTTAAAGAATTTCTCCTCTTTTTCTACATCTCTAAGGCTGCCAATATATCAAATGGGTGCTACATAACCAATTTTAAGGAATATAAGAATAATCTCCAAAGCAAGCAACCAAAAATCCTTCTCGTCCCGTAAAACAACATCAAATGCTGGTAGCAAGCCACATATTTATATTCAGGACATGTCCTGACCCGCCCGTGTCAACGATAGCCAATGATAATGTCGTTATTAATCTCATACATTTTTATGACTCTATTGGAAACAATTTATACGGGCTTATATTGAGCGCAATTGTGTGCTGAATTGTGCGATGTTCTTTTTATTTTGAAGTGTTTGGGATGTAAGGGGACATGTTGTTTAGCTGGGGATTCCAAGAATTAAGCGCATCACACACGGTGAAGATAACGTAAAATATATATTATCTTAGAGCATATTTCCGATTATCGCTCGCCATACAAATCCTATGAGCCATAACACACGACGAAGATAATATATATTTACCTTCAATATCTTAAGATACCAAGCAATTTAGAGCAGGCTCCAAGGAGATGTTCGTTTGCAAAAATAGCGGACCTAAATCTGACTTCTGATATATATTGTATAGGTCCCAGACATCCTATAGACAGATGTTGCCAACCAGTTTTGTGGTCCCCCTGCCCGCACCCCGGTAATTAAATATGGCATACAAAGAAAAAAATAAAAATTTCCAAAACATGCCGTGTGGGGTATCAAATGAAAGAACTTATTGAGTAGATCACGAATATATAGCATACTATATACATTTCTTACACTTTCTCTAAGATTTTTTAGAAAATTTACGAAAATGGTCCATTTTTGAGTTAACTTTAAACCACTATAGATTGAAAACTCATGAATATATTTTTTAAATTATTATTTTAAATAATTAACAATAGTCCATTGTTTATGATTCAATAGTTCGTAATATAATATAAGTGAGCTATGTGGTGGATTTGATGAAAATAACTATATACTATATGAACTTGAAAATATACTCGCCATCTTTGAATGCTCCCCCCACTCCCCCATGCAACTATTTCACTGTACGAAATATTGAATCGTAAACAATGGACTATTGTTAATTATTTAAAATAATAATTTAAAAAATATATTCATGAGTTTTCAATCTATAGTGGTTTAAAGTTAACTCAAAAATGGACCATTTTCGTAAATTTTCTAAAAAATCTTAGAGAAAGTGTAAGAAATGTATATAGTATGCTATATATTCGTGATCTACTCAATAAGCTCTTTCATTTGATACCCCACACGGCATGTTTTGGAAATTTTTATTTTTTTCTTTGTATGCCATATTTAATTACCGGGGTGCGGGCAGGGGGACCACAAAACTGGTTGGCAACATCTGTCTATAGGATGTCTGGGATCTATACAATATATATCAGAAGTCAGATTTAGGTCCGCGATTTTTGCAAACGAAACTCCACTGAGAGTCCGGTCTAATTAGCAATACATACATTATTTATTACATTTTAGTAATGGTTCGGTCACACTACCAACGACTACGACGACACGACCAAAATTCCCATCCAGACAAAATTCGTTCAAAATAAAATATTAAAATTTCCCGTCATACTGGTACTCGGAAGAAAAAAATTTCGAGGTCAATTAATAAAAAAATAGGTTTTTTGCGATTTTCGCCGAGACGGTAAGCTAATCATATAATTACCTGGGACCAAAATTGTAGATCATAAAATTATCTATAAAAAACTTCCAATACATTTTTTTCTAGGAGTCACCGTTTCTACGAAAAATCTATGTTTTCATTTATTATTCGCAAAAAAAAAAAATCCAATCACCAGAACGACAGGAAATTTTAATATTTTATTTTTAAGTGTGTTTTTCACAATTTTGTTAAATTGCGAATGGATGAAAATTTTGTTTGTGGTCGTCTTCGTCGTTGGTAAGGTGAACAAATCCTTAGCGAAATATCGTACGCTTATGACAATTAGTATCGCTAGCGTATCTTAATCGTGTGTGATACCTTAAGATACTGTAATATTTTATATTAGAGAATCTTAACATAAAATATTATAGTATCTTCACCGTGTGTGATGCGCATTAAACGATGTTTTCTTGTTACTATGTTTAATATTTTATATCACCTACTATGTTAATTCAAAGTAGTCACAGAAGAATAAATGTGGGATCAACGTTGAAATTGCTATTTTGAAGAGAACAAACCGTAACCATGTAAATTATAACTACCTGTCTTTTTTAGAAAAAACTTCATCTCCTATTTCATCTACTTGATTTAGTAAGACCTACATATTATATACCTAGATAGATTAGTCACAGAAGAATAGTTAGCTGTTGCTAGATAAACATTTGCTAATTGAAAAATAATAAACAATAATAATGTAAATTAAAGCAACCTTTTTTATAAAATAACTAGCATAACAACAGAAGCACGTATCTGAAAAAGCGTCATTCAAAATCATATTTCACGATTCGAAAAATATTCATAAAAATTCCATTAAACGGCATGATACATTTAATTCAAGCGACCGGGGAGCGAGATACAATCATAACAAAGGCCCCTTTCAATAATTTATAGGCGAAATTAAATATTGGCGGGACAAAGGAGAATGGCGAAACTGGGCCTAACTGTTACAGAAATCATAATATATTTAAAATTCATTATGTTAATTTTAATAATTATTTGTAAAATATTGACTTCTGATTCTATGGGAAAACAAATCTTTGAAAAAAAAAGATAATTCGTTCACTACCGGTCTTATCAAGCAGAGATGTCAGTGTTGTCAGGAGTAAAATAGTCAAATATATAGATTAATACGAATGAATGTTTATTTTTCATTTTTAGTTTTATTGAATTCAAATGCTATAAAAATCAGAAGCAAAACTTAACTTTTTTTAACACACATCTTTATTTATTTAGGTCATTCTATAAAATAAAAACATATTTTACTTAATCAATAGTAATTAAAACCTTTTTATTTAGGTAGCACTTGTAAATGTCAAATTATTAATTATAATTATAATTATGTCAGTGATGAGTGATTGTTGATGTTTGTTGTTTGACTTTTGAGTGAAGTTTTAGTAACGTTATATTGCCTTAATCGTCTATTTTTACTCTAAAGATATTATTTGAATTGATTAGTCTTATTATAAAAGCGAATCCTGATTCATCCATTTATAAAGATATAAGAAATGTATCTACCTAGTGATTGTTGATGTTTTGGTAAGTTAAAATGTGTGTTGAATAATATGTGTTGCATCCAATATTTCTATTATCTGACTGTTCTACTGTTACTCTCTTATTAGCTAGACAATGTAGATAGAAAATAAACTTACCTGGACATAGAAAAAGGCAATCCTATTCATTTAACTCAAGCAAAATAACTTTTATTTTTGTTACTTTACACCCCAATATCTCTGTTATCCCATAGAACAGATCTATAACTATTATATTTATAGAATCTGTATATTTTTATCAATTTAATCCCCCATAAATCATCAGTGTAACGGTCAGGCCCAGAGTCCTATGGGAGTTTGCCATTCTCCTTTCTTATCAGGAGGTGTCGGCCATGCAAATTATATTTACACGCGGAATTTCGTCAAGTGACTGTCAACAATCGAAATTTGCGTAAGGCTTGTTCGTCAATGGAAAGTTTTTGTGGTTTTTTTTTTATGTCAATTTAAAGTATTCAAATATTATATTATATACACAGAACTATTAGATTCTGGTAGAGGTAGGTAAAGATTGTTCGGACAAATTTAAAACAAAAGTTTAAGATTATGTGGGGTTGGAAAATATGTTTTTTAAGGGTTTGGTGCTGTGCTGACGCAGGATACTACACTAAAATGGTATGTGCTGATGAATAAATACTAATAATGACTCGATTATTTATAAGGTATCCAAGACTGTTACATGTTATTAAAATATTGTATGCGACTTTACATTATGAAGATATCCAGAGAAGATTCAGGCAACGAGCTATATTAAAACCAAACTAAAGTGCCAGCAAATTACGCTACAAATCTACATATTTAACTATACATAATATTGACTAACAATTGTATAAAAAACTTTTAGTAAAGAAAAATAATATTGGTGCCGACGTCTGTGCGACAACCCTATTACCTATCGAGTCAAAAATGCTGATAGAATTTTGACAAAATGAGAATTGACGTTGACCGCGTTACTTTAAGACATCGGGGTCGTGGAATTTTGCCTATGTTATGTTCAATTTTTACTTTTAATTTCCGTTATATTGATTCTGTAAAGTTATTAAATAGGATTTATGCGAAAATATATTTAGTTTTAATTATAACATGCTTATTCATAGAAAAATAAGGTAATAAATGAAATACATTCGATAACAGACTGAACATTGAAATATAAGAATTTATTTCCTTATTTCACATAAATTAAAAAATCTAATACTTATCTTTACTAATATTATAAAGAGGAAAGGTTTGTATGTATGTATGTATGTATGTATGTATGTATGTATGTATGGTTTTCACGCATAAACTACTGGACCGATTTTGATGAAATTTGGCACAGATAATCTTTAGACCCTGAGAAAGAACATAGGCTACCTTTTATTGCGAAATATGTACCACGGGCGAAGTCGGGGCGGACCGCTAGTGTAAGATAAAATTTAACTGCTTACTAATGTTTTCATATAATAGGTAGGTAGGTAGGTAATACTCATCATTATAGTAAAAGCGATGAAAAATCAAATATAATAGAAACAGTTGAGCCAAGAGTTATAATTAGTTTTAATTAAAAATGTATATTTTATATACCTTTTTTATAAGTTGGATAAAAACACTCAAAGTTGCTCGAAAATTATAATTAGGTGCTTAGACTCAATAACTCAAGCTTGAGGCTTATAGAATTAATTTTATTTTCTTTTTAATAAACGCCAAATTAATTGACTCTTAAAAATAACAAGTTTTTTGAAAGGTATAAAAGTTAGATTTGTCTGACTAATTTAAATTAATTTTAGATTATAAAGAAATTGCTTAAACTATATTTGACTTACGAAATTTTGAATAGAATTATAATATTTAGATCTTGAAATATTATCAGTATTTAGAAAATTTCATTATAACTAATAATATTCATAAAAAAGTCTATAATGTATTTAAGGCCTTCAGTTGAATGACTACCTACTTTCTGTATTAACTATTAAGGCTATATATTTGTATCGTAATATCTTACAGAGGAAATAAATTTTGTTCGCATGTTTGTGCCAAACATACTCCAAAACTTTCAGTTTGAAAATCTTTTCACAACCAAAAATTCCATTTTAAATACTACAATAATATAAAGCACCTTTCCATCAGACTCACAATAAACCAAGCCACTAAAACTTAATTCGCTCACATTTAGCATTTTTCATTAAAAAACTACAAAAAACTGTATCAAGTATTTAAAAAAGTACTCCGGCTTCTACGTAGTCTTGAGAGTAATCTGCAGGCATGTGCTCCGAATGGTCAGCGAGATAAGACGGCTAATTTATAACGCTTCAATACCTCTAAACGTTGAAATAGAGCTGCTAGAATTTGTTTTTAAAGAATTAAATAAACTTTTTGAAATGAGAATGAGAATGAAATGATTAAATAGGTTTGAAATCGGTGCCAAGCACTAAGCACTTAGTATTAAGCCCGTGCACCGACATCAAACCTATTTAATAAATAGCACATCTAAATAATATTATGTAGTAATTAATACTATCAAATCTTTTTTATTTTTTCTTTTCCGTTTTTGAAGTTGGTTTTTAACGTAGTTATTTTTATTGTGAAAAACAATTAACTTCGAATATCCCAAAAACTGGATGATTTCGGATGGTCATATTTTCATTGTCATATTGTCAGAAACGATGAAAACTATACTATAGTATAGTCTAAACTATATTACCTGGGGAATTTGTCCACTTAGACATTAACCCTGTATAATATTATGTTCTATGACCTATCCAGTAAATATACATCCATTCGAAAAGGTTTCAGAAGTGCGCAGATGTTGAGAATTTAGTTTGGCTCACGTGTTATTCTTTTACAAGTTATTTGTTTCGTGTATCGGACATTCGGAACGGTATATATCTCACTTTATTTTGTGCCACTTTTTCTATTTCTTTGAACGGTTGATTACGAAATCTCAGTTTTGTGTTTTTCTTTATATTGAGAATCGCGCGTTATTGTTTTCTCATGAAAAGATCGTTAGGCTGTGTTTTTCTATCATTATGAGTACCTATATACATATATACCTATATTGATATAGTTTATATGTATATATGTACCTATATTGACATAGTTTTTATATCAGTATACCCATCGATACAGTTTTTGAAGGAAATCAAACTTTATAAAATTTTCAATTACTTATGAAGAAATTGAGCCAAGTCAATTTAATTTATGTGTTTGGTGATTTGAATCGTAATTTTTTCATAGTTTTAGATTTTAGACAAAGAAATTTACATTTTCACACTCGAAAAATATATTATGGTGCAGTCGGTACAACCAAAAAACGTCACAATGTACCATCGCAACTTGCAAACTTTATACCTCTAGAAATAAAGTCTTCGCTAATAGAGTAGAAAATTTACGTGAGCAACATAAAGAAAGTTCCAAGCAGAGCTTTTAAGGAGCTTACATTAGTTGCAAGCTGTTCCTATCCTGTACTCGCGACGATGGTATCAACACTTTTACGACACATGCTAGGGATGGGAGAGGTACATATCGATGTTATCGATAAATCCAATTAATTTTGGTTTTTTGGAGATAAGGCAATATATTAAATTTTAATTAATTTGACTTATGGATTTGTATACTTTCTATTTAAATATCCAGATGCAATTTGAGTATCCTCATATTTGTAATTGATATAACTTCAAGGTATCAAGAGGCAAATGGTTAATTAATAAATAGCATAGAGTATAGACAGTAATTTTTCTACGTCTTGATGAAATAGTTACGGTAAATATTAGAAAATAAATTGTTTTTGAATGTATATTTTTTTTTTATTTAACAATGCACTGTTTAACTCGACAGATTAAAAATTATCGCATATTATATCCCAGCCTTATGGTGACATAATCAATATCTGAACTTACATTATGTTTTAAGATGTTATTTCAAACACACAAATGATTTCAAAACGCGCGCGACGTTCTTCCTGAATTTTATCGACAAAGGACATCACTAGTAAAACATAGATGGCCGCGTCAGCTATCGCTTTGTAAACTCGATAAGCTGTTGCGAAATGTACATTTATCGTATGTGATTATTATACGTAGGTCTACAAAATGTGTACTTTCTTAAGTATACTTTCTTATATAGTGGTGTACAAAGTGTAACAAAAAAGAGAAATACTTTTTCATCGAAATTGTAAAGTCTATAATTATTGTTTACTAACTTATTAAACGAAATAATTATTTGATTAACCTTCTATTAAATCGATTGCCCTTAAATTACACATCTCATAATATATAAATAGGTTAAAACAAAATTAATTTTAATTTTCTACACGTAAATTAGTGGCACTATCACTTAAAGTGTAGTATATCGATCCGACCGCTAATCGATCTTTGCAAGCTCTTTAATAGTAAATGAGTTTAATTTACATTACAAGAAAACAAAGGGAATACTTAAAGTGATATTAATGTGCATCCATTACACCGGCATTCTGCTGTAAATAATTCCCATTGTTTATTTCGAAATTGTTGCGCTGTGCTTAAGACGTATTTTTAATTCAACTCCGTTGGAACTTTGTCATATTCAATTGTGTGAGGGTTTGGAGATACATTCGTAAATGACTGTAGATTTATTTCTAGTGATATATTTTATGTTGAAGAAGGTGATGGGAATGGACCAGTGGGAGATATTATGGTAAAAAGAATTACTACACAAAAAGGTGATTCAACAAATAGAAACTGAAAGACAAGAGAATATGGAATGTTTAAAAGAAAGTTTTCAAGAAGGTATTAGATGATTATCGAAACAGGAGCACTAAAAAGAAGAATCACAAGAAGTTGATACGTCAAAATGAATAAATGAAACGTTGATCCAAAAACATATCAAATACTAATTTTAAAGCCTGAAATTTAAAATTAAATAAACGACACCCGCAAATAACTTTGATCCCGACAATTAGTTGGTAAATCCTCGTTGGACAATTGTCGCTCTCCAAATAAAGTTTCTATTCCGATCCCCATGTCTAAACCCTCATTTATTTTCATTACGAACCACCCTTATTTTGCTGCTTTTAAAGTTCATTTTTGTTCACCAACTTCCAGTTACAACGATTTCCCATTTACTTGCATTAAAGTAACTCTTATGTCCAAAACATAAATGTCATATTTGTTCGTGAAATCGTTTTATATCTAATACAGCTTAAAGGATTTCAAACCACTTTGATGCTTAACAACATTTCGAGTTGGACAAAACTTCTGAAACTATCGAATGAATAATTTCCACGGCATTTAGCTTCGAAACTCTGATTGGTTATTCCTTTGCTATGTTATTTAAGCTGATTTATACAACTAACCTCACGATAAACATTCGAGTTGCAAGTTTAACAAAGAAATCTGGAATTTCACGAATGCTATTTTCGAATATTCATGTATTGAATATTCGCAGTAGACCTAGCAGTTATGTAATATAATATTTCTTTGATCTTCTTGTAAACTCTGCTTACCCTCTTTTATTTAAAATATTTATTTAAATATTAATACAATGTTCATAGAAGTAGGAGAGAACTTTTACAAATGTATTGTCAGTGGAAACCTGTTCTCTGGTGTGGTACAGGTGCATTTCATAAAATTTCTCATAATTATTTATGTGCTATTGGATAAGTGCGACTAGTCTTAGGGCCGATTTTTCAATCCTTGGATAAAACTTACCCGCCCAATAAAGTATTACACGATAATGTTAAAATGTCACCTGTAAACTGTCAAATACGGGCAATTAGAATACCTTTCACAAATGGTAGTTTAATACGTTATTCGACGAATAAGTTTTAACCAAGGATTGAAAAATCAGCCCTTAAAATTATTTGTTGTTTGTTTCTTCGAAGATAGAAGAGTGGTAGAAGCTTTCAAGGAAATATTTAGTACATAAAAATAAGACTCGCTACTTAAAAACGAAATTAGAATATCTGAATCACGTATTCCTTTAACAACCCCAGATATAGGAAGACTACAATAAGAGGACGAAAATATTCATTTTGAATCTCTAATACGGAGCTTCCTAGTATTATCAAATATTATATAATACGGTCCAATATGAAAAGAAACTCCGTATTAGCGAAGTTTCCGCTATAATATTGACAAAATTCCTTGAATGTAATCCTACCCCAAAAATCAAATCGAGACCCGCAAAAGAACTCTCAAAGAAAACTCGATATGAAATCATTATGAAATATAACTTCCAGAAACTTCCATACGATCACACAGTGCCTTTAATTTCGACTTGTGAGTTTTACTCGATCGGAATGAGGTACAAACAAGTTTATAAATTAAATCGGAAACTTTTCGTGGAATCAGGAGGTCCTTGTGCCCTAAATATTAGGGTTCCGCAGACATGTTTATATTAGTTGGACTTCTGAGGCTTGGCTTTATCGAGTTACTGCCAACTTTATATCTGTGTTAGAATAAGATTTTATTGGAATTTTATTAGATGAGAAATTTTGTTCTGAAACCACTAGCTCGCAGCCACTATTACCTAAATGTAAACAACTATAAACTTTATCTTAAAATGCATAGTACTTACCTATTTTAGGTCAGACAATATTTCGTCGCATGCTACTAACTTAATAAACATTTTTATATATAGATTAATGAAATGTGCTGGTTCGAAAAAAGATGCAGGCTACAGCCTACAATTACTTGCACAGCATTATATTTAATTATTTAAAGATCTAATGGAAACAAATGTAAGCGTCAATTTATTTTAAAAAGTTTTTCCTGCGTCTACACTTCTACAGATCGAGAATGACCTAGTTCTTTCTACATCTCGCAGTGAACAGAATGAGAATTGAAAAAAAAAAGCAATTTCCTACGGAACCCCATCACAAATTCGACCTTGTACATGCACAATCAACGCATATTCACAGCTGAGTCTAGGGATGGCAAAGTTACAAATTCAGTTCCCGCTAGTGGACCCAACTCAGTTCTCAAGGGTCGAGTGACACATATCTAACTCAACTTTAGGATATGTAATAAATTGTGCGGCTTGTTTTGATTTGAATACAGGCTATTTGATTATGTTACTAGTATTCCTGTATTAGTGTTTTGGTTTATATTATGTCGTTCATACGAAAACGAATAGTAGGTGATTAGATACCTCTGTTGAAGATTAGCCGGAATGATAAGACATAATAATAGACAAACTTATTATAGAGTTAAATAAATGAACCTATTATATTATTATTATTTATATTATCTATATGAGTCGTCGTCGTCGTCGTCGACGTCTTATATATCTATATAAGTATGTATTTAAAATTATATATGTATGTATATCACCCATCTGGTTTCCATAACACAAGCGAAAGCTTAGTATGGGATTAGATCGTGCCGTGTGTGAAAATTGTCCTGAAATATTTATTTATTAAAGCCACAAAAACCTGTGATAGGCATTGTTTACGGAGTTCCTTGCCGGCTCTTCTCCATAGAAACTTTTCGAATCGGTGGTAAATGGTAAAACTATGTTATGACGATTTAAAAGTGCTTCTAGAAGAAGTCTCATAAAATAAAAAAATATTTGAGTTTGAATACAGTGGGACTTATCTCTTGGACAGTATCATCTTCGTGGTATTGATCAGGCTTAGCTAACCAAAACAAGGAAACTGTACTTATACTATACTTGTAAAGTCGTGTAACCGTAAATCAGTACATTTTCGCCTAATTAACCTGCTATCAGTGTGATCTCTATTAATTAGGGAACATTAGCCAACTTAATTACAGCACCAATTAGTTTGCGTCGCATACAACGTTATATGAAAATTATTACTGATTTATTTATGTGGCCGTGGAAGAAGTTCTCGAACTAAATTTATCTATTTGGATGTAACAGATGCGATAACATGTCTCAGAAGAAATTACTTTTTTTTAACATCACTTTAAACCTTACATGACGAAAATTTTGATTTCATTTAAATTTTAATTTAATCAAGTGTATTTTTATTTTCAGGAGAGAACTAGTGTTATGCAAGAGTGAAGCTTAC
Organism: Colias behrii; assembly: GCA_029959065.1. Taxonomy (NCBI): domain Eukaryota; kingdom Metazoa; phylum Arthropoda; class Insecta; order Lepidoptera; family Pieridae; genus Colias; species Colias behrii. The sequence goes on along the minus strand of JARWMC010000009.1, from coordinate 11,872,108 downwards.
TATAATTGTTTCATCATCATCACTCCTCGTCTCATAATTTAAATATTGTTAAGTTACTGCATTAACCCCATGCGCCCTAACCTATACATACTATGAAGAACCCATACATATATCAAGAAGAAAATAGCACACCAAAGAAACTTAACAATTTCAAGAACCTAGTGTGTTAAATTTCAACCGTTAACTAACAGAGGGACAAGTAACAGATCACATAAAGCTTGTAAACGTTTGTCACAGGCCATAAGCCGAGTTTAGGACAATGCTACATCCAGGTATAATAAATTTCCAGCTAATCCTAGACGCCGGCGGTTAGGTCATAAAGATTATTGTGGACATGAATTATTGGACCGTGGTTAACTTTTTACGCATGCTGATGAATTTGTAATATATCGCGGATTTATATGATTTATTCCGGCTTTAAGTGACATGAATGGTGGTCCTGATAAAGTCCTGTTTTTAATTATGTGTGATAAATCTTGGACTGATTGTTTGTGAGTTTAACGGATTATCGGGGTTTTTTGAATTTTTATTTGAAGAATCTGCTGCAAAATTGTAAATAACACGAACAATTTTACGAAATTTTGTCCAAAATTGTAGACCTAGTCTATTCTCCATAATTCATTAGATACATTGTCTACAATAAGCTATTTAAATTTAATTGCTTATCCCAAATCCTTTCAAACAAACGAAGGCGTCATTTAACAGTCCGGTAAAGGGAAACAAGTGAGCCGAGGGCAGTGTATGCGCCTTAAGGTGGGTCCACACTTGATCATTTTCGCGAAGATCGCCATCGCGTAGCATCGACGCGTAGGTATCATGTTTGCTAGTGTGGACGCAAAATGATCGCAATCATGATACACCCCGATCGTTAATAGCCGCATATCTGATACGTGTCGTAAATAATACTAATAATAATGCATAATGTAATGTCGTAAGATACGGTATGGTCAAAATGTGGGCCCACACTTAGGACTGTGCTTAGGATATGCATACTCGATACGAAACGCCTGCTAATGATACGATTACTTAATACAAATGTGGACCCACCTTTAAACGCCCCAGCCCATATAATCTCTTCAAAGTTACCTAACACCAAGATCGAAATGCAAATTTTATGTAAAGAGAGTGTGGGGGCAAACGGAGGCGATTGAAGTCGTGAATCTTAATAATGTGTATAGAATGTCTCACTTTAAATAGAAAATTTAGTAACGGTTATTTAGATGGTGAGAGAATGGAAAATATCATTCTGTATTATAGTCGGTATAGCGTTTGAAATGTTTGGCAGAATATCAATGATAATGGTTTTATATCTATTGTAAGTAAAGATAATATAATTAATTGGATTGAGCTGAAAATTTGCTTCAGCGTCAAGCTGTTGTGTCGGCGATGTTTATTACTTCTCCTTTTTTCTTTTAATTTATAGCTTTCATGTTATTTTGGAAAAATAATGGAACTCATACGACTGTACAGCTGCTGTAAAACAAAGTTTCTTAGTATTATCGTATTTAACTTTTTAGTACCTTGGTCCGGCTATACATTACTGTGACAAGCCCGGGCGTGGATTGAACGTTAAATGGATGGCGTTATGCAATAGTGTAGATACTTGAAGATTTTGTTAGATAAAATACACGTTTTTATTAAATAGATTGTAAGTGGTGGATTCAAATTTTTTAGTATTATTTATTTTATAGTATTTATCTGACTTGAATTAAAAGCTATTATGTTATGTTTGTTATTATGTTAATATAACCAACTACTGTTACTAATATTTAACTATTCTGCGCGCTATGAATTTATGAATTTATTGTTTTTTGGCTATATATCTAGATAATATGATTTGAAGTATGAATTGGACAACACCCGACTCAAACCACAAAACCTATGTGTGATACATCCATTTTATAGCATACATATTTTTAAGAGTAATGGCTCAATTTTGAGGCTCTTTATTTAAAAATATCAGCCATTATTGTAGCTAAGAATTGAAAAAAATTGTTACTATATTTCACTCAGCAATATTTTCTCTACCAAACATTCACTTTACATCAGAGAGAAACTTATTGGCACTAAGAAAATTAATTATGTATTTCTAACTCAAACAACAACAGATCTGAACATAAGACATTCGACTTTACAAATATGAAAATTAGCATAAAATAACGAAAGCTATGTTGTTCCTAAAACTCATTATAATATTTTAAAATAACTTACATTTTCTGTCTAGACTTTATAATATTATGTGTTGTGTAACTGAGTTTTGCTTTTAGAATATTAATAGATTGGAAAACTACAGCTTGAGAGGTCATAGAATGAATAATGCTTATTCTATAATCATTATAGTTAAAAATCACTCCTAACCTTCATAAAGATTATTATTTATACTTAATATTATAAAGCTGAAGAGTTTGTTTGTTTGTTTATTTGAACGCGCTACTCTCGGGAACTACTGGTCCGATTTGAAAAATTATTTCGGTGTTAGATAGCCCATTTATCGAGGAAGTCTATATATCATCACGCTAAGACCAACAGAAGCGGAGCACTGCGAGTAAAACCGTGGAGCACAGCTAGTGGACAATAAAGACTATATACATTGGTAAAGAAAGCAAGGTAAGTGTTAAAACTTTGATAATAAAATCTGAGGCACAATTGAATGCGCGTGCAAATGTGTGGCATAAAACTCCACTATTTCTATGATTTTAAGTATTTATTACTCGTAAAATGTTTGAATAGGTACTTCGCATACTTTAACAAGACTATTTTCATGTTTTTCTTTCATATAAAGGGAAACCAAGTAGGTATGTATTAGAATAATTAATTAAATTATTATAAAATCAATGTATTTAATGACTAGTTAATAAGATGATTATTTAACGTTTATGGTCTATATGGGTTGAATACTTTTTAGATCTAATATAATATTATATGTCAAATAATTTACATTATTGCATACACAGGCAACAGCCTAGTTTGGATCTTTTGTAATACTGTAATGCACTGATTTTTTTGTTAAATAAAGATTTTTATTTTTATTTTTTTATTTTTATTATTTATACAACCGTCCATTTTATTAAGTCGATAAAATTCAGCTAATCCGAACCCAATAGTCATCTATAATTGAACCCTATTTAGTATATTACAGAGGTTATTATGGATTAACAATAATTCCAAATAGAAATGGATTAGGGACCGAGTTAATTAACTCTCAATGTAATAGTTATCACTATTGGGTTTATACAGGGTGCGGTTTTTGAGATCATAATTAAATCCGATGAAACGGACCCTGTATTTGATAAAACCCGGAATAATATTGGAATGAGACAAAGGTGGGATTTATTTATACGAGTTTAATATCGTTGAGGTTATTTGGAGAATTATGTTGGATTAAAAGTTTTATGGGTTTGGTCGTGTGTATGCAGGGTGTATGAGTTAACGCAAATAGTATCTATAATTGATGTTTTAAGGGAAGGGACTGACTCTCTTAACACAGGCTATGCCCAAAGAGCCTAAATAAAGATTTTTTTATCTATTTTAGCCTAGAGAAATATCATTATAATATCTACTCGTTTGTTATGTTACAATAGGTAGAAGGAAAAGTATTTTCTTATTTCGTGTAGTTTTTATATCATACATTACACCAGTATCTATCAAAAGAAACTCACACGTGCATACACGTTTTGCGAAGTACCTACCTAATAATTTATAGAAATAATGATGAAACAGGTAAATTGTATTAAGTGTTTCTTATTCATTGTTCGTAAATGGATGTATATGTTCTACTAGACGCACTTTTATAAGTCTTCTCCATACATATCAAAGATATAACTATTAAAAAATATTAATTCATTTAATAATATATTTCTAAACATAATAAATAATTATTAGGTACTATTGACATACAGAGTAAACAAACACAATTTCGAATTTCCAACACAGATGAATCGAATATACCTACTAACGGAATTTGTTAATTTTAATTACATAAGTAATCAATTAAATTGCAATCAATACATATAATAAAATTCTAGAAAAGTGGTGTCTGTACAATGAAAATATGTAAAAAAAAATTAGCAGGGGTTATTATTAAATCGATCCCAAACCCAAAACTGTAGTTAAAAAATTTTTTGTCTGTTTGTCTGTTTGTCTGTTTGTCTGTTTGTCTGTATGTTTGAACACGCTAATCTCAGAAACGGCTTATCCGATTTCGATGCGGTTTTCACTAATATATTGTGGTAATCTTCATTTAACATTTAGTGTTTATTTCATGTCAATCGGTTCATAAATAAAAAAGTTATGACCATTTAATTACTCACGGCGAACATTTGCTAAGGCATTCTAAGGTACACATACAGTGTACGATAAAACGTAAGTTATCTGTTATACGCTACAGTTATGTCCAAGTGATCATATCGAAAGTCCCCAAGGGTGGGGGGGTAAGCTGAGGTAGTAGGGGGGAGGGGTCAAATTAAAATTATACTTATTTCTAGGTAAATTTTATACATAAAATGTCCTTTAAATTATGTCGTATTTATAATATTATATTTTTAACCCCCGATGCAAAAATATGGGTGATAAGTGTTTGACCGCTGTGTGTGTGTGTGTTTGTGCCACCGTAGCTCGCTAGCAGGTAATCCGAATTAGATGATGTTTTTTTGTTAGGCAGCATATTTTCCGACGCTGGTTCTTAAATAAACTGTATCAAAATCGGTTCATCCATTTATTGTGTAAAAGTGGGAATGAAAATAACTAAAGTTGTCGAATATACTTTAGTGATATATTAAATGAAAGTGAACGACCTATCAGTAAAAATAAGTCAAATTTTATCAAAATCGGTTCATCCATTTATTTGATATAGGTATAAAAGTGGTAGATAATAAAAAAAGTGAATTTTGACTCAAGTGACATATGAAATGAAAGGGCATGACGTGTAAAGTATAATTAGACATATTTAATCAAAATCGGTTCATCCATTTTCTATACCTATATACAGGGTGTAATCGTTAAGTGTGCACAGGCGATTTTTCCGTAAGTATTACAGATAACAAAAAACTTTAAACTGATATCGAAAGTACTTAACCTAATGAGTAAAATGGTGGTAATAAATTTTTAAAAATAAATCGAGAAATATCAAAAACATTATCTTTAAACCCTCCCATACATTAAGTATGAAATATGAATATCCCATATACATTTAATATGAAAGATTTTAGCTTTCTTTTTCTTTTTTGGTTTTCTGCTTTAATTACTTCGCAAATTTGAAGTGGCATTTTCCACGCTTTTTCCGGACATTTTCACGCATTTTCCGGATATTTTCCGGGGATTTTCCGAGCATTTTCCGGGCATTTTCCACGCTTTTTCCGGAAATATCCACGCATTTTCCGGATATTTTCCAGACATTTCCCTGGCATTTTCCGGTTATTTTCCGGGATTTTCCAGACATTTTCCGGGAATTTCCCAGGCATTTTCCGGACATTTCCCTGGCATTTTCCGGGGATTTTCCACGCATTTCCCAGACATTTTCCGGACATTTTTCAGGCATTTTCCGGGGATTTTCCAGGCATTTCCCGGATATTTTCCGGACATTTTCAGAAAGAAAGAAAGAAAGAAAGAAAGATCATTTATTTGACTCCACAAAAAAATAACACGCACACAATACAATTAGATTAAGACAATACAATTCAAACACAGTAAAATTAAAATATATATAACTAAATTAAAAGATATAAAATTAAGAAGTGGAGCCAAAATGGTAGCCACTCAGCATAAATTGCAACGCAGCTGTTGCAACACTGATTTTCAGTGGCCCCTCTTTGAAGCGATTGGAGCGGCAGTGCGTTCAAAAATATAATATTATGACTAGCTGGTGCGTTGTGCGCGGGCTGCAAGCAGCCCGCGAGCCCCTTTTGCCCCTGGGTTGAAGCAATAGGGCAGTCATTTGAAAATGCATTCGAATTTTCTGTCCATTTGTTACATCTGCTAACAGCGAATCTACAGTCAGTCGGTAATGCTGATAAATTCCCCATTCAAGTATTTTCCACTCCGGGAGGCTGTCCACCTTCGAGGGAGCGTGGTGCGGAAGCATCCCAGGGCAGAAATCTTCAGTCATTTTAAAATGCATTAAAATTCCCCGTCAATTTGTTATTATCTGCTAACAGCGATTCCACAGTCAATCGGAAGTGCTTATAAATTTCCCATTCAAATATTTTCTATTCCGGGGGGCTGTCCACCTTCGAGGGTGCGTGGTGCGCGAGCTGCAAGCAGCTCGCGGCTCATCCCAGGGCAGAAATCTTCAGTCATTTGAAAATGCATACGAATTTCCTGTCCATTTGTTACATCTGCTAACAGCGATTCTACAGTCAGTCGAAACTGCTTATAAATTACTTATTCAAATATTGGTTAAATTTTTGAAACGTGATCCCGAATTTCATTTATTTGAAGTGTCTAATCAATAGCGGTGACTTTTCATAATAAACTGTTCAAGACAATAAAATATGTGTGAAGATGTATAAAACATATTGAAAACTTCAAGTCTTTTTAGTAGCGTCGCTTAAAATCAAATTCATTATTATGCTTTCGGCACTAAAAATATCTAAGTGAAAGCCATAGGACTACTGTCAAAGGGTGTATCGAATAAAATATCGTTACACTATAAAAATAACTACTTTAAAAAAACCGACTTCAAAAACGGAAAAGTAAAAAATAATTAATTACTACATATTATTTAGTTGTGTTATTCACTATATAGGTTTGAAGTCGGTGCCAAGCACTAAGCACTTATTAAACTACGCTATTTTTTGATACAAGAACTACCTACTTGCAATTCAATTAAATTATTCGCGATACAAAAAATTGGCTATTTTCGATACAAAAACTACACTACTCTTGGTGTAAGTCCTACGCTTATAAAGCGTGAACGATTGGCTCATTCACTCAACAAATGTGTGAAGATGTGTATATTATTATTTATTACGTATTGAAAACTTCAGTCTTTTTAGTAGCTTCGTTTAAAATCAAATTCATTATGCTTTCGGCACTAAAAATAAGAACCTACTTTTCCGTTTTTGAAGTCGGTTTTTTTAACGTAGTTTTAATAGTTTTTAACCTACGTAGTTTTTGACGTGACAACGTCTTATAATTCGATAGCCGGCTGCACGCACGAAAAAACATGACTCATGCGGCGTTACCTCACTCTGAGGCGTTCCATGTAAAGCTTGAAGTGCAAGCGAGAGCGCGGAACGAGCGACAAAGACGCACAATCGGCCGTTGTCACGTTCAACTATCGTCATTAAACCGACTTTACAGACAACCAATTTTTTTTGTTTGAGTGGGAATCTCCCTAAAGTCGCTTCTGTTCAAGAGTTTACTTAACACGCTCGTCGCTTCGCTCCTCGCTACCTATTTGAATATTTATGCCGGCCGCTGACGTGACTTGCTCGCTTCGCTCGCTTGGCTAGTGCGGTAGTTCAAAAGTTAACCTAACTCGCTCGTCGCTTCGCTCCTCGCTACTTCTTTGAATATTTACGCCGGTCGCTGACGTGACTTGCTCGCTTCGCTCGCTTGGCTAGTGCGGTAGTTCAAAAGTTAACCTAACTCGCTCGTCGCTTCGCTCCTCGCTACTTCTTTGAATATTTACGCCGGCCACTGACGTGACTTGCTCGCTTCGCTCGCTTGGCTAGTGCGGTAGTTCAAAAGTTAACCTAACTCGCTCGTCGCTTCGCTCCTCGCTACTTCTTTCAATATTTACGCCGGCCGCTGCAACGACTCGCTCGCTTCGCTCGCTTGACTCGTGCGGTAGTTCAAAAGTTAACCTAACACGCTCGTCACTTCGCTCCTCGCTACCTATTTGAATATTTACGCCAGCCGCTGCCGTGATTCGCTCGCTTCGCTCGCTTGGCTCGTGCGGTAGTTCAAAAGTTAATAAATATTTTCTACTCCGGGAGGCTGTCGACCTTCGAGGTTGCGCGGTGCGCGGGCAGCAAGCAGCCCGCGGTGCCGTCTTTTTCCGTTGCTATTCCTATTACCCTTCCTACTATGGAAATTTCTATACAAAATTTTCGAAAAAAAAATTTCACTTTTTACAAAAAAAAAATATATGCCTGGAAGCGGACCAGGTTTTGAAGCATTTTTTACTTCGGCGACCCAGACCTACCTGCCACCGGTTCAGAGAGCCGTTGAATTTCGTGATGTATGGAAAATGGAAACCAGGGGTCGGAGTGAGATTCTGAGTATGCAGTTTTGTAAATCTGGCCGATCAGAGCACAAAAGTCAATTTTCAGACCGATCGTAAAGTAACCGGCGCCACCATCTTGCCTCGAAAAATCGGCCATTTTTGAAAAAAAAATTACGTCCAATTTGAAATTTCTCAATTGCCCTGGTAGCACCCCATCTTCCTGATCATTTTTTAGTTCTACACCCCTCGGCTATCTGGCACCGTTTCAGAGAGCCGTCGAATTTCGCGTTGTATGAAACTCGGAAACCAGAGGTGAAAACTCAATTATGAGTATGCCAACGTAATGTGAGGCTCGATTAAAGCCCCTGTGCCAAGTTTCAGCGCGATCGGACCAGCGATGGCCATTTTAGCATTTGTATGGCGGCGGCCATTTTTTCCGCCATTTTGAATTTTTTTCACTATCTGTGGTAATTGCTCGAGGTCTACTCCAAGTTTAGTTCGAGCACCCCAGATGTAGCTGATACCGTTTGCGCGGGCCGTTGACCGTCTCCGCGAGCTGTGAGAAAGTTCAAAATTTCAGATTTTTCTGGATATCCTGGGAGCTGGGCGAGTACGACCGTGGTGTGAGTGTGTTTCCGCGATGCGCCACCTCGTCTAAATTTACGTTTTTATGTTTGCGCCAAAAATGGAAAAAATCCAAAATCGAGCGTCCCACTATGGCTCCCTGGTAGCGTCCCAGGGTGGTGATCATTTTTAGTTCCGGGACCCCCCACCCAACTCGCACCGTTTCCGCGGGCCGTTGGATTTTACGTTGTATGGAAGTTGGAAACTGGGGCCCGGAGCCACTCGAACGGGGCACCGATCGATTCGCCGGCTCGAACAGAGCACGTGTGCCAAATTTGAGACGTAAGGATTCATAAACGGCGATTTTGGCAAAGTACGGCGGCCATCTTGTTTTCGCGAAAATCCCCATTTTTCCACCACCCCTGGTAATCGCCACCAGTTCCGAGCATTTTTTGTTCAGACACCCCCCCTCCAGGTACCACCGTTTTTGCGCACCTCCAGGGGTCCACTTGGTTTTCGAAGATGATCGAGATCGCTATATTTTTCCGGTGGTCACTCGGCGCACCTCTACACGATCACGTCAAAATCCCCCCAACTTTCCGCGTAGTTTCCGAGAAACCCGATGTCAGTGAGTGGTAGTGTAGCTTTATAGTATATAACTAGCTGGTGCGTTGTGCGCGGGCTGCAAGCAGCCCGCGAGCCCCTTTTGCCCCTGGGTTGAAGCAATAGGGCAGTCATTTGAAAATGCATTCGAATTTTCTGTCCATTTGTTACATCTGCTAACAGCGAATCTACAGTCAGTCGGTAATGCTTATAAATTCCCCATTCAAATATTTTCCACTCCGGGAGGCTGTCCACCTTCGAGGGAGCGTGGTGCGGAAGCATCCCAGGGCAGAAATATTCAGTCATTTGAAAATGCATTAAAATTCCCCGTCAATTTGTTATTATCTGCTAACAGCAATTCCACAGTCAATCGGAAGTGCTTATAAATTTCCCATTCAAATATTTTCTATTCCGGGGGGCTGTCCACCTTCGAGGGTGCGTGGTGCGCGAGCTGCAAGCAGCTCGCGGCTCATCCCAGGGCAGAAATCTTCAGTCATTTGAAAATGCATTCGAATTTCCTGTCCATTTGTTACATCTGCTAACAGCGATTCTACAGTCGGTCGAAACTGCATATATATTACTTATTTAAATATTGGTTAAATTTTTGAAACGTGATCCCGAATTTCATTTATTTGAGGTGTCACAGCGGTGACTTTTCATAATAAACTGTTCAAGACAATAAATGTGTGAAGATGTATAAAACATATTGAAAACTTCAAGTCTTTTTAGTAGCGTTGTTTAAAATCAAATTCATTATGCTTTCGGCACTAAAAATATCTAAATGCAAGGCCATAGGACTACAGTCAAAAGGTGTATTGAATAAGATATCGTTACACTATAAAAATAACTACTTTAAAAAAACCGACTTCAAAAACGGAAAAGTAAAAAATAATTAATTACTACATATTATTTAGTTGTGTGTTCACTATATAGGTTTGAAGTTGGTGCCAAGCACTAAGCACTTATTAAACTACGATATTTTTTGATACAAGAACTACCTACTTACTTGCAATTATTTTAATCAATAAATGTGTGAAGATGTGTATATTATTACGTATTGAAAACTTCAGTCTTTTTAGTAGCTTCGTTTAAAATCAAATTCAGTGTGCTTTCGGCACTAAAAATAAGAACCTACTTTTCCGTTTTTGAAGTCGGTTTTTTTAATGTAGTTTTAATAGTTTTTAACCTACGTAGTTTTTTTGTTTGACTGGGAATCGCCCTAAAGTCGCTTCTGTTCAAGAGTTTACTTAACACGCTCGTCGCTTCGCTCCTCGCTACCTATTTGAATATTTACGCCGGCCACTGACGTGAATTGCTCGCTTCGCTCGCTAGGCTAGTGCGGTAGTTCAAAAGTTAACCTAACTCGCTCGTCGCTTCGCTCCTCGCTACCTATTTGAATATTTACGCCGGCCGCTGACGTGACTTGCTCGCTTCGCTCGCTTGGCTAGTGCGGTAGTTCAAAAGTAACCTAACTCGCTCGTCGCTTCGCTCCTCGCTACTTCTTTGAATATTTACGCAGGCCGCTGACGTGACTTGCTCGCTTCACTCGCTTGGCTAGTGCAGTAGTTCAAAAGTTAACCTAACTCGCTCGTCGCTTCGCTCCTCGCTACTTCTTTGAATATTTACGCCGGCCGCTGACGTGACTTGCTCGCTTCGCTCGCTTGGCTAGTGCGGTAGTTCAAAAGTTAACCTAACTCGCTCGTCGCTTCGCTCCTCGCTACCTATTTGAATATTTACGCCAGCCGCTGCCGTGATTCGCTCGCTTCGCTCGCTTGGCTCGTGCGGTAGTTCAAAAGTTAATAAATATTTTCTACTCCGGGAGGCTGTCGACCTTCGAGGTTGCGCGGTGCGCGGGGAGCAAGCAGCCCGCGGCGCCGTCTTTTGCCGTTGCTATTCAATTACCCTTCCTACTATGGAAATTTCCATACAAAATTTTCGAAAAAAAAAATTTCGCTTTTTACCAAAAATTTTTATATGCCTGGAAGCGGACCAGTTTTTGAAGCATTTTTTGCTTCGGCGACCCCGACCTACCTGCCACCGGTTCAGAGAGCCGTTGAATTTCGTGATGTATGGAAAATGGAAACCGAGGGTCGGAGAGAAATTCTGAGTATGCAGTTTTGTAAATCTGGCCAATTAGAGCACAGAAATCAATTTTCAGACCGATCGTAAAGTAACCGGCGCCACTATCTTGCTTTGAAAAATTGGCCATTTTTGAAAAAAAAATTGCGTCCAATTTGAAATTTCTCGATTGCCCTGGTAGCGCCCCATGTTTCTGATCATTTTTTAGTTCTACACCCCCCACCTATCTGGCGCCGTTTCGGAGAGCCGTCAAATTTCGCGTTGTATGAAACTCGGAAACCAGCAGTGAAACCTCGATTATGAGTATGCCAACTTAATGTGCGGCTCGATTAAAGCCCCTGTGCCAAGTTTCAGCGCGATCGGACCAGCGATGGCCATTTTAGCATTTGTATGGCGGCGGCCATTTTTTCCGCCGTTTTGAATTTTTTTCACTATCTGTGGTAATTGCTCGAGGTCTACTCCAAGTTTAGTTTGAGCACCCCAGATGCAGCTGCTACCGTTTGCGCGGGCCGTTGACCGTCTTCGCGAGATGAGGGAAAGTTTAAGATTTCGTATTTTTCTGGATATCCTGGGAGCTGGGCGAGTACGAATGCATTATTGGTGAATTTCTCCGTTGCGCCACCTCGTCTAAATTTACGTTTTTATGTTTGCGCCAAAAATGGAAAAATTCCAAAATCGAGCGACCCACTATGGCTCCCTGGTAGCGTCCCAGGGTGGTGATCATTTTTAGTTCCGGGACCCCCCACCCAACTCGCACCGTTTCCGCGGGCCGTTGAATTTTACGTTGTATGGAAGTTGGAAACTGGGGCCCGGAGCCACTCGAACGGGGCACCGATCGATTCGCCGGCTCGAACAGAGCACGTGTGCCAAATTTGAGACGTAAGGATTCATAAACGGCGATTTTGGCAAAGTACGGCGGCCATCTTGTTTTCGCGAAAATCCCCATTTTTCCACCTCCCCTGGTAATCGCCACCAGTTCCGAGCATTTTTTGTTCAGACACCCCCCCTCCAGGTATCACCGTTTTCGCGCACCTCCAGGGGTCCACTTGGTTTTCGAAGATGATCGAGATCGCTATATTTTTCCTCTGGTCACTCGGCGCACCTCTACACGATCACGTCGTTATCCCCCCCACTTTCCCCGTAGTTTCCGAGAAAACCGATGTCAGTCAGTGAGTGAGTGGTAGTGTAGCTTTATATATTATAACTAGCTGGTGCGTTGTGCGCGGGCTGCAAGCAGCCCGCGAGCCCCTTTTGCCCCTGGGTTGAAGCAATAGGGCAGTCATTTGAAAATGCATCAAAATTCCCCGTCAATTTGATATTATTTGCCAACAGCGATTCCACAGTCAATCGGAAGTGCTTATAAATTCCCAATTCAAATATTTTCAATTCTGGAATGCCGTCGACCTTCGAGGGTGCGTTGTGCGCGGGCTGCAAGCAGCCCGCGAGCCCCTTTTGCCCCTGGGTTGAAGCAATAGGGCAGTCATTAGAAAATGTGTTAGAATTCCAAGTCCATTTATAATTTTCTGCTAACTGCGATTCCACAGTCAATCGGAAGTGCTTATAAATTCCCAATTCATAAATTTTCTATTCTGGAATGCTGTCGACCTTCGAGGGTGCGTTGTATATCGCGAGCCCCTTTTGCCCCTGGGTTGAAGCAATAGGGCAGTCATTAGAAAATGTGTTAGAATTCCAAGTTCATTTATAATTTTCTGCTAACAGCGATTCCACAGTCAATCAGAGGTGCTTATAAATTTCCAATTCAAATATTTTCTGCTCTGGGGGGCTGTCCACTTTCGAAGGTGCGGGTGCGTCTCATCCCGGGGCAGAAATCTTCAGTCAATTGAAAATGCATTCGAATTTCCTGTCCATTTGTTACTATATGCTAACAGAGATTCTACAATCTACAGTCAATGATAAAAAATCATTGATTCGTGATGAAAAATACACTAAAAAGTATTAAATAAAAATAACTTGGAAACAACATATAAATTGGAAAACACATATTGAATATTAAAAAATCTAAGTTGTCGAAATTTACCTATACTATTCCAGATAAAACATAGCACAAACTTACACACCGCTTTATCTGTATATTACGGGTACGCCTACTCATGGTTAAGATATGGTGTGATGTTATGGGGAAACAGCGTTGATGTTAATGATTTATTTAAAATGCAGAAGAAGTGCGTGAGAATCTTAGCCCAAATAAAAAACACAGACAGTTGCAAACCATACTTTAGAAAATATAACCTTTTAACATTACCATCTATGTATATACACGAAATTTGCACATGTGTCTATAAAAATATTAATACATTTTCACGAGTCGAGGAACACCACGAAGTAAATACGCGCTTTAAAAATAGATTACACCTACCATTCTCAAGAATCAAAATGTTAAATCAAAGCCCCTATCACATGGCTATAAAAATATATAACAAACTTCCTGACCAAATTAAAAACCAAAAAACTATTTATTCTTTTAACAAACAACTAAAGCTCCTTTTAATCCAAAAATGCTTTTATTCAATAAATGAATATTTCGAAGCTAAACTACGCTAAACTTGAATTTTCGTGTGGTTAAGTCTTTCCAATCTCATATACCTAATAAATGTAATTGAAACTAACAAAAATAAATTATACTTACCTAACTATCTAAACCTACTGAATCCTAAACTAAACTTAACTTGAAAACTTCGATCTAACTAAACCTACAAAATAAATCAATCGCAATCAATGTATATCTATGCATCTATATGAGTATTTCTATTTACGTCTTATATCGTTATCTACGAATATATTTTATAATGTATAATCCCGGACATATCTAAATTGTATATTAATTGTATGTAATTGTAATCTGTGTATTGGAAAATTGAAATGTATGTGACAATATTAATGTAATCTTCTTATATATAAAATTCTCGTGTCACAATGTTAGTCTGCATACTCCTCCGAAACGGGTGGACCGATTCTCATGAAATTTTCTGTGCATATCGGGTAAGTCTGAGAATCGGCCAACATCTATTTTTCATATGTACCACGGGCGAAGCCGGGGCGGGCGGCTAGTTTAAATATAATATTATATTGCAATACCTGCATAAGGTTTCTAATATTATGTAAAATGTATTAGTATGAAATAAATGATTTGATTTGAAAAAAAAAACTACGTTAAAAAAACCGACTTCAAAAACGGAAAAGTAAAAAATAAAAACGATTTAATATACCTACTCAATTACTACATAATATTTAGTTGTGCTATTTACCTTATATGCAATTCAAGAACTACATTATTCGCAAATACGCTATTTTCAATACAAAAACAGAGAGTAGTGTACTACTCTTGGTGTAAGTCCTACGCTTATAAAGCGTGAACGATTGGCTTATTCACTCAATAAAATATTTATTTATTTATTTAAAAAACATCACATGCCATTACAGGACAATGCCCAATGCGACAGAGATACAATTTTATAAAACAAAAAATAAACTTAACTAAATTAAAATAACATACATAAATTAACAATTAACAAAGAAATATAAGCTTTAAATAACTTCTTAACAATAACAGATTAACTGTAATGTCACCCTTGCGAATTCAGTTTAATATGACGTGTGAAGATGTATAAAACATATTGAAAACTGCAGTCTTTTTAGTAGCGTCGATTAAAATCAAATTCATTATGCATTAAAATTCCCCGTCAAATTGTTATTATCTGCTAACAGCGATTCCACAGTCAATCGGAAGTGCTTATAAATTTCTCATTCAAATATTTTCTATTCCGGGGGGCTGTCCACCTTCGAGGGTGAGTGGTGCGCGAGCTGCAAGCAGCTCGCGGCTCATCCCAGGGCAGAAATCTTCAGTCATTTGATGCATTTGAATTTCCTGTCCATTTGTTACATCTGCTAACAGCGATTCTACAGTCAGTCCGAAATGCTTATAAATTCCCTATTCAAGTTTTTTTTCTACTCTGGGAGGCCATCTTCCACCGAAGTTGCGTGGTGCGCGGGCAGCAAGCAGGCCGCGGCGCGTCCCAGGGAAGAAATCTTCAGTCATTTGAAAATGCATTAGAATTCCTTATCCATTTGTTATTATCTGCTAACAGCGATTCCACAGTCAGTCGAAACTGCTTATAAATTACTTATTCAAATATTTTCTACTCCGGGAGGCTGTCGACCTTCGAGGTTGCGCGGTGCGCGGGCAGCAAGCAGCCCGCGGTACCACCTTTTGCCGTTGCTATTCAATCACCCTTCCTACTATGGAAATTTCCATACAAAATTTTCGAAAAAAAAAATTTCGCTTTTTAGCAAAAAATTTTATGTGCCTGGAAGCGGACCAAGTTTTTAAACATTTTTTACTTCGGTGACCCCGACCTAAGTGCCACCAGTTCAGAGAGCCGTTGAATTTCGTGATGTATGGAAAATGGAAACCGGGGGTCGGAGAGAAATTCTGAGTATGCAGTTTTGTAAATCTGACCGATCAGAGCACAGAAATCAATTTTCAGACCGATCGTAAAGTAACCGGCGCCACCATCTTGCTTTGAAAAATTGGCCATTTTTGAAAAAAAAAATTGCGTCCAATTTGAAATTTCTCGATTGCCCTGGTAGCGCCCCATCTTCCTGATCATTTTTTAGTTCTACACCCCCCACCTATCTGGCGCCGTTTCGGAGAGCCGTCGAATTTTGCGTTGTATGAAACTCGGAAACCAGCGGTGGAAACTCGATTATGAGTATGCCAACTTAATGTGCGGCTCGATTAAAGCCCCTGTGCCAAGTTTCAGCGCGATCGGACCAGCGATGGCCGTTTTAGAAATTTGTATGGCGGCGGCCATTTTTCCGCCATTTTGAATTTTTTTCACTTTCTCTGGTAATTGCTCGAGGTCTACTCCAAGTTTAGTTCGAGCACCCCAGATGTAGCTGCTACCGTTTGCGCGGGCCGTTGACCGTCTTCGCGGGCTGTGAGAAAGTTCAGGGTTTCATATTTTTCTGGATATCCTGGGAGCTGGGCGAGTATGAATGCGTCATTGGTGTGTTTCTCCATTGCACCACCTCGGCTATAGGCACCTTTTTATGTTTGCGCCAAAAATGGAAAAATTCCAAAATCGAGCGACCCACTATGGCTCCCTGGTAGCGTCCCAGGGTGGTGATCATTTTTAGTTCCCGGACCCCCCACCCAACTCGCACCGTTTCCGCGGGCCGTTGGATTTTACGTTGTATGGAAGTCGGAAACGGGGGCCCGGAGCCACTCGAACGGGGCACCGATCGATTCGCCGGCTCGAACAGAGCACGTGTGCCAAATTTGAGACGTAAGGATTCATAAACGGCGATTTTGGCAAAGTACGGCGGCCATCTTGTTTTCGCGAAAATCCCCATTTTTCCACCTCCCCTGGTAATCGCCACCAGTTCCGAGCATTTTTTGTTCAGACACCCCCCCTCCAGGTATCACCGTTTTTGCGCACCTCCAGGGGTCCACTCGGTTTTCGAAGGTGATCGAGATCGCTATATTTTTCCTCTGGTCGATCGGCGCACCTCTACACGATCACGTCGAAATCCCCCCAACTTTCCACGTAGTTTCCGAGAAAAGCGATGTCAGTGAGTGAGTGGTAGTGTAGCTTTATATATTATAACTAGCTGGTGCGTTGTGCGCGGGCTGCAAGCAGCCCGCGAGCCCCTTTTGCCCCTGGGTTGAAGCAATAGGGCAGTCATTTGAAAATGCATCAAAATCCCCCGTCAATTTGTTATTATTTGCCAACAGCGATTCCACAGTCAACCGGAAGTGCTTATAAATTCCCAATTATTCAAATATTTTCTATTCTGGAATGCTGTCGACCTTCGAGGGTGCGTGGTGCGCGGGCTGCAAGCAGCCCGCGAGCCCCTTTTGCCCCTGGGTTGAAGCAATAGGGCAGTCATTTGAAAATGCATTCGAATTTCCTGTCCATTTGTTACATCTGCTAACAGTGATTCTACAGTCAGTCGGTAATGCTTATAAATTCCCCATTCAAGTATTTTCCACTCTGGGAGGCTGTCCACCTTCGAGGGTGCGGGTGCGTCTCATCCCGGGGCAGAAATCTTCAGTCAATTGAAAATGCATTCGAATTTCCTGTCCATTTGTTACTATATGCTAACAGAGATTCTACAATCTACAGTCAATGATAAAAAATCATTGATTCGTGATGAAAAATACACTAAAAAGTATTAAAAAAAATTACTTCGTTAAAAAAACCGACTTCAAAAACGGAAAAGTAAAAAATAAAAACGATTTAATATACCTAATTAATTACTACATAATATTTAGTTGTGCTATTTTCCTTACTTGCAATTCAAGAACTACATTATTCGCAATACAAAAATACGCTATTTTCGATACCAAAACAGAGAGTAGTGTACTACTCTTGGTGTAAGTCCTATGCTTATAAAGCGTGAACGATTGGCTTATTCACTCAATAAAATATTTATTTATTTATTTAAAAAACATCACATGCCATTACAGGACAATGCCCAATGCGACAGAGATACAATTTTATAAAACAAAATAAACTTAACTAAATTAAAATAACATACATAAATTAACAAAGAAAAATAGGCTTTAAACAACTTCTTAACAATAACAGATTAACTGTAATATCACCCTTGCGAATTCAGTTTAATATGTGTGAAGATGTATAAAACATAATATTGAAAACTTCAGTCTTTTTAGTAGCGTCGATTAAAATCAAAATCATTATGCATTAAAATTCCTCGTCAATTTGTTATTATCTGCTAACAGCGATTCCACAGTCAATCGGAAGTGCTTATAAATTTCTCATTCAAATATTTTCTATTCCGGGGGGCTGTCCACCTTCGAGGGTGAGTGGTGCGCGAGCTGCAAGCAGCTCGCGGCTCATCCCAGGGCAGAAATCTTCAGTCATTTGAAAATGCATTAGAATTCCTTATCCATTTGTTATTATCTGCTAACAGCGATTCCACAGTCAGTCGAAACTGCTTATAAATTACTTATTCAAATATTTTCTACTCCGGGAGGCTGTCGATCTTCGAGGTTGCGCGGTGCGCGGGCAGCAAGCAGCCCGCGGTACCACCTTTTGCCGTTGCTATTCAATCATCCTTCCTACTATGGAAATTTCCATACAAAATGTACCATTCCATTTAATTTAAATTTTAGTTGGTATATTGATACCAAAAAGCTTACTTGATTAGGATTTTCCAAAAGTCAATGATTCTTAACCTCGATCGTTTTAAGTAGTTCAGAATTTACGGACTCAATTACTCGATAAGTTATAATTATATTATGTTCAAAACAAAATTGAGATGAATTTTTTACTGAATTTTATAAAGGGGAAATGTTGAAATAACATTGAAGAGTTTAAGAATAGAAAAAAATTTCGGAGAGGAAAGATTGGAGGGGTGTCAGCAACTTAGAAATAATTTATTGTATAAAGAGGGAATTTGTAAGTATTAAAGATTTATGTATTAAAGAAAGTTACTTTCATTCTATTATTAAACACCGCCAAAATTTGTTTCAATGATATATTACGTCACATAAAAATAATAAAGACTTTACTATTTGTATCCACTCTAAGCCACTCTATATGTCAATAATTAGGTCTTTACATAACTTAAAAAAGTCTAGTGCTTATAATAATCTACAATGTTATTAAAATAGTGAAAATATAACACACATGCAGTCATACGTAATTTGTAAAGTTGTAGTGGGATAATGATATAATATCGCTTCGTCGTAGAGAGAACTTTATATACTGTTTCAAATTTCACATAACAACTTCTGATTAGTTATTTTACTACTTTAAAGAGTATATATGTATATATATGTTTATCCATACTAATATTATAAATGCGAAAGTAACTCTGTCTGTCTGTCTGTTACTCAATCACGCCTTATCTACTGAACCAATTTGCATGAAATTTGGTATAGAGATATTTTGATACCCGAGAAAGGACATAGGCTATTTTTACCCCGGGACATAGGATAGGTTTTATCCCGGAAATCCCACGGGAACGGGAACTATGTGGGTTTTTCTTTGACTGCGCGGGCGAAGCCGCGGGTGGAAAGCTAGTAATATTCATAAAGTAGAAAAAAATAATTTAAATTGCTTTCATATAATTTTTTAAAATACCTTTATTTTAATGTTAGATAACTTTGCATATAGCATGTATGTTAAAGTAAACTGTATTGATTTATAAAATTCTCATTGAATGCTTGTTGATTATTAATTTTTATTATTCCAATTTGATTTGAAATCATATAAATATTTGAAGAGGGTGGGTAGTTACATTTTATTCACACTTAATTTTTATTACAACATTGGTGAAAGCTAAATGAAATAAAAAATCAGTATAAATAATTATTAATAGATAAATACTTATTACTATACATGTTTAATGTGATAGTATAGGTTCCACACTTATTCTACAGATCTTGAATATTAATGATTTAAAAATTTATAATTAAAAATAAAAATGTTATATTCTTAAGAATCTGTACCCAAAGGGTAAAAAGGGGACCCTATTACTGACTGGCTGACTGTTTGTCCATCTGCCACCAGGCTGTATCTCATGAACCTTGATACCTACATTTGAAAATTTCAGAGATCATGATGTCGATGTCGCTTCAACAACAAAAATAATAAAAACCGTAGATTAGCAATCTTGGCAAGGTCTTATATTGAAGTTTCATACTTATACGGAAACCTTAGTGTTGTGTGAGAACCGTCCGTAGAGAATCTGTATAAAAATATTATGGTTGTTTAACCTCGATTTTTTACAATTTGTTTTAATAACATCAATAGAAATTACTCATCTCGGTTCGTTACCTATATTATCATATTATTATTCACAACTATGCGGATTCTTCAACTACGCTGGCGCGCGGAGAGCTAGTATAAAAATATATACCTATAATTATTATTCACAAATCACATTCAAGTGTTTTCAAGTTTCATTAAAACTTTTGATGTAAGTAACAATTTAGGTAGGCAGGTCTATATTGATACCATCATCATCAAAAATTAACTAAGAAATTTCCTAATTGGCTAATTTTTTTTTAGGAAGTCGGATTATAATTTCCCAAGGTCGAATTGGTTCAAAATTTGGAATTGTGTCTGTATCGTATTGAATTTGAATAGCCTTTGTAGATATCTAACTACTTATTGGCTTAAATACAATACAAATCTTGCTACAAATCTTCAGTCATTTGAAAATGCATTAGAATTTCCTGTTCATATTTTGTTACTATCTGCTAAAAGCGATTCCACAGTCAGTCCGAAATGCTTATAAATTCCCTATTCAAATATTTTCTACTCCGGGAGGCGCCCGCGGCGCCGTCTTTTGCCGTTGCTATTCAATTTCCCTTCCTACTATGGAAATTTCCATACAAAATTTTGGAAAAAAAAAAATTTCGCTTTTTACCAAAAATTTTTATGTGCCTGGAAGCGGACCAGGTTTTGAAACATTTTTTACTTCGGCGACCCCGACCTTAGTGCCACCGGTTCAGAGAGCCGTTGAATTTCGTGATGTATGGAAAATGGAAACCAGGGGTCGGAGAGAGATTCTGAGTATGCAGTATTGTAAATATGGCCAATAAGAGGACAAAAGTCAATTTTTAGACCGATCGTAAAGTAACCGGCGCCACCATCTTGCTTTGAAAAATTGGCCATTTTTGAAAAAAAAAATGGCGTCCAATTTGAAATTTCTCCATTGCCCTGGTAGCGCCCCATCTTCCTGATCATTTTTTAGTTCTACACCCCCCACCTATCTAGCGCCGTTTCGGAGAGCCGTCGAATTTCGCGTTGTATGAAACTCGGAAACCAGCGGTGGAAATTCGATTATGAGTATCCCACCTTAATGTGCGGCTCGATTAAAGCCCCTGTGCCAAGTTTCAGCGCGATCGGACCAGCGATGGCCGTTTTAGAATTTGTATGGCGGCGGCCATTTTTTCCGCCATTTTGAATTTTTTTCACTATCTGTGGTAATTGCTCGAGGTCTACTCCAAGTTTAGTTTGAGCACCCCAGATGTAGCTTCTACCGTTTGCGCGGGCCGTTGACCGTCTTCGCGGGCTGTGAGAAAGTTCAGGGTTTCATATTTTTCTGGATATCCTGGGAGCTGGGCGAGTATGAATGCGTCATTGGTGTGTTTCTCCATTGCACCACCTCGGCTATATGCACCTTTTTATGTTTGCGCCAAAAATGAAAAAATTCCAAAATCGAGCGTCCCACTGTAGCTCCCTGGTAGCGTCCCAGGGTGGTGATCATTTTTAGTTCCGACACCCCCCACCCAACTCGCACCGTTTCCGCGGGCCGTTGGAGTTTACGTTGTATGGAAGTTGGAAACGGGGGCCCGGAGCCACTCGAACGGGGCACCGATCGATTCGCCGGCTCGAACAGAGCACGTGTGCCAAATTTGAGACGTAAGGATTCATAAACGGCGATTTTAGCAAAGTACGGCGGCCATCTTGTTTTCGCGAAAATCCCCATTTTTCCACCTCCCCTGGTAATCGCCACCAGTTCTGAGCATTTTTTGTTCAGACACCCCCCCTCCAGGTATCACCGTTTTTGCGCACCTCCAGGGGTCCACTTGGTTTTCGAAGGTGATCGAGATCGCTATATTTTTCCTCTGGTCGATCGGAGCACCTCTACACGATCACGTCGAAATCCCCCCAACTTTCCACGTAGTTTCCGAGAAAAGCGATGTCAGTGAGTGAGTGGTAGTGTAGCTTTATATATTATAATTTATATATTATAACTAGCTGGTGCGTTGTGCGCGGGCTGCAAGCAGCCCGCGAGCCCCTTTTGCCCCTGGGTTGAAGCAATAGGGCAGTCATTCGAAAATGCATTCGAATTTTCTGTCCATTTGTTACATCTGCTAACAGCGAATCTACAGTCAGTCGGTAATGCTTATAAATTCCCGATTCAAGTATTTTCCACTCCGGGAGGCTGTCCACCTTCGAGGGAGCGTGGTGCGGAAGCATCCCAGGGCAGAAATCTTCAGTCATTTGAAAATGCATTAAATATTCCCCGTCAATTTGTTATTATCTGCTAACAGCGATTCCGCAGTCAATCGGAAGTGCTTATAAATTTCCCATTCAAATATTTTCTATTCCGGGGGGCTGTCCACCTTCGAGGGTGCGTGGTGCGCGAGCTGCAAGCAGCTCGCGGCTCATCCCAGGGCAGAAATCTTCAGTCATTTGAAAATGCATTCGAATTTCCTGTCCATTTGTTACATCTGCTAACAGCGATTCTACAGTCAGTCGAAACTGCTTATAAATTACTTATTCAAATATTGGTTAAATTTTTGAAACGTGATCCCGAATTTCATTTATTTGAGGTGTCTGTCTAAGATTCCAAAAAGTTATTAGTGTTATTAATATTGAATAACTCAGACTGATTGACCCATTGATGGTATTATATTATAGATGAAATATTTTCTACTCTGAGAGGCTGTCGACCTTCGAGGGTGCGCGATGCGCGGGCAGCAAGCAGCCCGCGGCGCCGTCTTTTGCCGTTGCTATTCAATTTCCCTTCCTACTATGGAAATTTCCATACAAAATTTTGGAAAAAAAAAAATTTCGCTTTTTACCAAAAATTTTTATGTGCCTGGAAGCGGACCAGGTTTTGAAACATTTTTTACTTCGGCGACCCCGACCTAAGTGCCACCGGTTCAGAGAGCCGTTGAATTTCGTGATGTATGGAAAATGGAAACCAGGGGTCGGAGAGAGATTCTGAGTATGCAGTATTGTAAATATGGCCAATAAGAGGACAAAAGTCAATTTTTAGACCGATCGTAAAGTAACCGGCGCCACCATCTTGCTTTGAAAAATTGGCCATTTTTGAAAAAAAAAATGGCGTCCAATTTGAAATTTCTCCATTGCCCTGGTAGCGCCCCATCTTCCTGATCATTTTTTAGTTCTACACCCTCTACCTATCTCGCGCCGTTTCGGAGAGCCGTTGAATTTTGCGTTGTATGAAACTCGGAAACCAGCGGTGGAAATTCAATTATGAGTATCCCACCTTAATGTGCGGCTCGATTAAAGCCCCTGTGCCAAGTTTCAGCGTGATCGGCCCAGCAATGGCCGTTTTAGAAATTGTATGGCGGCGGCCATTTTTTCCGCCATTTTGAATTTTTTTCACTATCTGTGGTAATTGCTCGAGGTCTACTCCAAGTTTAGTTCGAGCACCCCAGATGCAGCTGCTACCGTTTGCGCGGGCCGTTGATCGTCTTCGCGAGATGAGGGAAAGTTTAAGATTTCGTATTTTTCTGGATATCCTGGGAGCTGGGCGAGTACAGACATGGTGTGAGTGTGTTTCCGCGTTGCGCCACCTCGTCTAAATTTACGTTTTTATGTTTGCGCCAAAAATGGAAAAATTCCAAAATCGAGCGACCCACTATGGCTCCCTGGTAGCGTCCCAGGGTGGTGATCATTTTTAGTTCCGACACCCCCCACCCAACTCGCACCGTTTCCGCGGGCCGTTGGATTTTACGTTGTATGGAAGTCGGAAACTGGGGCCCGGAGCCACTCGAACGGGGCACCGATCGATTCGCCGGCTCGCACAGAGCACGTGTGCCAAATTTGAGACGTAAGGATTCATAAACGGCGATTTTGGCAAAGTACGGCGGCCATCTTGTTTTCGCGAAAATCGCCATTTTTCCACCACCCCTGGTAATCGCCACCAGTTCCGAGCATTTTTTGTTCAGACACCCCCCCTCCAGGTGGCACCGTTTTCGCGCACCTCCAGGGGTGCACTCGGTATTCGAAGATGATCGAGATCGCTATATTTTTCCTCTGGTCACTCGGCGCACCTCTACACGATCACGTCATTATCCCCCCCACTTTCCGCGTAGTTTCCGAGAAAAGCGATGTCAGTGAGTCAGTGAGTGAGTGGTAGTGTAGCTTTATATATTATATCTAGCTGGTGCGTTGTGCGCGGGCTGCAAGCAGCCCGCGAGCCCCTTTTGCCCCTGGGTTGAAGCAATAGGGCAGTCCTTTGAAAATGCATCCGAATTTTCTGTCCATTTGTTACATCTGCTAACAGCGAATCTACAGTCAGTCGGTAATGCTTATAAATTCCCCATTCAAGTATTTTCCACTCCGGGAGGCTGACCACCTTCGAGGGCATCCCAGGGCAGATATCTTCAGTCATTTGAAAATGCATTAAAATTCCCCGTCAATTTGTTATTATCTGCTAACAGCGATTCCGCAGTCAATCGGAAGTGCTTATAAATTTCCCATTCAAATATTTTCTATTCCGGGGGGCTGTCCACCTTCAAGGGTGCGTGGTGCGCGAGCTGCAAGCAGCTCGCGGCTCATACCAGGGCAGAAATCTTCAGTCATTTGAAAATGCATTCGAATTTCCTGTCCATTTGTTACATTTGCTAACAGCGATTCTACAGTCAGTCGAAACTGCTTATAAATTACTTATTCAAATATTGGTTAAATTTTTGAAACGTGATCCCGAATTTCATTTATTTGAGGTGTCTGTCTAAGATTCCAGAAAGTTATTAGTATTATTAATATTGAATAACTCAGACTGATTGACCCATTGATGGTATGATATTATTATAGATGAAAAATAGTAATAAAGTGTAAATTTCAATTTGAATAACCATGATATCTCTGAAAACTTGAAAGCTATTGCTACTGTACATTTTATACTTCTGACTATAATATACAGAATATACCTAATAAGTGAAAGCCGTCTACATTTTAAACAACATTGTTTGCTATAAGAAAAAAGGAACCGAGTATAATAATTTGGCCATACTCTTTATCAATTTTAATTCACCAAACATCGTAAATTTAATATATCTATCCAAAAAATATCTTTCAAGAACAATGTAACTCGGGATCCCTGCAGAAGTCTTGACAAAAATATGAAATAAAAGTTACTGTATCATTAAAATATTAATATAAACATGGTAGCTATCCCTACACCAAAACATGTTTATAATTAAATTAAATAAATAGTTATCATGGTTTGGATATTATGTTTTCAGTGTAAATATATTATAATGAAAACTTTTTAATGTGTTTCATTTTCTTATTAAGCTAGTGTCTCTTAGTAATAATATTCATAAAGTAGAAAAAAATAATTTAAATTGCTTTCATATAATTTTTTAAAATACCTTTATTTTAATGTTAGATACATTGCCACAGTATTACCATATTTCCTACAGTATGGCGACGAATGTACTTGTGCAGAGAAACGGAGGGGAACTGGCGGGGGGTCGGGCGACGCGGGCCGCTTAATGCAATCTCGCTGAGTTTGCATTAACTATCGCGAAAGGACGACGCAGTCGTATTTTTTGTGTAATAATTTTATTATACATAGGTACTTACATATTCTATTATGGCGCGCAAAAACTGTTCCGTTTACGGATGTAAATCTACATTGAAATCCCAGTAGGAAACAATATTTCAGAAAGATTGTATTAATTGTATCTGTTGAATTAAAATCAAAGCTATGTATATGTTGTCCTCATTATTTTCTAATCAGATTGTACATCCCAATGCGAATGCATTACTTAGTTAAATGGTATAATATACAATTAAGAACATCAAAAAATAAAGTGCCCACGTTAATAATATTTAGCAGTGCAATATCTGTAATTATATATTTATGAACAAATAATTACATCAGATTTAATAATCGCAATTATTTTGAATGTACATATGAATAAATGATTTCATCATAATATTAATAATCACAATTGTTTTATTTCCCATTTGTTGCAACCCTAGCGTATTTTCGTGTGGCAGCGTAAGTACCTACGCTGGCGGCGGCATCGCGCGACATCAAAGGCGTTTCCTTACTGTAGGAAATAATATTGTAATACTGTGACTTTGCATATAGCATGTATGTTAAAGTAAACTGTATTGATTTATAAAATTATCATTGAATGCTTGTTGATTATGAATTTTGATTATTCCAATTTGATTTGAAATCATATAAATATTTGAAGAGGGTGGGTAGGTACATTTTATTCACACTTAATTTTTATCACAACATTGGTGAAAGCTAAATGAAATAAAAAATCAGTATAAATAATTATTAATAGATAAATACTTATTACTATACATGTTTAATGTGATAGTATAGGTTCCACACTTATTCTACAGATCTTGAATATTAATGATTTTAAAATTTATAATTAAAAATAAAAATGTTCTATTCTTAAGAATCTGTACCCAAAGGGTAAAAAGGGGACCCTATTACTGACTGGCTGACTGTTTGTCCATCTGCCACCAGGCTGTATCTCATGAACCTTGATACCTACATTTGAAAATTTCAGAGATCATGATATCGATGTCGCTTCAACAACAAAAATAATAAAAACCGTAGATTAGCAATCTTGGCAAGGTCTTATATTGAAGTTTCATACTTATACGGAAACCTTAGTGTTGTGTGAGAACCGTCCGTAGAGAATCTGTATAAAAATATGGTTGTTTAACCTCGATTTTTTACAATTTGTTTTAATAACATCAATAGAAATTACTCATCTCGGTTCGTTACCTATATTATTATATTATTATTCACAACTATGCGGATTCTTCAACTACGCTGGCGCGCGGAGAGCTAGTACAAAAATATATATGTACCTATAATTATTCACAAATCACATTCAAGTGTTTTCAAGTTTCATTAAAACTTTTGATGTAAGTAACAATTTAGGTAGGCAGGTCTATATTGATATCATCATCATCAAAAATTAACTAAGAAATTACCTAATTGGCTAATTTTTTTAGGAAGTCGGTTTATAACTTCCCAAGGTCGAATTGGTTCAAAATTTGGAATTGTGTCTGTATCGTATTGAATTTGAATAGCCTTTGTAGATATCTAACCACTTATTGGCGTCTTTTTCTCCAATTTTATTTTAAAATTCATATAATAAAAGCTTATGAAGTATGGTCCCATAAACGTGAGGATTAAAGACAGATAAATACCTATCTACAAATCTTCAGTCATTTGAAAATGCATTAGAATTTCCTGTCCATATTTTGTTACTATCTGCTAAAAGCGATTCCACAGTCAGTCCGAAATGCTTATAAATTCCCTATTCAAGTTTTTTTTCTACTCCGGGAGGCCATCTTCCACCGAAGTTGCGTGGTGCGCGGGCTGCAAGCAGCCCACGGCCCATCCCAGGGCAGCAATGTTCAGTCATTTGAAAATGCATTCGAATTTCTTGTCCATTTGTTACTATCTGGTAGCAGCGATTCAACAGTCAGTCGGAAATGTTTATAAATACCCCATTCAAATATTTTCTACTACGGGAGGCTGTCGACCTTCGCGGTTGCGCCGTGCGCGTGCAGCAAGCAGCCCGCGGCGCCGTCTTTTGCCGTTGCTATTCAATTTCCCTTCCTACTATGGAAATTTCCATACAAAATTTTCAAAAAAAAAATTTCGCTTTTTACCAAAAATTTTTATGTGCCTGGAAGCGGACCAGGTTTTGAAGCATTTTTTACTTCGACGACCCCAACCTACCTGCCACCGGTTCAGAGAGCCGTTGAATTTCGTGATGTATGGAAAATGGAAACCAGGGGTTGGAGAGAGATTCTGAGTATGCAGTTTTGTGAATATGGCCGATTCGAGCACAAAAGTCAATTTTCAGACCGATCGTAAAGTAACCGGCGCCACCATCTTGCTTTGAAAAATTGGCCATTTTTGAAAAAAAAATGGCGTCCAATTTGAAACTTCTCCATTGCCCTGGTAGCGCCCCATCTTCCTGATCATTTTTTAGTTCTACACCCCTCACCTATCTCGCGCCGTTTCGGAGAGCCGTCGAACTTCGCGTTGTATGAAACTCGGAAACCAGCGGTGGAAACTCAATTATGAGTATCCCACCTTAATGTGCGGCTCGATTAAAGCCCCTGTGCCAAGTTTCAGTGCGATCGGCCCAGCAATGGCCGTTTTAGAAATTGTATGGCGGCGGCCATTTTTTCCGCCATTTTGAATTTTTTTCACTATCTGTGGTAATTGCTCGAGGCGTACTCCAAGTTTAGTTCTAGCACCCCAGATGTAGCTGCTACCGTTTGCGCGGGCCGTTGACCGTCTTCGAGAGATGAGGGAAAGTTTAATATTTCGTATTTTTCTGGATATCCTGGGAGCTGGGCGAGTACGAATGCATCATTGGTGTATTTCTCCGTTGCGCCACCTCGTCTAAATTTACGTTTTTATGTTTGCGTCAAAAATGGAAAAATTCCAAAATCGAGCGACCCACTGCGGCTCCCTGGTAGCGTCCCAGGGTGGTGATCATTTTTAGTTCCGACACCCCCCACCCAACTCGCACCGTTTCCGCGGGCCGTTGGATTTTACGTTGTATGGAAGTTGGAAACTGGGGCCCGGAGCCACTCGAACGGGGCACCGATCGATTCGCCGGCTCGAACAGAGCACGTGTGCCAAATTTGAGACGTAAGGATTCATAAACGGCGATTTTGGCAAAGTACGGCGGCCATCTTGTTTTCGCGAAAATCCCCATTTTTCCACCTCCCCTGGTAATCGCCACCAGTTCCGAGCATTTTTTGTTCAGACACCCCCCCTCCAGGTATCACCGTTTTTGCGCACCTCCAGGGGTCCACTCGGTTTTCGAAGATGATCGAGATCGCTATATTTTCCTCTGCTCACTCGGCGCACCTCTACACGATCACGTCGTTATCCCCCCCACTTTCCACGTAGTTTCCGAGAAAACCGATGTCAGTGAGTCAGTGAGTGAGTGGTAGTGTAGCTTTATATATTATAACTAGCTGGTGCGTTGTGCGCGGGCTGCAAGCAGCCCGCGAGCCCCTTTTGCCCCTGGGTTGAAGCAATAGGGCAGTCATTTGAAAATGCATCAAAATTCCCCGTCAATTTGATATTATTTGCCAACAGCGATTCCACAGTCAATCGGAAGTGCTTATAAATTCCCAATTCAAATATTTTCAATTCTGGAATGCCGTCGACCTTCGAGGGTGCGTGGTGCGCGGGCTGCAAGCAGCCCGCGAGCCCCTTTTGCCCCTGGGTTGAAGCAATAGGGCAGTCATTTGAAAATGCATCAAAATTCCCCGTCAATTTGATATTATTTGCCAACAGCGATTCCACAGTCAATCGGAAGTGCTTATAAATTCCCAATTCAAATATTTTAAATTCTGGAATGCTGTCGACCTTCGAGGGTGCGTGGTGCGCGGGCTGCAAGCAGCCCGCGAGCCCCTTTTGCCCCTGGGTTGAAGCAATAGGGCAGTTCATTTGAAAATGCATTCGAATTTCCTGTCCATTTGTTACATGTGCTAACAGCGATTCTACAGTCAGTCGGTAATGCTTATAAATTCCCCATTCAAGTATTTTCCACTCCGGGAGGCTGTCCACCTTCGAGGGAGCGCGGTGCGGAAGCATCCCAGGGCAGAAATCTTTAGTCATTTGAAAATGCATTAAAATTCCCCTTCAATTTGTTATTATCTGCTAACAGCGATTCCACAGTCAATCGGAAGTGCTTATAAATTTCCCATTCAAATATTTTCTATTCCGGGGGGCTGTCCACCTTCGGGGGTGCGCGGTGCGCGAGCTGCAAGCAGCTCGCGGCTCATCCCAGGGCAGAAATCTTCAGTCATTTGAAAATGCATTCGAATTTCCTGTCCATTTGTTACATCTGCTAACAGCGATTCTACAGTCAGTCGAAACTGCTTATAAATTACTTATTCAAATATTGGTTAAATTTTTGAAACGTGATCCCGAATTTCATGTATTTGAGGTATCATAGCGGTGACTTTTCATAATAAACTGTTCAAGACAATAAATGTGTGAAGATGTATAAAACATATTGAAAACTTCAAGTCTTTTTAGTAGCGTAGTTTAAAATCCAATTCATTATGCTTTCGGCACTAAAATATCTAACTGAAAGCCATAGGACTACAGTCAAAGGGTGTATCGAATAAGATATCGTTACACTATAAAAATAACTACTTTAAAAAAAACAACTTCAAAAACGGAAAAGTAAAAAATAATTAATTAGGTACTACATATTAATTAGGGTTTGAAGTCGGTGCCAAGCACTAAACACTTATTAAACTACGCTATTTTTTGATACAAGAACTAAGATTATTTCGATACAAGAACTACCTACTTGCAATTCAATAACATTATTCGCGATACAAAAAATTGGCTATTTTCGATACAAAATCTACACTACTCTTGGTGTAAGTCCTACGCTTATAAAGCGTGAAGGATTGGCTCATTCACTCAATAAATGTGTGAAGATGTGTATATTATTACATATTGAAAACTTCAGTCTTTTTAGTAGCTTCGTTTAAAATCAAATTCATTATGCTTTCGGCACTAAAAATAAGAACCTACTTTTCTGTTTTTGAAGTCGGTTTTTTAAATATAAATAAATATAAATAAATTATTTATTTGCAAGTAAACATGGTATACAAAGGTGTTAAGAATAAGATACATTATTTCAGCATGTTTAGCCGTTATTCAACGGCATGCAAATACATTTTTCATTAGATATACATTTTATATTATGTCTTCTTGATTTTATTTTATTAAAATCAATTCATTTGTTATTCATTCACATTATTATAATTAATATTTCACAATTCATTCATATTCATTACAAAAATTACATACATTATTACAAAATTAATATTAAGACGCAAGTAGACAATGTTAATTACGAGTTTAGGTATTCTTTAACACTATAAAAACATTTCTGTTGAAGCCATTTATGAAGTTCTTTAAAAAATAATTTAGTATCTAAGTTTTTTAATTTAGTTGGCACTTTATTATATATTATTACACTCATACAAAGACAGTTTTTATTATATTTTTTTAATCTAGGATTATCTTTTAAAATTAGTTTACTTGGATCTCGGCGACTACGGCTATTTAAATCACTTGCCTTTTTATAAAGATACATATGCTTAGTCACAAACACGCACATATCATAAATGTAAAGAGATGGCAATGGCAGCAGACAAAGTTTTTTAAATATCGGCTCACAGGACTGATCCGATCTCATACCACATAAGGCCCGTATACATCTCTTTTGAGCCAGAAATGCTCTTGTTATATCGGTACTATTGCCCCAGATAACAAGTCCATAACGCAAAACAGATTCCACGTAAGCGTAATAAGAAGTAAGTGCGGTTTTTAACGTAGTTTTAATAGTTTTTAACCTACGTAGTTTTTTTGTTTGAGTGGGAATCGCTCTAAAATCGCTTCTGTTCAAGAGTTAACACGCTCGTCGCTTCGCTCCTCGCTACCTATTTGAATATTTACGCCGGCCGCTGACGTGACTTGCTCGCTTCGCTCGCTTGGCTAGTGCGGTAGTTCAAAAGTAACCTAACTCGCTCGTCGCTTCGCTCCTCGCTACCTATTTGAATATTTACGCCGGCCGCTGACGTGACTTGCTCGCTTCGCTCGCTTGGCTAGTGCGGTAGTTCAAAAGTAACCTAACTCGCTCGTCGCTTCGCTCCTCGCTACTTCTTTGAATATTTACGCAGGCCGCTGACGTGACTTGCTCGCTTCGCTCGCTTGGCTAGTGCGGTAGTTCAAAAGTTAACCTAACTCGCTCGTCGCTTCGCTCCTCGCTACTTCTTTGAATATTTACGCCGGCCGCTGACGTGACTTGCTCGCTTCGCTCGCTTGGCTAGTGCAGTAGTTCAAAAGTTAACCTAACTCGCTCGTCGCTTCGCTCCTCGCTACTTCTTTGAATATTTACGCCGGCCGCTGACGTGACTTGCTCGCTTCGCTCGCTTGGCTAGTGCGATAGTTCAAATGTTAACCTAACTCGCTCGTCGCTTCGCTCCTCGCTACCTATTTGAATATTTACGCCAGCCGCTGCCGTGATTCGCTCGCTTCGCTCGCTTGGTTCGTGCGGTAGTTCAAAAGTTAATAAATATTTTCTACTCCGGGAGGCTGTCGACCTTCGAGGTTGCGCGGTGCGCGGGCAGCAAGTAGCCCGCGGCGCCGTCTTTTGCCGTTGCTATTCAATTACCCATCCTACTATGGAAATTTCCATACAAAATTTTCGAAAAAAAAAATTTCGCTTTTTACCAAAAATTTTTATATGCCTGGAAGCGGACCAGGTTTTGAAGCATTTTTTACTTCGGCGACCCCGACCTACCTGCCACCGGTTCAGAGAGCCGTTGAATTTCGTGATGTATGTAAAATGGAAACCGAGGGTCGGAGAGAAATTTTGAGTATGCAGTTTTGTAAATCTGGCGGATAAGAGCACAGAAATCAATTTTCAGACCGATCGTAAAGTAACCGGCGCCACCATCTTGCTTTGAAAAATTGGCCATTTTTGAAAAAAAAAAAATTGCGTTCAATTTGAAATTTCTCCATTGCCCTGGTAGCGCCCCATCTTCCTGATCATTTTTTAGTTCTACACCCCCCACCTATCTGGCGCCGTTTCGGAGAGCCGTCGAATTTCGCGTTGTATGAAACTCGGAAACCAGCGATGGAAACTCGATGATGAGTATTCCAACGTAATATGAGTCTCGATTAAAGCCCCTGTGCCAAGTTTCAGCGCGATTGGACCAGCGATGGCCGTTTTAGCATTTGTATGGCGGCGGCCATTTTTTCCGCCATTTTGAATTTTTTTCACTATCTGTGGTAATTGCTCGAGGTCTACTCCAAGTTTAGTTCGAGCACCCCAGATGTAGCTGTTACCGTTTGCGCGGGCCGTTGACCGTCTCTGCGGGCTGTGAGAAAGTTCAGGATTTCGGATTTTTCTGGATATCCTGGGAGCTGGGTGAGTATGAATGCGTCATTGGTGTGTTTCTCCGTCGTGCCACCTTGGCTAAATTTACGTTTTTATGTTTGCGCCAAAAATGGAAAAATTCCAAAATCGAGCGACCCACTATGGCTCCCTGGTAGCGTCCCAGGGTGGTGATCATTTTTAGTTCCGACACCCCCCACCCAACTGGCACCGTTTCCGCGGGCCGTTGGATTTTACGTTGTATGGAAGTCGGAAACTGGGGCCCGGAGCCACTCGAACGGGGCACCGATCGATTCGCCGGCTCGCACAGAGCACGTGTGCCAAATTTGAGACGTAAGGATTCATAAACGGCGATTTTGGCAAAGTACGGCGGCCATCTTGTTTTCGCGAAAATCCCCATTTTTCCACCTCCCCTGGTAATCGCCACCAGTTCCGAGAATTTTTTGTTCAGACACCCCCCCTCCAGGTATCACCGTTTTTGCGCACCTCCAGGGGTCCACTCGGTTTTCGAAGGTGATCGAGATCGCTATATTTTTCCTCTGGTCGATCGGAGCACCTCTACACGATCACGTCGAAATCCCCCCAACTTTCCACGTAGTTTCCGAGAAAAGCGATGTCAGTGAGTGAGTGGTAGTGTAGCTTTATATATTATAACTAGCTGGTGCGTTGTGCGCGGGCTGCAAGCAGCCCGCGAGCTTCCGTGTGCTCTAA
The DNA here is from genome assembly GCA_029959065.1 of Colias behrii. Taxonomy (NCBI): domain Eukaryota; kingdom Metazoa; phylum Arthropoda; class Insecta; order Lepidoptera; family Pieridae; genus Colias; species Colias behrii. The sequence goes on along the minus strand of JARWMC010000009.1, from coordinate 11,838,278 downwards.
GAGTTTTAACAAACGATGTTGTTTTTTTTTATCTATAATAATTATTCTAGCTATCATCATCAGCTCTTGGACTATAGCAATATAATTTCTAATAAATCATTAATTATTATTTTGTTAGAAAAAAAGTCCAAGACAACACTTAACTCAATTAAACAAACAAGTACTTAATCGTGATTAAACGTTTCATAAAAAAATATATATAATATTATGACAAAATACGCTAAGAAAAAATCATTGATGTAAAAAAAAATACACCGAAATTGTAGGTATGTTTTTTCCATGTCTCATGTTTCAACAACAGAATGTTAATTGGCGATGTAATTTGTTTTTTTGTTGTACCAACTAAAAAGAAAATAGCAAACTGACACATTTTTTAACATACACATAATACCTGTATATTTATGTGTTACATCAATCTATAATATTGTCATTATGATGTATTTATTATTATATTGAAGAATAAATAATTGAAAAAATAATGTTTGAAAATCTTACACCATGTAGGTACTTCATAATTTGATCGATATTCATAAATCTATCTATACTATGTACCTATTTTTCTTATTTAAAAGTATAAAAAAGCGAAATATATGAAAAAATGAATAAGACAATGCTGTTTAAGAGCAGCCCAGTCTCTAAGATCCCAGCCGATAAATTACTTGTCTTTAAATATATTATACAGTATAATACAAAATTTAAATATCACTAATTTCTCTTTCAGTTTTGAACGCCTTCGATATAGAAAGCGATTTTTTTAACAGAAGCAATAATGAAAATAGAAGATTGAAATTATTTAATGAAAAAATGATCTCGAAATTTGCAAAACGTGTTTTTAAAAGATACAATACAAAATAAGATACCTAAATAATGTGTTTTATTTCATTGAATATAATATTCATATACCTACTTGAATAAAAATGGTTACCTCTTGTCTTGTTTATAAACTAACAAAAAACTGAATTATTTATAAGTCGAGTGTAGCTGATATTAAAATTTAATGTTAAGTAGGTAATTCGTTATGTAAAACCTCGAAATTAACAAATAGTTACATTAAATTGAATTTTGTTGATTTTTTATTGAAGTTGTTTTCTCATTATTTCTAATCCCTTAGGTATTTTAGTAATTTAGCTGCAAGCCAACAATTTAAATAGGACTATTAATATTAATTAGTTAAAATCTTTAGTTTAGTTTTCATTTATTCATTCATCAGTTGCTACCTATTTTTTTGATTCTATCATTTTAAAATTCTCTTTTTAATTTTTATATGATAAGGTAGTATAGTGCCTTTTTTATTTATGTACCTACGTACTGAATTAGGTGTTACGAAGCCTACCTACCTTTATCAGGTAATACCTACGTTATAAATATAATATAGGTAATGCTACATCGCCATCATTTCATCTTACATAGAATTTTTTAATTTGTTAAGTTCTTCATACACTTTTTGAATCGAACATGTGAAAAATGATTCATGATCATTAAATGGCATAAGAAAAAGCTAATTTTAAGTAGGTTAGTACAAACATTATCTTGTGTAGTAGATGGTAGGCAATTTATCTAATCAAATCTACATAGATTAATAATTTAAGTTTCATAAAATCAATATTAATAATTATTTTTGAATTTGAATTGCGAATAAAACAACAATAATTGAAACTAATATTATTTTATTAACATGACTATATTATTCAACTAATGGTGACAGTAAGTAATACATTTTTTTCATTTTTAAAGAAAATCTATAGGTATAAACTATAAAATATAAATTTATACAAAATCAAAATAACAAAAAACAAATAACATACAACTTAAATAAAATCTATACATAAAAAAAACTTAGGAAAATATACTGAATATTTTTTGAACACTTGGGGTGTGATCTACAAAATAATAATCGAAGAAAATACGCTACCCCGAGCTAAACGCAAACAGTACTGATTAACTTGCAAATTTTGAATAAATATTATGAACAGGTCGGATCAACATAATATAGGCTATACATATTATAAATAACATCGTTCCTTAGAACTGGTCTTAAGGCCGTGTACGCGGTCCGTGCGCTGTTTGGCTCAAATATGTGATTTTTCAAACCAGATTGTCCATCAACCACTTATCTTACAAACATATGAATTACTAATAATTTTAGGAAATTTTGTTGTCTATGTAGTTAGTTAAGAGTTTTTTTCAATTAATACAGTATTTGTGAATACCATCAAGATAACTGAGCCGATGATTACTTGATTTCACTTTTAGTGTCAATTTCGAAGCTAAAAATATCTGAAATTGCTGACAGATCTAACACACAATTTTTTTTATCTAACTGCAAAAATCCTTATTAAAATAGTTACCTAACTTACGAAATTAAAATCCGAACAATGTGAATTTTTTTAGAAATTATAGTCGACAAAATGATTATTTTCACCAAGATATTTGACTTAATTGAATATAATTTATACATATTGCAATAAAAGAATGTCTTACTTATAAGATAAAATTTAAAAAATCAACTAAGGTACTTCTATTATTTTTCTACAATTTTTTTTAAAGTAGTATAAAACACTGCGCGCGACCCGATTCAAATCAGTCGGCAGCGAGCCTTTCCAGAGAGAGGACATGTTGCTCGGCGCTCTCCTGTGAACCTATGCTGTTCATAGTAAAAGGATAGCGCAAGCCGCGATCTATCGTAATAGATCGCGGAGATTTTGACTTGCGTTAAATTGAATAAGCGCTCTTAACCAATAGGAGCGTAGCAATACGGGTAAAGCCGCGGGGCACGCTGGTGGTCTGCTGTTTCGTGCTTTCACGTGTTTCTTCTTAGTAACGCTGCTTTGACCGCCTGGTGCGTCTGGCTGAAATTGTTTAAAATATGAATATTTTTGTTATCCTTTTTCATATGCATTCATATGATTATCAATCAAAAATCAAGAATAGTCCCATAGTAAAGATTCGATTGAAATTTAATTTATGAATAGATATATAAATTCTTGCAAGACTCGACCTTGTTTTTAACAATAATGTTTATTATAAAACTCATTGTTTGTGTAATAGTATAAATTAATTAATAAAGAATTAGGTTTCTAATAGTAACAAAATATCAATACTTTCTATATAATATATATATTTGTATTTCTGACAAAATACAACACATTAAACAAAATAATTTAACAAAGCGTAATAACACATTGAAGAACATAATATTCACATTGAAGAAACTATTTTGGTATCAATACTTTATGTAGTTTCATTGTTTCATAAACATAAATTAGGCCAAAAATATAATTAATATACTTAACTGGTGATTCCATTTTTTACGAATATACATATACTATCAAAGCTTGTTTTATATATGAAGAATATTTTGAATTCATTTCCTTTTATTAGCAGTGTCATTCCTCCTCCTGATGAAACTTTCTTATGTTATCGAGCAATTTGTAGCATTTCTGAAAAAAAAAATCCACATTTAATTAAAACCTTGAATTTGTCAAAACTAAATCGTAAAGATTTGATAATTGGGACCACATTGCAGGCAGCTTTCAAATTTAAAAAAAAAAAAGGATTCTCAAAATCAGTTATCCCACTGAAAAGCCAATTGAGAACTTCTTCCTGTTTCGAAATCGATTAAAATGTAAATTTAATCATGATGTATTATATTTATGCAGTTTAAATGTTTCACAAACAGGAATTAGGCCAATTTCTTAACTTGTGATTCAACATTGTTATTTTTTTCATCAAAATTAAAGACTTTTTCTATACCTAATATGTAAAATATTTTGCCCTCGAAATCCTTTTATTGGTAAAATAAGTAGTGTCTTTCTTCCTATGGATGAAACTGGTCTTTTATATTTTCCTATTTCTGCTGGGAATCATTGTGGCGTTCCTGAAAAAAAAAATATAAATTTGATTATTCTCATTTTTTATCACTGGCAATCAATTTAAACGTTTTAATATACACTTTTTTAATTTATTTAGAGTTATGCATCCATAGTTTTGTCCAAATTTAATCAAGATATGTTTTTTTAATTCTTCATTTTACACAAACAGGAATTATGCCAACATATAAATATAATATACTCAACTTGTGATTGAATGTACCTAGTCATATTGTTGTCCTCTGTATCTGGAAAATATAAATTATATCGTTGTTTCATAATTTAAGAAAGCTAATTAAAAGGTTATAAAAGATATATTATAAAAATTAAACACCTATGACAAATATCCGCAAAAAGGAACACTTTTTTCAATTTTCTTACTGGCAGTGAGGTGCTTCACATCATACTGAGCAAATGAGATCTGAAACTTTCTGTATTAATGCAAAACTACCACCTCCTCCTTTATCCAGGCTTGGGACTGGCTGCGATGAGGTAGAATAAAATAATCTCATAAAATTTATTCTATTCACCCTCAAACACAGGCGGAGTTACCTAACTACTTTCTAACTACTCAATATACACTAATCACTACTATTATACTTAACTATAAAAGAAAAAAAATTGTAAAGTGTGTTATGAATGACACGTGTTTAAGTAAAGCGTTATGCATGTAATAAAATAAAATAAAATAAATATAACCATGATTCTATCAAAAATACATGTTTACACGTAAATAAAATATAATATGAATAAAATATCTACATCAATAATTTACATGATCTAAATTAATTTAGTTTACTCTAGTTTACTCTAGTCTATATAAAACTAAACTTAATTGATTTTATATACAAAAAATATAGTTTGTGTTGTGCATGTAAGTTTGTTAAAAAACAATTGATTGATCTACATAGAAAATTGAAGCATAGCGAGACAAAATATTTAAATATTACTGTAAAATGCGCTCAGCGAATGTAAAAGTACGATATTAGAAGTAATGATGTAGCGCGTTGTACTGTAAATATACGTCGGACGTGATGCAATTCATAAAAATGAAATTACAGCCCTCCGAATAGAGTAACGATGGATCATGAAAGACAATAGCGGACACTTAGTCCAACGGAAGGTATGAGATCCGCGGACGGTACCGGGTCGGTGTCGAGCGGAAATGCGCGCAAGTGGCCCCCGAGGTGGACACGCATTTCCACCTGTCACCGAGCCGATAAGGTCCATTCAAATCCAATTAAATTCCTATCAACCAAGCAGCTGGTATGACTTACATATCCATGGCATTATTTAAGAAATGTTCAGTCAATTTTATAAATTACTGTCACCGCCACTGAAATAAATACTTGACAATGCGCATACAACCTTTAAACCAATAACAAACTCATACATTCGCTCTCGTATTTTACTTTAATACAAATAATGTTACACTGTACACAGTGTTTCAACTTTAACGTAGAATCAATTCGTTTTTTAATATAAGTGTCGTGATGATAAAAGAGTTCATAAAAAATACGCACAATGTAAACGTTGGCAACATGATTTGATTTTAATAATTGATTTTTCTGATATAGAACGGAGGTGAACAATTTCATTCCAGGAAGCCGAGTGTGTAATGCTTGCAAGTGTAACTCGTGTCAATCTACCAATGAATTGCAAAGTGAATAGTGTAATGCGTGGTGGGAAATCCCTAAAGTAACTGTGGAATGACGACGTTATTAACGTAAGGTTTACCGTCTATTAATTTTTCCCTATGTACAAGAAGCATTAAATCGTTCCTATCCCGTACGCGACCTAATGCCACGTACAACTGTCCGTGACTGAAGACATCCGATCTTAAATCAATGCCAACCCTATTAATGGTTTGGCCTTGACTCTTGTGAATGGTCATTGCATAGCACACCTGAAGGGGAAATTGCAATCGACACATTTCTATCGGACTATTATGATCAATGGGGGCTTTGAACATGATTCGCGGTATAAAAAACAATTCGGCTATTCCCGGTTTCTGAACTGTTATCAATCGAGGTGAAGTCCCTACGATTATAACTTTCGTACCATTAACTAAATGATCCGAAAAACTAAGGTTACGTATTATCATGCAAATGCATCCTACTTTTAATGTGAGATCGTGTTCTGGTATACCTTTAGGGTGCATACTATTCAACACGTCCACGCCTAAATACAATTCGTCAGTGTCATCCGTGGCCGTTTTATCTACTGAATAGAAATGTAAAAGATCGCCTGGCAAACGGTCTAATACAGTTCTATTTATTTCCCTAATATTAGAATTGTGAGTTGAAAGAATGGCTCTACCTATGCAAACTTCTGGCTCGTGTTCTAAAAGGAAATCCGAAAAAACAAAATTAATTAACTCATTTAAATCTGTAGTAAATGATAAAAGTGAAAGGTCTATTAAATTTTGACAAGATCTGCCGACCTTTACCGAATGTAAAGGCAAATTGTTAGAACCTATTTGAAGCAAAAAATCGGAAAATACACTATCTTCACCACACCTCTGAGGTGTAGTTAGTGAAAAAGTCTTTAAACTCTGCCATAAGGGCGATGATTTTACTGAGGCATTAAATATATCGGAATGACACTTGGCGTTGGTAACTACTGGTGGAATCTGACGAAAGTCTCCGGCAAAGATGATAACCTTTCCCCCGAAACTTTTATTAGACTTTGTCAAGTCTTGCAAAGACCTATCTAACAAATGAATGAGGTACTTGTGTACCATCGGCGCTTCGTCGTAAATAATTAAATCGGAGTGTAGTATGAGTTCAGCTCTCTGGGTTCCGTTTGTTACATACCAGTACCCTAAATCGTCAATAGCGCTCAACGGATACCTAAACATACTGTGCGCGGTCATACCGCCTACATAGTTCTGCGCGGCAATACCTGAACTCGCTGTGCACAAAACTACACCGTTGAGTACGCCCCTCACGTACGCTGCTATCGTATTTAAAAGCAACGTTTTACCAGTGCCTGCCGGACCGTCTATATAAATAGCACTTTCGTTACTATTGCGAAAAACATCATCAGTTAGCAAATTTTGCACATATTCGAACACTTGCCGCTGGTCATGAGACAACTTGGGTGTCCAAATATCTACAAATTCGCGTAACCCGTCTGCATCGTGTAGAGCCTTCTCACGGCCTAATTCGGTAGTGTCATCGCGCGCGACAGGCAAACCCTGCTCTAACAAACACGTACCATGTTTTCGCAATAGACGGTCAATTTGAACCAAGGCCTGGGTGTACGCTCTATCCGGATCGTTATCTACGCGGTTAAGGATGTCTTCAGCCAGCTCATTTTTAAATTTTTCCCACAGTGTCGCTACTGCTACCCCGTTAACAGCCAATAATACGAAAAAGTTACGCAGGCGTGGTCCGGTCAAAAAACATGAAGCTTCCTGCATAGCTATCTCGTATTCGGCTTCATCGTTGGCGATCCCAACGGCTTTAGCGGCTTCCTGGAATGTGTTACAATTTGGACCACCCAAATTATAAAGATCCCTGTAACTACGGCAGGGGTGTAAAGCTAACAGTAATCTTAAATAAAATTGTTCACCTCTGTTGGGCGCGACCCAAAATAAACGCGTCACTATTTCTCCCCTCTGTCTTTTAGTCAAAAATTTTCCGTTATTCATTTCGTAAGTGATTGTATTTTTTGTTGAGGGGCGGCTTGAATGAACTATGTACCTCTCGTAAAAATCTAAATATGTTAACCTATCAAATTCTTCACCGAGGGGACGATTAAAATACGTGATGAGATCTGAATCTGAATTTTTAACCGCACGTTCTTCATTTCCCGCCTTAAAAAAAACAGACTGGTGATTTTCTAAATGAACATCTAACATTTTTACAGTGGGCTCACGTCCCGTGACGTCAAACTCAAAAACTCTCCAAGCAGCCTCACCAGAACCGATGTATCGTTTTGTGACGTACTGTTCTATTTCGTTATTTTTGTGTTCATCTGGAACAATGGCGACTCGAGCCTCGTCTGGACCTTTAGTCATATATTTGAAAAGATATTTAATTACAGTTCGAGTGGACACTGATTCTAAATTTAAATGACAATCGTATCTAAGGAGAAGGGCAGCGTTGTACGGTACTATCCACAAATCACTAATTTCTACATCCCTCCCTCTGTATTTAATGGTGGCTGTATTCTTACTGTTACGCTTTAAATTTATAAACCCTTTATCGTTACAATGTGTGACCTCTGTCTCTGGTTTTGGGAAATAGCTTGTACATTTTTTTTTTTCACTATCCCAACATTTTAAATCTGTCCTATGCGGTGGACCGCATGGACCATGAACCATATAATCTAAAACGGCTTTCCTCAATTTTCCATCAACTTCTGAAGCGTCAGGAATATCTGCTCTAATAAATTTATCTACATCAGTACCGTGAACGGGGCCACCACCCTCGACTGCAAAACAGATATGAGCGTGTGGTAATCCCCGTTTTTGGAACTCTATTACATATAAAATATAAACAATTTTACCAAACCAAACCCCTGTGCGAAGATCCCTCAAAAGTTGTTGCAATTTAATATTAAAAACTCTAGCACAAATTGAAGGCGTATTATGATGACCTGTTGTTGAATTTTGTATTTCAGGCCATTTGGGATTGCAAGTTAAAGTTAAAAGAAAAGATGGCAATCCTAATCTGTTAACTACTGCCATTGCATCCATATACTTTTGCTTCATATATCTAGGCCCCCCCGTGTAACTACTCGGCAAATAAACTCTACCAGGCACAACCCCACCCTCTCCTCGAATAGTCTCATCTACACTGATCTGTTGTAAAACTGACTCTACTTCTCTTAATGGAGCGGAACGGAGAGCATTATCCGTGTTACCTTTTTGGATGTTATACAGGTAACGAAGTCTTTCTTCTAAAATCCTACATTGCATATCAACTAACCACTCTTCGGACAAACGATTATAATCGTTGAAACGGGGTTCGCTCAGAAGGAGGCATCTAACGTATTTGTTCTGGGTTAGTTTTGCTCCATTATTGTCCGTTTTGTTAGGAAACCATCCAGGGTTACCGTGCGGATACAATAATGGATATTGAAAAGTTTCATATAAGGGGTGCATTATATCTACTGTGTGAGGCTTTTTGTCGCCAATTTTCCAGATTGCAATGGCGCGCGGAATGTAGCGCTCCTGCTCATTGCTTATAATGGCAGCAATCTCGTTGCCCAAAGGCATATCACCGAGAATGTTGCCATGTGTGCGTCGTGTGGTGTGTTCAAAAATGAGGTGTGCGTGGTTGGATGGTTCTTGGCTCAGCCGCTTGAAGCACTCTATATAAGGGTTATGACTATGCAAGAAATTTGTGATGGACCGAATGACTGTTAAATCTAGATTTAAATTTGAAGCGATGCTCTCTCGCTCACTGTTATCATAAATATAAAGTCCAGCCGGGTTAGTAGTTTCTGAGTACGCAAGATCGAAAACTCTGTGATAAACCCTCCCTTGAATTTTTAAAAATGATACCCCCGTTGTTGGATGTTGAAATCCGTGTGAAACACCTAACGCACTAAAAGCAAATAAATTATTATAAGCCCTTGGTTTATGCAAAAAGGAAGGGAAGCTATAAAATGGTTCATTTAAAGGCGGGAAATTCTGAACGTTATAAGCGCCAGCCCCACAACACCACTTGATACGATTCCGTTCCTCAAAGAACAATCTAGCATTACAGTACCTACACAAAAACGCTTCCCTATCTAATAATGAAATGTTTTTAAAACTATACAATTTGACGACAGTTAAGCCGTCGCCACTCTTTGTACCTATTAAATTTGTGGAATTCCGTAATTCCACGTCTACATTTCGATTAATTTGATTATACCTATCTACTGCTTGCCTATTAACCTCTGGGTTACTTTGACTATATCTTTCAACTGCTCTTTTATTGATTTCGGGATTATTCTGACTATACTTCTGAACTGCCTGCCTATTAACCTCGGGATGAATTTTATTATATTTTGTGACCGCTTTTAAATGAGAATCTGCATCTATAGATCGCCTACCTGGTCGTCCCCTCTTACGTCCTACTTCTACTGAATTTACTGATGAACTATCCGAATCTACGTTTATATTGTTTTGTTTGTGTGCTTTAGATTTATTATATTTAGCCGGTCTACCGCGTTTCCTACCTACATTACTAACGTCGGGTAATTTTGTTATGCAGACAACGGGTGTCAGTGTTGTTAATTTAGGGTCGCGAATATTTTTAAGTAATACTTTTGGTTTTAGGGATTTTAATTTAGGGTCATATTTTGGGGGTATACCTTTGTTAACTAAAACTACTGGCTTTAAAATAGATAATTTAGGGTCGCGAATATTTTTAAGTAAAATTATTGGTTTTAGGGAATTTAATTTAGGGTCATATTTTGGGGGTATACCTTTATTAACTAAAACTACTGGCTTTAAAATAGATAATTTAGGGTCGTCTACACTAACTAATTGGTTGTCTACACTAACTATTTGGTTGTCTACACTAACTAATCGGTTGTCTACACTAACTAATTGGCAGTCTACACTAACTAATCGGTTGTCTACACTAACTAATTGGTTGTCTACACTAACTAATTCATTAATAATATTGACACTATGAAAATTATTTAAAATAATTTTATGAATTTGATATTGACTACCAAACGACGGATTCCAAAACAAAAATTTTGCAAGAGTATCTAAATTGTTGCACTGAAAGAGACGTGCGGCTCCTACTGCATGCGGGTTATGTACGTACTTATTATTCGCGTCTACGTTATGGCTATTAAAAATAAAATACTTATTATTTGACCTCCAAAAAGATATCGTATTATTAGCGCCGGTGAAAAGGTAGCTATGTGTGGAGTCGTTGTGTGTAGTGTGAAATATTTTATTTTTTAGGATTAATTTTAATTGTAAAGTGTAAGTGGCTATGTCGCCGTCACATGTGGGAAACAGCCCGTTGTCGATCCAACTATCGTTGTCTGCCATTGGTTTAATTTTAGCCAAATAGGTCCCTACACGTATATCAGAAGGCAATTCTTCAGGGTATAAATGAGGATGATTGTGCGCAACCCCAAGTGGTCTTATTTGAATATATAACATATCACCGAATTCTAAAATAGTGTCTATATTTTCCCGAGAAAATACGGCTCTATTTAGAATAGAAGAATATACAGCCGCGCATGTTGCCATCGCGACACATTGTGCGTTGTTACCCTTAAACCGGGGATCGGCTTGATGCGTTGACCCTTTAATAATAATTTAACCGATTAAAATAATAATAAAAACAAAATGACATTTTATCAGGTCAGAAGAAACCTATTTATATGAATATAGAAACATATTATATATATTATGTTAAGCAAATTGAAATGTTCCAAACAAAGAATGCATTGTATGATTATAAAATAAAAATCAGTATGAAATAGGTATGTTAAAGAAGGTATCCCTGGTGAAATTACCATTACCTTTCTTAAACTACTGTGTGTTGTGTGTTTGTTACTTTTTCACGCAAATACTACTGAACCGATTACAATGAAATTTAGAACACATATAACTTGGATTAACACAAAGGATAGGTTTTATCCCGGAATCCCACGGGAACGGGAACTATGCGGGTTTTTCTTTGAAAACGCGGGCGAAGCCGCGGGCGGAAAGCTATTTTATCTATACATATAAATTATAAGCATTACATTACAAAATAAATATAATACGTTCAATTCCATAAAAAGAAAATAGGTAGGTATGTATCACTATAACGTAAGTTAATACAGAACAGTAGGTACATAACATGTCTAAGACAATATTATCATGATTTATAATTATAATAACCATTATTTTTACTATTTAAGGATATTTACAATTTCGAATATAATATTGAAGGAATTACCTAATACATATTTATTTTCACAATTAATATACCTAACACAAAATGGCGACCGACGCCGACAACCGCGGCTGCGCCCGCTCATCGCGCGACATTGCCGGTTCTCGATTCCCGCGCATTTTTTTACAACGAATTAGGAAAATAATATAGTACTGTTTCTTTGAAAACGCGGGCGAAGCCGCGGGCGGAAAGCTATTTTATCTATACATATAAGCATTGCATTACAAAATAAATATATGTAATACGTTCATTTCCATAAAAAGAAAATAGGTAGGTATGTATCACTCTAACGTAAGTTAATACAGAACAGTACATAACAATGTCAGAAACAATATTATCATGATATATAATAATTAATACTCATTATTTTTACTATTTAAGGATATTTACAATTTTGAATATAATATTTAAGGAATTACCTAATATTTAATTTATTTTCACAATTAATATACCTAACACACAAAATGGCGACCGACGCCGACAACCGCGGCTGCGCCCGCTCATCGCGCGACATTGGCGGTCCACGATGCCCGCGCATTTTTTTACAACGAATTAGGAAAAAAATATAGTAGTTAAAGAAAATTACTTTATTCTGTAATCGATTAGGTACATACGCAACTACATAATGAAAAATGTTTTTTAACACTACTTGACAACGGCAATTACGTACCTATTAGGATCATAAGCATTAGATAGGTACCAATTTCATAAAAAATCTTTGAATAATTATAAGAAATATCTACTTACCTACTTATTTAGAACATTTCAATTTGCACAAAAAAGATAAACCTGATTGATTACCTAATAGAGCCCTATGAAAATATGTACCTATGTTAATAATTAGTTCTAATAAATTGAATAAAGCTTACCGGTAGCGATACACGCCATTGCCGCTGCGTTGCCGCCATTGTTGCAAGAAGATGCTTGGAACATGTCGAGGGCACGAGATCACGTAGAATCTCGAAAAGTTACTGAAAACGATACATGAATATTTAAAAACAAAGCATTAAACAAACATCACTTGTTTTCACTAAAATACTTAATCAATCATCAATTCATTAAATCCATAGAAAAAACAAAAGAATAAATCGTTATGAATAAGAGTGAAGACTTTTGGTACCTAATTACATAAATAAACTAATTAATATATTTAATCGTTAGTTAGTAAAATATATAAAGAAAACAAACTCAAATCATTATTCACTCCAAGTACAATATGAGAGCAATAGTTAATGATAATATGTAAATCGACTTACCCTGCGAACAGGCGAAATGGTAAAGAAGGAGGAATGGCGCGGACACAGAATATATACTCAGGGGAAAGCGCGAAATTCACCGGAAGTAAAAATCCAGACGCGACATATTGCAAACATTACGAAAAAGTGGGAATAGACAATTTCACAGTTTTGTAATTTTTTCATAATTAAAAATTCAATTAATATTTTGTGATTACGTAGGTATTTTGAATATCTCTTATGTTTATTATATATAACAAAAAAATAATTTCAAAACATCTGTTTAATATTAATATGTAACCTTAACGGTTACATGGCTAATGGTATAAATATAATTCATACCTATTTTTTTCATATTTAGAAGTTTTTTTACGAAAATATATTATAATATGTATTATAATTAATGAGTACTAATAATATTTTTTAAATAAATAGGTAGTAACTAATGTTTAATTTAATTTATACAATTATTATTCAAATAATTATAGAAGATTGTGTCTATACCTATAATAAATATCAAAGTCAATTAATGCTTTTTATAAACATAATCAAGAATTCAATATTTTTATAATTATTAAACACAACTATAATGTTTATGAAATTATTCTAAAGTAGACAAAAAATGTAACGTCTTGATTAAATTGCTTAATAATTAATTTTATTCAAGTTTTTTCTAATCTAAGAAAAACATATCCAATGCTGCCAACATTATATTTATTTTGGTCATAATAGCAATGTTTTTAATTTTAATGCACTTGAATAAAAGTTATATGTGCTCGTAATTTTTTATTTCATTAAATCTTTTTTATTTTTATGTCATTATATTTCTTTTAAAGATTGAATGAATTAAAGTCTTTCAATTGTTAATTTAATGTACTTTTTTACTATTGATACTAATGTCAAATTTTAAATGATCATTGTAACGTCAAATGAATATTTATGTCAACAAACAACTTTCCGAAAACAAATAAGAAAACGGCTTCTTGTATAGAATATAAAATATTAAGTGTTTTTTATGCATATCAAAAATATGTTTTGTAAATTTATCACTCCAAAAGTAAGAAGAGGATAAGAAGTTTTCATGTAATAATTGATCTATGTACTCGTTTTACTATTATATTATGTAATTCTAATAAGACGTGTCGATACTATAATAACGTTTGTTTCCAATAAGTTATTATAAAAATAAAACAACGATTAACAATGAATTAAAACATATATTTTTGTGATGAAAGAAGACTACAATGCCAAGTGTAAAACAAGTGAAATCTAATAAGATCAGAGAGTATGAAAATGAAGAAAAACATATTATTAAGTTTAATTTACCAAACATAAAGGAAATGTTTTATGATTTGCAGATGCTCACATTTTACATTTATTGAAGATTCCAGAAAGTTATTAGTATTATTAATATTGAATAACTCAGACTGATTGACCCATTGATGGTATTATATTATAGATGAAAAATAGTAATAAAGTGTATAAATTTCAATTTGAATAACCATGATATCTCTGAAAACTTGATAGCTATTGTTACTGTACATTTTATACTTCTTACTATAATATAAAGAATATACTTAATAAGTGAAAGCCGTCTACATTTTAAACAACAATGTTTGCTATAAGAAAAAAGGAACCGAGTATAATAATTTGGCCATACTGTTTATCAATTTTAATTCACCAAACATCATCATACATTTAATATACCTATCTATCCAAAAAATATCTTTCAAGAACAATGTAACTCGGGATCCCTGCAGAAGTCTTGACAAAAATATGAAATAAAAGTTACTGTCATTAAAATATTGATTTAAACATAGTACCTATCCCTACACCAAGTTATGTCATTAATTAAATTAAATAAATATGGTTTGAATATTATGTTTTCAGTGTAAATAAATATATGTATAATGAAAAAAGTTATTCATGTGTTTCATTTTCTTATTAATCTAGTGTCTGTTAGTGATAATATTCATAAAGTAGAAACAAATGATTTATATTGCTATACAAATAATTTAAATCTCTTTCATATTATAATTTTTTAAATATATTTTACTGTTGGATAACTTTGCATAAGTATTGCACATGTTAAAGTAAGTAGGTATTCATTTATTAAATTCTCATTGAATACCTGTTGATAATTATTATTATTTCACGTTTATTTTTATTATTCTAATTTGAAATCATAATTCATAGTTACTTATTTGAAGAGGGTACGGAGGTACCTACATTTTATTCACACTTAATTTTTATTACAACAATGGCGAAAGTTTAATGAAATAAAAAATCAGTATAATTATTATTATGTAATAGATCTATATACTTATTACTATGTACAGGTACATGTTTAAATAAAGGAATAGTATAGTAGGGTAGGGCACAACAACAAAAATAACGTGTGGCACTCGGTGACTGCCGCGGTAAATAGCATGCCTTCAAGCCACACCTCCGAGCCAGTCGGAGTGGTGAGCGTGAGGTCTTTTCGTTACGGAATTTCTCGATTCGGTCCCCGCGCTCAAGGCCCGCGATAGAAGCTATGCAATAGCAGCAATAGCTTAATAAAAAACCGTAGATAAGTAATGTTGGCATGTACGGAAACCTTAGTGTTGTGAGTCCAACTCGCACTTAACTCATTTTAATTTAAATCTATACCAACTTTCATAGTAAATCAACTGTCCATTTCTACACATTAAATATTTATTACAAAGAACAATTATTGTTTTGCAAATAAACGCTGGTTTTATAGACCCCATAGCAATGGTGTGGCAATAGTCAGTAACTCAGTAGGTACATATATTTATTCGTCCTGTTTAACTATGTCAATTACGATATGTCGAGACGAAATCTCAACACTGCAACTGGTATCCGTGAGATGCGTCGGTAGAAAATCTGTATAAAAATCATATAAAAATATGGTTGTTTTACCTCGATTTTTTTACTATTTGTTTTAATAACATCAATAGCAATTACTCTTCTCGGTTTATTACCTATATTACCTATATTATTCACAACTATGCGGGTTCTTCAACTACGCTGGCGAAGCCGTTGGCGCGCGGAAAGCTAGTATAAAAAATATATACCTATTCACGTATCACATTCAAGTGTTTTCACTTTTCAAGTTTCATGTAGGTAAACTTTTGATGTAAGTAACAATTAAGGTAGACAGGTCTATATTGATATATATGTAATATTTTGTAGTTTACGTAACGCCTAAAAATTAACTAAGAATTTACCTACATAATTGACTAAAATTTTTTAGGAAGTCTGTTTATATACTTGAATTGAATTGTGTCTGTATCGTATTGAATTTATTTATTTATTTATTTGATTTGCCAACAGATGTACATCTTATATTAATTTGAATAGCATTCTACTTATTGGCGTCTTTTTCTCCAATATTATTTTATAATTCATATATTAAAAGCTTATGAAGTATGGTCCCTACGTGAGGAATACATGAATACATTAAACAAATTTAAGATAAATTCCAGATAGAATAGCAACTGCCTACCAATGCAACAAAATCAATCTTTTCTGCACACTATTCAGCCTTTCAGCCAGAGAAGATCGTGAGGTAATCCGGCACTTGGTGAGCGTGCTGGTTTTTTTACTCCGTGAGACTGTCCACGTTCGAGGGTGCATGGTGCGCGGGCTGCAAGCAGCCCACGGCCCATCCCAGGTCAGCAATCTTCAGTCATTTGAAAATGCATTCGAATTTCTTGTCCATTTGTTACTATCTGGTAGCAGCGATTCAACAGTCAGTCGGAAATGTTAATAAATACCCCATTCAAATTTTTTCTACTCTGGGAAGCTGTCTACCTTCGAGGTTGTGCGGTGCGCGGGCAGCAAGCAGCCCGCGGCGCCGTCTTTTGCCATTGCTATTCAATTACCCTTCCTACTATGGAAATTTCCATACAAAATTTTTGAAAAAAAAAATTTCGCTTTTTACCAAAAATTTTTATATGCCTGGAAGCGGACCAGGTTTTGAAGCATTTTTTACTTCGGCGACCCCGACCTACCTGCCACCGGTTCAGAGAGCCGTTGAATTTCGTGATGTATGGAAAATGGAAACCGGGGGTCGGAGAGAAATTCTGAGTATGCAGTTTTGTAAATATGGCCGATAAGAGCACAAAAATCAATTTTCAGACCGATTGTGAAATAACCGGCGCCACCATCTTGCTTTGAAAAATTGGCCATTTTTGAAAAAAAAAAATTGCGTCCAATTTGAAATTTCTCGATTGCCCTGGTAGCACCCCATCTTCTTGATCATTTTTTAGTTCTACACCCCCCACCTATCTGGCGCCGTTTCGGAGAGCCGTCGAATTTCGTGATGTATGGAAAATGGAAACCGGGGGTCGGAGAGAAATTCTGAGTATGCAATTTTGTAAATCTGGCCGATCAGAGATCAGAAGTCAATTTTCAGACCCATCGTAAAGTAACCGGCGCCACCATCTTGCTTTGAAAAATTGGCCATTTTTGAAAAAAAAATGGCGTCCAATTTAAAATTTATCGATTGCCCTGGTAGCGCCCCATCTTCCTGATCATTTTTTAGTTCTACACCCCCCACCTATCTAGCACCGTTTCGTAGAGCCGTCGAATTTTGCGTTGTATGAAACTCGGAAACCAGCGGTGGAAACTCGATTATGAGTATGCCAACTTAATGTGCGGCTCGATTAAAGCCCCTGTGCCAAGTTTCAGCGCGATCGGACCAGCGATGGCCGTTTTAGAAATTTGTATGGCGGCGGCCATTTTTCCGCCATTTTGAATTTTTTTCACTTTCTGTGGTAATTGCTCGAGGTCTACTCCAAGTTTAGTTCGAGCACCCCAGATGCAGCTGCTACCGTTTGCGCGGGCCGTTGACCGTCTTCGAGAGATGAGGGAAAGTTTAAGATTTCGTATTTTTCTGGCTATCCTGGGAGCTGGGCGAGTACGAATGCATCATTGGTGTATTTCTCCGTTGCGCCACCTCGTCTAAATTTACGTTTTTATGTTTGCGCCAAAAATGGAAAAATTCCAAAAGCGAGCGACCCACTATGGCTCCCTGGTAGCGTCCCAGGGTGGTGATCATTTTTAGTTCCGGGACCCCCCACCCAACTCTCACCGTTATCGCGGGCCGTTGGATTTTACGTTGTATGGAAGTTGGAAACGGGGGCCCGGAGCCACTCGAACGGGGCACCGATCGATTCGCCGGCTCGAACAGAGCACGTGTGCCAAATTTGAGACGTAAGGATTCATAAACGGCGATTTTGGCAAAGTACGGCGGCCATCTTGTTTTCGCGAAAATCGCCAATTTTCCACCACCCCTGGTAATCGCCACCAGTTCCGAGCATTTTTTGTTCCGACACCCCCCCTCCAGGTGGCACCGTTTCTGCGCACCACCAGGGGTCCACTCGGTATTCGAAGATGATCGAGATCGCTATATTTTTCCTCTGGTCACTCGGCGCACCTCTACACGATCACGTCGTCATCCCCCCCACTTTCCGCGTAGTTTCCGAGAAAAGCGATGTCAGTCAGTGAGTGAGTGGTAGTGTAGCTTTATATATTATAATAATAACTAGCTGGTGCGTTGTGCGCGGGCTGCAAGCAGCCCGCGAGCCCCTTTTGCCCCTGGGTTGAAGCAATAGGGCAGTCATTTGAAAATGCATCAAAATTCCCCGTCAATTTGATATTATTTGCCAACAGCGATTCCACAGTCAATCGGAAGTGCTTATAAATTCCCAATTCAAATATTTTCAATTCTGGAATGCCGTCGACCTTCGAGGGTGCGTTGTGCGCGGGCTGCAAGCAGCCCGCGAGCCCCTTTTGCCCCTGGGTTGAAGCAATAGGGCAGTCATTAGAAAATGTGTTAGAATTCCAAGTCCATTTATAATTTTCTGCTAACTGCGATTCCACAGTCAATCGGAAGTGCTTATAAATTCCCAATTCATAAATTTTCTATTCTGGAATGCTGTCGACCTTCGAGGGTGCGTTGTATATCGCGAGCCCCTTTTGCCCCTGGGTTGAAGCAATAGGGCAGTCATTAGAAAATGTGTTAGAATTCCAAGTTCATTTATAATTTTCTGCTAACAGCGATTCCACAGTCAATCAGAGGTGCTTATAAATTTCCAATTCAAATATTTTCTGCTCTGGGGGGCTGTCCACTTTCGAAGGTGCGGGTGCGTCTCATCCCGGGGCAGAAATCTTCAGTCAATTGAAAATGCATTCGAATTTCCTGTCCATTTGTTACTATATGCTAACAGAGATTCTACAATCTACAGTCAATGATAAAAAATCATTGATTCGTGATGAAAAATACACTAAAAAGTATTAAATAAAAATAACTTGGAAACAACATATAAATTGGAAAACACATATTGAATATTAAAAAATCTAAGTTGTCGAAATTTACCTATACTATTCCAGATAAAACATAGCACAAACTTACACACCGCTTTATCTGTATATTACGGGTACGCCTACTCATGGTTAAGATATGGTGTGATGTTATGGGGAAACAGCGTTGATGTTAATGATTTATTTAAAATGCAGAAGAAGTGCGTGAGAATCTTAGCCCAAATAAAAAACACAGACAGTTGCAAACCATACTTTAGAAAATATAACCTTTTAACATTACCATCTATGTATATACACGAAATTTGCACATGTGTCTATAAAAATATTAATACATTTTCACGAGTCGAGGAACACCACGAAGTAAATACGCGCTTTAAAAATAGATTACACCTACCATTCTCAAGAATCAAAATGTTAAATCAAAGCCCCTATCACATGGCTATAAAAATATATAACAAACTTCCTGACCAAATTAAAAACCAAAAAACTATTTATTCTTTTAACAAACAACTAAAGCTCCTTTTAATCCAAAAATGCTTTTATTCAATAAATGAATATTTCGAAGCTAAACTACGCTAAACTTGAATTTTCGTGTGGTTAAGTCTTTCCAATCTCATATACCTAATAAATGTAATTGAAACTAACAAAAATAAATTATACTTACCTAACTATCTAAACCTACTGAATCCTAAACTAAACTTAACTTGAAAACTTCGATCTAACTAAACCTACAAAATAAATCAATCGCAATCAATGTATATCTATGCATCTATATGAGTATTTCTATTTACGTCTTATATCGTTATCTACGAATATATTTTATAATGTATAATCCCGGACATATCTAAATTGTATATTAATTGTATGTAATTGTAATCTGTGTATTGGAAAATTGAAATGTATGTGACAATATTAATGTAATCTTCTTATATATAAAATTCTCGTGTCACAATGTTAGTCTGCATACTCCTCCGAAACGGGTGGACCGATTCTCATGAAATTTTCTGTGCATATCGGGTAAGTCTGAGAATCGGCCAACATCTATTTTTCATATGTACCACGGGCGAAGCCGGGGCGGGCGGCTAGTTTAAATATAATATTATATTGCAATACCTGCATAAGGTTTCTAATATTATGTAAAATGTATTAGTATGAAATAAATGATTTGATTTGAAAAAAAAAACTACGTTAAAAAAACCGACTTCAAAAACGGAAAAGTAAAAAATAAAAACGATTTAATATACCTACTCAATTACTACATAATATTTAGTTGTGCTATTTACCTTATATGCAATTCAAGAACTACATTATTCGCAAATACGCTATTTTCAATACAAAAACAGAGAGTAGTGTACTACTCTTGGTGTAAGTCCTACGCTTATAAAGCGTGAACGATTGGCTTATTCACTCAATAAAATATTTATTTATTTATTTAAAAAACATCACATGCCATTACAGGACAATGCCCAATGCGACAGAGATACAATTTTATAAAACAAAAAATAAACTTAACTAAATTAAAATAACATACATAAATTAACAATTAACAAAGAAATATAAGCTTTAAATAACTTCTTAACAATAACAGATTAACTGTAATGTCACCCTTGCGAATTCAGTTTAATATGACGTGTGAAGATGTATAAAACATATTGAAAACTGCAGTCTTTTTAGTAGCGTCGATTAAAATCAAATTCATTATGCATTAAAATTCCCCGTCAAATTGTTATTATCTGCTAACAGCGATTCCACAGTCAATCGGAAGTGCTTATAAATTTCTCATTCAAATATTTTCTATTCCGGGGGGCTGTCCACCTTCGAGGGTGAGTGGTGCGCGAGCTGCAAGCAGCTCGCGGCTCATCCCAGGGCAGAAATCTTCAGTCATTTGATGCATTTGAATTTCCTGTCCATTTGTTACATCTGCTAACAGCGATTCTACAGTCAGTCCGAAATGCTTATAAATTCCCTATTCAAGTTTTTTTTCTACTCTGGGAGGCCATCTTCCACCGAAGTTGCGTGGTGCGCGGGCAGCAAGCAGGCCGCGGCGCGTCCCAGGGAAGAAATCTTCAGTCATTTGAAAATGCATTAGAATTCCTTATCCATTTGTTATTATCTGCTAACAGCGATTCCACAGTCAGTCGAAACTGCTTATAAATTACTTATTCAAATATTTTCTACTCCGGGAGGCTGTCGACCTTCGAGGTTGCGCGGTGCGCGGGCAGCAAGCAGCCCGCGGTACCACCTTTTGCCGTTGCTATTCAATCACCCTTCCTACTATGGAAATTTCCATACAAAATTTTCGAAAAAAAAAATTTCGCTTTTTAGCAAAAAATTTTATGTGCCTGGAAGCGGACCAAGTTTTTAAACATTTTTTACTTCGGTGACCCCGACCTAAGTGCCACCAGTTCAGAGAGCCGTTGAATTTCGTGATGTATGGAAAATGGAAACCGGGGGTCGGAGAGAAATTCTGAGTATGCAGTTTTGTAAATCTGACCGATCAGAGCACAGAAATCAATTTTCAGACCGATCGTAAAGTAACCGGCGCCACCATCTTGCTTTGAAAAATTGGCCATTTTTGAAAAAAAAAATTGCGTCCAATTTGAAATTTCTCGATTGCCCTGGTAGCGCCCCATCTTCCTGATCATTTTTTAGTTCTACACCCCCCACCTATCTGGCGCCGTTTCGGAGAGCCGTCGAATTTTGCGTTGTATGAAACTCGGAAACCAGCGGTGGAAACTCGATTATGAGTATGCCAACTTAATGTGCGGCTCGATTAAAGCCCCTGTGCCAAGTTTCAGCGCGATCGGACCAGCGATGGCCGTTTTAGAAATTTGTATGGCGGCGGCCATTTTTCCGCCATTTTGAATTTTTTTCACTTTCTCTGGTAATTGCTCGAGGTCTACTCCAAGTTTAGTTCGAGCACCCCAGATGTAGCTGCTACCGTTTGCGCGGGCCGTTGACCGTCTTCGCGGGCTGTGAGAAAGTTCAGGGTTTCATATTTTTCTGGATATCCTGGGAGCTGGGCGAGTATGAATGCGTCATTGGTGTGTTTCTCCATTGCACCACCTCGGCTATAGGCACCTTTTTATGTTTGCGCCAAAAATGGAAAAATTCCAAAATCGAGCGACCCACTATGGCTCCCTGGTAGCGTCCCAGGGTGGTGATCATTTTTAGTTCCCGGACCCCCCACCCAACTCGCACCGTTTCCGCGGGCCGTTGGATTTTACGTTGTATGGAAGTCGGAAACGGGGGCCCGGAGCCACTCGAACGGGGCACCGATCGATTCGCCGGCTCGAACAGAGCACGTGTGCCAAATTTGAGACGTAAGGATTCATAAACGGCGATTTTGGCAAAGTACGGCGGCCATCTTGTTTTCGCGAAAATCCCCATTTTTCCACCTCCCCTTGTAATCGCCACCAGTTCCGAGCATTTTTTGTTCAGACACCCCCCCTCCAGGTATCACCGTTTTTGCGCACCTCCAGGGGTCCACTCGGTTTTCGAAGGTGATCGAGATCGCTATATTTTTCCTCTGGTCGATCGGCGCACCTCTACACGATCACGTCGAAATCCCCCCAACTTTCCACGTAGTTTCCGAGAAAAGCGATGTCAGTGAGTGAGTGGTAGTGTAGCTTTATATATTATAACTAGCTGGTGCGTTGTGCGCGGGCTGCAAGCAGCCCGCGAGCCCCTTTTGCCCCTGGGTTGAAGCAATAGGGCAGTCATTTGAAAATGCATCAAAATTCCCCGTCAATTTGATATTATTTGCCAACAGCGATTCCACAGTCAATCGGAAGTGCTTATAAATTCCCAATTCAAATATTTTCAATTCTGGAATGCCGTCGACCTTCGAGGGTGCGTGGTGCGCGGGCTGCAAGCAGCCCGCGAGCCCCTTTTGCCCCTGGGTTGAAGCAATAGGGCAGTCATTTGAAAATGCATCAAAATTCCCCGTCAATTTGATATTATTTGCCAACAGCGATTCCACAGTCAATCGGAAGTGCTTATAAATTCCCAATTCAAATATTTTAAATTCTGGAATGCTGTCGACCTTCGAGGGTGCGTGGTGCGCGGGCTGCAAGCAGCCCGCGAGCCCCTTTTGCCCCTGGGTTGAAGCAATAGGGCAGTTCATTTGAAAATGCATTCGAATTTCCTGTCCATTTGTTACATGTGCTAACAGCGATTCTACAGTCAGTCGGTAATGCTTATAAATTCCCCATTCAAGTATTTTCCACTCCGGGAGGCTGTCCACCTTCGAGGGAGCGCGGTGCGGAAGCATCCCAGGGCAGAAATCTTTAGTCATTTGAAAATGCATTAAAATTCCCCTTCAATTTGTTATTATCTGCTAACAGCGATTCCACAGTCAATCGGAAGTGCTTATAAATTTCCCATTCAAATATTTTCTATTCCGGGGGGCTGTCCACCTTCGGGGGTGCGCGGTGCGCGAGCTGCAAGCAGCTCGCGGCTCATCCCAGGGCAGAAATCTTCAGTCATTTGAAAATGCATTCGAATTTCCTGTCCATTTGTTACATCTGCTAACAGCGATTCTACAGTCAGTCGAAACTGCTTATAAATTACTTATTCAAATATTGGTTAAATTTTTGAAACGTGATCCCGAATTTCATGTATTTGAGGTATCATAGCGGTGACTTTTCATAATAAACTGTTCAAGACAATAAATGTGTGAAGATGTATAAAACATATTGAAAACTTCAAGTCTTTTTAGTAGCGTAGTTTAAAATCCAATTCATTATGCTTTCGGCACTAAAATATCTAACTGAAAGCCATAGGACTACAGTCAAAGGGTGTATCGAATAAGATATCGTTACACTATAAAAATAACTACTTTAAAAAAAACAACTTCAAAAACGGAAAAGTAAAAAATAATTAATTAGGTACTACATATTAATTAGGGTTTGAAGTCGGTGCCAAGCACTAAACACTTATTAAACTACGCTATTTTTTGATACAAGAACTAAGATTATTTCGATACAAGAACTACCTACTTGCAATTCAATAACATTATTCGCGATACAAAAAATTGGCTATTTTCGATACAAAATCTACACTACTCTTGGTGTAAGTCCTACGCTTATAAAGCGTGAAGGATTGGCTCATTCACTCAATAAATGTGTGAAGATGTGTATATTATTACATATTGAAAACTTCAGTCTTTTTAGTAGCTTCGTTTAAAATCAAATTCATTATGCTTTCGGCACTAAAAATAAGAACCTACTTTTCTGTTTTTGAAGTCGGTTTTTTAAATATAAATAAATATAAATAAATTATTTATTTGCAAGTAAACATGGTATACAAAGGTGTTAAGAATAAGATACATTATTTCAGCATGTTTAGCCGTTATTCAACGGCATGCAAATACATTTTTCATTAGATATACATTTTATATTATGTCTTCTTGATTTTATTTTATTAAAATCAATTCATTTGTTATTCATTCACATTATTATAATTAATATTTCACAATTCATTCATATTCATTACAAAAATTACATACATTATTACAAAATTAATATTAAGACGCAAGTAGACAATGTTAATTACGAGTTTAGGTATTCTTTAACACTATAAAAACATTTCTGTTGAAGCCATTTATGAAGTTCTTTAAAAAATAATTTAGTATCTAAGTTTTTTAATTTAGTTGGCACTTTATTATATATTATTACACTCATACAAAGACAGTTTTTATTATATTTTTTTAATCTAGGATTATCTTTTAAAATTAGTTTACTTGGATCTCGGCGACTACGGCTATTTAAATCACTTGCCTTTTTATAAAGATACATATGCTTAGTCACAAACACGCACATATCATAAATGTAAAGAGATGGCAATGGCAGCAGACAAAGTTTTTTAAATATCGGCTCACAGGACTGATCCGATCTCATACCACATAAGGCCCGTATACATCTCTTTTGAGCCAGAAATGCTCTTGTTATATCGGTACTATTGCCCCAGATAACAAGTCCATAACGCAAAACAGATTCCACGTAAGCGTAATAAGAAGTAAGTGCGGTTTTTAACGTAGTTTTAATAGTTTTTAACCTACGTAGTTTTTTTGTTTGAGTGGGAATCGCTCTAAAATCGCTTCTGTTCAAGAGTTAACACGCTCGTCGCTTCGCTCCTCGCTACCTATTTGAATATTTACGCCGGCCGCTGACGTGACTTGCTCGCTTCGCTCGCTTGGCTAGTGCGGTAGTTCAAAAGTAACCTAACTCGCTCGTCGCTTCGCTCCTCGCTACCTATTTGAATATTTACGCCGGCCGCTGACGTGACTTGCTCGCTTCGCTCGCTTGGCTAGTGCGGTAGTTCAAAAGTAACCTAACTCGCTCGTCGCTTCGCTCCTCGCTACTTCTTTGAATATTTACGCAGGCCGCTGACGTGACTTGCTCGCTTCGCTCGCTTGGCTAGTGCGGTAGTTCAAAAGTTAACCTAACTCGCTCGTCGCTTCGCTCCTCGCTACTTCTTTGAATATTTACGCCGGCCGCTGACGTGACTTGCTCGCTTCGCTCGCTTGGCTAGTGCAGTAGTTCAAAAGTTAACCTAACTCGCTCGTCGCTTCGCTCCTCGCTACTTCTTTGAATATTTACGCCGGCCGCTGACGTGACTTGCTCGCTTCGCTCGCTTGGCTAGTGCGATAGTTCAAATGTTAACCTAACTCGCTCGTCGCTTCGCTCCTCGCTACCTATTTGAATATTTACGCCAGCCGCTGCCGTGATTCGCTCGCTTCGCTCGCTTGGTTCGTGCGGTAGTTCAAAAGTTAATAAATATTTTCTACTCCGGGAGGCTGTCGACCTTCGAGGTTGCGCGGTGCGCGGGCAGCAAGTAGCCCGCGGCGCCGTCTTTTGCCGTTGCTATTCAATTACCCATCCTACTATGGAAATTTCCATACAAAATTTTCGAAAAAAAAAATTTCGCTTTTTACCAAAAATTTTTATATGCCTGGAAGCGGACCAGGTTTTGAAGCATTTTTTACTTCGGCGACCCCGACCTACCTGCCACCGGTTCAGAGAGCCGTTGAATTTCGTGATGTATGTAAAATGGAAACCGAGGGTCGGAGAGAAATTTTGAGTATGCAGTTTTGTAAATCTGGCGGATAAGAGCACAGAAATCAATTTTCAGACCGATCGTAAAGTAACCGGCGCCACCATCTTGCTTTGAAAAATTGGCCATTTTTGAAAAAAAAAAATTGCGTTCAATTTGAAATTTCTCCATTGCCCTGGTAGCGCCCCATCTTCCTGATCATTTTTTAGTTCTACACCCCCCACCTATCTGGCGCCGTTTCGGAGAGCCGTCGAATTTCGCGTTGTATGAAACTCGGAAACCAGCGATGGAAACTCGATGATGAGTATTCCAACGTAATATGAGTCTCGATTAAAGCCCCTGTGCCAAGTTTCAGCGCGATTGGACCAGCGATGGCCGTTTTAGCATTTGTATGGCGGCGGCCATTTTTTCCGCCATTTTGAATTTTTTTCACTATCTGTGGTAATTGCTCGAGGTCTACTCCAAGTTTAGTTCGAGCACCCCAGATGTAGCTGTTACCGTTTGCGCGGGCCGTTGACCGTCTCTGCGGGCTGTGAGAAAGTTCAGGATTTCGGATTTTTCTGGATATCCTGGGAGCTGGGTGAGTATGAATGCGTCATTGGTGTGTTTCTCCGTCGTGCCACCTTGGCTAAATTTATTTTTTTATGTTTGCGCCAAAAATGGAAAAATTCCAAAATCGAGCGACCCACTATGGCTCCCTGGTAGCGTCCCAGGGTGGTGATCATTTTTAGTTCCGACACCCCCCACCCAACTGGCACCGTTTCCGCGGGCCGTTGGATTTTACGTTGTATGGAAGTCGGAAACTGGGGCCCGGAGCCACTCGAACGGGGCACCGATCGATTCGCCGGCTCGCACAGAGCACGTGTGCCAAATTTGAGACGTAAGGATTCATAAACGGCGATTTTGGCAAAGTACGGCGGCCATCTTGTTTTCGCGAAAATCCCCATTTTTCCACCTCCCCTGGTAATCGCCACCAGTTCCGAGAATTTTTTGTTCAGACACCCCCCCTCCAGGTATCACCGTTTTTGCGCACCTCCAGGGGTCCACTCGGTTTTCGAAGGTGATCGAGATCGCTATATTTTTCCTCTGGTCGATCGGAGCACCTCTACACGATCACGTCGAAATCCCCCCAACTTTCCACGTAGTTTCCGAGAAAAGCGATGTCAGTGAGTGAGTGGTAGTGTAGCTTTATATATTATAATAATAATAATATAATGTAAACTAATAAGAGCAAAAACATGTACTTAAGATAATTTAACATGACATATAAATAGATAAATGTTTAAAATTAAATCATAATAATAAATACATAATATAGACAGATAGATCATATACCTACATAATATAAAATATTTGTAAACATAGTAAAAGTTAAACCCATCACACAACTAAGGTTGGAATTTAAACTCATGTAATAAATATTTTTTGTATTTTTGTTTGAAAGAGTTTAATGAGATGGAGTTTAATATTGGTGGTGGAAGATTGTTCCAACACTTAGTTGCGGAGTATTTAAAACTTCCCCTGAAAGCAGCTGTGACACTCCTTGGTATAGCTAATTTGCAAAATGAGGAACGGGTAGCATAAACGCTGCCCTCTCCCATCCATGCTAACTTGTCATAGAGGTATTTTGGCGCCTTTGTCATTACCACTCCAAAAAGTAGAGACGCGAGGTGTAACCGCCTACGACTTTCCATTTTTAAGCATCCAGCCTCCATCAGGTACGGAGTAATATGGGACCGTGGGGGAACGTCCCAACAAAAACGCGCACAAGCGTTCTGAACGCGCTGTATCGCGTTCTTACTACGACGTAGTAACCTGGGCCCGTACATGACGTCGGCATAGTTAAACTTAGAGAGTACCAAGCTCTCACATAGTCGGATTCGTACTTCGACGTTCAGGTGTTCCCGAATACGATAGAGCAGCTTGAGGCGATAAAAACAATAAAAACGCATTTACAAGATATTTTCCGGACATTTTCACGCATTTTCCGGATATTTTCCAGGCATTTTCCAGGGATTTTCCACGGGTTTTCCGGAAATTTCCACGAATTTTCCGAACATTTCCCAGGCATTTTCCGGTTATTTTCCAGGAATTTTCCAGGCTTTTTCCGGGGATTTTCCGAGCATTTCCCGGGGATTTTCCGGATGTTTTCCAGACATTTTCGGGACATTTCCCTGGCATTTTCCGGGGATTTTCCACGCATTTCCCAGACATTTTCCGGACATTTCTCAGGCATTTTCCGGCGATTTTCCAGGCATTTTCCGGATATTTTCCGGACATTTTCACGCATTTACCGGATATTTTCCGGACATTTTCATGCATTTTCCGGATATTTTCCAGGCATTTTCCAGGGATTTTCCACGGTTTTTCCGGAAATTTCCACGCATTTTTCGAGCATTTTCCGGGCATTTTCCACGCTTTTTCCGGAAATTTCCACGCATTTTCCGGATATTTTCCAGACATTTCCCTGGCATTTTCCGGTTATTTTCCGGGATTTTCCAGACATTTTCCGGGAATTTCCCAGGCATTTTCCGAGCATTTCCCGGGGATTTTCCGGATGTTTCCCAGACATTTTCCGGACATTTCCCTGGCATTTTCCGGGGATTTTCCACGCATTTACCGGATATTTTCCGGACATTTTCACGCATTTTCCGGATATCTTCCAGGCATTTTCCAGGGATTTTCCACGGTTTTTCCGGAAATTTCCACGCATTTTCCGAGCATTTCCCAGGCATTTTCCGGTTATTTTCCGGGAATTTCCCAGGCTTTTTCCGGGGATTTTCCGAGCATATCCCGGGGATTTTCCCGATGTTTTCCAGACATTTTCCGGACATTTCCCTGGCATTTTCCGGGGATTTTACAGACATTTTCCGGGGATTTTCCGAGCATTTCCCGGGGATTTTCCAGACATTTACAGGCTATGTCAGGGGAAATGTCCGGAAAATGCCTGGATAATTCCCGGAAAATATCCGGAAAATGCGTGAAAATGTCCGGAAAAATGTGGAAAATGTCACTTCAAATTTGCGAAGTAATTAAAGCAGAAAACCAAAAAAAGAAAAAAAAAGCTAAAATCTTTCATATTAAATGTAGGTATATGGGATATTCATATTTCATACTTAATGAATGGGAGGGTTTAAAGATAATTTTTTTGATATTTCTCGATTTATTTTTAAAAATTTATTACCGCCATTTTACTCATTAGGTTAAGTACTTTCGATATCAGTTTAAAGTTTTTTGTTATCTGTAATACTTACGGAAAAATCGCCTGTGCACACTTAACGATTACACCCTGTATAGGTATAAGTGGGAATGAAAGAAACGAATGTTGTCAAATATTGTGATAGTACCTACCTAAGTGATATTATATCAAATGAATGTGCATAACGAGTGAATTACAATTAGTAATGTTTTATCGAAATCGGTTCATCCGTTTTTTACATATAGGGCACTTTAGGGGTGACAGTGGTTAGATAAATAAACCAAATGGAGCATCAAACGATAGGATATGACGTGTACATATAGGTACAATTAGATAATATTATTTACATCAAAATCGGTTCTGCCATTTACTAGGGATGGAAAGGGAAGGGTTGAAAGTCTGTGAAAGAAGAGGGGGACATGGGAGCGAGAGGATAGCCACACCCTGGAAATTTTGAACTCTTCTCAAAGCCACATAGGCCTGGCCCTTGGCAATTTTTTTTCTTAAATATACCACTTCTTTTGCCACTGTGGTCCATTACAATTTATGCACGGTTACGGCCCAACTTAAAAGATGTCAGATGTAGGAATGTATTATGGAGGTAGAGGTAGGTCTCGCTCACTTGAAAATATTAAATGAAAATAAGAAACCGAAGTTTAAAAATTAAAAAAAAAACCCAACGCAACGAAGGAAAAGGAATATATATAATTTTACAAACTTCCCGACGATCTTTAAAATTAAGTACCATTATAAAAAAATATATATATAAGATATATTATTATGATAATGATGGTATGGTATGGTATCCTTAACTTTTACCAAAATTGTAGATTATAAAATTATCTTTAAAAAACTTCACATACATTTTTTTCTAGGAGCCACTGTTTCTACGAAAAATCTATTTTTTCATTCATCGTTGATCTCAAAAATAAAAATTCCAATCACCAGAACGACAGGAAATTTTAATAATTGATTTTTAATTGTGTTTTGCACAATTTTATTAAATTGCGACTGGATGAAAATTTTGTTCGTGGTCGTCGTCGTCGTTGGTAGGGTGAACAAATTCTTAGCAAAACATCATACGCTTATGTCAATTAGTATCGATAGCGGATTCTATTCCTTTACGTTTTGACGTTTGCCTCGGCACTCAGTTGCTGCACAATATATTGTCAAAAACATCCATACAAGGATGGAAGGTAAATAAATTTGCTCCTCTCCCTCCTGGTGCCTAAAAAATAATATGCCATAATTTAAAATAAATTTTACGTAGAAAATTAATTAGGCACTTATTTTTTTATTTTTTAGCTCAGTTTAGTAATAAATTTTACTAACTGTTCTTTTAATTATTTATGGTAGTACGTGTTTATTCAATAAAAGTTAAGTAGTAACTACTATGCAGTCACTATTCCACGCGGACGAAGTCGCGGGCACAGCTAGTGTAAAATAAACAGTGAGCTAATAACTGTGTTGAATCCTTAGATCATTAAGTAATGGATAACACTCACAGGCGCTTCCCCTTTTGCCGAGGTATAAGATTATTCGAATCGAAAAGTCTTATGCTTTCATAAAAACTATTTGCGTAATCGATTACAAACACTCTGCGTATTCGTAAAACATCGAAAGGACGTCTGCGAGTGCTCCGCTAAAATGCCGTTTTGTGCTGTCAAGTCTTGCAGAAACAAGTCAAACACATCAAGTATTAACACGTTCACTGCGGCATGTCCAGTATCGGGCCATCAGCGACTACACCACAGTGCGGCGCCCAAAATCGCAGTTTTCACCGTGGTGCGGCGAGGTTTTTTATATGTTAATCAATGACTAGAAAAGAGACAAATATATTTTTGTGATCACAGTTTGAAGTAGGACTCAATTTCGTTTAAAAATCGTATGGCAAAATATTGGACACACGCATAGAAAAGAAACCGTTTCTTTTGTGTGCGGCATGTCAAATATTTTGCCATGGACAAGCACCTCATGCCGCACTGTACTGCGAGCGCGCCGCGTGTCAATCTCGCATAGTGATGTACCAGGACCGCACGCGTCGTTATCAAATTTTTAAATGACAATGATACCTTAGAGGCTTTAGTTTTTTTACTTTCTTTTATTTCGTAGCATAAATGCAAAAATGTGATGACAGTTGTGAAAATAATATAAAACATTAAAACAAAAGTTACTGAACAAATTAAAACTAAAGTTACTGAACAAATTAAAACAAAAGTTACTGAACAATTTCCTGATCAAGTACCTTGTTTTATATGTGTTTTTTTTTTGTATCGACGATCTCGTTATCTGTTAACAAACAGACTGAAATATACAAAATTGATTTATATCGATATCGATGTTTTATTTTATAGTGTTTCCCATCGCTATTACTGTAAACATGCCGTATCAACGCAGTGCGGGATGGCAAATAATTTTTCACAAAATCAGGGGTTTACATTTTCCCTCATATCTTTTAAACTATTGAGTCAAACTAAAAGCTATTTATGCGGTATATACAAGACTATATATACTATTATCCGAAAAAAAAAATTTTGAAATATCTTGAAATTTCATGAAATTATTAACCTTCAAAGTCAGTAGGTGCGATGTGATAAAAATGGCTCATGACGCACAGTGGTGAACTTGCCGATGTGAAGTATTGAAGACATGCCGCAACAACGGTAAGTTTGGCATTTTAGGTGCCGCAGTGAACGTGTTAAAAAAGATGGAATAACCTTTCATTTGTAAGTATTTTTTTATTTTTTTTACGTAAATATCAATTTAAATGCAATTTCTAATAATCGTCGATGTATCGTTTAGCGATATGATCAAGACAAATAATCGAGTCATGTGTTTACTCGATCATTGATGCGGCTTCACGAGACTATCATGGAAAGAAAGTATACAAATTTAATCTTTATGAACTAAGAGATAAAGTTGAATTTAAAACGCGATATTGAACCGCATTCCCCACGAGACTATAAAGCGATGTAGCGAGACTATCTTGAAGAGAAAATATACAAATTTAATCTTTATGAACTAAGCGATAAAGTTGAATTTAGAACGCGATATTGAACCGCACTCCCCACGAGACTATAAAGTGATGTAGCGAGACTATCTTGAAGAGAAATTCAAATTTAATCTTTATGAACTTAGTGATAGAGTTGAATTTAAAAACTCATCGCTTAAAAGGTCGTAAATTTTTACGACTTTCTTAGTGACGGACTGCTTTTAACTTGAACGTCGATAAAAAAATATTTTTCTAAGTATAATTTGAAATGAGATGAGAATTAATCTTTATTATATTAAAATTTTACACAACTACATAAAAAGGAGTATAATGTTTATTTTGTAAGTCTTGTATATATTTATTAAAATTTACCTACGCTCGGTTACTTTTAACTGGCAGAACATTTTAATGGTACGGAACCCTTCGTGCGCGAGTCCGACTCGCACTTTTTTGTAATGTTAATCTTGTAACCTTTCTATTATGTAATCTATACTAATATTATAAAGCTGAAGAGTTTGTTTGTTTGTTTGTTTGTTTGAACGCGCTATTCTCGGGAACTACTGGTCCGATTTGAAAAATTCTTTCGGTGTTAGATAGCCCATTTATCGAGGAAGGTTATAGGCTATATATCATCACGCTACGACCAACAGGAGTGGAGCCACGGGGGTGAAACCGCGCGGAGCAGCTAGTTTGTTTATATGTATGTATTAATAATGCGTATATTTCAGATTTACAAAAAATCCTGCTTTAAGGCTAAGGTGGATTGAATGCTGTGGGAGAAAATCAGAATGGACACCTCGGTACAGAAATAATAAAAATTTCTGTACCGATATTTATTTTATTGAATATAATATGTGATGTGTTGAATAAATACATATTCAAATACAAATAAAATGGCGTTTTATTGTTTTTTCGTATGCATATAATAATGATGAAAACGTTACAAATGACCTGTGTAGTATTTTTTATGAATATAATCTTAATGTTATTTCTAATTTCAACAAAATTATTATTTTTGTAATATCGATATGGTTACATCCCTTTAGAGCGATTGTATTATTACGTATATGTACAGAGATTTTTCTGTGTAATCGATGTATGTGTGCAAAAACATGCTAGTCTGTCAATTTTGTAATAGTTTGAGTTTGTAAAGACACAAATTATTTTTGTGAATGTGTGATTGTGTTTCAAAGTGTGAGTTACCCTCCCCGCACCAAAATCGGCAGAAAGTTTAGTTAGAACATTTGCCAGCGTGCTCCATCCATTACTTAATGATCTAAGGTTGAATCATTTGTTATTGATTAAATAATTGTTTATATTCTCGAAAAACAATATTTGTTGAAAGTTAAATCATCATATTTTATGGAATTTCGGTATATTAAACTTTTTCTTAATCTATTTAAATCCGATAAAAATAACTGCCTACTTATCGAAATAATTTCATAATAATATTCAATTTCCATTTATTTTAATGCTCGATTATCTTTAATAAATATTTTGTCGCATTTCAACAAAAACCCACAGCCAATCGTAACCTCATTTGAACGTAGTTTCAATACATTGATAGTAGATGATAATATAGGAAGAAGGAAAATTTTCAGCTTTGTAAGTAATGACATCATCAATTCATCTTGTTCCCACTTCAGAGACCACGGGCCTTCTCGGGATACTGTAATGTAGGTAGTATAATTTAATTTAATTTATTCATAACAAGTTTATTCACCTCTGCTCCGCTAAAGTAGAGATTTTTGCATCTTTTTAAAAATTTTCACAGTTATTATCCTAATCCAAGCACACACACCCAAAAATCATCAAAAATCCGTTCAACCTTTTAATCCTATACCTGACGGCAACTGTGAACATTCGATAAGGAATATAGCTACTAGCTTACTATATCACGATATATTACCTTCATAATAGAGTTCTATATCTTCATAATAGAGTTCTATTATAAGCAGGCTATATAGAAGGCTATTATATGTTTGACAAAAGGTAAAACTGGGTTAGCTATATTATCTTCATTAAGATCTCGTAAGATGTACTTAAAGTGTCTGTCCATTGATATAGAATTGCTTTATGGAGCTGGTATCGTAATTGGATATTGCTTGATATTAGGGTTGACTAGTAAATAACATTGGTACTTAATTGAAGAGTTTTAATATCAATTATATTATAAAGTTGAAATATTTTGGTTTTGATTGTGACAACACACCTATAAGCGGAAAAAGAGTTGTATTTTTAATAACTGTTTTATCTATACTAATATTATAAAGAGGAAAGGTTTGTATGTATGTATGGTTTTCACGCATAGACTACTGAACCGATTACAATGAAATTTAGCACACATATAGAGGGTAACTTGGATTAACACATAGGATAGGTTTTATCCTGGAATCCCACGGGAATGGGAACTATGCGGGTTTTCCTTTGAAAACACGGGCGAAGCCGCAGGCGGAAATCTAGTATTTCTATACAATGAATACAGGTTTAACTTTTTTTAGTCTTGATGATAATATTATACTTCTCAGTAAAATTCAGTTTTCATTGATAATTATCGTAGCGAAATAAGTTTTCAGCAAAGAAGATATTATAAATGTAACTCTTTTCATATACTTACTAAATCTATACTAATATTATAAAGAGGAAAGGTTTGTATGTATGTATGTATGTATGTATGTATGGTTTTCACGCATAAACTACTGGACCGATTTTGATGAAATTTGGCACAGATAATCTTTAGACCCTGAGAAAGAGCATAGGCTACCTTTTATTGCGAAATATGTACCACGGGCGAAGCCGGGGCGGACCGCTAGTGTTAAATAATTTTTAAATACCTGTCCTCATCAATACAGTTATCCCGATAAATTATTAATGAACAATAATTAAAAGTGCAATCTTAAATCCATATTAAATCAAAAATTTTATTCGAGCAATCGACAACGTACATTTCAATAAAATAAAATACTAGCGGTCCGCCCCGGCTTCGCCCGTGGTACATGTTTACGTTTTCTCTCCATAAGAACCATTCTCGTACTTCAAGGAATATAATTAAAAAAAGAATTATCGAAATCGGTCCACGCGTGATGCCGTGACCAAGGGAAATAGGGATTCATTTTTATATATAGAGATTGGTAAAAAAAAAACAAATATTAATGGATATTATATCTTTCCTCGGACAGAGGCCTTAATAACCTCACATGACCTTTCTACCACGACACTACATTATCCTCTAGGGTATATGCTATTCAAGGCTATGTATTACGATATAGTTCACTATTTATTAACTTCTTCGTCCGCATAAAACTTCTTTTATGCGGTGGAGGTGAAAAGATAAATGGCTTAGATATTAAAATGAACAAGATACTATAATCAATGGATGGAATCTAATTTCCTTGTTTATCAATCCTTTAATAAACTGTAATTCTAAATGGAATAATTGAATAATTATATTTAATATAATATAATATAATATATATATATATATATATTTAATATAATATATATATATATATATATATATATATATATATATATATATATATATATATATTTAATATAATATAATCATTGAATAATTATATTTGTTTTACGGTATGCTCTTGTGATACAAAATCTCATATTTTGTGGTTGATTAGGTTATAAATTTCAAATAAATTGACGATTGCAGTTCGTTGGAAAGTCTAGAGCTTCGAGATGGTTCTAAAAAAGGTTTAAGGAAAATATAAAAAGAGTAGTGTAGGAGATAATTATTTCTTGTTTTGATTTGCATCCCTATTCTACAATAAATAAATAGAACTAGAGCTGCGATCTAAGTTGCAAGTCGTCAAGAAATTGTATTAAAATTATAATCTCATTAGCATTTATGCCGCAAACTTCTGAACATTCCAATTTAATATTATAGGAGTATTCTATCGAGGTATCTAATGTCATAGAATAAAATTAAATTAGCCAGCTCTATATCTTGTTAGAAAGCTATTTTAAGCATTTAATTCAACGCAAAAAGCACGTGCGACCTTGGCTTAAATGTTCTACTTGAACATACATAGTTAAATATAGCATTTTTGAACGTGAGAATTGAAAATCAGCTCCAAAAGAACCCTTTACAAATGGAAGGGGTTAATCGTACCAAAGAAGGCTCACGTTAATTCGAATGAAGAACGAAATGTGGTAGGATTCCGTATTTAGAACAAATAAGAAATTTTTAAAGATGAGTTCGTATTGTAAACTTAACGAATTTTCTGTCATAATATTGCACAACCTTATAATCATTTCTTAAATAATTTTTACTTTGTATATTAATAAAACTATGGAAATACATGAAGATTGCAGGATAAAACAATGATCAACTTTTAGTATCATCACAGATAATATATTCACGATAATACTATACGTAACATAGTCAAAACCAAAACACTCAACTATTCCTCCAAAAAAATTTATTTACTTTTAGTAACAACACATATAAATAATATAAGGCCAAATCACAGTATTACAATATCCATACTTAATATTATAAATGCGAAAGTAACTCTGTCTGTCTGTCTGTTACTCAATCACGCCTAAACTACTGAACCAATTTTCATGAAATTTGGTATATTTTGATACCCGAGAAAGGACATAGGCTACTTTTTATCCCGGGGAAATGACGCAATCCCGGAAATCCCACGGGAACGGGAACTATGCGGGTTTTTCTTTGACTGCGCGGGCGAAGCCGCGGGTGGAAAGCTAGTTTCCTATATAGTAATACTGTGGCCAAACCTAAAACACTCAACTATTCTTCTAAAAATTTGTTAATCTAGCTCTATGTCGCAAACTCGTTCATTTAAAACACCTCTAGCCTTATTTTCTTCTTGACTACGGATCCCTACGAGGCGTTTATTTAATTTCGCACTGTTTACCCCAGGGTGTTGCATCGTGGTGCGCTGCAGATTGTGACCGGAATAGAAATGGCAAGTAAGGAATATGTAGTATGAATTTTTTGGCGTAATCTTCTTTAGTGTCAAAGAATACGCTAGAGAATGTTTTAATTAGGACGTCTTGTACGTAGGGTATAAGTAAAATTCTTAATCATTTAAAGACATAATTTTTTTTTCTTTATAAGGGATAATAAACAGCAGAACAGTGGCAAATTGTACAATAAAACTTAATTTAAATATAGGTATAACTGCCCAATCAACAACATTATTTTTGGGTGTATAACAGCTGTATAGGGTTAATACATTAAGAGATAGTATTTCGTGTGTAATTTTCTTGATATTTGTATATTAAACACCAACAAATATTTGTATATGCCGGATTTAGCCGAACCTCTGATTTAAACTGCCAAACGTTCAGAGAACTGAAAAGGGATACTTCATTTTCCCTATTTTTAATTTATTTTTTATTCTCCGCACAGTTTTGAGCATAGAACCACGAAACATTCACATACTTGAATATCCCACCTATCGTTTTTTTAAGACAAAACTAAAACAATGTTTAAAACCCCGGTTAGAATTAAAACTGGTCTTCTGGCATATTGCGAGTTGTCCAAATTTGACCACGTTTCAAAATGAATACAGTTTAAGCAAAAAATGAGTTAGTGTTCGTTTGTGTTGAGCATTTTAAAGCGTAAAATGCTTTTTGAGATTTATTTTGCGGAGTATCAACTGCTGTTAGGAATTTTAATTTGGCGAATTGTGGTTGTGCGGAATTTTTTTTCTGAAAATTTGAGAACGTTTAAAATGGGAGATGTTTTTTAGAGTTAATATGATAGGATATATAGCATGTTTGGCAAAATGGGGAATAATTGGAAGTAAATGTTAAAGATTGATATTATAGAAATGAATGTTTAACCCTGAATGTGAAATTTACTTCTTACTTAAAAAATAATAGTCTAGTATTTTTTATATTATGTACGGTACAACTACAATATAGCAAATAATCCCAAACAATAGACATTTCCATACAAAACAATTTATTTACAAAATCACCTTAAAATTTAAACTAACTCAATGTTATCACTTTGTTCTTCACAGGCCTAACGATTTTCGTGTAATTAGTCCGGACACTCCTAATTATAGGCTTATATTTTCCTAACGAAGGCGGCTTTGTTGTCAACAGAATCCTCTGTTTCTCTGTTGTTGATAGATAATTCTCCGCCCGCTGTTGTTGTTGTTCTATCTCGTTCATGCGTTTACGCAAAATCATCTCGAAGTTTGACAATTTCATGTTCTGCTTCTTTAACGGTACGTTGTATTTCTTCGATATTGTTTTCTTCGATTGCTTCTTCTTTGATCGCTTCATTTTCTGGTTCACTATTTCGACTTTTACCTTGTAGATGATCGTCAAATTGTCCCGTTTCGCCAACTCTTCGATGCTCGTCAAGTATTTATTGAATTCAGTGATTGCATTTTTCCCTTTGACCTCGAATTTGCTCGGTATTTCGTTAAGGTACTCCATTTGCGTCCGGTATTGATATTTATGCCGCTCTGAAACAGGAATGAGGGCATTTGAACGCATTTTTCTTATCTTAATTACACACTTTGGATCTTATCTGCTGTGTATTTCTTTAATGATTTTTTGCGTCAGACAAAGACGGTACTGAAGAGGTTTTAAGGTCTCTTGAATAATCTTTTGAGAGAATTATATTAGATCGCGAACGTTTGTATGTTAATGGGCTTCAAGGTGTTGTTTTGTATTGAATTTTGTAACTTGATCGTTTGCTTGTAATTTTATCCTTGTAAAAAAAACTTATTTTTTAAGCTAACAATATAATTCTTATATGTTAAGTGCTCTACATTACAATGTATGAATATAATTCTATAAGTTACACTTTATTATGATTATAAATACCTAATTTCGATGAATTATTTTTTAAAGCATCGAAGATATATCTTACTGATACAGAATATACCTTAAAACAACAATGCAAAATGAAGTAAAAAACTTACCTTCATAATAATCTTGCGCAAAAACACACACAAAAATTGTCGCAAAAAGAATTCTCGTAAACATTATTAGATTGAGTGCGATCTGTCATCTAGTATTGATTCTGAAGCCAGGTGGCTTATATCGGCTGGTATGTGGAAAAACGAATAAAAAGCATAAACAATGTCGTTTGTTCATTGAACTGAAATCAACCCGCCAACGCGCAACGGTAGGCCGGGCGATATTTGCATACGCTATTCTAAATTGTTCTTTTTTTCGTTTAATTAAAGGAGAATGGCAAACTCCCATAGGACTCTGGGCCTGATCGTTACACTGATGATTTATGGGGGATTAAATAGATAAAAATATACAAATTCTATGAATATAATAATTATAGATCTGTTCTATGGGATAGCAGAGATATTGGGGTGTAAAGTAACAAAAATAAAAGTTAGTTTGCTTGAATTAAATGAATAGTATTGCCTTTTTCTAGGTCCAGGTAAGTTTATTTTCTTTCTACATTGTCTAGCTAATAATAGTGTAACAGTAGAACAGTCAGGTAATAGAAATATAGGATCCAACACATATTATTCAACATACATTTTAACTTACCAAAACATCAACAATCACTAGGTAGGTACATTTCTTATAAATTTATAAATGGATGAATCAGGATTCGCTTTCATAATAAGACTAATCAATTCAAATAATATCTTTAGAGTAAAAATAGACGATTGAGGCAATTTTGAATATAACGTTACTAAAACTTCACTCAAAAGTCAAACAACAAACAACAAATCACTCATCACTGACACAATTATGATTAATAATTTGACATTTATTAATGGCCAGCTACCTTAATAAAAATGTTATAATTATTATTGATTAAGTAAAATATGTTTTTATTTTATAGGATGACCTAAATAAATTAAGATGTGTGTTAAAAAAGTTAAGTTTTGCTTCTGATTTTTATAGCATTTGAATTCAATTAAACTAAAAATGAAAAATAAACATTCATTCGTATTAATCTATATATTTGACTATTTTACTCCTGACAACACTGACATCTCTGCTTGATAAGACTGGTAGTGAACGAATTATCTTTTTTTTCTAAGATTTGTTTTCCCATAGAATCAGAAGACAATATTTTACAAATAATTATTAAAATTAACATAATGAATTTTAAATATATTATGATTTCTGTAACAGTTA
Organism: Colias behrii; assembly: GCA_029959065.1. Taxonomy (NCBI): domain Eukaryota; kingdom Metazoa; phylum Arthropoda; class Insecta; order Lepidoptera; family Pieridae; genus Colias; species Colias behrii. The sequence goes on along the minus strand of JARWMC010000009.1, from coordinate 11,797,569 downwards.
GGCCCAGTTTCGCCATTCTCCTTTGCTAGTATTTTTTGTATTTTTGACGTTTATATTAAATTGTAAAAATCAGTAATATACGAAAATATTCTGCTCTTGCATCGCTACGATATGGATGTACAAAATATGAAAATACTTTTATAATGTTATTCCATTAAAAAAATAAATGAATTAAAAGATCTTAGGAATAGAATAGTAACTTATTTTTTGTAGCATTTCTATTCATGGTTGTATAAATGTGCTGTAATGAAAAAATAATGTTGTATTTTCCGTGATCGCAGGTACGGGTTAATATCGTGATAATGGTCCGTTCATCCCAAATACTGGTCAGGTGGCAGGTGTTCTACATTTTGTATCTGTGAAAATCAACATTGTTCTTGGTCAAATAAAAATAAAATAAAATCTAAACGATTTTGTGTTTTCATTCCGACAAAATATGAAGGTTTAAATGTGAATTTAAAAAAAATTGGCTACGAATTGATAATCTCCTTTCCGTTGTTTCTTAGAACATTAGTTAGTAACTTTTTTGATTTTTACGGTGTCAAAAAGGATGATTTTGAAACGAAATAATCTGTATTATTTTTTTATTTTGGAGAGAAGTAAAGCTAAAACCGGTAAATAGATGGATGTGACTGTAATTAGCAAATATTTTAGTCAACTATAAAAATTACAATTATAGTACCAGAAAAGTTTTTTAATATAGTTGCCTATAATTGTGACAGCACTATGTCTATGATTGTTATTACTTTAATGCTTTTACCTATGTATCAGTGTATGTCATGTTGGTGATCCTTAATGAAATAAATAAATAAATAAATAAATAGTCGTATACGTTAACATTTAAACTTGAGTGATTTTGAAAGTGTCCTGATATGTTGTAACATTCCCATTTAGAAAGAAAGAAAGAAATAATGTTTATTTAGTAATAGTTATTTACTGTTAATTAACAATAATGGACTAGGTATATTGCCTGTTTTATTAGGTCCTATATTATACTTATATTATAAATGGTTTCATATAATATAGTTTTAGACGTATAAATAAATAAATAAAGCTTTATTTGATCCATAAGATACAGTAGTAGTTACAATTACAATTTAAGTACAATATTAGAACAGTTTGGATACTAATCAAGATAATATAATTTAATAAAGTTAATTTAAGTACTAGGTAGGTTTCTATATGGACCCCGTACGGGTAAAAGCCTCCCCCAAAGAATGCCACTTGTCCCTGTCTTGGGCTAAGTTCAGCCAAGAAAGTTTAGACATATAGTTTAAGTAAAAATCGCTGTCAAAATCAGGTATGAAGATAATTAAAGGAATTAATTGGAGATTAAACAGCCCCGAATCTGTCCACTCATTAGCTGTGACATCGTTAATTAAAAGTTGAATCGAATTTTCATTAAGCTCTGTCGATTTAATTGTGTACTCGTGTATGTAGTTTAGAAGTTTGTTAATTCAATATTTATTCTTCTGAATTGTCGTTTATTTGTTAGTCTAATCATTCTGAATTGTATGTGAAACTAGCTACGTCCCACGGTTTTACCGTCATTGCTCTGCTATTTGTCTTACCTGCTAAACATGGCCATAATATTTCGTCTTCAACTGTCCTGCAAAGCTGAAATTAAAAAAAAATCATAATGTGTCTTGTCTATAGCTTTCCTCATGTATGGATTATCAAACAAAATAACTCTTCATCTTTATTATAATTATTTGTATAGATAAGTTTATCAACAGTGTTGAATATTGATTGTGTGTGTGTGTGTTTTTTATGGTTTTCGTGGTTGAAGAGTGTCTATAGTTTATGACTATAGTGTAGTCTAGTAATTTTTCATGTTTCCATAAAATCAATTATTAAGTTTAAAAACATAGGTACTTAAATAACAAATATATGAATCGATTTTGAAATAAAATTGATTATCCAATGCCTAAATTATTATATTATAAGGTTGTAACCTATCTAAATAATGAATGAATGTATTATTAAATTGGTTTACATATTTTAGTATTCTAATAGACGTATTAATTATGGCTATTTGAACTATTTAAATACCACACTGAAACCACAAACCAATATGATATTATTTTATGTGATTAGAACTGTATTGTGCTGATAAAGCGAAATTGCAATCGTTCAAAAATGTTGCGTATTGATTTTTATCACCTGCTATATATTTTTATTATTTAATAATCGTACACGTTGCATCATTATTATTTGTCACTAGCTGCGCCCAGCGGTTTTACCCGCAGTACTCCGCTCCTGTTGGTCTTAGCGTGATGATATAATATAGCCTATAGCCTTCCTCGATAAATGGGCTAACACCGAAAGAATTTTTCAGATCGGATCAGTAATTCCTGAGATAAGCGCGTTCAAACGAACAAACAAACAAACTCTTCAGCTTTATAATATTATAGTATAGATTTCGTTCGATTATAAAGAGAAAATACAATATACATTTCTAAAACTATCACAAAGTAACTAACTTCAACTTCAGAAATAAATTAATTTGTACAATAGTGGATAAAGATTTTGTATTAATAATTTAAAAGTAGGTACAACATAAATATGTTTTTTTATATTATTTTATTCATTTTTTCACCTGATGTCCTCTTAAATACTTTTATCTGTTTATTTTATAAACGAAACATAAAACCTGTTCGCTCGAATGTCAACAAGCTAAACACCAAGATTCCGGGAATTATTAAATCCTCCCTTAGAATTCAGTAATAACAAACATAATCATAATTATTGTGAATATCCTTTATAATATTTTGATTTTGACTGACCGGTTGGCTTGGTTGGTAGTGGCCCTCCCTGCCTTGCCTTCCAAGCCAGAGGTCGTGGGTTCGATTCCTGATAACTGATGAACATAGATGTTTGCTCTGTGTCTGGGTGTTAATTATCTATATAAGTATGTATTTAAAATTATATATGTATGTTTATCAGCCATCTGGTTTCCATAACACAAGCGAAAGCTTAGTATGGGATCAGATCACGCCGTGTGTGAAAATTGTCCTGAATTATTTATTATTATTATTTATTTAATGTATGAACCTTTTTAAATGGTTCCAGTAGTTTTTGAGTCAAATCGTAACGAACAAAAATCTTTCCACTCTATAATATTCGTAAGTATATTACAATAGAAGAAAATTATTATCACAAATGTTATCAAAAATGTTTGGTAACTTTTATCCAAAAAATAAACTGTATCATTCTGTCCAGTCTATTTTGTCGGGCACATAATTGTAAAAGGTTTAAAAACTACAGTTTCGAAAAAAAAAGTTAATTGAAAGTCGAAAATTAATTCTTTGACGCATCTTTTTGCTTCTGACAATGAAAAAAATATAAGCGATATTTAGATTTTTTATATTTTCAAATAATATCTCTCATTTACACGATGCATATTTTTGTGAATATTCTTTAAAGGCCTTTGTTCGTTGACAATTTTATTCAATTGATATGAATCATAAATAATTTATTTGGCTGTTTTTATATGCGTTTAAACAATAGAAAAATATTTGTTCAATACTGGTAAAAGCTTTATTCGTTATGAAAATATCAGAATAGGAATGCTATTTATCACCATATCATATACCAAAGATAATATAGCGTATCAATAACATATAAACTTAATATGAAATTGACGGACTCGTTGATCTTTTCCTGTCAGTTATAAAATTCATCAACAAAGGTAGAAAATTTCAGGACCAAACAGCAAAGTCCAAAGTCCACACTGTGACGTCAGCTGACCAACTCTTGATCTGATCTGTAATCAGTTAAAGGTACAAATTGATTACTATCTATTGAAATGTCTCATACGATTCTATCAAATAGAAGAGCTTATAGAGCGTAGATAACCGCAAAATCAAATGACGCCGCCTTTAGTGAAAGATTCCCTCGTTTTGATAATGAAATGTCGAACTCACACACATTTGCCGCCGCGACATAGATTAAATTACAGATGTCACATGGAAAAACGACACGTACACGTACAACGTAAGCTTTCATTGTGGTTTACGTTTTTACCTCAGCCTTCTTCTGTGCCTCATCAGACCGAGAAATTTTTTTCTTCGTCTCCACGGGGAAACAAACTTAGGACCTGTCGGTTTTATGTTCACGCGTTAATCACACCAGAATCTAAAAATACTCCTCCATATTAAAACTGGTTACATACAATATGAACAATAAAACAAGCAAGTAACAAAACAAGCTATATCTCTAACACACACCAACAAACATAAAGCGCACACATGGTAACATAAGAACAGCTAGCGACATTATTTCACTCTTCTCACATCTCCCGCTATCTAATCTTTGGCCAAACTTTATTGGAACACCGTACCCCTTAGATTTATTCTCTGCGCATAAATTGACGAGACAAATTTCCATTGCGACTGATTTACCGCCATTTGCGTTTCGTTACATATTATGTAATCGAATAGGTGAAGTAATGAGATTTGTTTGATCTTATATATTCTATTATATTCTTTTCTATTCCATTTTATTATTTTTCATGCTAGATATTTATATACTTGTACTTTTACTATTTATGTCTATGTCTTTATTGTAGACACAATTTTATCATTATTTTTATTATATTACTAGTGGTCCGCCCCGGCTTAGCCCGTGGTATAGGTTTACGTTTTCTCTCCATAAGAACCACCCTCGTACTTCAAGAAATATGATAAAAAATAATTAAAGAAATTAATTCAGCCGTTTTAGACTTATGCGCTTACCACATATTGTGCGATTCATTTTTATATTATAGATATGTATATTAGAATTTAGATGGCCTATATGCCTGGAATTTCAGAAATCTAACTGAGCACGTGCGTACAGTTAGTACGTATTGTATTACTAAATCGGAAAAAAAGTCACAGAATTTGATGGCTTATCATAACCATCACGTAATAAGAAAATCAATACCAACAACTAGATTCAGTTAACTCATATCAGAATCTATGAAGAAACTTTTCAACCACACAAGAGAAGCCACTAGTAAAAAGTATTCAACAAAAGTAAGATACTAGCACAAGTACGTAGTCACTTCATTTACCAATCTTAGAAACGCAAACTTGCAAACTTAGGTAATCTCATTGACTTAGATAATAGTAATAAAATGTCGTATTATGTGGATATTTGCCCGCAGAGCGAAAACATCGGAAAGTTTCGATAATATTCACAAATAAACACTCGGAATAACAAAAACATCTAAGTTTCTGGAATCTGGAGTGTTTTGTAACTGTAAAGTTATGTCACTAGAGGTTTTAGTCAGAGAGAGAGCTATGAGTTGCTAAAGAAAAGCTAAAATTAATTTCAACGTATACGTACTAACCTTTATAATATTTGAAGGCATCGCATCTACCACATCACAGTGCAAGTGGCTTATTATGGTTAAAACTTCAATCATATGAGGCCTGTTGTCTTTGCACTCTGGACACAGATAAGAACTACCACGGGCTTGGGCTAGTACTATATTATTGCGCGTAAAAAGTACAAATGAAATAAAAAGTGTATGCCGAACACACGTGTCAGAAGTGAAACTTCTTTGGTAAGATTCAAAGATACCAAAATCGTCGCCTTACTCCATGACGTGACGGTATTTCCATGATGCGACTTTGAAATTTTATTCTCAACGCGCCTAAAGAAGATTAATTTCAAAAAATATAGGTAGTTTATGCGCATCTCTATCTGGCTATGTCCTAAACGCGGTGAGACGAAAGATTAAGTACAAAGTTTCGTCCATTTGCGAAAAAAGTTATTTTCCCGTCAATAAATGTTTTTGAAGTGAAAACTTCTTTAGCGGCGTTGGGTATAAAATCTTAAACTCGCGTCAGGACACGTGACCTGATCGAAAAAGCGTAAGACGGATGGATATCAAACATGCTCAACGTTAATAATCAAGTTTTCACTTCTGCCGGCACTCCCGGAGTGCAACCCGACTTTTTTTGAAGTGAAAACTTCTTTAGCGGCGTTGGGTATAAAATCTTAAACTCGCGTCAGGACACGTGGCCTGATCGAAAAAGCGTAAGACGGATGTTTTTTTTTTTTTAAATACGAATTTATTGGTGTCAATCTCAATGTTAGTGTCTTTGAATACCCATGGTAATTGTAAAGTTTGTTTATATCTGTGACAAAATACTCGCATGGGATTGATCGAAATATATTTTTGGATAGCGACATGCGTTACTTTGTAAGTAGATATATTTATTTTAAGGTGGTTTATTTTAGGTAATTGGATATTATTAATTGTATTTTAAAGATTCAAATAACCTATAGATATTTTAGATAGCGGCTAGTGGTATTTGTTGTAGTTTAAAGTATTTTTTACGTGCAACTAAAAACTAGTCAGAATCCGTCAAATTTGTGTACAGTACAGATTTAAACATGTCTAAAAATGGTATCAAATAAAACTCTATCAAGCTATTCTACGAGTAGGAATATAGTTTAGCCTCAAAATACATAATCCTCTTTCTACCGAAGTCGGGTAAAAATGAACTGCCACGAATTACACAACCCATGTTATGATCTGAAAAGCTATTAATATAATCTTGGGATCAAATAGAAATGAAACTTTAGCAATAATCAAACATCCCCAATTGAGTATTTGAAAAAAAAAATATTGATTTTTTTATATATATATTTTAAAACTTTATTATTAATAATATTGATATTTAATGCAAAAAACTTCAAAAATTTTTTTTTTCCGTTAATTATAAGCAATTAAAAATTGATGAAATTTAAATTCAAATCACGTGACTACAAACGCGCCATGACTGGTCACTATAGTTGTGACGTCATAATGTTATAGCTATTTAACTGCAGTCCTACAGCGTTTACGGCTATTACACGTGACTAGCACTAGACAATTGAAAATTTATTGAAACTACTATATTGAAAATTTATTGCTAAAATACGATTTGTTAGTTGGTTCCGAATTAGTTAGTTAGTTCCTAAAATAATATTCTTGATGTTGATATATTTATGATCACCGATTTTTGTCAGGAGTTGCCTTTGTAGTATTCGTATATAATGGTACAAAACGATAACTTTTGAGGTTCGCCATTTTCAATATAAATTTAAATAATATAATTAACAATTAATATAATTAATATATAATTTAATAATGACAACAAAATTAAATAGATCAAAACACTGTATTTATTATTAACCCACTTAAAACCGACGGATTTTGTTCAAATTTTGAACACTGATTATTTATCAAGGTCCGACGACAATACAATAATATCATAAATTTATCCTTTTATCCTGATAAGGATCGCTATCAGCTTAAAACATATGTTTGTATGTAACCAATTCTCCTTTCGATTCGATTTAGACCCACTATAAACCGACGGATTTAATTTAAATTTTGTATACTTATAAAAACCCGGTAACAATACAATAATTTCATGAATTTATCTTATTATCCTGATAAGGATGGCCAAGATTAAAGATTTCCTTACGTAAAGTAACCGTCTTCTTTACACACGATTTCAACCCAATATTTGTGAAAAAAGCGTGGGATGGCCATGTAGAATGAAGATACCTATCTATTATACAATCAGCTCATGAAAAGCGCCCCACGCTTTTCCACAAAAATACTATGTATTGGTTATTGCTTGATGCCTAGTGAAAGCGTGTTTTTTAGTTTTTCAAACTATATTTATTTTTCTATCTACTGCAATGAGTGAAAACTAACATTATGACGTCACACGCGCTCGGGTGACGCTTCGGGAGTTGTCGGCGTGTCTTCGGTACTGGATTCAAAGACTAATTTTTATTTTGAAATAACTTTTGAATTATTGCAAAAAAAATAAAATAAAAACAGTTTTGTTATAAAACTAATATATAATCTTTCCATTTATCACAAAAAAAAAAAATTAATTCAAATACTCAATTCGTTTGGCAAATATTGTTTGTTTGCGAATAGTTAATAGCCTAGACGCAAACAATAAAATGGTTTTATGTAAATATGCTGTAATAAATTGGACTGTGGTATCATAATGGTTAAATATATTTATGCGTAATTTGAAAATGAATTGTTAGTATTGGGCTTTTTCCAAAGAGAGGATATTGGTTAAGTTTACCTTAGAATACGAGAAAAAATAAAGTGGCCAATGAAATTTCTGGTAGGTACCTAGGGGAAGTCGAGGTACAAAGCAATTTTCTGACTTTTAACGCTTGAATAAAATCAACCGTTTATAATAGTGACCTACACTTTATGGCATTTTATTGTAAAATATATTAGGAACCATTTCGAATCAAAATTTAGCTGTCTTAATAAGACTTTACATGATAAAATTAAACAAATATTGAAAAAGTCCCCAGGGCACTATTATTGGCACTCGTTGGTATAGTGATTAACATAGTGAAAGGTACAATGACTGGCACTGCCAATCATTATACACGTGGTATGCCAATCAATACGACGGAGAACAAATAGTGTTGGGAATTGAATTGGATTGTAATAATAAAATGCTGCAACAAAAAGTAGCTAGGTACCTATTAACTGTTATAAGCCATGCAGATAAAGAATCGAATTGAAAATGGCGTCCGCTCGCTTCGTGAATGGTCCGCCTCGCATACGTTCTCGCTCTCCCTAATAGAGATTGAAAAAAATGCAAGATGTTAAATGATTTATCTTGAATATCTTTGTTGAATTTAATAATAATAAAAAAATCTGGGTTAATTCACACAGCACCATCAACATTGTGCTTACTACCTAAATTAAATACCTTTTTTTAATTACATATTATTATACCTACATGTTATAGCACCTTAGACACAACATGATTTTGTTATGAAGAAATCAAATCCAGAACCTTCTGCGTAGGAGGCAATGTTACTTTCTATCAGGCCTGTTATTTTTATTATAATTATTTACCTAATAAATCACATGGAAGTTAGCACATCACTACTACTCCTCACTAAAAGTAGATATAATTATTGGCACCATACGAGTATAATGATTGGTCCTGCCAATCGCCTTAAAAGTACAATAATTGGCCCTGCCAAAATTTGGATGCAGACTCACTATCACCATAATATGGCTTTTTATGAATATAACTTTTAATACACGTCTTATAAAGTCCAAAATCTAACATCGATAATTGTTAAACCGTTATCTATTCATTGGCCCCCGTGCCAAAAAACTGTACTCTCATACAAAACATGGGCATAGTCATTAGCACCCCAAGAACTCAATAATCAACAGATTTTTATGACAAATTTTGCTTTAAAACTGTAATATCCCATTGAGCCCAAAGCGGCCCGATCGGTCCCAGACACAATAGATTTTCTATTTTGTCTGTGGTTCCGGGGCCTGAGTTACTACAATAACTCATTAACAAGTACAAACAACACACCAATCATTTATTAATCTAGTAACAAAGAAAAACAACCTACAAACTTACACAGTATTAGCGCTCGGAACCATGACAGAAAAGATTTTTTTTCTCAGTGTTACCAGTTATTAAAATTCATAACTACCATTTAGTGTTGCCAATAAATAATGAGGGCATTATTTGGTAAATTTTATTTTTTGTAATTAGTCAGCGAACCTTAATATTTGCATATTACCTAATCCTCAACGTGCCAATCATTGGGGGGGTGCCAAGGTTAGTACCCGTTCCCCTAACTGATAATTATGTCGTGAAATATTTTTTGACGTGACAACGTCTTAAATTAGGTTGCGACTGGGAGTCACTTATGAAAAAGTGTAACGCTCGGTAACGTTACGATGAGTCACCGAACGAGAGAGAGGCCCGCGGTCTGCCGCGCGCGCAGCACATAAATATTCTACCGAGAAAAAGACGTTGTCACGTAAAATCTTCGCCCGTAAAACCGACTTTACAGGCAACCATTTTTTATTTATTCTTAGTTTTGCTGTCTCCTTATTTTTGTATGAATTATCTTTACAGCACATGATGGCCGCCTTCATTTATATTGATCATGCAATATTAAATAATAAATCACTTGTTCGTATTTCAATGTTTTATTTACTGTATGATTCGTTATTTATGAAATTAACACCGAAAAATCTAAATGTAAGTATGCCTTGTCTAATGAAAATCCGCTTCAAACAATTAAAATTAAACTTAATGATACTACTATAAATACTCTATGCATCTTTTAATCGTCGTTTTAATACCATCTAAATTCTAAAAGTATCATATAATAATTTTAACAGCAAAAGGTACGCTTCTAATGCAGTAATTGGAACACACACGAGTTCCATTAGAAAAATGGAAATTCGGTCGAGTGTGGGCGGAGGTGTGCACGCGTTAGCTAGTTTTGAGACTTTATTTTTAACCCCTAGGCTATATATGTGGATCTTATTTATAGCCTCTTGAGCTAAAATTTTAATTCTTGAGCTATAATTTCTATGCTATATAAGTATGTACCTACGTGGGTTTTATTTTTAGCCTCCTAAGTTATGGTATACAATTAATAATACATGAGGATTTGTACCTATTATATTTAAACATATATGTCTGTGTGAATATGAAACATATTTCAGAAACTATTGTGTGTGTATGTGTAGGTGTGTGTGTCTGTGTGTGTATTTTGATAAGAGGAACACTCCTACTACACTTGTAGAGCGGAATATCAGTTACAAGTTAACTCAAACTCAAACTCAAACATTTATTTATTCAATTAGACTTCTTCGAGAAGCACTTATAATACAATAGGTATGATTGAGATTGTAAGAAATACGTTTTAAATTATGGTCATACAATCGAGTTGAGTAACTTTTTATATCACTATGTATTTCATTTTTAATTTTAAATAGGGTATTATTATTACAGACAACTTATACTAAAAAAAAAAATGGTTGCCTGTAAAGTCGGTTTTACGGGCGAAGATTTTACGTGACAACGTCTTTTTCTCGGTAGAATATTTATGTGCTGCGCGCGCGGCAGACCGCGGGCCTCTCTCTCGTTCGGTGACTCATCGTAACGTTACCGAGCGTTACACTTTTTCATAAGTGACTCCCAGTCGCAACCTAATTTAAGACGTTGTCACGTCAAAAAATATAATTGATCAAATGCGGGCTGTGATAACAGCTGAGTAAGTTAACACTTAAAATAACATATTATGGTTTTCATATTGTTCGTCTTCTGTATATTTTTGTCATAATCTTTTATTTCACATTTATAATTATTTTGAACATGATATTCATATTGTTCACTTTTTTTCCTTTCTATTTTTATTTCCTATATCTTATTTATACTTTTTGACATGTAATTCATATTCACTTTTTGACGTGACAACGTTTTAAATTAGGTTGCGACTGGGAGTCACTTATGAAAAAGTGTAACGCTCGGTAACGTTACGATGAGTCACCGAACGAGAGAGAGGCCCGCGGTCTGCCGCGCGCGCAGCACATAAATATTCTACCGAGAAAAAGACGTTGTCACGTAAAATCTTCGCCCGTAAAACCAACTTTACAGGCAACCATTCTTTTTTCCACATTCTATTTTTTTCCTACATTCTATTATTATATCCCATATTTCCAAAAGGCTGGTTGTCAAGCGCCTCAGAAAGTAATATTCGATAAAACAATTTGTCGCGGGCCCGTTAAACACATCTGTGTCGTGAGAAGGCGTGATTTCTCCTTTATTTGCTATTTCCTTTGTTTGCTGTTAGAATTTTGTAATCTAAATATCTTCGCCTTGTGCCCAAAGTTAGCAATTCACAAGTAACATTTGATAATAATTGAAGGCTCATATCCTTTTCCTAATTCCTTCCAGTCTTAATTTCCGTCATAATTAGGTATATGACTTTTTTTTATCTCTTTTAAGAATATTAAAATCAAATCAAATCATCTTTATTTTGCTCGTTTTCGCTCGTATGGCTATTATAATATAAGCTAGCAACAGATTTTTAGAGACATTACTATTGCGATCTTCATGGTCGGTGAAAATCGCTTATCATCAGGCGACCACCAGCTCGGTAGCCCCTGTAACATAAAACATTTTCCTATCACCATCGTCCATTTAAAGGTTTCTTTCAAATTTTAAAAAATTTTAACGGATTTTAAACGCGATTTATTCTTCACATTATACCGACATTTCGAACCCTGTGACCACGCTTGCTCAAGTATGTAGGTACTGAATTCGCGTAAAGTCAATAAAAAAAAAATACATTTTTTTAATTCTTTAAAATTAAGTGCTCAATAGAGTTTCCAAGTTGTCATTTATACAAACAAATGTCCATGGGTCTCCCTTGCAGAGTTCATGAAATGCGTCATTAATCGTTCGCTGAATACTGTGCTACTTGACTCACTCAAGAGCTTTAACTGTTGACAAGGGTTCGTTTAACTTCGACGATTAAGTTCTTTTTTCACTTTTGGGGTTTTGTTTGACTTCAAATTGGATTTGCGATGTTGCTGATGGAATTACGACGCACAATTAATGTGGATTTTTTGCAACTTTATTTTGTTTCGATGCGAACGGTTATTAGTTTATATTTTTAGCTCAAGCTGGTCAATGACATGAATGTATTAGTTTATTTATAGTGAAAGATGATGAAAATCATTATAAATACATTTAAAAATGTATTAATTGCATTCTATGATATTGTTCTTAATTTTCATTTGACATTTATACCTATAAATATGAACCAACCTGTCCGTAACCATGTTTTTTTAACAGCTCAAAACTTTGGAATATCCAATATGAAAATGAATGTTTTATATATTTTGTCATAATTTCCATGGGAGTTCACGGTTTTTCAAATTTACTTCAGAATATAGTTTCCCCGTCACTTTTATTGCAGTCAGGGGCAAAAGTTAAATTACTTTCCAAGCCTACGGGTGCAAATTTAAACAGTATCATGGATACGTTATCCAGAGGCATAATTCGAAAGAAAAATATACTTTGACAAACGCAATTTAACTTGTTAAGAGAGAGAAATGTTTTTTTGTATAGAACGTATATTTATTTATTTTTTTATGTACGAAATATTTAATTTAAAAGATCTCAATATAGTGCTATAGATATAAAACACGATAGAGTATTTGTTATTATTAAGTTCTTTAGTATTACTTTTACTTAAAATATATGATCAGTGATTATATTACTCAATATTAATAGACAAAGCGTGACCACATAATATGAAATTTGAATCTAAACCGAATCGAACGAAGGACTACCTACTTAAAATTTTACACATAGTGTAAAATTTGTAAAAGAAGGTCAACTTATTTCCAATGCAATTTTAACCTTTTATAAAAAGTCTGATACAAACGTGGTATTTTAATATAAAGCAGGTACTTTAAAACCTATAATAAGTATAAGTATTCAACGAATCTTGGTAAGCCTTACTTTGAAGCCTAGCTTCTTGACTTAAATACCAAATGTATGAACTTTGTTGTATGCAGCTTAAGTTTGTTTTTAATAGGCCCTGAATATTCGTTAAATAAACCTTAATTATAGCATGCCTTTCAATTTGTGTTTCCAAAAAGTCGTTTAAATTTTAACGCTAGAAATTAAATTAAATTCGTTTATTTTGTGTTTTGTATTATTCCTTCAGAATTCTATATACAACAGCTAATCTAATATATATTATAAAGGCGAAAGTTTGTAAGGATGTATGGATGTATGGATGTTTGTTACTCTTTCACGTAAAAACTACTGAACCGATTACAATGAAATTTAGCACACATATAGAGGGTAACTTGGATTAACACATAGGATAGTTTTTATCCCGGAAATCCCACGGGAACGGGAACTATGCGGGTTTTCCTTTGCAAACGCGGGCGAAGCCGCGGGCGGAAATCTAGTAATATTATAAATGCGAAAGTTTGTGAGGATTTGTGTGTGTTTGTTACTCTTTCACGCAAATACTACTGAACCGATTACAATGAAATATAGCACACATATAGAGGGTAACTTGGATTAACACATAGGATAGGTTTTATTCCGGAAATCCCACGGGAACGGGAACTATGCGGGTTTAACTTTGAAAACGCGGGCGAAGCCGCGGGCGGAAATCTAGTCTTATTTTAACAACAACTTCATGCCTGGTTAGTCTAATTTTATTTTCAAGCGATAAAAAAAAGGGGAGGTTCATTGTTTGGCTGTGTTTTTTTTTTCTATTTTTAAGTTTGTTACCTTTCGGCTGTGTGAACCGATTAAGATGATTATAAGTTATTTGAAAGCTGGTACCTCCCAGTTGGTATCATTTAAATTTTTTCAAGTTCTGACTATAATACGAAGGCTATAATATATTCTGTATCTACTATCTACATCTTCAACTTACGCCCGACCCGTTGTGGTTAAACAAATCTCGAATATAAGCTGTATTAGTCGCGGCACGTAAGTCTAGCGGTGACCTTCAATGTTTTACGGCAAGTTCGCCTTTATTTCGTTGAAAAAGATCCCCTCCACTTCGAGGTGAGCGCTAAACTTACGTGCCGTGAGATCTACAAAGCCACTTAATATATTTCTTTGTTCATTATATGCAAGCAATTAATAGTTATTCATATAATAATGAATATCAATCTGGATCAAGCGATATTATCAAAATTATACTTGATAATTTGTTTTAGATGAATAAAGAGAAATACTATGATGATTGATAATACGACTGATTGAAACCATTGTGTTTTGAAATCTGATACTATCTGCGACTAAATGACCTTATATGAAGATGAAATTTAGACAAAGATAATAAATGATATTATTATTAAGCTATTGCATAGCTTCTATCGCGGGCCTTGAGCGCGGGGACCGAATCCAGAATTTAGTAACGAAAAACCTCACGCTCCCCACTCCGACGGGCGCGGAGGTGTGGCTTGAAGGCATAGCATGCAATAGCTTTACCGCGGCAGTCCCCGAGTGCCACACGTCTTTTTATATTATAAAATTTTACAGATTTCAATAAACCCCTGAATATGCTGTGTTAACTCCATACATATATTTAGAGATTAAAAAGTATCGAGTTGAAATCATAAATCTAAGCAATTAAAATCGCTTAACTACCGCATCGGAATCTTTAAAAACCACAGCGATTAAAACTTGACCCAAATGATATTCAACAAGATTGGAAACAATAAATTCGTCCAGCTAAAAACTGAGGCACAAAAACATAGTGATTTCATCCCCAATTAAGCTCGTTATTTATGCATTCACTTTACTGCAGTATTCTGAATGTTTCGGTTAACCAATAATGTGGTTGAAATTTTAGAAATGTTTACTCAAATGTGTATAATTTTAAAGAAATTATGGCTAAAGCTAGAGTGGATAAGTCGTCTTTGCGTCAATCAAAAAGATTAGGTAACAAAAGAGATTACCAAAAAAAGAGCGTGTGAGCATTATTTTGATAAAATTTAAAAGAAGTTTTAAGCTATTGCATAGCTTCTATCGCGGGCCTTGAGCGCGGGGACCGGATCCAGAAATTGCGTAACGAAAAACCTCACGCTCCCCACTCCGACGAGCGCGGAGGTGTGGCTTGAAGGCATAGCATGCAATAGCTTTACCGCGGCAGTCCCCGAGTGCCACACGTCTTTTTTTTTTAGAATTCTCTTCAACAGAGCTATGGACCTAGCTTCCTCATGCGGTGTTTCCAAATGGATACAACTTAGGGACCTCCAAGAAGAGAGCCTACTCATATTTAAACGGCCGACAACACACTTGCGATGTCCCTGGAGTTTTGGGTGCAATTGGGCGACGCTGATCACTTTCCATCACTATCAGGTGACGCGTCTGCTCAGTTGCCTCCTATGTAATAAAAAACCCGATTATCACCAATCTGTGAAAAACATTGTGAAAATTTTATTAGGAGGAGGCTTAGGAGCTTAAAATGACTCATGATCACACAGAATATATACTTTTTAGTAATAATTGAAGAATAATATTAATTTGCATTGTTCATTATTAATTTATCAATTTCATAAAAACTCAAATCTTCGAATATTTAATTGCCACCAAACTTCGAAACTGCAGTGTCTTATCATCCTAGATGTTATCTTTACTACCTTTTTAACACCTATTCTAGTCAAAATCTTGATTCAAAATTAAAACTCTCTTTAAACTAAGCAAAAGAAAAAGTTCACCGTAGTCCCCAACGAACTTAAAATATATAAATTTAGCTATTTTTCACTTGAATGCGTCCTACATGATTTATGCATAAAGCATTGAGTTCAATCGATTTAAGGTGAAATTCAAATTTAAAATTTATGCTGTTAAATGGTCTGGGCATTCAATCTCATACATAAATCTGAAATAGCGATTTGTTAAAAGCTGTTTTGTTAGGTCTATTAATAAGTGTTAGTTAATGATATTTTACATTATAATAATTTTGTATTTTGACATCAAATATAACAGGTAGTAATACTTTAATAGGCTCAAATTGATCTTATTATTTACGTAAATATTATGGGAAAAGGTACAAAAACACTTCCCTCTTATAGCCTTTTAAAATAATATGTGAAATTAATGGACCACATCCCGGGTCATGTATGTGGCATTAAAAAGGGACAATGAAAACAAATTTATGACCACAGATAAATCAATTGACAATAAAACCTTTTTAATTTATGTTTTAAAACGCAATGTACAATTTAAAAAACTTCCAGTCGTAAGATACCTCACACAATCTTTGAATTTACATTTTAAACTTCTAGAAAATTCCACGCCACAACATTTAAATAAAAGCAACTACGTAAATCTAAAACTCGTGCTTTTAAGGATATATTTGGAGCAGACAATAAATATGTTAATGCTAGCATATTGCAGAATCAGAATACACCTTCCGGCATGGCATGGAAGCAGGAATATTTGGCAAACAAAGAAGCTTGTATCATTTTAAATGAGTCGGCTAATCGGTGCTCTTTAAAATGATCGCTTTATGCAGTGACCCTTTTCCACTGAGGTTTTGTTTATTATTTTTTGTATTTAACAATTAGAGTGTATAATTATTTAGAGAGTTCTACGCGCGTCATTTTTTTTTCAAACCTTGGAGATAGTGGATATAGATGTCGTCTAGTGAAATATTGCAGTGAAGTGAGTATATTCAAATTGTTTTGAAAAATAATTGAGGAAAACTTTTACACCTAAATGGTTGTGATATTGCTGAACACAAAATAATTGAGTAACTCTATGGTAAACAAGTATTTTATGTGTTTAACTAAATAAGTTATGGCTTCATCATGGAAGGCTTAAAACTGATTTAACTGAAATTTACTGTAAACTTTCATGTTTTTTCTCATAAACTTATCATTTATCACCGAACTTTTAAGGCTATTATATATATTTTGCCTTAATTTTTCAAATAGTGGAATAGATATAGTACACCAGGGTAGCCTTTAAAAATAATAAAAAGTGAAAAAAAATCGCAGTAGGATGAAACCCATTAGAAAAGGAGGGGAATATGATAAAAATAAAAGGAAAAATAAATTACAGTCAATCCTAGTTCGGGAAGTGGGAGCTTTTAAGAGAAAATAATGGTCTCTCTCGATTTCCGACAAAACTACAAGTCGAAGTGTAGTTTTGTCGGAAATCGAGAGAGACCATTTTTTTCTCTTGAAAGCTCCCCCCCTCCCACTTCCCGAACTAGGATTCAAATTCAAATTCGACTGTAATTTATTTTTCCTTTTATTTTTATCATATTCCCCTCCTTTTCTAATGGGTTTCATCCTAATGCGATTTTTTTTGTTTCAAAAATTCTATAGACTGGACCCTGACTATACAGGGTGTCCCACTATTGGTATACTAGCGCGAAGGCACTTGTAGTCTTGCATACGCTGATCACGTAAAAAATACTTAAAAAACAAAATTACGTCAAAAATTTTTGCTAAATTTTTCCTGAAAATCCATGTTTTCTTCTCTAGCTTCGCGCAGCCGGCATGTACCGATTCTCTAATGTGAGCATTTTGTCTATGAAAACATAAGAAAACATAATCTTAAACGATAGCTCACGTGCTGGTGGCAAAGTTGGGCGGGTTGCTTGTTATGGGTGTACACAAAGAGTTTTAAGAATTCATCTATTTGAAAAAAAAATGCGTCTGGAATTTTATAAGTATTTTTTACGTACTCAGCGTATGCAAAACTATAACCTCCTTTGAGCTTAGTATACCAACAGTGGGACACCCTGTAGACTCTACATATATTTATATATCGAAAGGAATATACAATACATCTGCACTAACAAAATAATAAGACATACATCTCCATACCTATCCATACCGAGAGTCTATACATGTTATTATCACGTCTCAAATGAGATTATTAATATGCTGATGGCATTGTATTAGATATTGATTTATTAATATCTCACTCATGGCACCTTCAGTCACCTGTGACGATTACCTGTTAATAGGTGAAGAGTAATCAAGAATAGATTAAGTGTGCTGGAGCGTGCTAATTGCCTCAAGATGTTGCTTTTCATATTAGACTAGCTGCGCTCCGCGGTTTCACCCGCGTGGCTCCGCTCCTATTGATCTTGGCGTAATGATATATTGCCTATAGCCTTCCTCGATGAATGGGCTATCTAACATTAATTTTTCAAATCGGACTAGTAGTTCCTGAGATTAGCGCGTTCAAACAAACAAACAAACTCTTCAGCTTTATAATATTAGTATAGATTATATCGCTTAGGTGGGGTGTTTTTTGTATCTGATTATGGTTAGGTTAATACGGATAAATTGATGTGGCGTGGCTGTATAGTGGTGTGGTTGTGGATTTGATATAATGTTATTATACGCTTGCTTTTTCTTTTTTCATGCATTAACATGCATTGCCTGTTGTGATTTTTTGAAGTGAAACTTCTCAGGCGCGTTGAGAAATTTCAAGATCGCGTCATTGCAATACCGTCACATCATGCAGTATGGCGACGATTTTGGTATCTTTGAATCTTGCCAAAGAAGTTTCACTTCTGACACGTGTGCTTGGCACACAAGCTCTTTTTTTCAAATCGTTTTGTATAGAAAATATAGATATTGATTAGTTCTTATGAGAATGTACATGGGTCATTAAAATAATGCGCTTGTAATAATTTCAGAAATAAAATATATTAAATTAGCAAACGTAGTCACGAATCATGGATTTTTTTTTTCAGTCCATTGTATTTTCTCACAACTAACTTAAAACAGAAAAGCATTAAAACTGTTTCAATATTTCTCTTTAATTTTATATTATAAATATCCGCTATCAGAGACTATCGACGATTCAACGCTAACGACCCACTTGTCCACAAAGCATTGTCTGAATAGGACATAGTGTAGATGTGACGTCATCCGAATTTTCTTATGCATTTTTATGTAAAACGAACCTTGGAATGTTTGAATAGAACGCATTTTATAGCTGGCAAGTTGGATTATTAAAAAAAAATATACGTAGTTTGTTTATTTTTTTCAGTGATATGTGGATTATAGGTGGCCAGTTCGATATTTTTTATATGTGAGGTGGGCGCAATGTAATAAAAGAAAACCAAATGTAGCTAAAAAAAATATTAAAAGTAATATTCTAATCTTTTTAATGTTCCTAAGAACTGTTTTATAATTTCAAATTATCTAAGAAAAAAGTCAAAGTAGGTAGGTATATAAAATGTTTGGTTAAATAAAGAGACTATTATTGAATTCAACAATTCGCGCAGCTTTAAATCTGTTTTTTAAATGTTTTCAACTATTTTGATTTCTAAAAATCTTCACGTGCTATAAATTATAATAATATGTTAATTTATAATACAAGAATATCCATCTTAGTCCCGATCTCAGTAAAAACTATCGCGACTACATTTTGTATAAAATTATGCCGACGTTCAGTATCATTTACAATGAGCCGGCATTGTCTGCATTTGATGTGCTTTATGCTATTCAGTTTGTAAGATTCTAGCTTTTCGATTTTAGATGTTAAATTTGGTATAAAATATTAGATTTTAACGATATATTTAAAATTTTGAAGAATTTGTTTTGATAGAACTGAATGTAATAATAACTTTCTCAAGAGTTATCTACATGGTCGCTAATGTAGAGCCTAGTAACAGAATTAATGTTGAATTTTCTTGTGATTTTATCACCATAATATTGTAATATTCTAATCTTATTACAAAAATGTTTCTTTTTCTTGTAAAAAGAAGTGGTAGAGTCACTCTATATAATGTTAAAATGGCATTTTAATGCAGTTTAGACAATTTTCTTATCAATGTGACGATGCTAGCAATTAATTTTGAATTTTGTCTGTCAATCATTATACAATAAAGTGACGTTAAGTATAAAAATAATATAATGTCATTGTTCAAACTAACTAACCAATAACCCAAACATTCATTAATTACGAAATTCACAAAAAATTACCAACAAATACTTAAAAATTGAAACAATGTATTAACTGAACATTCACATGATAATTATTAAGACTGCAATATTTACTGTATTGTCCATACGTTCCAAACCATTTGGTTTATTACAATCGTGCGTTTGATTGGTGACAAGAATGCTAGTTACAAACATGAATTTATTGACCTATTTATTGATATATTACGTTACATTGGCCTATTTGAGATATGTACTCTTTTGTAGTATATTTATGTGATCTAAATGTAGATGTTATTTTATATCGTTTGTTATTTCTTAGGTATAGTTAATAAGTAGCAAGTTGTAGTGTAATAGAATTAATTGCAATAGTTAGTTTACTGGAAAAGGAGAGGCGTGCTCCGGCTCCGCTCGAGTTAATACAACGTATGCTCTAAAATAAAGACAATATGAGTCAGTGTTAATGTAACAATTATAAGAATTCTACGCAAGAAAGTATAAAAAAATCGCATCTTAAAAATTGCCAAAAAAAATAAATAAAACAATGTAAAATCTTGTCTCATTATAATACCTACTGATATTGTGTGCCCAGTTCTTAATAAGATTTTCTAGAAATATGTTTTCATTAATTGTACCACATGAAAAAAAGGGTGAAAAAAATATGACGACAAAATATATTATGATTATTTATAGGTATTTCCTCCACCGCGTTCCAGTTTACTAAACATGTAAAGGAATTTCCCTCGAATATTAAATGTAAAAATATATGGAACGTGTTAAAAGGTTTTACTACAACTTATATAACGTTTCGTCTACACATAGTATAAAGAGTCAAGTAGGCTGACTCCCGGCGATTAGGAGCGCACGGTACCTAAACTCGCGAGGCGCAGGGTTGACAATGTCACATTGATATTTTAAATAATTCTATAAACACGGTCCATGTAGAAGTAACCGAGCGGCGTTGTGTGCATGCGTCAAGCTTGCGTACGTACCTACTCGATGTACCTTTGCTCGAAGATAACTTACTTTTCTCTTTATACTATGGTCTCCATTCATTTTCCTTGCGATTCCCTATAAGTGACTCTCGATGGCACATTGCGACCCTTCCAGGGTCGAATTGAGGTTTTATTCATAGAATTCACTTTCATGTAAGTGGTTACATGTTCAGTTACTTCTTGCGTGAAAAACTTTACATGTTAGTTCCGCGGTTTAATAGAAATATGCTTTTTGTTGGATTCGTATTGGGAACCCCGGCAGATGTTTTTTCGGCTTTTGTGGTTTAGATTTAGATGTGTGAAAGTTTTATATGTTACACACATGCGTAGTTGTGTATGTGTGAGTCTTTTGAACGATTGTAATTATAGTATTTTGCAGAATTTTTCTTGAGTAAAATAATAAAAAGTAATGTGTAGGTTGTATAGATATTAGAAATGTGTTATTGTTTAATAATATTAAAAAAGTAATTTTGCCTTTTCTTTTATAAATCTCATTTACTTTCACCTTTTGCGTAACAGAATAATTTTTTTTCAGCATAAATAAGTGTTTCATAGCAAAAATAATTGGACTTTTATTATAATAATTGTATTTAGAGAGCTTCTAAGCGGATTATGTGAATAATGCCAAATACAGTTCTTTGTTAAGATAAAATGTACCTACATTTATTTATATTGTAAGAACAACATTCACAAATTAATACGATAGCTAAAAATGTTTTGGAATATTATTTGCTCAGCAATATTACATCGCAATGAGGTGACAATAGTTCTCTTCGAATATTCACTAATTCGAGGCTAAAACTTCTTTTTATTACTTCAATTAAAATTCGAGTTTCAAGCTTTAGAACAAATCATAAAAACTATGTCAATATCTTTTATATTATAAAGCATTGGAGCATAAAATTTAAAACCGCAGTAACCTTAACGCGAGTCGTTGAAAAATTAATAAAAGATTTCTATTAGGAGAATAAAAAGACATTCTGCTAAACGACCCTATAAAAGAGTTTGACGGTTAAATAGATAATAGTAAAAATACATCGTAAAACCTGGGATGGAAAGCGTAACATGTTTTGATTAGCTGTATAAGCGACTCTTATGGCTTCGTACGAAAACTTATCCTATTTTCTGAGTGAAGAATTGTGGTTTTAATACTAATAATAGCCTGTAATAAATTATAAATAATATCAGTCTATAATTTTAACGCAGCTTTGCTACAATACTCTTACCCTTAACCATTTTAGCAACTAGCAAGGTTGGTTCATTTTTCCTCGGTTCGATTTATGATGCAGAAAATAAAACGAAATGTCTCGGTCTGGTCTAAACAGAAGGCTGATCACCTACATATTGTAAAGAAAATCGATCAGTGAAACAGATGTACACACTACATAGTATAAAATAAAGTCTCTTTCTCTGTCCCTATGTATGCTTAAATCTTTAAAACTACACAACGGATTTTGATGCGGATTTTTTAAATAGATAAAGTGATTTTCGAGGCAGGTTTTAGAATATAATTTATTAAGTTTTAGAAGCGGGCGAAGCCGCGGCCGGAAAGCTAGTAATGTATAATGTATATACCTTTTTACATCTGCCCTATATCCCACAAGAGGAGAAGGAAGAAGGTTGCCCGGAAGAAATAGCTTCAAAGCGATAAGGCCGCCAATTTGTACGGTGTTAATTTCTTCTTTTGTGTGTGTGTGTGTGTGTGTGTGTGTGTGTAAATTGTATCTGTGCATTGTGCAATAAAGTGTTTTTTATTTATTTATTTACAAGGACACGAGACTTCACTATTATTAATTTACCTTTACAGTGGCAATTTAAACCTCGTTTAATTCAATTTAAACAGCTTAAATATTGGAGTTAATGAAGGAAATATTATATTGAACATTATCAAGTGGCGTATTGGGACTTTAAATTTTTAATACGATTACACGAATTTCAAAAGGTTTCAATCTTAATTATTTACCTAAATTGTGAGATAAAACGTGTTAAAATACACTTTAAATACTTTTGGGCTTTATAATATTCTTACAAAGAGAAAATATAATTTTAATTACTTTAGATATTTTTAAAATTCTTCTCTATCCTATCCTACTAATATTATAAATGGGAAAGTTTGAGAGGATGGATATAATATATGTACGTATGTTTGTTACTCTTTCACGCAAATACTACTGAACCGATTACAATGAAATTTAGCACACGTATAAAGCGTAACTTGGGTTAACACATAGGCTTTATCCTGGAAATCCCACGGGAAAGAGAACTATGCGGGTTTTTGAAAACGCGGGCAAAGTCGCGGGCGGAAAGCTAGTATTTAAATAAAGTTGATTTTAGTGTGAATCATATCTACTTAATACAACAATCATTATTTAAGTACCTAATATTATAATTTTACATATAAAATACCATAATTTGATTACCATTGAGCAAACTACTTTTATATCTCTCAATATACTTTTATTAGGGTTCCGTAGCCAAAATGGCAAAAACGGAACCCTTATAGTTTCGTCATGTCCGTCTGTCCGTCTGTCCGTCTGTCCGTCTGTCACAGCCGATTTACTCGGAAACTATAAGTACTACAGTGATGAAATTTGATGGGAATATGTGTTGTATGAACCGCTACAAAAATATGACACTAAATAGTAAAAAAAAGAATTGGGGGTGGGGCCCCCCATACATGTAACTGAGGGATGAAATTTTTTTTTTCGATGTACATACCCGTGTGGGGTATCAATGGAAAGGTCTTTTAAAATGATATAAAGTTTTCTAAAAAACATTTTTCTTAAAGTGAACGGTTTTTGAGATATCAGCTCTCAAAGTCGTAAAAAGTATGTCCCCCCCCCTCTATTTTTATAACTACGGGGTATAAAATTCTAAAAAAAATAGAGGTGATGCATGCTAATTAACTCTTTCAACGATTTTTGGTTTGATCAAAGTATCTCTTATAGTTTTTGAGATAGGTTGATTTAACTGTAATTTATTATATTTGCTGCTACGGAACCCTTTGTGCGCGAGCCCGACTCGCACTTGGCCGGTTTTTATATCTTTCTAGAATTATATGATGAAAAACGGTTTCGCGCAGGATCTAATAAATATTCCGCAAATATTTAAATTTGATTTTTACATCGCGTAGAAGTAACTTCAAGGGGTTTGTAAAAGTTAATGTAAATCTTAGTCTGACGCGGAAACTAAATACAGTTTTTGAAAGTTAAAACCGAGTTGTTTAAACTGTTGGTCTTGAAAAATGTGTTTCTGTAACAAATTTTATTTTTAAATAATTTAGTGAATGCGCTGTTGGTTTTTCAAAATGTATAGCAAAAGATTTTCGATGTTTTACTCGAAATATATGTTTAGTATTTAGTATTTAGGTTTAGTTTGATAATATATTTATGGATTTAAATTGCGTTTCAATATGCGTTCAAATCTGTTAATGTCTTTTAATTTAAAAATGAATTCCTAGTACTTGTAAATCGTAAGAGTCTAATAGAATGGACTAGAGTTTTCTTACTTAATATTATAAATGCAAAAGTTTGTGAGGATGTGTGTGTGTGTGTGTGTTTGTTACTCTTTCACGCAAATACTACTGAACCAATCCCAATGAAATTTAGCACACATATAGAGGGTAACTTGGATTAACACATAGGATAGATTTTATCCCGGAAATCCCACGGGAACGGGAACTATGCGGGTTTTTCTTTGAAAACGCGGATGAGCCGCGGGCGGAAAGCTAGTATTTCATAATAATACATTTTGGTACATTATGATTGCCAATTTATCGTGGAAGATTACAGATTTTTATATCCATCGTGCCATAACCAATATAAACGGAGCAGAAATAATATCTTATCGACTCCTGAAGCCGCAGGTACATTGTTTTTGAATAAAATTATGTAAATTAATTGGCTCTACAGTAATTATTTTAAATGTATATAATATGTGATGTGCGTCTACTACCATTAAAATAGCGTGTCTAAGACTAAAAATAAGAAATCCCATTATATTATCATCTTGTAAGTAAAATACAAAATGTAACGGAAAATAAATAATATTCCGTATAATAAATGGAATATAATATGAATTTTCCGCTTTGTATTCGATATACGGACACACGATAAAATTCATCTGTATGGATTGTAACTCCCGGGAGGAGCATGTAACTGAGTGGTTTTATATTTTTAGTAAATGTACCTTAACCCCACTTATACATAATATATTCATTTCTTTTTGGGTTTGAGAAAATTGTAAAAATGTTACTCTGTTTTGCTTCAAAAGAAAAAAATATCGTTGAAAAGAAAATAACATACGCGAAGAATTTAAACATAAACATCGACACGTTACATACAAACCCACAAAAACATTACTCTCATTGGAGCAGTAAGGCAATTAGCATGTTCATCTTTTAAATAAAAATTTTATGATGATATAATTTAAATAAAGATATTTTCTGGTAAAATACAATAAAAACATATTAATTAATACAATCACGATAAGAAACAAAGGTACACTTTCAAGACAAAATCAAAATCATTTTAAACAAAATAGACGCTGGAAGAGTTTGCGAAGAATATTCTTTGTTCGACAAAAGATTCTTATAATTTTATTTTCTATTTTTCAACTATACTTTAGACTTTAATTAACGAGAGTAACGGTCAAGTTAATAACCAAGTCCTCATTTTATTTGGTTTTGATTATCCTAAACCTTCAATTAATTATTTATAATAATTTGTGATTTTTCTTATTTTTTATTTATACCTCAAGAACATCTAAATTTAAGCTATTTTTGGTTGCTGTTTCGTTTTTTAATTTGGTTTTTAAATAATAAAAATTGAAATACATACAGAAGACATTCTAACCGGACGGGGAGAGCAGCCAGTTTTATATAAAGGTAACAGATTTTACTGAAATGTTTCCTTGCAAAACATCGGTAAGGTATCAAATTGTGGTGTAGATATCGCTGGACCAAATAACAAAAAAATGGATCCCTAAATCGCTTCAACACCTAATGCAATAGTTTTCCTTCTGTACAAACGCAAACTAAACGAAAAGAAACCCACAAACAATAACGTGGTACCAATTGTCCACATGTTTTCATCAATAGAAATCGCTAAATGAATTTCAAACAGCAGGTATCATATCACCATACTGACCAAATCGCGCATAATTGAAATTCATTGTACGGTTAGCCCAATATATCATTGTCAAACGGTAAATTGCATACCAACAAGCCGGGAATACGTTGACAAAAGGCCCTCAAACAAATTTAAATTGCTTCAGTTCAAGTTAATGTCGCCGGATAAATGATTTGTGGGCACGATTATTTCTGACAGTTCCTGAAGGGTTACAAGGAATGTTGTAATCCCATAAAGGTATGCTCGGTTTATTTGAATTTTATTTCTTCTCTTCTAATTTGACGTTAACATTTGTTTGGTTTTTGGAAACATGACAAGGACTTTTACCAGTAATTACAAGGTTTATAGATACGTGAACTGGAGAGGTTTAATATAATAGGTTAGGTTTAAATTATTGTTCCTCAACTATCCTTATATTATGATGCTTTTAATAGCAAACTGTAGATACTGATGAAAAACACACCTCTATCTTTGGATATCTAGAATCGGTCTCTTATTTTTTCTATTCTCGAGCAAGATTGGCACGTTGAATTTCATTATAATGAATAGAAAATTCTATCGCAATTGAATCTAATTCCTCTAAAGGAATTTTCTCGCAAGGAATAAATTATCCATAATATGTAAGGAATGGGCTACCATGGACAATGTTTACCAAGCGTTTGATTACAATAATTGGTATCACGGTTAATTGCTATATGTTCAACAAACCGTCCATACCTATATTTATTAAATAAATTCTTTATTCACTGTCATAGAACCTATTTCATTTAATCTTACTTTGGATTGTGCGTCATTGACTGTGTTACTTAAAACGGCACCTAAAGAAAAATGTACTTCAAATTTGTGTCTGTTTTTTGATATTCTTGTTTAACTATTTTTAGTTTAGATCTTACATGATTAACTTCCTCTACCACTGATCTATTATAATCGATATTCCAATAATTACGTAGTAATGTGCATACAATGTAAACATCGCGTTTTTCAATCACGATTCGCATTCAATTCTTCTAGCAATTAGTTCCGCTTGTGCACCTCGTGCAACCGTTACGGTTGCTTACACTTCAAACCAGCCAATGAGGAGTGGGTGTCTAGATCGCGCTATCAAAGTTTTTCCTATTTTTCGTATATATGCAGTTTTGAAGTCTACACACTCGGGGAGTCCGTTGCTACTGGGAAGACCGGTATTGGCGAGGGCCGGACTCAAGTCTCGCTCTAAAAATCTGTAATTAATTAATTAATGTCAGTAGAGCGGTTTCGGATTGTCAGTTTGTTCGTTATCATTCAGAATTGCTGAGTTCTGTTCAAAAACCCTCTTCTTCGTCAAGTAGCAAGATTTGACTTCCTTTTTGACTACATGCTTCAAATATTTCGACAACAAACATTCTATTGTACACATTACCTATAATTAGGCTGATAACATTATTTTTTATGGACTTACAAGGTCTTTATTGAAACGCCGTTGGAAGAACCAATTGATTCATCTGAATATTTAAAATTTCAAAGAGCAAATATAGAGTCGTAATAGCCCTACTTTTTAATAGTCTGTTATTTATGATTAACTTCGTAACATACTAACTTCATAGACATCTTAACAATTTAATTTCATAACATATAAAATTATTGATACAGAGTTTACAAGTCATTAATTTATCAATAACTTTCATAAAACTCCTAGAAGCAAAAAGAACTAACAAAGTCTAATACGATCGTAGAAACTTTTACATCTTGGCCGTTATTTTTTCTACGATAAGTCGAGGCACGCAAAAATTCATATATTCCCGTTAAACCACCATTTGTATGTATATATGTTCTTTGAAATACCCCAATAAACCTGTCTGGAACTGTAAATCTTTTCCCATTCTCGTAAAAGTGGGTTTTACGATGCGTTTACTACGGAACACCAGTATACGTATACTTAACCGCTGGTAATTAAGAAGGTGCTTCGATTATGTTTATAGAAGCTTTATTGGAAAGGGTTTAACACGTTTTGGAATTTATTACCATTTTTGAGATTTGTATTTTGACTTCATTTCACACATCTTTTTATGCTCCTATGTTACCGTAACGACCGAACCAATTCAAAGGATAGGTCAAAAAGATTTTGAATAGTTAATAATCTAGATTGAAATATCAATATGGTGACATCATGAACGATGAAGATCGATATAAATTAGTACCAGACAATATATTTCTATTTGATATAATTTCAGTTGAAATTGCTCTCGTCCATATTCAGAAATTGTAGAGCGTTTTAATTTTATGAAGCAGAGTTTTAGAGTAGGTAACATAAATCTGATGTTTATACGAAAAGTTTTTATAAGCAATACGTATAAATTATGCTTGTAAGTTGATTTTTAATTATAATTATAAGAAATATAGAGAAAAATGAAAAATGATGGTCCGAACGCTGATTCCGGATGCGTTAAGATACTGTAATATAAAATATAACAGTATCTTAAGATAAAATATTATAGTATCTTCACCGTGTGTGACGCGCTTAATGATTTGTGTAAAGCCAACCTAA
This sequence comes from Colias behrii, assembly GCA_029959065.1. Lineage (NCBI taxonomy): Eukaryota > Metazoa > Arthropoda > Insecta > Lepidoptera > Pieridae > Colias > Colias behrii. The sequence continues at coordinate 11,768,661 of JARWMC010000009.1, read as the reverse complement.
ATTAGGTTCGAACTCATGAATATTCACACGAAAATGGACCTTATTACAATATCAGTTATTCCTAACAATGTATGAGACCTAATTTCAACGTAATTGAAGCAAGTTGCAACTGATGATTGCGAAGAACATTACAGTTAAGCCATAAAGGGGATTACTTTGACTTTGTATCCACAATCTTGCTTTTAACGTTTTCGCTGACGTTAAAAACACGTTTCCTCACAACATGTGGAAGGAAGTTGTAAATTTTATGTATGGTAAGAATACTTAGCTGTGATTTATATTTAGTTTTAAAACGTGTTTACAATGATTTGTGTAAACGGAGTATTGTAAGGAATATGGCAATAGTTAATACGTTATTGAAGTGAAACTTCTTTATCGGGGTTGGAACAAAATTTAGTGTAACATTTTTTCGTTACGTGTGACATTTTTCCGTTACGCGCCATCTTTTTCTTATCCCACGCGTGATTCGACGTATTTCTGTAAAGTTGCATATAGTAAATTATTTTTTGAAAAATAAGGTCATAAAGAAGTTTCACTTCTTACGTGTGTACAGTAGTACACACACACATTTTTTTATTTATGTTTATCTTTTGATACATATTATCTTGTACACGTAGGTATACTCTCTCTCTCTATTGTCGGTTCCTCATGTCTGAGGATCGTGGTTGCATCTGGAGCGGATGATTTACCTCCACCTGTCTCTGTCCATGGCGTCTCTTACGACCGTGTAAAAATTAGTGGCAGATGAGTTTTTGACTTGGTCTGTCCATCGTGTTGGTGAACGACCACGCGGTCTTTTTCCCTCCGTGTTCCCAACCACTATCAGTCTCTCCAGATTTTCATCGTCTCTGCGTATAGGTACTCTATGTTATATTAATAAAGCAAATGTAAGCGTCTGTAATCATTTTGTAATATCAAACATAGATTCTAATGAAACGCATATGATTTTGTAGATATTTATGAAGTGTTTAAAAATCGCTAATTAAAATTTTGGCTGTACTGATTTTAGCAGGAGGTTGGTATAAAAAGGTAAAAACATGAATTTTTATTAACAAATAAAACAGAGGAAATATAGTTTTAAAATTAATAATAAACCCAACTAATTAGCTGTTCATACAATGTTAGGAAAAAAAAATATTATGATTTCAATCAAGATGAATTGTTAATGCTTATTTAGATCCTAAAACTAAGATCAAAATAGAGACACTGCTTCTATTTCCAACACAACACATCAAACATGTAAACCACATCAAAATCGGTATAGATGTGGTACAGAGCTACCACAACAGTCGCACACAAACGTAGTATAACCGTCTTTTTCTGGCCGGGCAAAAAAAGCCCAACCGTTGCATAAATAGTTAAAATCTCAAGCATTTCTTTCCCTGTCCCATTGTTTTCAACTGACCGCAATAATCCCAAAGAGGCACCTGCGCTAAACAAACGACGGATATAAATCCGGCGAACGTCTGCTTTGTGACAGGGTTATTATTAAACGGTTAGTTGAGTTCGTATTGTTATTTCGCCTGTTTAGTTTATATGGTCGTTAGTACCAAGGGTATGTGAGGGTTGAACTTCATCCAATGATGTTTGTTTGTAGGATCCTAATTATAAAATATAGGCATTGTTTTTCATAAAGTATTTTGATCCAACTCCAGTTAAGCCTATTAGACTACTGTACAGGCCCATGTTGACAAATTTATGGGTCATATTTTGAACCACAAGGTGACCTATCTAGAACGATATAAGAGCATAAAATAATAAGATTCATTTTTCAATATGGGCCTGTAGTCTATATGAATAATGTACACCTGTAAGACTGGTAGTTTATCTCAGAAGTGTGATGACTCCAATATTTTTTTTACAAATTCCAATATATGTAATTCGCTTAAAACTGCACTATAATTTTTGGTGTTTAGCTATAGTCTATCGACTAAGATTTCAATATTTGAATAATATCCTCATACATTAGAAGTTAGAACCAATCACCTCTTTCTGTCGCAGTCGGGTAAAAATAGATTGATAATAAAGATGGTTTTGTATAATCATATACAAATGTTAAATGGAAGTAGGTAATCGTAATGTGAAAATTCAACATGGAAGCGAACAAATAAACCATCCTCTTTAATCAGGGTCACTAGCATCCGAATAATTATAATAAAATTGAATGACATTACTTTTTTAGTTTATGTGAAGCGAATTCGGGTCGCCAGCAAAAAATAAATATTTTATTTCACCTTGTCGTTAATATTTTCATTCAGAGTTCATAGTTGCAAAGCATTAAGCATTTACCTACTTATAACAATAGATGAAAATCCATTGTATTGTGAACAAAGGAAATTGGGACCTAATTGAAGATTAAAGAAATTAAACAAAATGCTATTTCATAAGTTTATGTATGTTGGAACAGGATAAAAGTTTTGTTGGAAATTAATTAAACATTTGACAAAGTTTTGATGTATAATTATAATGCTTTGAATTTTGTTTGCTATGATAAAGAAGGTTCCGGGTTTGATTCTAGCCGAGTATAATAATTAAAATATCTTCGAGATGATTGCGTAGGTAATATATTATTTCCCCAAACGTGCACATAGATTTACATGTTAAACTGTTCTTTCCTTAGACTTTATGTATAGTAGTTTAGTAGCATTTTATTTACCGCTTACTGGTTTGCAAACTAATCTATTTGTATATTATCAGATGATATAAAACAATCATCTAGATCAAGAACAAAAAAAGAGAAAAATTAATTGTTCATCATCATCATCATCAGCCAATAATCAAACAAAATTATTACTTACGCAAACACGCAATACCAAAAAATTTTTTTATTTTTTTTTGGTTTATACAAACATTACATTTTAAATTTAATTTAAAAATTCATATAGGTAATATAAGAATAAAATATTATAATAATTTCATTACGTTCATATCTCGTGCATTTCCAACCGAAATTCGATGTTTCGATAAGCGTATTAATAAAGTATAAAATGGAACCCAATGAAATTTGCATAATATGAAAACTATCTTTGTTGATTTTGTATGAGTACAGTCGCGTGCAGTCGGTCGATTTAATTATGTCAGTTCATGATAAAATTCAAGCATACTTCCATGATATGGCGTAATGAAATATTCAGAGATTTTTCCAATATGGTTTGTAATATTATATTGTCATGTTTTTCGTATTTTAATTTATAAAAGTTGCATTACAAATCCTATAAACTTAATAATGTAAATGATAATACTTTACTTTTATTTACATTTATTATAGATATAATATATAAAAGTATTATGACAATTAAAACACAATTTTACGCCCATTAAGTCCACATTAAAAATTAATCGTCATTTTCGCATCGACTTGTTCACACGACTGTACCAATCACATCGAGTGAGCTTTAAAAGTGAACTCAAACAAGGCTCTTACGCTGTTTTTACAATGCAATTACCGTCGCCTTCTACCGTAAACGTTTATTTAATATTTAATATTTATTATTGCATACGTTAATGGTATACTTTTGATTGGTTATGTTTCATTTCACAATGATTGAGACTAATTACCGAGTTCGGTAAATTGACATGCGTTCTTTTGAACGTTATATGTGTTACTTGGTTGGTAGGAGTTGCTGTATATGTATTTTTGTTCAGGCGTATTGAACGTTGAATGAACTGGCTCTTTAGACGTCGTTGGTCTTTTATCTTCAGTGCTAGTTTTAGCAATGTAAAATCGAGTTGATTACAATTATGTGTAATTTGGTTATATGCTGCAACAAATGTGAAAGATCAATGTATGAATAATCTAAATATGAAAGTAACTGTTATGTTTTCATGACTTAAAATTTATTGGAATAGTGTAAAAATAGATAGCTGGAGCCTTATAAAAAATTAAATTGTTATTAAATAGTTACCTACAGTACTCCAAAATTAATAATGCGCATAAAGATCTTCGCTAATTGTCGTATTTCCGAAAACACCCGAATCATTGAATCGTAAAAGCCCTAAACAATGCACTTCCATTTTACACCTTGTTCAATAGAAATAGAAGTCAATTCACGGTCATACACAATCAAAAACAATTCGGGCGGTAGGTGACGGTAGCCTGTCAGTCAAAAAACTCACAAATCCGTCGGCGGTGACTGCACGTGTTCCCTCTGTGTGGAATTATATAGAGCTGCTATTACATACCCTTCTTCGTTTTGTTTTTAAAGGTGAATTGAATTAATCGATGAAATGATTATTTGCACAGGTGATAGCAGTAGGGAAATTGAAAATGAGAGAGAAGAGCATAATGAAAGTTCCGATGTATCTACAATGTCAGAAATAAAGATAATCCTGATTTTGATTGTGTTTTTTATTTATTTGTAATTGTAATAATATTGTGGAATGATCAGTACTGTAAATACTTTTGAACTGAGATTTTAATGATTAGATTTCTAGGATTTAAATGTAAACCTGTGTTTGAAAACCATATTTTTTACAATATAAATCTTGTGTTATTTTAACCTTCTTTTCTTGCATCATTACACCAGCTTCAGTAAGACACTTTAAAAATTACTATAAATTTTTCCAAGTAAATCAATTCAACAAAGATATATTCGCAAGCGTAGGGTTATCCTCGCTATTTACTTACAAGGAATTATCGAAACAAAATCGTTACTTAAAAATCAATATTAATCATTTTTAGCACAAAACACATAATTTTACTAAATTATGCATGAAGAAAATGCATGTAACCACTCTATATACATATCGTCTTCGGACGCTCCGGGAATATGACGGTTGCCGAGCAGTGACGAAAATTTCTATGCGCATTATTACTTTTGGAGTCCGCATAAAAATTTCAATCCTTTAGGATTGAAATTTTTATGCGGACTAGATATCGTGATAATTTTAAGCTCGAATGAAACTACGATAAAATATAAGTTAATAATTTACAAATCATTTTACTAATTTTAATTTGATTTAAGTGCATAAAAGATATTGTATATGAATAACAGCAATTTAAGATAATTAATGTTATAATCTATCGAGTCATTAATACGCACTTTTATGTAGACGTAATGGATAACGGTAAGGTCCATTAATCCACGATATTACAGCAATTAGCGGGAAAGCTAACCGCAATAAGATTTATAGATTTATCGGAATTAGGTCAGAGCAGATGAATAAATTTGGGCGATTTAAATAGGACGCAATACGGATGATTAAGGGCCGATTTTTCAATGCTTGGATAAAACTTATCCGTCCAATAAAGTATTACACGATAATATTAAAATGTCACGTAAACTGTCAAATACGGGCAATTAGAATACGTTTTTAAAATGGTAGTTTTATACATTATTCGACGAATAAGTTTTAACCAAGGATTGAAAAATCAGCCCTAAGATTCTCCAGAATAAGTAATAATAAATTTTTTGGTGTCTAAAGAAGAGGTAAGAAGAGTTAGAGAATTAGTATGGTTAGGTATGAATAGATGGAAAAAAATTGGAAAGGATAGGAATGGAAGAATTCTATTTAAACATGGCTTAAAATAAATGACAAAAAGTATTTTTAGTGTTTTAGAAGTTTGTGCTAGGAGAAGAGAACTGACTGGGTGATATAAATTTGGAGCAACTTCTAGGCTGTTGTTTCTCAATTTTCGACCTTTATAATTCTATCATGGGACGAACTCATATATTTGCAGATACAACATATTATAAAATCCATGGGACTGTCGAAATAAATATTGCACCTTTCATTGGAGTCAGTAAGTCTACAAACACTTTCTCTGGTTTTCGTTTGTAGAAAATGTAAAATTAAATGAATTTATAATATGCTTATGAAAATTGTTAATTCCTTCTAATACATCTTGCTCCAAGAACAAAATAAGCCTACCAACAAAGACATTGTCTCTACCGAAAGAAGTTCAAAGAATTCTTTAAAACTTCCACAGATCTTTGTCGTAGGAAAGTTTAAATAAGTCGTTTTGTAATTAACAAGTCCTGAACATTGGTGTTTTATACAAGTTTACAGATCGTTTAAATAACATTTTGGAACTAAACAAGAATGTCAAACAACATGAATTTTAGGTGATTTTAACAATATCGGACTATAAATTTATAAAGAATAGAAAAAATTCGATCACGAGGCGGGTCTCGAACCGCATCCTTTCGCGCCATTCCGGGGCGGATGCCTGACCAACTCAGCCACTCGTGACCCGCCAGAGCAATCGAATTTATTCTATTCTTTCAGTTTTATGTGTCTGAAGGGACACACCGCGCGCCATCTATTGATATGATTAACAACCATTTCAACCAATATGAAGCACTTTTCAGTGAATACAATATTGTAACGATGGAACACGACCTTTTTTTTTGTTGAACTTATATTTTTTAAATTGTTAAATTTATATTTATAAAGCATTTGAATGCCATAAAACCAAAAATATAAATTCAACAAAAAAAAGGTCGTGTTCCATCGTTACAATATTGTATTCACTGAAAAGTGCTTCATATTGGTTGAAATGGTTGTTAATCATATCAATAGATGGCGCGCGGTGTGTCCCTTCAGACACATAAAACTGAAAGAATAGAATAAATTCGATTGCTCTGGCGGGTCACGAGTGGCTGAGTTGGTCAGGCATCCGCCCCGGAATGGCGCGAAAGGATGCGGTTCGAGACCCGCCTCGTGATCGAATTTTTTCTATTCTTTATAAATTTATATTTATAAAGCATTTGAATGCCATAAAACCAAAAATATAAGTTCAACAAAAAAAAGGTCGTGTTCCATCGTTACAATATTGTATTCACTGAAAAGTGCTTCATATTGGTTGACATGGTTGTTAATCATATCAATAGATGGCGCGCGGTGTGTCCCTTCAGACACATAAAACTGAAAGAATAGAATAAATTCGATTGCTCTGGCGGGTCACGAGTGGCTGAGTTGGTCAGGCATCCGCCCCGGAATGGCGCGAAAGGATGCGGTTCGAGACCCGCCTCGTGATCGAATTTTTTCTATTCTTTATAAATTTATATTTATAAAGCATTTGAATGCCATAAAACCAAAAATATAAGTTCAACAAAAAAAAGGTCGTGTTCCATCGTTACAATATTGTATTCACTGAAAAGTGCTTCATATTGGTTGAAATGGTTGTTAATCATATCAATAGATGGCGCGCGGTGTGTCCCTTCAGACACATAAAACTGAAAGAATAGAATAAATTCGATTGCTCTGGCGGGTCACGAGTGGCTGAGTTGGTCAGGCATCCGCCCCGGAATGGCGCGAAAGGATGCGGTTCGAGACCCGCCTCGTGATCGAATTTTTTCTATTCTTTATAAATTTATATTTATAAAGCATTTGAATGCCATAAAACCAAAAATATAAGTTCAACAAAAAAAAAAGGTCGTGTTCCATCGTTACAATATTGTATTCACTGAAAAGTGCTTCATATTGGTTGAAATGGTTGTTAATCATATCAATAGATGGCGCGCGGTGTGTCCCTTCAGACACATAAAACTGAAAGAATAGAATAAATTCGATTGCTCTGGCGGGTCACGAGTGGCTGAGTTGGTCAGGCATCCGCCCCGGAATGGCGCGAAAGGATGCGGTTCGAGACCCGCCTCGTGATCGAATTTTTTCTATTCTTTATAAATTTATATTTATAAAGCATTTGAATGCCATAAAACCAAAAATATAAGTTCAACAATATCGGACTATATAATAGTCCTTTAATGTAAGTGAGTATTTTACCTCCTTCATAAGTTCGTAAGTTCGTGTGAGCAGTTGATTCAATTACATTTTTACTACTACACTTCTATTATCTAATTTAGATTATAACACTTAGATTCAAAAGAATAAACAGTAATTGATCACCCAATATGAACATTATGAAATGTCTACTCAATACGTGACTTGATATCATTTCTTGTGATGCACATGAGCTAAAAGAAACTTAAAAAACAGATTTCCAGAAATAACTGCGTTGTAATGAGCGTTTGTGGCAGAGGATCGTGAAATGGCTTTCACAGAGATAGGACTGGACCTAGTACATTCGGGCGCATGTTCATTAGATAGTATGAACCTGATACTGCATCATTCATCATTGCAATTTGAAACATGTAATAATTTGATACTTATTGTCATCTATACTTTACTAATATTATAAAGCTGAAGAGTTTGTTTGTTTGTTTGAACGCGCTAATCTCGGGAACTACTGGTCCGATTTGAAAAATGATTTCAGTGTTAGATAGCCCATTCATCGAGGCAGGCTATATATCATCTCGCTAAGACTAACAGGAGCGGAGCACTGCGGGTAAAACCGCGGAGCACAGCTAGTATACTATATGAAACATACTGAGTCACTGGCAGTTCTTCCTACAACAAAAACAGTTACAAGTAAGTTAAGTACAAAGTTTAGATTTCTATTTTTGGCAGAAAAAGGACTGCTGCATCTTGAACCTTTTTATAGAGTGACATTCCCTGTCTCCTAGTGTGGTTTGGGGCACATACATTATTCATACTGTTTCACTGATCGATGTTCTTTAGGGTCATGTAGGTGATCAGCCTTCTGTGTCCTGCCAGACCGCGATATTGTTTCTATCTCCACCGGGAATCCATCGCAGGGCCCCTTGGTTCCTCGTTCAGTTGTTAACCGCTGTACCAAAGAGGCGGTCATACCGTGATGCGATTTTTTTTTAGTTTTGGTGTAATTAATAAACTTTTTTATATCAAACGTTGTGTCTGTTATTTTACGTTAAAAGTAATTTGCTTTTTCTTAAAAAATTAAATATTCCTCTCCTTTGATTAATCTTCAAATTTTAATTTTCAAAGTGAAATTTTATCAAAGAGATTTGTCTAACTATAAAACTAATTTTGTGTATCATGTAACAGATAGTCAAAGGCCTTTCAAAAAGTATTTTAGAGAAAAAATAATTTTAGAATGTCTCTACACGAAAAAGAAATGAGGCTAGAAAATGAGGTTGAAACAAAATTAGAAATAATTGTTACATGTCTAATGAACCAGCACCTTATCCGACTGATTTCGAGAAATTAAATTAATCGTATGAAATGCTAACAAATCCTCGTTGGAGTGCTATTGGAAACCGCTTGAATTAATTCCGATATTTGAAAAGTTTAGAATTTTGTATGGTATCCCCGGTGAAATTAAATTCCGGATATTGTATGTTAATTTGGCAAAACTGAATTGTTCACGCTAAATTTAGATTTAAGTTATTTATGTTGGTAGATTTATAATTGGCTTGGGTTTGTATTTATTTATAGGAATGTTTATGTGTGTTTATTAATTAAGTTTCGAATTATTGGTAACTAGCGGTCCGCCCCGGCTTCGCCCGTGGTATATATTTACGTTTTCTCTACATAAGAACCATCCTCGTACTTCAAGGTAGGTATACAATAAAAAAAGAATTATGGAAATCTGTCCACCCGTTCACGCGTGATGTCGTGACCAAGGAAAACGGGTTTCATTTATATAAATATATCTAGATTAAATAAATAAATTTCATAAAAGCTTATAAAGATTACTTATAGTAGAGCCATTTTAATAGGCAACATTTGACAGTTGAACAAAATTCAACAACGTAACCTAGAAACGACGACATAGAATAAAATGATATTTCGTTTTGTTAGAACTGCACATTTGCTTAACTTTTTTCAATCACGATTACATATTTATAATAATAATGACCGATACAAGTAATTTTAAGATTTTATTTTACTGATAAACCATTCTAAACATAATAAACAATTTCTGATTTAAAGAACTGACGTCTCTACAATTTTGTGTCAATAAACCTTTTTTCTTTTTAAATACCAGAGACGTTACTCTAAAAATCGAAATCTAGGATCGAAAGCATTGATTACTTGTGAATTAAAATCATCATAAATTAATAAATGCGTTGTGTTTTTTTAATTATGTAGATACTTGTCTTATTTTGCTCCTTAAATTTACGAAAGAAAGTATATAGGTAACTGGGACAGGGATTCGCCTGATGAATTTTAAAATTGACATGTGTTTCAAGTTCGATTGACAAATGTTTTAAGTCCGTATCGATTAATTCACTTTAATCGATGTTTTTAAGCAGGTTACTTCTCTTCGAAGATAAAATTGTTAGTCGTCAAATGTTGCCTATTAAATTGGCTCGACTATAGAAAATTTTTTGGGTTAGGTGAAAATTAGGTTATGAATAAAATTACTTTTTTATATAAAAGCCAGACATTTGACACCACTACGTGATGGTAAGTAGTGATGTAGTCTATGAAAGGGCATACCTGCCTAGATAGAGCCTATTCACTCTTGCCTTGAACTTTTACTAACAAATAAATATTTAATGTATAGAGAAGTAAATGTGAAAACTTTAATCTTGTATACAGGAATTCTATAGAAATTATGAAAAAGGACGGTTATATAAGTATCTAAATGTAGAAGTAAACACTATTTATACCTGAAATTTAAAAAAAAATGGTTGCCTGTAAAGTCGGTTTTACGGGCGAAGATTTTACGTGACAACGTCTTTTTCTCGATCATAGTTGAGTGGGAGAGAGACGCAAGGCATTCGGCGGGCCTCTCTCTCGTTCGGTGACTCATCGTAACGTTACCGAGCGTTACACTTTTTCATAAGTGACTCCCAGTCGCAACCTAATTTAAGACGTTGTCACGTCAATAAAGCAATAGTAAATACCACGTATCGTTGAAGTTAAATTAAAAACTTGGTACTACTGTTGAGTGCTGTTATTTAAGGTAAGTTATACACTTAAAATTTAACCGATTATACAATTGTAAGAAACTTTAGTCTTTAAAATTATAAATATATGGGTATGATTTTAATTAACTGGAAGTAAATAACTGAAAGTTTATTGGCAATAACTTATAAATATTAAATATTTTCAAAATTCTAGGTAAATCATTTGACTTCGGTTAAATCAAGACCTTGCCTTGCCATTCGACCGATTGACCGTTCCGGTCTGCGTAGTTCTTTAGTAATTATTTGAATTTTGATTGCGTTTTCTAACAAACCCTTTATACGTATCGAAATGATTTGTCACAGAATACTTAATTGTAACTAACGCTAACTCTGTTATGATGTTTAAGCGTTTAAACCGCTGTTGTATGAACAGCCTAAAATCTAAAACTTTCCTATTGGAAAAATGTCAAACGCTTAGATGTTTTTCCTTGCTGTTTTCTTCCGTCCACTCTAAGAAAGTTACAGAATCCGGTATCTTTGAGTTCAGTATGTTTTGCGTCTGAAATGTTATTTCGGAGTTTGTCTGTCTAGTTAAGTGATTAATATCGAAGTTTTGAAACCCATTGTTTAAAGTATAGGTGTATTTCTAAAATCAAAATGTCGGTTGTTTAGTTGATATTGTTCAGTAGTTGTTGCTTCTTGTTGTTTTGTTGAGACTGTTTTGTTGTGTCTAAATAATGTAGTATAATGTGGAGAGAAATTTGTTGACAAAGATCGTCTTTTTCATGTCTCCTTAATATAGCTTAAGCACTTGTATAGTTCATCGATTCTTTAAATTAAGAGGAAGTAGGTCCCGGAATTTTGTCATAATTTACTTCTTAATTGTGATACGGCATAAAAGGAAATCCGGATTACTATAGATTTTCTAATGGTAAATGATCTGTAATTTATAGATACTATAATATTATAAAGCTGAAGAGTTTATTTGCTTGTTTGTTTGAACGCGCTAATCTCGGGAACTACTGGTCCGATTTGAAAAAGTCTTTCAGTGTTAGATAGCTCATTTATCGAGGAAGGCTATATATCATCACGCTACGATCAACAGGAGAGTCACGGGGGTGAAACCGCGCGGAGCAGCTAGTTAATTTATATGGGTATCTTTAGTTTGAAACTGCGCAGTAGTATACATGTAATTTATCCGTTACATAATAATAATATATCCGCTATATTACGTACGTTTGGAAGCCTAACAATCTTCGTCTATTACAAATTGTTCAATGAACTAGGGCAATAATATATATGCATGCAAATTAATATTGTATATTAGACATAGACAAATATAACATCAAAAGCAGTTGGCTCAGAGGTGAGGACATCGGACTTAGAATCGAAGTCGGGGGTTCGAGTTTAGGCAAACGTGCAGGAAATAAATTAATTTTTCAATTTATCTGCGTATGTTGGTACCATCATCAGTGCTCGAATGGTGAAGAAAACATAGTGAGGGAACAATGGTTCTATAAAACCAAATATAATATGTACCTACTACCGCCACGGTAGGTATTAGTTTAAAATGAGAATACAGGACTTTCATAACCTTACTAGGTCAATAAATAATCCAACAAGCCATTAGTATACTCGGATAGATGGACAAAACCTCACCCTCTGTAAATCGATCTTTGATTGCACTTTCGGCATTAGGAAAATAACTTTTTCAATAACCTCAAACGATCCAATCGAAGAAAGCCACCTCAACAATTGAATGAAAAAACTTCGCGAAACTTGCGAAATTAATTGAAAAGTCGCTTGGAAACATTGAGCTCGTTTTAGACATGAAATGTTCCAAATGGATTTTAATTATTTCGCGGCGTGTGAATAAATTGCTGTAATAACGCTAGGCTAGTTTTCTTTGTTAATTATTGGAATGAAATATCTTTTGATCAACTTTGCCGTTCATTGGGCTTAGAAACTCAAGTAAAAAGTATCAATATACATTAATATCGTCTTTTAATTTTCGCAGAAAATCGTTTATTTTAGAAAGGTCTTATTTCGTTAATCAGAGTAGATATCTTTTATAACGAAGTAAAAAGTATAACTATAATATGTTATTAATACCTAAGTAAAGATAAAACGATAAATATTGCACAAAATAGAGAAATCATAATATTATATTATGTACCTTAATAAAGGCCATCTTACGAGGTAAAATTTATCCTGTAGATTATAATGAGAACTAGTCAATTTGTATAAGTACAGATAAACACCGTTAATCCCGTGTTCCCATTAGTATTAATGAGAAACCCCTACTAAATATTCCATAATAAGACTCAAAGGAATAGTCAACATAGCACATAAGTCTTCATAATGCTAAATTAAAAAACACTGCCATGTCCAACAAAAACAACACGTCCATAGTCAATGAGTATTTTACTAAACTAATTAATTAATATAACTGTTAAAAATAGGTTTCAATAAGATAAGCTCTTGAAATTATTTTATTGCCACCGATTGAATGAAAGTGTAGAAATTTGAATCAAATCTGTTCGTTTATAGTGGGTCAAAATCGAGTCTAAAGAACTTCGCTTACGTATACAAACATAAAAGCATACAAACAAACATAAGCGTGTTTAAACACTATATCCAACATAGACCTTACGTCCATATACTGATCTACATAATTATATGAGTATCTTTTAATGAAGTTACAACTAAATAAAAAAATCTGCCATATATTAAAGTATCTATGTAGATTGCATAATGAAGAAGTCTATAAATACTACAAACTGTCTCTGAGATCTTATAGCAATATTATATCCAGTGTGGAACAGTGATGGCGCTATACGACATACATATAGCGCTGTCACTCACACACAATGGAAATATTACTGCTTTAGAACATCATGGCATGGGGGCAGGATAATAAAGAAGATCATAAATACTACAAGCCAGCGATCTGATCGTCTTATAGCAATATTATATCCAGTGTGGGAAAGTGGTGGCTCTATACGACATAACATAACACATATAAACATTCCCATACGAAACACTCCTTGCTACGGTGGTTGACGCGTGAGCGTAGCACCGAGGGGTCCTGGGTTCGATTCCCGGTGGAGACAAAGAAAAAAAAATGTCTCGGTCTGGTTGGACACACAGCAACAGATGTATAATGCATCTGCCCCTTACCCCACTAGGAGGACTAGAACTCATGGGACTTCACTCACACTTTTCCACATTGGAAATATTACTGCTTTAAAATATTATGGTACGGGGGTCATAAACTCTCTTCAAGCGGTCTGTGAGGAAATATGATTAAAACTTCACTTTATTGCGTTGATATTTGATCGGTTCTTCACTTATGGATGCGCAATTTTCGACGAAAATCATGAATTTCGATTGTAAAGGAAAAAGCGGTAGTGGAGTTTCAAGGGTGTTAATAAACGATTTTTCTTCAAAGGTATATTGAGAGCCTTAGGTATTGAGTTACTGCTATCATTAATTCTAGTAGAAGAAAACGTGGACCGACTCTCTTATTTGTATTTTGAATAAGTGCTTAATTAAAAATATTAATTAAATTAAAAGAAAACTTTTTGGTGTTTTTCAATTTCACAAATTCTTCTTATAAATTATATTATACAACTTTTGCTTTTGATTTTTAAATGGAAGTATCCAATAAAAACACCTAATTCTAATATTCGTAACTAAGTACTACGCCATAGTTATCATAAATAAATATTGTTATATTATTTTATTTATTATTTATGCCAATATTGTTATCTGTAAAAGTAACTCGTAGAATATCAATATTATTGCATTATTACATCATAATATTATCTCCAAGTATTATAATTTATACTCCATGTCTTCATCTGAAAGAAATGTAAAATTAAAAATAATACCGTACCATTATACTTCCGCTACCCAGAAATTAAAGAATTCGAAGAAAAACCAGCATAATAATGATATTACTCTTATTCCCAGAACGTGTCATTAATAAAACATATTGCATTATTAACTGCTATTTATGCATCTGAGTGATACTATTTTTGGTTTACATTTGCCATTTCAGAGAAATTTGCTGTATTGTTTAATTAGCTAGTACTTTAAAAATGTGGGCGTTATTATACAGCACTTATTAATATAATTAGGCAGCTATTTTCATAGAACAGAATGAAAGGGTGCCGATAGACTATAGAATTTTCTTGTAACCAAACCAAACCAAACCATTGCTTGACCATTTTTAAGGTTTCGCTATAATTACTAAGACTTCGTTCTGCGACCGTCTGTCTATATTTTTTTTTAATTCATCGAACTGATCTTCGAACATGACGTTCCATATCTAGTTTATCAGAACTGCTACACAGCACATTCCCAGTAAAATGACGAACGCAGGCGAAATGATATAAAAATCATAAAAATAATCTATAATTATGAAAATAAATTGGCGTCATTTTTCCCACAGGCGCAGAAAATTATTTTACTTTAAATTGTCATCTACTATGTTATTAACTTATAACATATAATTATCTCTTAAATATACAATATCTTTAGTTATACAATACAAAGAAACACTAGCAAAATATGCTCGACGGAAGTTTGCTCATTCATAAGAAGCAACGCATATATATGTATATGTATATAAAAAGATGGTTCACCTTTTCCATTCTTCCGAATACTTCATCTACCGTCACGCTGCAATACGAACTTATCTAACATATATAACGGAAAATATTTTATAACTAAACTTGGCTAAAGTACAAAATGTAGTTCAAAAGTTTAAGAGCAATTCGAGCTCTTTCATAACACCTCTCCAACGAGTTATTTCATTCTAAATAATAAAAATGTTCTTGGAAAAATGTTTTAGTGCTGACGCATTACGGGAATGGTACCACTGATGGGATATAAACCTGCTTACCGGATTTGAGGGTAAAGGCTTAAGTGTTACTATGGTAAAGAGAGAAGTTAGGAATCTCAGTTGGCAGCGTTAAGGAATTATTTGGAAAGTTAGATGGTTAGATTCGTGTAGAGAGGAAAACTACCTTTTAGATGATGAATTAGGGAAATAACTGCAAAAAGTTGAAAAAAATTCCAAAAAAAATTAATAATCGTAAGATATACATAACTTATAACTGAAGATTATCATGATAAAAAATCTAAAACTTTTAAATTGTCTACCCGGGTAGAACCACGGCAAGCAGCTAGTTAAATATTGAATATCTTAGTGGATGATTTGAATCACACAATATTCGTAGAGTAGAGATATATATGTATGAATGCGAGTAATCTTAACATTGCGTGCGATTTCTTCAATAGTTTTTGCTATTTTCACACTAATTGATATTATCACACGCAACTATGATTACGATACGTTATAATATTATTATGTACACCGTATTACAAAATTTTCCGTAATCCTTGACCCTGTGACATTTGACAGACGCTGCAAATCCAGTCCAACATTATTCGTCTCAATACTATCCACTCACTCGTAAAACGAAAACAGAACCCTCCAAATAAAATTAAACTGCCATCACTCCGTACTTTTTCAATAAAGTTCACTAATAAAATTGTTGAAAATCAAGTTATTGAAGTGCCGCTTCGGCGAATCTCCGAAAATTATGGGCCAAAACGTGCCTCCAAATTCTAAATCAACTTTCCTGTACAAAGGGATATTAGCCGCCAATAAAGTTGTAATAATAAAACTTTGGATCGGACTCAATATTTGCGTAAGATCCCGTCTGGGTTACCTTCTCAACCTTCTCAGGTTTAATTAGCCGAGGGAGCTAATTCCCAAGTTTTGATGAATGCTGATACAACCCTTGTTGTCAGTGGTCTAGGACATCATTTAGAATTTTGATATAAAACATTGTTTGAATTAATTGATATTGAAGGTGGACGTGTTTTGGAAACCAAACAGCGTGTAATGGAATGCGATTTTCTTGCCGGTTTCTTGCCGATTCTTCTCCGTAGATACTGCTTTCCGAATCGGTGGTAAATGTTAAAAATATGTAATGACGTTTCAATAGTGCTTCTAATAACTCCCATTTAAAGATACCTTTTAAAAAAATTATTAAAATAATATTAATTTAAAATAAACCCTTACTTATTATTAGCCTTTGGTCGGACTTTACACATGTATGTAATTATATATGCTCGGTTTGATCCATTTTTGCGTGTCCGTTTGCCAGTTGGCAAAGGCCTCCTCCAATCTCTTCCATTCGGGTCTCTCTATGGCCACTCTACCCCAAGTTGTACCCGCTACCTGTCTGATGTCGTCATCCCATCTTTTTTGGGGTCTCCCTCTCTTTCTCTTTCCTTCTCTTGGGTGCCACTGTGTAGTTATTTTGCTCCATTTTTCTTTACCCCTGATCATGTGCCCCGCCCATTTCCACTTTTGCCTTCTTATCTTCAGTGTTATGTCCTGGACCTTAGTCTTGTATCTGATGCTGCTTTGCTTTATTTTGTCTTTTCTTTTGATGCCAGTCATGCTCCTTTCCATGGAATTTTGACAGATGCGGAGTTTATTTGTTATGTTTTTTGGTAGAGCCCACGTTTCACTTCCATACGTCAGCACAGGTAGGATGCATGTGTTGAATAATTTAGTTTTAGTTGAAATGTGTAGGTTATTGTCTTTCATTACTTCCTTAAGAGACCAGTACTTTTTCCAGCCATTCATAACTCTTCCATCAACTTCCTTGCTTTCGTTGTCCTCTGGGGATATTAGTTGACCGAGGTAGATGTAATCTTCAACATATGACATTTGTTTTTGTTCCACTGTTACCGGGTATTTTTTGCCATTGGTCATAATTTTGGTTTTGTCCGGATTTAGCTTTAATCCTGCCTTCGCACTTTCAGATGCTAGGTCATTTATCATCTTGCTTAAGTCCTCTGGTGTTTTTGCAAATAATACAATATCATCCGCGAATCTTAGATGCGTCAGCGTGCGGCCATTTATCATTATGCCCATGTCTTTCCATTTCATATTCCTAAAAATCATTTCCAGTACCGCCAGGAAGAGCGTTGGTGATAGGGGATCGCCCTGTCTCACACCTTTTTGTATTTGAAACCTATTTCCTTCCTTTTCTAGTTGGATGCAAGCAGAACTGTCTTTGTATATGTTTCTGATAATTCTAATATAGTTGTGCTCTATTCCTAGTTCCTTTAATGCTTCCCAGATTTTTGAGTGTATCAGAGAATCGAATGCTTTGCTGTAGTCTATGAAAGCTATGTAGTATGTAAGCTGATATTCCGTGTATTTTCCTATGATTTGTCTTACAGTATGGATGTGGTCTAGTACCGAGAAGTCTTTGCGGAAACCTGCCTGTTCTATTGGTTGTTGCTCATCTAGTTTCTTTCCTATTCTTCCCAAAATAACCTTTGCAAAGATCTTATAAATGTTAGACATTAGGCTGATGGGACGGTAGTTTCTTATGTCGCAATGATTTCCTTTTTTGAATATAAGGATAATGGTGGATTCAGTCCATTGTTTTGGGATCATTTCACTGTTTATTACATTGTTAAAAATATCGGTTAAAATTGGTGTCATGATTGCTTTGGTCAACTTAAGTATTTCATTTGTTATGCCATCTGGCCCTGGAGCTTTATCAAGTTTCTGTGTGTCAATAGCTTTTTCAGTCTCTTCCAACATGATGTAAGGTATCGATTCATTATCTGGGAGTTCAATTTCTCTTTCATTTGTTTTATATTTGTATAGTTCTGTGTAATAATCAGTAGCAATCTTAAGGATTTCATTTCTATCAAACTTTCCCGTTCCACTGTTTTCCTCCATTTTTACAATCCATTCCTTCTTATTAGTTAATTCTTTGTATGCCTTTTTTATTCCTCCTTTGCGTCTAATATGTCTCTCTATTGTTTCCATTCGACGTTGTCTCCTGTCTTTCCTTATATTCTCTTTTATTTCTTTACTAACTCGGGCAATTTCTTTCCTGTTTTTTTCCGTGCTTTTTGCATTTATTAGGTCTGCTCTTTGTTCAAGGAGGTTGACAGTTTTGTTGGACATCCACTCAGGGGTATCTTTCTTGTTTCTAAATTCTATGGTACTTGTGGTTATTGCTCTTTCTAGCCAAGTGTATTTCTCTTGCATTTCAGCGCCTTTTGTTTCTATACTGTATTCCTTAAGTTTCGAGTTGAGTGAGTTGGCTACTTCTCCTATATTGTTTTTATTGATTTTTAGAATCCCTGGGCTTGTTTTTGGTCTGGAATTCTTTGGTTGGGATGAATTCAGTTCAGCCCTGACCATACGGTAATTAGTGTTGAAGTTAAGGTTGTTGATGACATTTATGTCAAGGAAAAATTTTTGTTTATTAGTCATTATAAAGTCGATTTGGTTTTTTTGATTTGCCATCGGGTGACAGCCAGGTCCACATTCTGTTTTTCTTTTTCTTGAAGACAGTATTTAATATGGTAAGGTTATTTTCCATTGCAAAGTCTAAGAGCATTTTTCCGTTTCTGCTTCTATTTTTTGAGTTGTATGTGTAGGGGCCTAAAATCTTGTCCTCTTCTTGCTGGCGTTCACCAATTTGTCCATTGAAATCGCCCATCACAATTATGTTTTTGTGGGCGTGTGTCTGTAAAGTTTTGTTCAAATTGTGATAAAACTGGTTAATTTTTTTCAATATCTGCTTGTTCTGTGGGTGAGTATACTTGAATAATTGTCCATGGGTCCCTGTAGTCTGGCAGTTCTAAATTCAATAGTGCTATGCGCTCTGATACACCATAAAAACCTTGTATGTGCTTTGTTAGTTATTTTTTTACTAAAAATCCCACACCATATTGTCCTGGGGTCTCTCCTATATGATATAGCAAGAAATCTGGGTGTGCGACAATGTGTTCTCCCATTCTTCTCACTTCACTCATCCCGAGAATATCCCAGTTTGTGTTTTTTAGTGCTAATGATAGTTCTGATAGGTTTTCTTCTAATCTTAGTGTCAACGCATTGAGAGTATCAATGCATATTCTTGTGCGCTTAGTTGTTGGAATCTCCATTTTGTATTTTTGATTGGGTAGAGTGCTTTTGATGTTGTTTGCTTCTTTTTGGTGTTGTTGATTTTGTATTGGAGGGTTTTGGTCTAATTCCCCACGGGGACCAACCGGATTGGGGAATGCAAGTGTTTTTTGTTTCTGTTGATGTTGTATACATATTTGATTCCGGTTAGTATTTGAGATAGGTATTTTTGTCGGACATAGAGTAGGCTCGCTCACGCATGCGTTGAAAAGCATCTGTCCGCTGGATTTTCTTGCTAGTGTTGTTGGTTTTTTCCTTGGGGCTTGGTGTGTCCAGCGTTCTTTTCCTTTTTTCATTGTCACGAAAAATATTGGCTTGTGCTTTGCGTTTCTCTAAGGTTTCCTTAGAATAGTCATTTGTAATATAAGTGTTTTCTTTCATTTTTTTCTTATTTCTTAGGATCTGGATTTTTTTCTGCATAGTCGTTAGTGTTAGCAAGATCGGTCTTATTTTTCCATTTTCCTTTATTTTACCCAGGCGTTGCACTTTGTTAATTTCACTGTTTTCGAGAGGCACCTCCAAGTCCGTGATTGTTTTAGTTACCAGAGCGTTTAAATCTTCGTATCTCTCTGTGCTAGGTTCGGCGATTCCATGTAGAATGATGTTATTTTTCCTAGCGGTTAAATCTAATGTTTGTATCTTCTTGTTCAGTGTTTCGACTTCCCGCGAAAGTCTTACATTTTCCGCAATTATCGGCTGTATTTTTTCATCTACCATTATAAGAACGTTTTCTGTTATTTGAATTGTTTGTTTGGTGAGCTCTTCCTTCATTTTTTCCAGAAGTAACATCATCTCGCCTGACATTTGAGAACTCATAATGGCGGCGGATAAAATTTTATTTCAACTGAACAATGCTAGCCCACGATTTGAAAACAGCGTGTTGTTACGTTGTTGGCCGTTTTTGTTTTTAACTTCTTGGGTTGGTACTTTAATTACGATGAAAAGTTAGTTCGACAAATTTCAAATGACAATCGGATTTTGACGTGACAACGTCTTAAATTAGGTTGCGGCTGGGAGTCACTTATGAAAAAGTGTAACGCTCGGTAACGTTACGATGAGTCACCGAACGAGAGAGAGGCCCGCGGTCTGCCGCGCGCGCAGCACATAAATATTCTACCGAGAAAAAGACGTTGTCACGTAAAATCTTCGCCCGTAAAACCGACTTTACAGGCAACCATTTTTTTTTTAGGTTAAGTTCGTGTTCGTGCTATTTGTTATACACTTTTTTATTAAAATACGTGTTTTCCGCACTGAATTTATTTGCACTTGATGAAGTTCGACACTTGAATCAACTGGTTTATTCTTGCAATACACTGAGCAACGCCTTTTACACAGTTATTTTAATTATTTTCGCGGAGCTCGTTATCTGACTTGCTTACGACGCCATTACCGGAACCGGTATTCCAAACCCTTACTTACCTATTATAATTTAAATACTACAACATAATATTTTATAAAGAAAGCTTAGAAGTAACAAACAATTTGCGAGCACACAACCATAATAATTCAGTTATACAATCATTTAATGTTCATATTTGATTTCAATCCGCTTTCCACGAAACCAATTTAAAGTATACTAACATCTAACTCATTCCAGGCAATATCAGTTTTACATTTCATAAAATGTACGTAAAACACTATTTAAATTGTACTTAATCTTCCCAGTGTGTTTACCCAGTTCCCTGGTTCGCTCAAATTGTTATTCTTCACTGATGGTATAAAATTATTAATGGATAGTTTTGTTTAATTAAGTTTAGCCAGTTCGCTTCAAACGGTTGTGAAGTTTCGAGTGGATAAAATTAAGTTGGAGTTGGTTTGTTATGAGTTCTTGTGTACTTTGGTGCTATAATTTTTTAAGTAGGTACTTTTGGATTGAAGTGTTATATAGCGCTTAGTGTTGTGTTTTTTTAATTAATTTCACGCCCTAGATTTTGCTCGCGTACTCCTCATTTTAAACCAGCAATTCTGTAGAAACTTTCTTCTCCTATTTCATGTTTATCATTGGAAGTTATTTCCTGGAAATTGTAATAAAGACCATGATTGTCTTCGGATCGCCCTTTAAAACAGTCATTGTGTCAAATTTCAATACATTTTATCAAATGTTTTCCCGTGAAAACAGAGTATAATTTCACATTTAAAACAATTGTAGAAATTTAAAGTTTCAAATGCGTCCGAATATTCTCTTAAGGTTTAGAACTTACTAAAGTACTATGTAGTGTTTTGACCGCTATGTAGATACTCATTTGATGTGATTGTTATACCCTTTTAAGGAAACAATACATTGTAAAGGGACGCTCTTCCGCCGCGAGTTATTTCAACTTTACAAACACATGTATCGTAAGTAGGATTCAATGTTGTGCCAGGCTTATCGTGCTAATTTTGTTTGTTGATGTGCAAAAATGGTTAAACAGGTTTGCAATGATTTTGGAGAAGTGAAGGTAAGCTTTGCCTTTTGTAAATCAGTACATCTTTACATTCATACATGTCTATTAACAATTGCCATAGTGCACATTTTAAAGATTCCGAAGCAAATTTTTAGAAGGACATAAGGCAAAACAGATTTTTTTTAGATTTTTTGTTTTATTTAGTAACTTATAAATCCGTATGTTTTTAAACTACTGTAAATTGATATAATAACCATCTTGGATGTTCAGTTCTTGTTATGAGTATTTTGACAAAATTGCGTGTAAAAAAAAAACATTTTTACTTTTTATTATGATTTATAGCTTACCAAAATAATAAATTGAATATTACCCCAAATCGCGAGCTCTAAAATATTTTGCTGCAGTCAGGGCAAGGAGCACAAATCTACTTGGATTTATATTCGCTGACCGTGGCTAGGTCATAAGAGAATTTACTGCCTGGATGCAATAAGTTTTAGTTTAAAGTAATAACTAATAATGCTCGCGCAATGCTATTTTATTTCTGTAGCTATAAATTATTATGTACGTTTCGTTATTACTTTTTGATGCGAGGTATTAATCAGTATCCATCAAAATAATTTTTGTAGTTAAAATTATATTAATATCATTATCTTCTACCTATTTGTTCCCGCTTTAAAGGCATAGCTCTCCAGTGATTTACTCATTACTTCAGTGCATTCATTATGTTTAATTTTATCATCCAGCGTCTTACAGCCTATTATTTTTGAAGTGAAAACTTCTTTAGCGGGGTTGGGTATAAAATCTTAAACTCGCGTCAGGACACGTGGCCTGATCGAAAAAGCGTAAGACGGATTTTTTTTTTTTAGCCCTTATATTCCATGCGTAAGACGGATACCACTCCAAAATATCAAACATGCTGAACGTTAATAATCAAGTTTTCACTTCTGCCGGCACTCCCGGAGTGCAACCCGTCTTTTTTTTATCACTGCAAGAATACAGCTCTCCTGCAGTAAGGTCATAATTTACCGTGAAAACTAAGTGCGGTTTGGAAAATGTCACATGTTGATGAACTTTTTAGTTCCGTGGTATAGCGGTTTTAACAGGATGTTTTCCTTCATCAATTCGAGGTGTGGTTATGTGAATGTGCAGATAAGTTGAAATTTTTTATTCATTTCATTCAGATTGCACAGTTTCGTAGCATCGACTTTTTGAGGTGAAACTTCTTTAGACGCGTTGAGGGTAAAATTTTAAAGTCACGCCATGGCAATACCGCCACACAATGGCAATACCGTCACGTCATGGAGTAAGGCGACGATTTTAATATATTTGAAGGTTGCCAAAGACACTTGTGCTCGTCACACACGCTCTTGTCACTTCAAAAGATTTCCAGTACCTAGAACATAAATTAAACACATTAAAGCGCGTCACACACGGTGAAGATACTTGTAACAGGATGGCGGTTCTACAGGGGTCTTAGTACGCAATGACAAAAAGAAAAATAATAGTTTAAAAAACTAAAAAACACGCTTTTTATAGAAAACCGAACTAAAAAATAGAAAATAAATTTAAATGAATTTAAATTAAGAAAATAGTGTTAAAAATTTCAATGAATATAAATTAATAATAGTGTGAGTAAAAAAATATTTTATTTTAAAAAAGCGTGGGGTGCATGGTGTCAATGGTTATAGATATTTTATTGACAGATATGAGTAGAGTGATTATCATTTCGATAATATCTTAAGAAGCACCCCACGCTTTTTTTAAAATAAAATAATTTTTTTTACTCACACTATTATTAATTTATATTCATTGAAATTTTTAACACTATTTTCTTAATTTAAATTCATTTAAATTTATTTTCTATTTTTTAGTTCGGTTTTCTATAAAAAGCGTGTTTTTTAGTTTTTTTAAACTATTATTTATTTTCTACTTTTTAGTTTGGATTATTTATAATAGCTTGTTTTTTTAATTAAACTATTGCACGACTCATGATGCGAAGCATCAGAGAGTGCTTTACGATCGAAAAATTTTTTTCGCCTTATTTTGGAAACTATTTTTAGTATTATAGCCTTGTTAGTTAAAGGAATCAAGATATAAATATGCTGTGATAAAAAATGAATTTACTTACAATAACAAATCAACTAGTTTATTTAACAAGATGAACTAAGTTGCAATAACAAATGAGTTTTCACTGCTCTGAAGTTAATTTTGTTGTTTTAACAAAATCGCTTTGTTATTGTAATAAATTTTTTTGTTGCAATAACAAAATAGTTTTCTTATCAATAAAATTTGTTGCTTGAACAAGCTATTCCGTTGCTTTAACAAATCGATTTATTACTTCAACAAAACTATTTTTTTAAAATAATTGAAAGATTCGGTTACAATAACGAAATAATTTTGTTGAGTGAACATATGATTTTTATTTTTTTTTTTAAACTTACGTATTTGTTTTGTAGAATTAAAATTCTCTTTAGTATACAAAAATTTGTCAATATTAGAGAAAACGGCTAAAGATAATTATTGGAAATAAAAATTAACATCGAGTCCTGCCTTATCGACTGTAGAGAAAAATTATAGAAAATTTTAATTATTTTCTTACCTTATCGACCTTAGATGAAAATTATATAAATTAACAAAAATCATATTTTGCAAATTGAAAAATGGAATAATTTTATCAAATTAGTGTATTGTCATCGGTCCTCAATAAATCTACAAAGTTTGAACGAAATCTGGCCGTTTAAAGTGGGTCAAAATTGCGCCCAAAGAAGTCGGTTACAAACAAACATACAAACATAAAAATGGAATAATTTTATCAAATTACTGTATTGTCATCGGTCCTTAATAAATCTACAAAGTTTGAACGAAATCTGGCCGTTTAAAGTGGGTCAAAATAGCGCCCAAAGAAGTCGGTTACAAACAAACATACAAACATAAAAATGGAATAATTTTATCAAATTAGTGTATTGTCTTCGGTCCTCAATAAATCTACAAAGTTTGAACGAAATCTGGCCGTTTAAAGTGGGTCAAAATCGCGCCCAAAGAAGTCGGTTACAAACATACAGGTGAAGCTAATAAAAAGCGTGTAAAAACTAAAAAACACGCTTTTTGCAAATTGAAAAATGGAATAATTTTATCAAATTAGTGTATTGTCATCGGTCCTCAATAAACCTACAAAGTTTGAACGAAATCTGGCCGTTTAAAGTGGGTCAAAATCGCGCCCAAAGAAGTCGGTTACAAACATACAGGTGAAGCTAATAAAAAGCGTGTAAAAATGATGGTCAGAACGCTGATACCGGATACCTTAAGATACTGTAATATTTTATAGTAGAGAATCTTAACATAAAATATTATAGTATCTTCACCGTGTGTGACGCGCTTAAATGAAATCACAGAATATCTTTACTGGCGATGATTTATATTAGTCCTTGACTAAACTCTGGCAACCTGCATACAATATGCTTTATTTGCAAATACATATTAATATTATCTTACGTTATAGAATAATTTAATAGACACACACTATGCCATTATACAAAACATACCAAGTGGTCGCGAACTTCTGGCATAATAATCAAGTACCTACTGCGTCATCACAATTGTTTCTAAACTAAATAATTTCAACTAAGCCCTTTAACCAAAAGGCCAATGTATATAATATTCCTACTAGTCTTGGACCCATCCGGGTTTATCCGAGATAGACGAAAAAGCCTCTATCGCTTGCAAATAAAGTTGCTTTCTTGAAGTGAAAGAAGTATCAAAATCAGCCCTTTAAAATTAAATTGTTACATACCCACAAAATTTCCTTTATAGCAACATAAATATTGATATAAGACGCAAAAGAGTATCAAGACATTAAGTTGACGAGTACATTAAACAACTTGACGTGTTGTGCTTTAGTCATTCAATTAAATATTATCTTCATTCAATCAACGCGCTAATCATTCAATCAAATTACAAATATAACCCGATGACGGCGACATATTATATACTACTCAATACTAATCCACAAACAAAACTCTCTTAATAACATGACTATTGATATTTATTTATTGATTTATTTAACATGCTTGCTTGTCATGCAGCATGACGGTGTGGTCCATGGTTGCGTGCCGAAGTCGCGTGATAAGATTTCATTCACATAATACACAGTAATTACAAGACTGAAAGATTACAGAGAGATGTGTCTGTGCACGGCATTCGGAAATTTGTACCAGCTATATCTCAGTGGAGTTTTGTTGTTTTTTTTTTAGTGTGGATGTTATATTTGTATGAAAGACGTGTAGTATAACTCTTAACTATATTATTTGTATATTTTACGTCTTCATTGAATATAATATTGAAAATGATATACGAGTAAAAAATATAAATATAATATATAAAATTAATATTATGTTCACTAATAAATAAATAATGTATGTTGTATATATGTTGCTATATGACTTAGACCAGAGTTCTAGGACGAAGGTTAGTTTTAAGAATGCTTCTATTTCCATTAAAAATAGTTGTTGATTATTTAGTTATCTACAACAAAGAAAACAGTTCGCCCGTACCCATACCCATATTCGTACCCGTATATAGAGATCACAAAACTTGAAATCCTTTCATACAATATAATCCTAAATGACTCGCAGTTGAAAAAGCACGAAAGAATCGAATTCCAAACAAACACCAACTAAAACTGTATTTCCACAGCAAATTTTCCGTAATAATTCGTTTTTAAAGCGATATTTCTTTAGATGCATAAAAATAACGCTTGCAACCGAACAGCTCGTAGGTTTGAAAAATGAATGAGTCCTAGCAAGATACCTCGATGTGTTAATAATGCCCTCGGGTATTTCACAGACGTGGGAATCGTTTCCATGGTAACACGGGAAATTTGGAGAATACATGTTCATGACGAAATTATGTTGTAGGTACTAAGTTGGATGTTGGCTATCATACCATAGTTACTCAACTTAAGTTTGAGACTAAATTCTATTCAAGAACGGGAATAGTTATTTATATTATAATACTAGCGGTTCGCCCCGGCTTCACCCGTGGTACCTACATGTTTACGTTTTTTCCATAAGAACCATCCTCGTACTCCAAGGAATAGATTCCGCAGCGCACGCGATGACAGAATTTTTATTAAGGAATTTTTTACACCTTGGGTTACATTATTGCATTTTTGGGAAGGATCTCTAATTTTTTTGAAAATGCAATATAGCCTATGTTGCTCAGTGAAGATGCAGCTTTCTAATGGTGAAAGAATTTTTGAAATCGGTCCAGTAGTTTATGCGTGAAAACCATACATACATACATACATAATTACAAACCTTTCCTCTTTATAATATTAGTATAGATTATTATGGTCTCATCATAATTACGTACCTGTATGTGGAACAGGGCTTAGTATGATAATGTTGTTCAGGATATTTAATTATGAGGTGTACTTAATATTATTATATTAAACCTATTATTATATTTATTTTAATAATATGTTGTGCTGTGACAAATGAACTGAGGCGTGTTTAATTTATTAAGAAAGATTATGTTCTCAGAAAAATAGTTTTATGTATTTTAATTAAATAGTTTCGATTGTCACTTATTTCATAAGTATATTAGAAAACTACTAGAATCAAAATATAAAAAGAAGTTAAAAATTTGCTAAACATGCCGCCCTAGTTTATTATAAATAGCACAGAGTTACAATAACAATGAAACGATAGCATTTAATTAACGGAAAATTACCTACCGGTAAAGGAAAGATTAAAATTATCCGAAAAAAAGATTATTCTCTGACTAATAAATACCTTGAAATCTATGCTTGAAATAAACATGAATGTTATCGTTCTCTTTTGACTTTTCTAAATAACAACATTGATCATACTCAATTAAAAACAGCATTTTCTTAATAAGCCTTACAAATTTCTACTCATGAAGAAATTGATATTACGATTGAAATTCCCGCATCTATTAATAAAGCTTATCGGAGCAGTGGAAACGTGCGCATTACTCGTTGAGTTATTACCTAGCGCAGTCTTTCCCAACGTGGGCGATAACGCCCCCTTGTGGGCGCTGCAGGCCTAAAGGGGGGCGGTAAGAGACCCAGAAAAAAAAGGGGGCGTTGTGTAGGGCTTTGGGGTCGATTTATAATTTCATCTACCTAGCTAGGAAGACTCTTAGAAACCGACTGAGCTCTCGACTTCGAGAGTCGACATCTTGTGAACATCAACTAATATTAATTAAGATATAGCTCAAAATCGGTTCGATATAATAGACCGCGGGCAATCATGTTTTAACAAGTTTTTGTTAAATAATCCGATTTGTACATTCCTGTATCAATCGGCTGGTTCTATAATACTTGTTCTTGCTTGTCGAGTACGATTGGGCGTCGAATGAGATAAACGAGTTTATGCACGTTTGATGTCTTATTCCTGTTGGTGCGTGCTGCTTATGCAATCCTATATAAACGACGTAAATTTATTTTATTTTCATTTGCGGTTTCGCGCATAATAGATAAGCAGTACTTGATTTCAACACTTACGTATTTCTCAAAACAAAACAATGTCGGAAGTAAAAAAGAAGAGACGGCAATACTCTGCGGAATATATTAAATTCGGATTTATTGAAAATCCCACAAACCCGTCGTCGCCTTTGTGTCTTCTATGTCTAAAAACATTTTCGAACGAAGCAATGAAGCCTTCAAGACTGCAAGATCATTTGAATAAAATGCATCCAGATAAGAAAGACAAGAATGTAGCATATTTTCAAGACCTAGAGAAGAAGCATAATACTCAGCCAAGTGTATCAAAACTATTTTCGGCGGCTGCTAAGCAAGATGACGACGGACTTCGAGCTTCGTACAATATCTCTTTGTTAATTGCTCAAAAAGGCAAACCACACAACATCGGAGAAGAGTTAATTTTGCCAGCAATAAAGGAAGTAATAACTACTGTGCTTCATAAACCGGCCGCAGATATTATCCGAAAAATTCCTTTGAGTAATAATTCTGTGCAAAGACGAATTGATGAAATGGCTGAAAACATTGAAGAATCATTGTGCAATCATCTGAGGACTAGTCAATTCTCAATTCAGCTCGATGAGTCCACTTTACCAACTAATGAAGCGTTGTTGCTATCTTACGGGAGGTTTATTAAAGATGAGAAAATACGTGAAGAACTATTGTTTGCCAGAAATTTGGAGACAGATACAAAAGGCGAAACCATATTCAATACATTGGAAAAGTTTTGTGAAGAGAAAGAGATTCCTTTGAAAAATATTATATCAGTTGCTACGGATGGCGCTCCGGCTATGACAGGGCGCCATAAAGGCTTCATAGCGTACTTAAAGAATAAAATTCCAGATGTCCTTGCTATACATTGCGTTATTCATAGACAACATTTGGTTGCTAGAAACTTAAGTGAACGACTATTTCAATCACTGCAATATGTCATCAAAGCAGTCAATAAAATCCGTAGCAGCTCTTTGAATGATAGATTATTTCATCAGCTTTGTGCTACTAATGACGAAGATTTCAACCGTTTGTTGCTTCATACTGAAGTTCGTTGGCTGTCAAGAGGCAATTGTCTGATTCGATTTTACAACCTGTTTGACTCTGTGATAGAGTTCTTGGAAACTAAAGATACAGAACTGCGCAACAATCTCATAACATCAAAGAATGATATAGCTTACATGACAGACCTGTATAAACTGTTCAACGACATGAACCTCCAACTGCAAGGCGATGAACTAAATTTAATTAAAACAAAAAATGTCGTTGCTGCTTTCGCAGCCAAACTGCTTCTGCACAAAAAGAATATGGGCAGACGTGAGTTTCACAATTTTCCGAATTTATCAGTATTTTGCAGTAACGACGACTTGTTTGCCTACTGTCAACATTTGGAAAACCTCCACATTGACTTCACCGAACGATACCAGGACATTTTAAACTTGGAAATACCAGACTGGGTGTTGGATCCGTTTTCAAATGTCAACACAGCAATGTCACCTCAGCTGGAAGAAGAACTTATAGAATTGACAACAAACGAAGAAACAAAAATCAAGTTTAAAAATGGATATCAAGAATTTTGGCTACAAAAACCGATCCCACAATTGTACCCTGGATTGTGGTCAATTGTTCAACGATTCTTGATAGCATTCCCATCGTCATATTTGTGTGAACGTGGATTTAGTGCTGTGGCAACGCTGCTTACTAAAAAGAGAAATCGTTTGCGTGTTACCGAACGTGGCGACTTGCGGCTGTTTTTGAGTAAATTGGAACCTGATATCAACAAACTTATTGAACAGCATCAGATTCAACCTTCACATTAGTTTTTATATAAGAATTGATTATGTTTGTTTTATTTTCAATAAAAGATACTCTACTATAAAGTTGCGTTTCGATAATCAGTTATAAGTACTTAGCGTTTTTTAAGTATGTTTAAAAAGGGGGGCGTTAAAAAATAATTTATTCTTAAAGTGGGCAGTAGACAAAAAAAGGTTGGGAACCCCTGACCTAGCGAGATTTCCGAGTTTTTATAATGAATCACATTCGCTCCTAGGGTACACCAGAACTCAGAAGGTTCTTATTCATCGCCACACAATTCTGGTTATGGAAGGTTATTCAAATAGAGATTGCGATAGAACTGACGTATGGAATATACGTCAGTTCTTTATGGCGTAGTTCTTGTATGGTTAAGGTGGCGTGGTTCTTGTATAAGATTTAATTGTTTAGTTACTTGATACCTGATATTTGGCTTGTGATTTAATCGCAATATTTATTCTTTCAAGTAGACTTATTTTAGAAGCGCTCTTGAAAAGTTGTGAAACAATTAAGTATCACTGGTTCGGAAATTTTTGAAAGAAGAGCCTTGTAAATTGCTCATTTTGTATTAGTTAAAATTTATTTGCTTTTGTATAAACAATATAAAATATATAATATTTTGTGCACTCCTTTACAAAACTATGTAAAGCCTGCGTCTTCAACTAGTTAAGTAACAGGCTCTCAATCTAACATAATATTTAAAAACTTTCAAGTTTATAATATTAATAGCTTAGATTACAAAATAAAAGCAGATGGAGCATGACAATCATCCATCGCCCTTGTCAAAGAAAATACGAAATCAAAAACGAATACGAACCTCCGCCAGTGCCATAGCGATTCTAGTGTCATGCAATACGTCAAAAGGGGTTTGCTATTATTAGTAAAAAATGCTGTCTTGTGATATTAAAACGCTGTAAAATTTGTTCCCGAAAACAAACAAAAAGATAAAACATCGTTTTACAGGTTTTCTGTAGATTATTTGGCTTATTTAATTTTGTATACAAATAATAATTTTACATAAACGAAGGAATACAAAACTTCAACGTATGCTGCCAGTATTATGAAAATGAATTTGCCATTTTTATGGGTAAAACGGTAAAATGGTTAAAAGATCTTCGGGGTAGTGCTTTTCGATCTTGAATGTGATTAAGTGTTTGTATAGTGCAATAAAGGTTCATGATCATTATTAGATAATTTTAATAAGCATAATACTTTTTTTTTGTTACTTTTATATAGCTTAAAAACGTCAGAGTCGTTTTCGCCCGCGATTTAATTCATTTGAACTCCGTGATGGATATGACAAAATTATTATTATTCAGGAATTATATTTATTTATTATCCAGTAAAGCAGCTGACAATGTGGATGTCGTAAGGTGTCACTGAAAATCAGTGTTAAGGTATTATGGTATCCTGAGTGGCTTCCTTTTTTAGCGCAAGCAACCATACATAAATAATAATGTACAATGCTATTGTTGTGTGTTTGTGTGTATTGGAATAAATGGTTTCTTCCTTCTTTCTTTCTAAAAATAAAATGTTCCGTGTTCTCAACTAAAAACTACCGCTATCCGCATTCATATATTTTGAAAATAAAAAACTATAATAAATATAAAATATAGGTACTTAATCATTGTAATTTTGAAACATTTTTTTATGTAATTTATTTAATTATAAATTTATCATTTATGTATCAAATGAATTTTTACAATAATATAAAAAAATATCATAAACAAGAATTTATATTAAAATTAAAATTAAAACCTGACAGCTAATTTATGTAGCCAACGTCACTAACACCACTACCATAATAATTCAGATGATTGCAATGTCACCTCATAAATAAAAATCGGTTCAGCGGTTTATACTGCAGGGCCGGACGTGCCAAAGAAATATTATACATAAATACACTCGAAAAACATAGCCCTCTTTCTTCAGTAGTCGGGGAAAATTTTGGGAAAATTTTCAATATCTGGTAACATAACACCCACACAGAAGCACCGTGTACGTACAGTGCAGCGGCGAAATGACAGCACACATAGCTTTATGGAAATGACGATAAATTATTCGGTTTAGTTCGGCAACGCTCCATCTGTCTTTTATTTTGTAATCTAAGATTAATAGGTACATGAGTTAAGATGTATTTATGTAATATTTTATCACACAAATATTTTATTCACATTAAATTCTGTTTAAATTATATTTCCTTTGGTTTCTTGGAGCGAAAATTATTATGAAATAGCGGTTCAAGGCGAGACTGGATAATCTTAAGGCTTAGTCTACATCCACCTCGTCTTTGTCTGCAATTTGTTGTGCTTTTTGAACTTTTTGATAATAAAAAGTTAATATATTTTCAGATGTATGTGTACTCTATGTGTAGATGTAGATATACGCAGTAGTTGTATTTTAAACAAAAGTATTTTGAGTAGGTATACATTGTGTTTTAAGAGTTTATAAAAATATAGAATTGAAATATTATAAAATAAAAGTTTGTATGTTTCAGTTTTTACACTGGTATTTTGCAAACGTTATCCCGTAAATTGTTTTAAAATATTATTAAATGAAATGATTGTCTACTTAATATTCGATTGTGCATGGTAGATAAATTAAATTGCTTAGAATCAATTACCACTATCAAACTTACCTACTTCTTTCTGTTTTCTCTTTATAATAGGTACCTTTTATATATCTACCAACATTTAGAAATATTTGCGATATAATTTAATGAACAGAAACGAAAAGAACGTTGAGAGTTAACTAACAAAAGTTAAATCTTTTCTACATGCGTTAAAAAGTAAATTAACATGTTCTTTAATACATTTGAAATCCTGTGGAAAACCCAGTAATTTCTCACAGAATTCCCTGAACACGTAAAGTAGGACAGGCTCATAAAACATATTTTTTACCTTCAAAAACTTAGGTGTAGATAATTAGTATTCCAAAACCTAAATACGGTGCTCATCAAAAAACCCGCGTAAGTTGTTTTGCTTCATTTTTATTACATCACTCCAGAAGGTTTTCGGGTCAAGGGCCCTCACTGTCCATATGACGAGCGAATCTTTTTGCTCAACTTGTGGCCTTTTACAACTAGCCAGCTGGAGTACACTCTTGTGAAGGATTCGGTGAAATGTTTTAGAGTTGCACACTCACTTGAGGCTGTCTAAATGTATAGAGTAGATCGTACGAGCATATGATTATCGATTATTACGAAAAACAACGAAATAGTAGGTACGTTGTTTCACATTTTTGTAAGTGTTTAAAGGCAAGGAAAAGAGTCGTCGATCGTGGATTTGTTCTAAGAATTAAAATACCTCTAATATTTGCGGCTTTTAAATGAGCATAAAATTGATTTGACACGATTTTAATAGCTCAGTTTTTTATAGACAACTAGCTGCGCTTCGCGGTTTCACCCGCGTGGCTCTGCTCTTGTTAGTCTTAGCGTAATGATATAATATATAATATATAGCCTATAGCCTTCCTCAATAAATGGGCTATATAACACCGAAAGAATTTTTCAAATCGGACCAGTAGTTCCTGAGATTAGCGCGTTCAAACAAACAAACTCTTCTGCTTTATAATATTAGTATAGATTGATGACATATTTTAACAGTTGATATTGAGATATCTAAAGTGTGGCTTAATACCCCACGAAGGCACGGGATTTCACACATTATTGCAAAATGATATTCCAATTTAATACCGCGAAGGTTTCCGGTAACATCTGTTGGTGATATTTGATTCACTGTCACTTATTCACTTTTCTAAATACAATTATATAGGTATACATAATATTATGTAACATGCAAATAGTAATTATAATTGCTTATTACTCTTTACAACTATACCTATTCTCTTTCAATAACCTATAGTTACCTAATTATTATTTTACAAATTCTCTATAAGTAGATAACAAATATAACCAACTCAGCATATCTGTTGTGTTTTTATAAATTTAAAGTGAGAAGTAGTTAGAGTATAATAAATGTCTATGCCAAATATCATCTAAATCAGCCCAGCCGTTTTTGAATGAATTCGTAAGCTTATTTCTATAAACATCTTAGTTTTTAATGTAAAAAGGTAACAAAATTAAGATGTAGTAATAATATTTATTTATTTATTTACACTTTATTGTGCTGGCATACAAGTAAATCCTTAA
This sequence comes from Colias behrii, assembly GCA_029959065.1. Taxonomy (NCBI): domain Eukaryota; kingdom Metazoa; phylum Arthropoda; class Insecta; order Lepidoptera; family Pieridae; genus Colias; species Colias behrii. Next base: position 11,734,127 of record JARWMC010000009.1, on the reverse strand, counting down.
AATAAAAACTTATAACTAGTCCAGCACAGAAGGCGGCCTTATCACTTAAGAATGATCTCTTCCAGGCAACCCACTATGTGGAGTAATAGTATAAAGGAGGAGGAAAGTAAGAAGTACAAAATACGTAAATTATAAATATAATAATAGTATGATGTCCAGATACAATCCATCCATCCAGATACATCTATTAAAATGATAACTTCATTTTCAGACATTTCATGAAATATTCGGAGATCCTTCGCAGTCCGTGAATAGATTTTATCCGTGTTTAATTATTTAATTAAATTATACTCAAGCTAATTATAACTTCATAGCTACAGAACATTTGTAAATACTGGATTCCGAGTTCTCGTTTATAATATTATAATGACTATTCCCGCCCGCGACTTCCTCCACGTAATTTTCTTTTTGCTAAAATTCAATAAATGCAAAAAAATACTAATGAACTTCATTTTGTTACAAATAACCTATCTTACACGAAACACGAAATTTAAATCAACTACTTAGTACAAATAAAAAAAGACGTGTGGCACTCGGGGACTGCCGCGGTAAAGCTATTGCATAGCATGCCTTCAAGCCACACCTCCGTTTCCGTCTGAGTGGGGAGCGTGAGGTTTTTTCGTTACGGAATTTCTCGATTCGGTCCCCGCGCTCAAGGCCCGCGATAGAAGCTATGCAATAGCTTAAAAAAAGACGTGTGGCACTCGGGGACTGCCGCGGTAAAGCTATGCCTTCAAGCCACACCTCCGCGCCCGTCGGAGTGGGGAGCGTGAGGTTTTTCGTTACGCAATTTCTGGATCCACGCTCAAGGCCCGCGATAGAAGCTATGCAATAGCTTAAAAATAAGCAGTTTTACGACGTGATCGATAAACAACTGAACTCAATTTTTACCTAAGAAACCTCGATAAAACCCATGTGCGCTTAAATGGAAAAATTTATCCGCCTTTTGATCAACTTAGAACTAATTAAAGTAGAAAATATGCATTTGTACTGGCTTCACCAATCGCCAAAAAATATGTTAATCGATAACGATGTTCATGATATTTTAAATCTCAAGTGTCTGCTAATCTTGTATCCTTTCACCTATACCTATTTCCTATTTATATACTCTTTTACTATTTTCTTTTCGTAACAAATAAATATTCCAATCTTTTCTCTCTAAGTTATATAGATTTGACTAGCTGGGCCCCGCAGTTTTATCTGCATTGCTCCGCTGTTACTGGTCTTACCGTGAGGATATACAGTCTGTAGCGACGACAAGCCAATTTACGAGTTATATAACCATCCTGGATAAATGGACTATTTAACAGTAAAATATCCTTTCAAATCTGGCCCGTGGTTTCTGAGATTACACGTTCAAGCAAACAGACAAACTCTTCAGCATTCTTCATTGTCCAAAAAAAAAAAAATAATAATAATAAAGGCGTAGGGATGTGACGACCCCATCGCCCACGGTTGGAATATCTATTGTCTACGTGACAACAGATATTCCACCCGTGCAATCAACCCGCAGGACACCTTGTGGCGGGGTGTCGGGGAGTAGCGACACCGCGGGAACCGAGTGCTCCCGGGGGAGGCCCCTGTCTTCATCTACGGCTTGCCTTCACCGGCCGGTCGGAGTGAAGCCTGACGAGGACAGGACCCCCACCTCTGGCTTGCCTTAACCGGCCGGCCAGAGTGGAGTCGCGAGAGCTTTTAGCTCGAAGGGTGGATGCGAATCGTAAGTGGCGAGTGGGCACGTGATGCTGGACCCTCAGGGAGCGCGTGATCGTAGTTTAAAGTCCAGGGACGCCTCTCCACCCTTAGCTGCTCGCAATATGTTGCCCCCTTGTCGCACTATTGCAGCGACTTATTTCGGGGGCCCATACAGTGAGAGGGCGAGTCACCACCTGCCAACATATTTTTACTTTCTTTTAGTAGAAAGGCAGGTGCCATAGTTTCCAATAGTCCCCAAATACCGGCCCATTTAACATCCCACTCCATAGCCCAGTTTATTTTGTTTTTCCATATCTCGAAATAGTCCTACATCGGCCGCGGACTGCCTAGGACTGTATCTCTATAGTGCAGTCATGGGCAGGCTGCGGCTGGTGTCCCACAACACAGTAAAGTTCTCTAAAGGGCCTCTGCGTGTTGGATCCGTGTCCCCACGTAAGCCTTCCAAAGGACCGGGTACCTTCCTTATGATGGTACCCGAGTATTATGGAATGAGATACACATAATAATAATTTTTTCCACTTTATCATTGTTATAATTAATGTAAAACTACTGTCACATTAATTGTCTTATTACTGGTATTCCTTCTTATTGGCGTATTGTTTTGTTAAAGTTAATTATAAATATTGTAATACAAATAGCTGTAAGGAATCTATGTATGTAAAAATAAAATAAAATAAATAAATAAAATAAAATAAATTCTAATATTAGCATAGTTTTCAAGACGAAGAAGGTAAAACTCACAAAACCACAGCAAAACCACTTGCCGTTCCAAGCTTAAGGCCGTGCACGCGGTCCGTGCGCTGTTTGGCTCAAATATGTGATTTTTCAAACCAGATTGTCCATCAACCACTTATCTTACAAACATATGAATTACTAATAATTTTAGGAAATGTTATTGTCTATGTTGTTAGTTAAGAGTTTTTTTCAATTAATACAGTATTTGTGAATACCATCAAGATAACTGAGCCGATGATCACTTGATTTCACTTTTAGTGTCAATTTCGAAGCTAAAAATATCTGAAATTGCTGACAGATCTAACAAACAATTTTTTTTAACTCACTGCAAAAATCCTTATTAAAATAGTTAAAAGATTTTTTTTATTTTGGACTCCTAACTTACGAAAATAAAATCCGAACAATGTGAATTTTTTTAGAAATTATAGTCGACAAAATGATTATTTTCACCAAGATATTTGACTTAATTGAATATAATTTATACATATTGCAATAAAAGAATGTCTTCTTTATAAGATAAAATTTAAAAAATCAACTAAGGTATAACGCGAATCATGTAAAAAGAACGCTGGATGAAAGTGATTTGGCATGTATCGAGTTTAGCACGAAAGTTATTTGCTGCTTATTTTATTGTTGAAGTAAGCTCTCGAGTCGTGGCTTCGCAACTACATATTTGTTATTCTTATACCACCTCATAACACCAAATAGACCAATAAATCGCCAATGCGCAGCTTAACCATCAGCGTTCTTTTTACATGGCCCGACCTATACCTCTATTATTTTTCTAAAATTTTTTTAAAAGTACATACTATAAAACACTGCGCGCGACCCGATTCAAATCAGTCGGCAGTGAGCCTTTCCAGAGAGAGGACATGTTGCTGGGCGCTCTCCTGTGGACCTATGCTGTTCATAGTAAAAGTATAGCGCAAGCCGCGATCTATCGTAATAGATCGCGGGGATTTTGACTTGCGTTAAATTGAATAAGCGCTCTTAACAACAAACAATATTTATAATTGAAACACGTTACGCCCTGCATTCTTAATGCCATAAACGGTCAAACTCAGCATTTTGTGAATAATAAAGCAGTTTAATGCGAAAACTTTGGAGGAATATTATTTTTCCTTGCCTCGAAGTTGGGAACTCCGATTAAATTCGGTTTACGTGTCAGAAGTACTTTCGTAACGGCATGTTTCGTAATTTGACTGGGAATTTTACATGTAAACGCTTTTCAGTGGATTGCTGCAATGCTTTTACTTTTAATATTTTGTTGTAAAGTTATATAATGTTTGTGTTTGCTCCTGGGGGTATTTTGTGAAATTTAAATTTTCGGGTCATAATTTTGTCTAGATATATTGCTTTCTATATAAATGGTAGCTTTAGCCTTAAAATTACGGCATACTTTTACATTATGCGTTATTTACATTATGATTGCAATAACCAGCCATTCAATTTACGGCGTAAACTGTTTGGAATTAAGAGGTCCTAATACGGCCCCTGTTACCATAATAAAATATTCAATTAACAATAGTTCATCTTTAGTTAGAGTTAATACAGATATAATTCACACTTTTCTCTATCTGTATCTGAACCGAATATTTTTGATCATCCATTATTAATATTATTTGTTTACCTATTATTTCACTTGCGACTCATGAGGTCAACATTCACTACACGCAATTGTACCAAGCAGACTAACTGTTTTCTAAAGGAACTAACATTAAAAAGACGTGGATACATCGGTCGCGAAAGATTTATAAGGATTCCTGCTTATGGAATATCCTAGAAACCTTTTTAAGTCAAGTTTAGTGTAGAGGATTAGTCTGGGATTTAACCCTTTGCTTATATTAAGATAACCGACCCTAACGTATTATAAGCGTCAAGTGATTAATTATTGTAGAATACAGTTTTAATTTGTACTATCTTATGTAAACTAGTAACTACAGAAAGTTTTCTTTCAGCCATTTCTCTTTACATGACTAACGGTCGACATTATCAGTTTTTCTCATACATCTTCAGTGTACATAAAAGTTAAATTAGCTGACGCCTGCACTTATGTTTGCGTCAAATAATGCCATAGAGTGTTTATAATAACAAAGAGGAAAAAAATAAAACACACATTCGACATATAATTTGTATTAAATCAACAATATCTTAGTCTTTACATTCTTTGGTATAATTAGCAGCTCGTTTAGGTACAGTACTATTAAATTCACAATCCATTTCGAATTGGTTACAACTATGTTACATCTTTATAAAATATGTTACAATAAGTACATATCCTGAGAGAGAACCGCATCTTCAAAGTCTAGCTGATGTTAAGGCCTATTTAAACCGGAGCGTTATCCGCTACGTTATGTAGTATATTACTTAGATAAACTAATCGCGTACCCATCGGGAAACCGCTACCCACGGCAGTAGCAGATACCTTCCAGTTTGAATAAGCCTTTATTCTTCTTAATTCTACAACAATATCCGAACCACGCCACTGAAAGCCACTCGAAAGAGCACAGTGGAGTCTTTCTAGTGGGAGTTCGACATAATTCATTTCCCCAGGAGCCTTATGTATGCGTAAATGCATTGCCCAAAAAATGAATCGCTACAATTGCTTTTGTCTTTAATAAGGAACTAATGGTTATATTAAACTTAGCTGACTTGATAGATAATGTGCTGTCTTCACGCGTTATGTCGGACGCATGGAAGTAGGCAGATTATTTTATTACGTCATCTTCGCTATTTCTTTTCATTAATTTAAACATCATTACAAAGAAAGTAAACTTACCTATTCAACAAGTGTATTTACATATCATTTACACAATATTTACGACATTTGCACCGTTTTAAACTAAAATTAATATGCCTAAATATTGGTTACACCACAATTACCTAATTTCTTATGTTCCTCAACACATCAAATCAAATAAACATATTTACAATAATTGGTTATTCATTATATTGGTAATTAATATCTCATTTCATTTTACCATGTTTTATTACAAATTCCGAGTACCAATAAATTACATGAACATCTCAGAAATTCTCATAAATTTTTAAACTAAATTGAGTTACTTCTTAACCTAATAAATCAATTCAATTGGAATTATATTTCAACTCCTGCTTGTGGCATCAAATATCGTTCAAAATGCAATCCATACATAACGGTAATTGTAAAATTTGCATAGCTTAGCTCTGCTTCCTTAGTATAGCACCGTCACAGAGCGGCCATTTTGAGACGAGACATGAAAGGAAAAGTTACAAAACACCTCGGATTTTTAATGGACAAACGCTGTTAGGCATCACGGCCTATACAAAACAATTACAGTTAAAATATTCTAGTTAGCAACGCTTTTAAAAGGTTCCGTTGCCATTAGTAATTAGCGTCCGTAATTATAAGTGGAAGGAGTATAATTTTGTTCAGTTCTCATTTATTTATGTACGAAGTGAGAATATACGTTTCTCTATTCCTCGTTCTTCTTAATTCTAAAATGGATTTCTTTAGAATTGTGTCTCATTTCGAAATAATATAGAATAGTCAGTTCCAAGATTGTTTCTATGATTCCACAATAAAATGTTCTTTGAATATCATTATGATTACTGCTGATTTTTCGTTGTTTAATTCTTTATCATTATTGGCATGTACATTTCCTACAGCGGTTTTCTCTCAGGATATATAAGACACAGCTATACTCTATGTATTGTTAGCCCACACGATGATACATAGTAGAATTAAAATTTGGCACACTTGCAATTTGGCTCCGGATCCCGGCGAGGTTACTGAAAAAACACATTATTTTAGTATACATTCAATTTAAAATCAATTGCCAAGGGAGATGGTTGAAAAATTATGACTTGGTGAAGTTGTTTGCCATATTTGAGAGCAGATTGTTTTAATAAAAGAAGAGGGAAATTTTCTGAAGATTTTGGAGCGCATTTGGAACTTGAGATGGTATTTATTGTAACTATAGTATTGTAGTTTCTAAATAGTTTTTTTAAATATTTCGTTCGTTAAACTTCCAAAAAAGTTACTTCTCATTTAGGCTACTTAATTATATATTTAACATTCAAATTTTTCAATTCAGAAATATGTAGATCATTATCACAAAGAATTAACCAATTTAGTAATATCAAAGAAACATCCTTACGCAAACTCATCTAAAAATAGTAGAGAAAACTGCTCAAGTATCATTACTATGTATAACCTTTAACCATACGAAATAGGCACTTAACGGAATGTGAATCGCAACATATGAATTCCCAGTACACCGCACAATAATATGATACACGTTCATAATAATCAGGAAAGCAGAGCAATAAGATTAGCAAAGAGGTCATTGAGAGCGTGCGTTATGACCTGTGGGATCATTTGCGAAGACAATTTCCTGTGGCACAGAGGGACTCTGTTCTTATATTTAGATTCTTCTCAACTGTCGGTGTTATTGATCGTAAGTTTAACAATGTTAAGGAACCAGGAAATATAGTAAAATAAATTTAAGTCAGCAGTTATGTCTATAGGATTTTTAAGGTAATTATAAACTTTTCCATCAACGTAGAATTTGAATAAAATTACAACCGTATTAATTGAGTTATCTTTGAAGTGAGTAGTAGATGTCTTGAAATGCTTAAAACTATTATTAGGAATTACTAACTTAGTTTTGCTAAAATTGCTCCAGAAGTTCCGACAATTTTCTCCGTAGTTATAATTAATTAAGACTATAATTTTGCTTAAACGTCATAGTTGGTGGATGTTACTTAAACATTATAACGCACAAAGTCGACTAGCCAGGTTTTACAGTCTGACCAATTCATGACCAATTTCAATCATTTACCTTCATGTCTTATTTCAGTATGAGAAAGTGATGTCGCTAGACAACCACTGTGTCAATTTTCCACATACTGCTTTATAATATGAAGGTAGGACAGTTTTATTTTATTGAAACCAGAGTTAACCACAACCTCGACCAATGGTAAGCTAAAATTCCTTAGATGGCATACACTTCCCTAGAAGTTACCCGTTCACTATACGCTTTAAAAGAAAACCTGTATGGCGCTGTCATGTTTCCAGAATAGAAATAATGCTGCTTTAAGATCGGGGGCAGGATAATAATACTCACCTCTTTCTATCTTAGGGTCACTATTAGCAGAGTACAACGCGACAGCAGCGTTGTCTCTATACAGGTCTCCGACTTTCGCTTCACATCGGAGTATGGGCGCTCCTCTCTCATAGTGCGCTGGCCAGAGGTGCACCTGCACGAACAGTTCTGATAGGAACAGCCCTTCTGGTGCTGGTTGTGCACTGTGAAGACCTGGCGTTACCTGGTGAGCAGATAAATAATTGTATGGAGATGTTATTTGAACATTGTATTAACAATTATTCGAATAAAATTATTATACTCAGTAACGTCTTTGACAGTAATGCCTACGTAGGTAGGTCATTTTGGTATAATAGTCGGAATTGATAAATGAATTTAAGCATTTTATGTCGAGATGCTAGCAGCTAGATGATTAATGCTATACTTACTATATTTTAAATTTATCATAGTATCATAGTTATTTGAATTGCCAATTTGTCCTAGATTGCTAATAAGGTACAAAGTTATACCTCACAACGTGATCATTAATAAATTAAAAGAAAATATTAAAATGGCTTCACAAGTCAACTTTGAAATTAATTAACATAAATCTTCAACATTTAACGCTTTGTGAATTTGTAATAACGATTCAAAAGATTGGAAAAGCATACTTTTGCTAAGATATTAAAGTGTTTGATTGAATAATGTTTATGGAATGATTTCTCGGAAATGTAATGGAAAAATAAGGTAGAGACAAACATTATGACGTATTATAGTCTATTGGTTATTCAGTACACATAATGATTCTTATTTGTAGAAATCATATTTTTATGTAACTACGTAATAAAATAAATTTAATTCTCGGGGGAGCCTCAACCCCTAGAGAACGCGTCCCCAGGTGGCGGATAGGATAGCCCTTCAGGTACTATAACAAGTATTTGAAGGGTAGGAGTTAAGATACAACTCCCGCGGACCAAGAGGCCGGAGATGAACACTTCGTTACCAAATCCCTACTGCGAGCTACTTTGACATAATCGGAGGACAGGTCGTAGTAGTGCTGTGTACTTGGGTTGGAGTATACAGTAGAGATGGCGGCGGAAAAGCCCTATACTGGGCCAACGGCGGCGCTCACATCTTGATATATATGACAACCTTGGCGTCAGGTGGCAACCGGCCGTAAAATTCAAGCCAATCATTTTCTCCTCAAATCATGAAAAGTAAAAATTCAAGAAAGGGCACTTCTGCTAGGGCGTTCCCCCGAAGCGACGATAAAGTGAGTTTATGTGATATGGATGCGAATAAAGAAGAATATACTAGGGGGTCCCCCGGAAGCGACAAGCAAGTAGAAATAAAAACGGACAATAAACCGACAACCCAATGTAAAATAAGATTGGCTACTTGGAATCTAGGTTCCCTTACTGGAAGATGTCAAGAACTGGCTAAGGTTTTGCAAAGAAGAGATATAAACGCATGCTGTATACAAGAGACGAAATGGAAAGGCTCCAAATCCAGAGATATTGGGTTAGGTTACCAACTGATTTATCATGGCATTAAGAACTCCCAGAATGGTGTGGGTATAGTTCTAGACTGTAATCTTAAGCAACGTATAATAAAAGTGGATAGAAAAAGCGACCGTCTAATTGCTGTAAAACTCGCCATGGACAATCAAACACCTTTAAATATAATTTCCGCATATGCACCCCAATCCGGATGTACAGAATTAGAAAAATCTCTTTTCTGGGAAGATTTCGATGATCTCATGAGTTTAATACCAGAACATGAATCAAAGTACATAGGCGGAGATCTTAACGGGCACATTGGTGAAAAGGCCGTAGATTATCGGGAAGTTCATGGTGGCTATGGTTATGGTTCTGTAAATAGAGAGGGAATATCTACTCTGGATTTTTGCTCTAGGCATGGTTTAGCTATTGTTAACACTTGGTTTAAAAAGAAAGATGAACATCTAATAACTTATAAAAGCTCTGGAAATAACACCCAAATTGATTACATTCTCTGTCAAAAGTCTGCTCTAAAAAGCTTTAAAGATTGCAAAGTAATCCCGGGAGAGGCACTGACTTCACAACATCGGCTTCTGGTATCTAAATTTATACTGCCCAAAAATATAAAGATCAATTATGATAGAACACCTAGAATCAAATGGCGCCAACTATACTCTGATAAAGGTAAACAGCTCATTACATCTATTATTGAATATTTAGAAAACGATCTGGCTTTAAATTACAACAATAATACAAACCTAATGTGGGCAAATTTCGAAAAGTTTTGCAAGGAAGAAGCCTCGAAGCATTTGGGAATATCGAAAGGTGGAATTAGTATCAATAAAGATCCTACGTGGTGGAATGACAATGTCAAGGAGACAATAAGAGCTAAAAGAGAGCTTTTTAAGCTTTGGCAACTGACAAAATTGGAAGAAGACCACAGTGAATACAAAAAAGCTAAAAAAGCTGCGAAGCGGGCTGTTTCTCAGTCAAGGACAAACGCTAATGAGGTACTCTATCAAAGACTGGAAGACGCAAAAACAGATGTTGAGGTTTTCAAAATAGCAAAACAACGACACAAGGCGACGTTAGACTTTAAAGTAAATAAATACATCCAAAACGAAGAGGGACAGTTGTTAACATCTAACGAAGATATCAGTAATAGATGGAAGCAATACTTCGAAGACCTTTTAAACGAAGAATTTCCTAGTGAACCCTTACCGGAAATCATCCCAACATTCGGACTTATCCACGAAGTAACGCTAGAGGAAGTCAAGCAGGTTGTTATAAAAATGAAAAACCACAAAGCCGTTGGCCCTGACGAGATACCTGCAGACCTCTGGAAGAAAATTGGACCCCTAGGCTATGAATGGCTAGCGCGCCTTTTTAACACCATATTGTATACACATACTATCCCTGATTCATGGCGACAAAGTTTCCTGGTACCTATTTACAAAAATAAAGGTGACGTCAGAGTATGCAATAATTATAGGGCCACTTTAAAAATATGGGAAAGAATTTTAAATTACCGTCTTTTAGCATTAATTAATATATCCGAAAATCAATTTGGTTTCACTGCAACAAAATCAACAAATGACTCTATTCAAACTGTTCGAATTCTTATGGAAAAATATCGATCTAACCGAGAAGACTTACATCTTATCTTCATCGATTTGGAAAAAGCGTTTGATCGTGTTCCTAGAAAATTGGTATGGCAAGCCATGAGAGCGCAAGGAGTACCAGAGATGTTTGTAAAAGTCATTCAAGATATGTATAATGGCGTAAGTACAAAAATAAAAAGTGCGGCTGGGTTCAGTAAACCTTGTAAGGTAAACGTTGGAGTCCATCAGGGATCGGCCCTAAGCCCACTTCTGTTTAACCTCATAATGGATCTTCTAACCAAAGACATTCAGCCACCTCTGCCCTGGTGCCTTATGTATGCGGACGATATTGTACTGCTCGATCATTGTGCACAAAGTCTGCAAATAACATTGGAATCGTGGAGGCACGCTCTAGAAGCTAATGGATTGCGCATAAGCAGAAATGAAACAGAGTACATGGAATGCATTTATAACCCTAACACAAGGCATAGTAGCAATATAATTCTTCAAGGAGAACCACTTCCCAAGGTATCACAATTTAAATATCTGGGGTCCATGATATCATCGGATGCCAATATTGATGCTGACGTTACACATCGAATCAATGTGGCTTGGCAGAAATGGAGGAGTTTGACGGGAGTATTATGTGATCCAAAGATGCCAATAAAGACTAAAGGAAAAGTCTACAAGACCGCAGTTAGACAGGCTCTTATGTATGGCTCTGAGTGCTGGGCAATCAAAAAAGCTCAAGAGCAGAGAGTACATGTAAATGAAATGAAAATGCTTAAATGGGCGGCCGGCGTAACTAGACTTGATAAAGTGCGCAATGAGTACATCAGAGAAAGTTTCAAGGTCGCTCCCATCTCAGAGAAACTTACCGAACAGCGTCTAAGATGGTATGGACACGTAATGAGGCGTGAAGAAAACCACGTAGTAAGGATGGCACTAAACTTGCCAAATAGAAGAAGGGGTCTAGGACGTCCCCCCGCCACTTGGTGGTCTACCATATCAAAAGACTTGGAGAGAGCCCAATTGAATAAACAGACAACCCAGGATAGACCATCCTGGCGCATGAGAACGAGGAGAGCCGACCCCAAATAAAGGGATAAGGCAAAGGAAGAAGAAGAAGTAATAAAATAAATGTGTAAAAGTTTGTTTAACGGTGCATTTAGACCAAACGAACATAAAGCTAGAGCTAGAGCAAGAGCAGTCTTTCGTGATCTTTTAGTGTAGGTAAACGAAAACTCGTATTCAGTGTTGTTCAGTATTAGAACATCACATATAATATTTTCGAACGCACTGAGAACAATGAAAGAATGCTCTACGCCTGTTTACACTAAAATAATTTGACATAGTGGGGTTAGAATGAGCAAGGAATGAGCATTCGCTCGTTTGATTTAAATGCACCGTAAGAAAATTAAACTTACAAACTGCCTGAACGGTTTAAAAAATAACGAAATGTAACTATAAGATAGAAACAATTTACATTTAAAGTCTATTAAGTTCCATGAAAATACTGACCCGGAACTTCAACATTCATAATATTATTATGATAACAAGATCATATAAAATTGATAATAACGTGATTACATAAACTTTGGACAAGTCTAGGTATATTTTATTACAAACATTATCCCTTTGAAGGAACGTATGATTGCCCGAAAATTTGTAAATTGGCCCAATCAAATATTCTGTTTATGGAAATAAATTGGAACATTAGGAAAGGTATATTTCGTTATTCGGGTCGAGTTTGTAACCTAACGTTGTTTGTTATTGTTTTAGTATTTATTGCGTATTTGGAAAAGCTTTATGAACTTTTCGGCTCGGACCAGAATAATAACTTTATTTCGTATTGAATTATGATGTAGGTATAAAAGAGAATACCGGAATAAGCTTGTGTTTATAATCGTACATAATTGAATTCCTTTTAAATAAGGTTTACAAAGGTTTAGTTGGCAATGTGTGGCAGGGAATATGTTGTTTACGTTACAATATTTGGTTGAACGCGCTAATTTCAGGAACTACGTGTACGATTAAAAAAAAGTATCAGTGTTAGATAGCTCATTTATCCAGAAAGGATATAGGCTTTAAATCATCACGGTCAGACCAATAGAAGCGGGGCAATGCGGGTAAAACCGCGGCACAGTTAGTTCGTTTATATTTTGTTACATAATATGTATTCTTGTTATTCAATATAATTGTCTTTATATTAATACACAATAGCACCTTTACATTTTGTAATGTTACTGTAGTGATAAAATATCTTTGTTTTTCCATTACAATGCAGATTTATCGAATGTATGTTTCATCGCGATACGTGCAGTGGAAAACAAATGGGAGTCGTTAGAATGAGATCGGTATTTATCCATCAGGCGACATAAAAGAAAAAAAATATTTTAAATAAAAAGTACAATTGTTTTTATATATTTTTTACTAAGTAGGTAGGTACCTACATCATTACCGAGAGAAATTAATACCTAAGGAGCAGTCATTTTTTATTTTGTTGAAGAGCAAAGCGCTAGCAATGCATTCATTAAAATTAAACTTATGTAAATAAATAAAACAGAAGATTTAAGACATTCTTAACGTAGATAAAGTCACATACGTAATCTAGTCAACAATATATCCGAAGTTAAAAGCAAACTGAAGTCCGGATCTTTATTGGCTTTCTATCTCTTTCAGAATAACTAAAAATGAGCATGCATTGCAAATATACTGATATCATTTCTTTTGGTTAAGTTTATTATTAGACAAGAAGAAAATAATTATATTTATTTATTTATTTATAGACGAGACCGAGACATTTTTTTTCTTCGTCTCCACCGGGAATCGAACCCAGGACCCCACGGTGCTACGCTCACGTGTCAACCACTGTACCAAGGAGGCGGTAATTATTATAGGTACCTACTTAATTCCTGTTATTTTAATAAAAACTTTGATTTGCAATGGTTACAGCTTATATACATTATATTAATTAGCCCGTACCTAATTAAATTATAATTATAACATAATATTGTTATAGTATTTAATTTAGTTGTGCTTGGATGGATTAAAAACAATTTATTACAATATAATATAATATTTGATACTCGGAATGCCTAGTTTGTAACTGTAGCAAGGTCACATAATTCCGTAACATAGATAGTCCTCCAAATAATAAATTAAACGACATCTTCAATCTATTACTAATATTATAAAGCTGAAGAGTTTGTTTGTTTGACCGCGCTAATCTCAGGAATTACTGGTCCGATTTGAAAAAATTATTTCAATTAGATAGCCCATTTATCGAAGAAGGCTATAGGGTATATAATATCATCTCGCTAAGACCAATAGGAGCCGCAACCGCGAGGACACAGCTAGTAAATCTTAATACTATTATAAAGACGAAAGTTTGTAAGTATGGATGTATGGATGTATGGATGTATGGATGTATGGATGTTTGTTACTCTTTCACGTAAAAACTACTGAACCGATTACAATGAAATTTAGCACACATATAGAGGGTAACTTGGATTAACACATAGGATAGGTTTTATCCCGGAAATCCCACGGGAACGGGAACTATGCGGGTTTTCCTTTGAAAACGCGGGCGAAGCCGCGGGCGGAAATCTAGTTATACAATAAAAACATCTCAATTCATGAAACTTTGTTCGTAAATCGAAATAAAACAACGCGACCATCAACCTGCATAAATTCATAAACTTATAATTTCCACCAGTTTATTTGGTTCATTTGCATTTTGACGCATTCCACCAAAACTTGCATAATTGACTTAACTAAAACTTATTCTATGCTAACATTTAATTACCTCAGTTTTGCAGAAACTAAGTTCAATTGAAGTTATTCGAAACCGTAACTAATTCGTATATAAGCATGATTGCTGAAATTTCTAGGAATATTGGATTTTTAAGGATTCTTTCATCAAAATTATGTGATTGTAACCTTTAGTGGTATTATTTTAAAAGTCATATTTGCATGACAGTATATTTATTTCATGTTCTATTTGATCATTACCCTGTTATTAATTAGATCTTAATATAAACGTGAAAGTTTATGATGAGGGATGGATCTGTGTATGTTTGTTCTTATTTCACGGGAAAACGATTAAACTGATTTTGATTTTCAGCGATGTAGCTTATATAGCAAAATAATACAAAGCTCTAGATATAGTACCTAAGCTTTTAGTCGATGCCTCGGACACATTTAGTCATTTAGAAAATAATCAGTGAGGCGCAGATTCATTTTTTATATTCTATTGTAGTGTTCTAACTTACGTATTAATTTATTTGATTATCTTCCTATGAGACTTTACCTGCTTTCTAGATAAAATTCCATACATATTTTTATTATAAATCACTCGTAAAAATAACTCCTTTATCACTTGCTTTTAACAACTTTTGTAAAATATTTCAGAAATATAAAATTACCAAATTAAATCTTGTTTGATTTTGACGTACGTAATTCTTAGATAGGGAGGCGAGGTAGTTTGGCGTGTACGGATTTTCAAAAATGTTAAAAAAAAACAGTTACTTGGGCATTCTCGAGCGCGTCAGATATTCATACTATGTATGCCCCAAGTGCCTCTGATAACAACGGTATACTAATCTGCCGGTTTGCGTGGTGGGACTAGGCATATAAATTCGTCAAAAATGCACAAAAAAAAATTTACTCGGGCGCGTCAGATTTTCGGAAGGGGTGTTAAGTAGGCCCCAAGGAAGCTCCCCTTAAAAAAACTGACGATTACGGCGTGACGATAAGTTACGATGAATTTTTGAAAATGCAAAAAAAAAGAAGTCCTTTTGAAATACTCGAGCGCGTCAGATTTTCATAGGGGAGGTTAATGTCGGTATCCTGAAAGCATATTTTCTTAATCTGACAAAAATGTTGGTGGGTTCTCTTAATCTGACCGAAAAAGGTTTTTGGGTTTCTTTTTTTTAATCATCGTTATTTCATATCAATTTTTCTTAACACCCTCAGTTTTCGAGATATACTCAAAAAACCGGGAGTTTGAGTTTTTATGGTGCTTCAAGTCAAAAAATTTTAACTTTGGACAAAAACGAAAAGAGACCTTTTTTT
Source organism: Colias behrii (assembly GCA_029959065.1). Taxonomy (NCBI): domain Eukaryota; kingdom Metazoa; phylum Arthropoda; class Insecta; order Lepidoptera; family Pieridae; genus Colias; species Colias behrii. The sequence continues at coordinate 11,718,434 of JARWMC010000009.1, read as the reverse complement.
GTAAAATAAAATTACCTTTTTTGTGTATTAAAACTTTTTTTTTTTTGGTAAAAGTAAAGTTCACGACTTATATGCTGCAACGAGTTTTTCGGAAGACGAAATGGCTCCTCCAGACTTCCGGTCATGCGGAAACCGGCAGATTTTGTATTTTTAGTAAGTTTTAGATTATACTCTTCAAAATAAAAATAAAAAAAATCGCGCTCGAGAATGCCGGATTCACGTTTTTTTTTACAAGTTCGCGACCCTATAACTCGGCGGCGTCAAGGACTTATCGTCAGATTAGTTAAATTTAGTCTTAAAACACTAAAATCTACCCCCAATATCTTAATCGGAGTACGGCAGTACGGAATGAGTTGTTGTTTCTTCATCTTTTTCTATAATTATATATTGATTATGTTACACGTGTAAGATATATAATCTTATAATTAACAAGCTTGATCTGGATACGCTCGAGTTGAACTGAGATAAAACAAAATAAATATAAGTTATATTATCATTCGGAATTATATTATCATCAGGAATTATTTTATTTGGTTAGTTTATTAATAGTTGCTGGTTTTTGTGTTTGGTTTTACGCGTATATTATGAGAACACATAAAATTAGAACATTTAGAAATTAAATACTTTTTAACGGATGTTAACCGCGATTTATTCGTTATTTATTACCACGGATTAAGTAATATAGTGAATAAGTCGCATTAAATCCTTTCGACAATCATTAATTTCTAGTTACTACGTTGTGTGTTTTAATAAATTTGCCATAACCCGAAATATTTTCTTTAATAATAGCGGTCCGCCCGGCTTCGACCGTGGTGCTTATATCGCATTCAGAGATGTACGCGATTGAACGAATTTGTGAAACTAGTAAAATAGTTCCTAAGTATAGCGCGTTCAAACTAACAAACTCTTCTTTATCATTAAAAATAACAAATGTCTCTATTTTCTCTATATTTGTTCTGGAATAATTGGAACAAATATACCTACCAAAATAATAGATTAAACAACAACCGAATACATGAAACCAAACCTGTTTCACATAATGATATTATGGGAAATGTAACTATACAATTTGTAATATTGGAAGAATAAAATAAAATTATTTCGTATTTTTATACTGCGTGTTTTCGGGAAATGGAATAATAAGTAGGTAGTGTTTACTGGGAATGCTATTTAAAATATATTTTCCTTGTTGAATTGTATCCCGAATCTATTGTTTTTTGGTTTATAAGTAATACGAATTTACTATTATTTGTCTTATTTTATCAACTCAACAAGGACTTTTAAACCATGTGAGATTATTATAAAGTACCAATAGCAAGTATACCGCTTGAACTCCATAACCAAATTAACTAATACTTGATTTTAAATGACAAATAGTATATTTAACTATACGTTGAACTTTTATGTTCATTCTTATTACATTCTTGTTCATGATTATTTACAATACATTTATTGTAAAGGCAAAGCAAAATAAGGAGGCGATCCATTTCTCTTAATCCTAGAGGGAATGCCCCGGGTGTATATAAAAGGTGTGTTGTATATACATACAAGGAAACAATACCGTGTTGTTTATCTATAAGTAAAAAACCACTAAAATACTTATTACATAAGTCCAATTCTTTACCATATATAATAGCTTACTGGCTGTGCTCCGCGATTTTACCCGCAGTGCTCCGCTCCTATCGGTCTTAGCGAGATATAAAGCCTATAGCCTTCCTCGATAAATGGGCTATCTAACGCAGATATAATTTTTCAAATAGGACCAGTAGTTCCTGAGATTAGCGTGTTCAAACAAACAAAAAAAAAACAAACTCTTTAGCTTTATAATATTAAAATAATAAGTATAGATATATCGCTTATTTTACAACAGCCCATTACAACCGCAAACTACAAAAAACTAGCAGGTATTTATTATAAGCGTACACACTAATTACCCCTTTCACTTTGTACAGCTTCTTTCACTAATTTACTATTAATTTTCACACGGAAACTGTTATAGCGCGAAGTAATTACGGGCCACAGTGGAAGTTTAAAGTTTTTCAGCACCTAGTAACGTTTATGCTTGCAGTTAATGAGATATGGAATTGCTTTGAAAATAAAGTAGTTAGTTGTATAGTTAGTGTAGTCGCTTATAGTTAATACTAGCAGCGCTTCGCGGTTTCACCCGAGTGGCTTTGCCCCTGTTGGTCTTAGCGTAATGATATTATAGCCTTCCTCAATAAATGGGCTATCTAACAACGAAATAATTTTTCAAATCCGACCAGTAGTTTCTGAGTAAACGCGTTCAAACAAACAAACTGTTGAAAAATTGTGACCTGTAACATTTGCTTCCAATTTAACTTATAATTTTTACTTAGATTATAATCTATCCAAGTTAGTGAATTCTGCACTGAGTTCAAAAATGTTTGTTTCGTGTGCGTCAGGAAAAATAATGTTGGTAATACTTTGTTACTTTGTATCCAATACGAAGCAAAGCCACAGATTAAATCTAGTTTCTAAAACGACACACAGCAAAGTAAACAAGTTTGTTTTCAGATCGTAAATTTACCTCATAAATAAGTTTTGCGCAGAAAGTTTTGAATTTTGATTCTTCTATCGAGTTATTTGGAGTTAGAAATCTAGAAACAGTTTTATAAGTCGGGCCAATTTATTATCGTCCAAAAACTAATTTATCTAGAAGTTTTCTGTTGTTTATGTTAAGAAAAAGTAAGATTTTATTGCAGAGTAGTTTTTACATTTATCGATAAACAACACAATGACGTCACTAAATTTTTTACGCCTGTTTTCTTATGTATAAATAAATAAATATTTCAGGACAATTTTCACACACGGCACAATCTGATCCCATACTAAGCTTTCGCTTGTGTTATGGAAACCAGATGGCTGATAAACATACATATATAATTTTTAAATAAATAATTATATGGATAATTAACACCCAGATACAGGGCAAACATCTATGTTCGTCACACAAATATTTGCCCCGGGTGGAAATCGAACCCACGACCTCTGGCTTAGAAGGCAGGGCCACTACCAACCAAGCCAACCCGTCAGTCAAATAAATTCACAATCTTTCCAAATCGTCAAATTAGTGGATTCTACTTAACTTGTTCTTTTGCAGCCGAGAGACTTAAGAGTCTCTCAAATATAATCTTGTCCGGATTACAAAATTAAGAAACGTTAAATATTTGATGGTATAAAATTTTATTCCGGGACCAGAATAATGAAAGAAGGCTCTTTAAATAATCATATTACTCCAATATTCAGTAGCTTAAAAGATTATTTATGTCTGTTCATTCAACTAAGATAAGGATACTGCTTTCCGAATCGGTGGTAAATGTTAAAAAATATGTAATGACGTTTCAAAAGTGCTTCTAAAAGAAGTCTAATTGAATAAATAAATGTTTGAGTTTGAGTTTGATAAGATGTTTATGTACTACGTAAGCTAGACGCTTGTACTGGCTCGGTTGAATCTTGAAAAAAAATTCCCATGTTCATCTATAATAATGTAGCTTTTTAATGATAAAATAATTTTAAAACGTTGGCGTAGTTTATAAAACCGCCACTTCAATACAGTGCGTGGTTAACACATGAGTGCAGAATCGAGACGTCCTGGTTCTAAGAAAATTTATCAGTGAAACAGATGATCATGCATCTGCCCACTAGGGGACACGACGTGACTTCAATTTTGTAGTAGTTTTAAGTCAAACAATAACAAAAAAACCGGCCAAGTGCGAGTCGGACTCGCGCACCGAGGGTTCCGTACAAACCTGCAAGGTTTACAAAGTTGATTTTGTTACAGCTTAAAGGTATTATAGACCTGAGTATTTGGTATGAATTTCAATTTAATACCTCTACGCGTTTATGAGGAAATGGGTAGTAAGTTTAAAATTATTAAAAAAAAATATATTATGTGATGTAACTAAAAATTTATGGTTTTCGTAATTTTTCCTTTATCTATGCTATAAGACGTTGCTTCGTACCAAATTTCAAGATTCTGAGTTCACGGGAAGCACCCTGTAGGTTTTGATTCCCTTGCAAGTGTCGAAAATTTGCGGCATAAACGGCTGTATCTTTTGATTGCGTTGGCTTCTGAAGTTTGATTTTTTCACAGCTTCAAGGGACAGTAGACCTGAGTAATTGATATAAATTTCAGCTTCATACCTCCACGCGTTCCTGAGAAAAAGGGTCTTGACAGACGGACGGACGGACAACAAAGTGATCCTATAAGGGTTCCGTTTTTTTCCTTTTGAGGTACGGAACCCTAAAAACACATCTCTTTATAATATGATTGATACTGATTTTTTAAATGCTAGCTGCGCGGTTTCACCCGCGAGGCTCCGCTCCTGTTGGACTTTGCGTGATGGCTATAGCCTCGATGGATGGGCTATCTAAGACCGAAATAATTTTTCAAATCGGACCAGTAGTTCCTGAGATTAGCGCGTTCAAACAAACAAACAATCAAACTCTTCAGCTTTATAATATTAGTATAGATTTAAATGGTTAACTTACAGGAATATCATTGATGAAGAATGTCAGTTCTGACGGTGGGCGCCCTGGACCGGACGTGCAGTTCGCTCGAAGCACATCACCTGGCATGTAGTAGTGTTGGCTTGTGTGTATCGTCGGTGATGAGGGTGGTAGCACTGGAAAATGGACTTAATGTAGAAGGTGATAAGGTATGTTGTGCAATGTCTTGTACAATTATATTCATTTTGAAAATTAGTATTTCATAAAAGTCTGTAAATCTAAGCTACCATAATATACTTAATACATATAAAATTTTCATAATTCAAAACTAATCTTTAAAATTCATGAATCATGGTTTCATTTCTGCCAAAAATACCCTAATTAATAGACAGATTATTTAAAAAATGTGGTTCTTTGAATTTTGGTTCTAAATTTTAAAATAAAAACTAAATAAAACCTATAGCAATCTATTCGGGAAATATTAAAGTCAACTTTTCCAGTTTCAGGTGTGACAGAAAGGTCCATAAGTTTCGATACAACAATTGCAAACGACTCTAACTAGTTGCAGAATGTTCTAGATACTGAATCTGCCAATATTCCGAACAAGAATAAAAGTACATCATATCTACGTACATAATATATACTACGAGTTTGATTTGCTACCAGTAATTGTTAAAGATATCAGCTTACAAATTCCATAAATCAGACAGGCCAATATCTATCTTCTGTGCATGATGATAAAGATGATTTTAACTTACCAACAACATCCATAGTGTTGGAAACGATAGACGTGGCGAAGGAAGGCGCATCGGCTGTGACCTCACAACTGAAGTTACCGGACAGACCGAAGCTAACCCTTGTTAGGACTACTTGACTCTGGTTCGATCTGGCCAACTGTGGACGAGATATATTTTATTAGTCTCCTCAATGTTATGGTTGATTTATAGATGATATTGAGAGGATGAGACATTATATTCTAGTTCAAGTAATTTGAAAATTGTTGTATGATTATCAGGTATTTAAACAAGACAAGGCATATGATCAGTTTTTATGGAGAAGCATAGATAGGTGACAAATGTTCGAGTATATTTTTTAAAATTTAGTTTGTATTGCTATAGAAATACAAATATAACTAACTAGCGGTCCGCCCCGGCTTCGCCCGTGATACATATTTACGTTTTCTCTACATAAGAACCATCCTCGTACTTCAAGGAATATAATAAAAAAAGAATTATCGAAATCTGTTCAGCCGTTCACACGTGATGCCGTGACAACGCGAAACGGGTTTCATTTTTATAAATAAAAAGGTACATGAAAAAACTTTTTATTAAATTGCATGTTATTATCTTGACAATGTTTTAATTATTGGAACAGCTCGCAATTACCTTAGAGGCTATTAATAACTTATTCTAAGAAAACGCTATGAACCTTTAATTTTATTTTTACAGTAAATGAGTACACTGATTAATAAAGGAATTCAATTTAATAATATTAATACAACACAGATTTCATTAACAACTGGCCAAATCTATAATCTCCAACACGTGTAACCCAAGAAAATAATTTTGCTCAGCCACAATAGCATGTAATCCCCCGATTATTTTTGACAATCTGTATTTCCAATAAAGAGCTCCAATACCCGACCCCAAACTGAGTTGTATAAAAATGGCGATTCAGCAATTTCAATTTGATCCTGACCATTACGAGTAGCAATAAAGGCCTAATAGCTGATTGAAAACTTCGACAATAGGCATCATTCATTACTGATCCATATTCAGGCTATAGGCTATCATATTCCAGAGTAGTTTACGATGTAAGAGAACATGAAACAACACTTAATTGATAAATAACGGCGCCGGTAACTGTAGATCGTAATTCTGATACTTTCAACGAAGTATTTATAAGCATCTGCTATCTAGTAGTATCTGCAATGTTGAGTCTCTGATTCGCTGTAGTTGGACATTCAATATTAGTTTGCTGCAATACTATTGAAGGACTATTCAACAAACTGGAACAAATAAGTTAAGTCTTTACAGTAAGTTTGTATAAAGTAACGTGATAGTATGAATTTATAGAATCACTAGCTTTCCGCCCGCGGCTTCACCCGCGTTTTTAAAGAAAAACTCGCATAGTTTCCGTTCCCGTGGGAATTCCGGGATAAACCTTATCGTATGTCCCGGGGTAAAAAGTAGCCTATGTCCTTTCTCGGGTATCAAGATATCTCTACACCAAATTTCATGCAAATTGGTTCAGTAGTTAAGGCGTGATTGAGTAACAGACAGACAGACAGAGTTACTTTCGCATTTATAATATTAATATGGATTTAATTGGAACACTATTTTTTTCCATGGAATGTTTTTAACATCTATAAGAAATTATAAAATATGTTCTATTTTATTAAAGGTTTAAATTAAAAAAAGGTAAATAACTGTACGTTTGTAAATAAATAAAGCCCCCAATTCCTGGATACTATAGATAAATATGAGAATCCAAGAATCCAATTCATAATAAAAAGATTATACTTTCATTAGCAACATCAACAATACACGTCCACATCAGAACAAAACTAATCCAACGCTAAGAAAACTGTAACTAGATAGAATAAAACACGAAACGTATTTTTGTACTTGGCCATTCAATCATTTTCCCGCCACGAAACAAAAGGAAAACCTTGAGTCCAATGGATTGCAGGCCACATTTTACCGTCCGTTGTATACCGGCTTAACCCGTTCAAGCTCAGCTGTACAATACAAAGGGGGGCAAAATGACCCATCGTGTTATTATCGTGACTGCGAAATAAGAGGTAGATAAAGGGTTGAATTTATGAACATCTGGGTTGAGCGTTGTTATACAAAAATTCTGGAATAGTCGATGGGAATAAAGACCACGCGATATTCTAGACTGTTAAGATTCCTTTGATCTATAGTTTCTTAGAGCTCACGCAATGTTTGTGAGGTTTTAATTGGATAGGAAATAGTCCGTGTTTATTCTGTCGTGTAATGAATTAAGTACTCTAGATAAAAGAAGACAATATTTTGAAGTAAACTGGATAAAATAAGTTCTGAGCAAAGATATTTAGGGTATGGTGTGGATGGTTTCATGAAATTGCAGCTGCATCATAACTAATTACAATGGTTGATATCTTAATTTTTTAATTGAAGTGAAACTTATTTAGGTGCGTTGAGAGAAATATTTGAAGTTTGAGTCGCGTCTGGCAATACCGCCACGTCATGGAGAAAGGTGACGATTTTGGTATCTTTGAATCTTGCCAAAGAAGTTTAACTTCTGACACATGTGCTCGGCATACACGCTCTTTTTTTTTCACCCTTCCGGTGGAGGAAGTTCAGTTCTTCACATTTTAAGATGAGTAGATGGTTACGAGTAAGATCCTATAAATCAGAAAGAACTTGACAATAAAGCAGTCAATGATAAACAATAGAAGCGTTTCCTCTAAGCCCTCAATCACTTGTCCATTTGCAAATGAAGCCAGTCTCAACAGTGCCACGTATTAAGAAAACGGAATTTCAATTAATTGTGCTATCCTAAATGTCATTGCAACAATGGAGCTTAAAGATAACAATTACAGTGTATTATAGGATATACGAGATGCAGAGGCTTTATACAGAGTTTGGTGTTTGTGAAACGATGAAGGGATTGGACATTTCCATAAAAAGTAATGTGGATAAGCATAGTTCGTTTTAATTTGTTACTTCAAATCTTCATTGTTATACACAGATGATTCAAATTTTACAATCTAATATTTACTTCTAAATTTGTATGAAGATTTTTAATTATTAACATTGATAGCATCTATTTACCAACGTTATAAATTTCCTAATCCTTTTTCACATAAACGGTTTCAATAAGTAATTTCAATTTTGAACTAGTTTATGATAAAGGGTATGTTTGAAAAAATGATACAAGTATACCTTAAGGTAATACTTTAGAAAATAACCAATATATGCCCGATTTAAGAACCTCATATGAAAGTAAAATACATTAAATACAATAGCGCCCACGCTTATCCCTTGTACCACACCCGAAGGCTGGTCTAGGAATTTAATTAATCCAAAAGGGAAGCGTAAATAAATATTGTTTATAACGTGAGAAATATTCAAGTTACATTTGTTTTCTGATTTTAATTTGTTCATTATTTTAGAGAGCTCTGAATATTTTAATATAGTGAAAGGACTGGATTTCAGATAAAGGAATCAGATTTACGTAATAATCGTACCCATTTCCATAGACTTTCATCTATACAAATTAATTTGAAGCATCCCCTTCTATCTTGTTTTTCTTTCTCATTTGCACCTTCAAAAATCCATACTTAATATTATAAATGCGAAAGTAACTCTGTCTGTCTGTCTGTTACTCAATCACGCCTAAACTATTGAACCAATTTGAATGAATTTTGGTATGTAGATATTTTGATACCTGAGAAAGGACATAGGCTACCTTTTATTGCGAAATATGTACCACGGGCGAAGCCGGGGCGGACCACTAGTAATATTATAAAAATAATATTTTTCAGTGTCTTTGTTTTTGGTTGTTCTAGCCGATAATATACATTATTGGTCTAATAGTGTTGGAATAAATTAGAGATAGAAATCCATCTAATGTAGCAATTTATTCAATACCTATCGAGAAATTGCAAACTCTTTGATAAGTTTTATTTTAAAAGAGCAACCCTAACAGTTTTTCGTCGTTTCAACTCTGAAGAAACTGCTTCCTTACCTAACAATGGACCAGTTAAAGTAATTCGATTAAGAATAGCATCTATAAAACTAGTCGAATCTCCAGATAAGGAATTTGAGCCAATTGAGTGTTGAGATCAAAGACCTAAATTTTAACACTAAGGGTGTAATCTCCGAAAATATACAACCTATTTATACGCATCTACAATAAACACCCGCTCCAATAAACAACACTAGTAAATCGTTTCTCGCAAATATGAAGTTCTAAAAATGGGAATGTGAAGATATCAAACATCAAATATGTCCTTTATTCGTATATATGAAGCATTTGGAAATATCTAAGGACCGGTGAACCTAATCTCTAGGGATCCAAATTTCGGGCCTGGCGTGCCAGTGAAACGCAATTTATAGGTGAATGTGGACATTTTATTTATAGTTATTTTGGTATGGGCTGATCTTGCTAATGCCAATATTGTGGGTGTGATTAGTTATCCTTTAGTTTTATCTTTCGAGATGAGTTACGATTTGATCGTTTGGACAGTTACGTAAGGGCTAGCGCATACATACAACTTTTAAATCGACTAAACTGTTTCGTCGAGTTGTGTTCTTGTCGTGATTTCTACACATCTAAACTGTTGAGTCGACGGAGGTGCGCATACAATCGATTTCAGTCGATTTGTAACCCAAACAAAATTTTTCAAATTTATATCAAACTCAAACAAACTCAAACATTCATTTATTCAATTAGACTACTATTTAGTAGCACTTTCGAATCGTCATTACATAAGTATTTTTAACATTTACCACCGATTCGGAAAGCAGTATCTATGGAGAAGAATCGGCAAGAAACTCCATATCGGAATACTCTTTAAGGCTTTTTAAGTAAAGCGCCTTTTTAAAGGGCCTTTTTTCTATACTATTAATAAACTCTTCCGTGTCGTCGGTAATGGTTCCCGCCATTGTGAGAACAAACGTTGTGCCGCTTCCAATGCAAATGCGAGACTGAACAGTCGTGGATCGACTGTTTAGTCGATGGTATGCGCACTTCAATACATTGCAATACAAAATGAGTGTGAGATCGATAGTTGTCCAACTTTTTAATCAAAAGCAGATCGATGAGGCTTTTTGATTTTTTTGTCGATCAACTATCGAGTTGATAATATGCGCACGTTCATATATTGCTGTGTACTTATGAAACACAACAAAATAGTTGTTCAACTAAAAGTTGTATGTATGCGCTAGCCCTAAAACTATACGACCGATTTTAATAAATTAGTGCATAAACAACCTGAAATTATGCCGGATACTGTGTACTTATATTGATAATATGGATTGGTAAGATAAATGTGCATATTGTATTCTTTAGTAAAATCTTTAGTTTACACCAGAACCAGTACTTAAAATTAATAATAGTAAAATACTCTATAGGCTGCACAAAACACTGATCTTTTCCTTTATAAAACACTAGCGGTCCGCCCCGGCTTCGCCCGTGGTACATATTTCGCAATAAAAGGTAGCCTATGTTCTTTCTCAGGGTCTAAAGATTATCTGTGCTAAATTTCATCAAAATCGGTCCAGTAGTTTATGCGTGAAAACCATACATACATACATACATACATACAAACCTTTCCTCTTTATAATATTAGTATAGAAGATAGAAGTTTATTTTTTTTATTGCAAAAGCATTAGATATTCTTTTGCTCTTCTTATCCTTTTTTTCTCGTTCTTTATAACTGTAATGATTACGGGATAACCACAATACCGAGAGAATAGAAAATTTATACAATTTTTAGTTTTCTTTATAATAATATTATACATATTTTAGTATAATTTCGCTATAATTAATTCACGACGCCTTGGTGACGTTTAATCTCACGGATTCCATTATCCACTGAAGGTAGGTGCGTCTATTTTAATGATGACATAATTTCAAGCTTATAATTACTAAGAACCGATTTAGCGATTAAAATCTAGGATAAAATAATTTATTTTTGTTTATATTAATATCATTGTAATATTAATTCTTTGCTCAAATAAACATTTTATAACGGATCAAATATAAATAGAACAATGCAAGAAGCGTCAAGTTATAAATGATGATGATGACGAAGAAAAAAATCAATAAACGAAATTGTTTCATCCTATAAAAATTTATACCAAAATGGTTGAAGTGAGAACTTCCTCCTTTTTTGAAGTCGGCTTATACTATAAGTTCAAATGAAAATACTGAGTGAGAGAGAATCCCCTTAGAAGTTCGTAAGATAAGCTTCTTAGTATGCCTGCTTAAAAATAGCTGTTGCTCGCGAAATGGTTGAGCCAATATGCGAACTAAAAATCGAACATTTTAAAACTAATGTAGGTTATCCTTTGTCAAAGTTAATTTGTATAATTTTACGTTTTTGAGAAACAATTAAAAAACTTTATTTGCATCTACTTTTATACCCGTACTTAATAAATACTAGCTGTCCCGACAAACGTTGTTCTGCCTTACTCTAATCACTTAGGGGTATGAAAAATAGATATTGTCCGATTCTCAGACTTACCCGATATGCACAGAAAATTTCATGAGAATCGGTCCAGCCGTTTTGGAGGAGTATGGTAACTAACATTGTGACACGGGAATTTTATTTAAAAGATGATATACGTCGAAATTCCTACAATAAAAGACTAGATAGGTTTCAAGGAAAGATTCAAGATAAACTATTGTAGAGTTCGTGACTACAACTAAAACAACTTCATGAAATTGAATGCAGTTTTCACCAATATTTTACTAGTAACATTAATAGGCTCAAAATAGCACAAGATTACTATATTAATACTCCTTGTATTTTAAACTCCGTAAAGGAATCTTTAAACTCCGCGAAGTCGGGATAAAAGGTAGATAAAAAATCTTACAAGAAAAAACACGACTAAGATTATAAGTTTATATTCTGAAAGTGTCGCAACTCGTTTATAGAGGCCCCTATCCAGGTCGCCTTTGAAACTTAATTTCACTACGGATTACTTTTTCTTTTAATATTAACATGGACGTTTACGCTATCCGAGAAATATTTAATAAGGCCAGTTTAATTTTTATGATTTTAAGCGTAAAGCTGTAGAACAATCTTAATAAATATTAGTAGAATAGTTAATTATGATTTATGATAGATATGTACATGAAGGGGTCAGTAAAGAAATGTTTTAGATACGTAAATATAATATTTTGATCTGGGTTCTTTATAAACACGGTTGAATCGATTTAAATAAAACTTGATTGGCTTAAGTATTGTATTGTTGATTCGTGTTAGGACCCTAGAATGTAAAGCATGGTGTTATTATGGCCATTGTCAAAAATCTACGCATTTTTTAAGTCTTATGCATCATCATCGGTATCATCTCTCCCTACACCATGATAAATAAACGCAGTTTAATTTCCCGTGTTGAATAATTACAGAGCTAAATTACATTATAGGTGGACTAGCGGCATCACTTTCTCCAACTGGAAATCATATCTTCTGCTATAAGAAATCATAGTAACCCCCTAGTCATCATAATGTTAAATCATGGTAGAAAAATGCTGCTCTATGCAATATTGATGTCCTATTAATAGTTAAAAATGGACAACCATATCATCCAAGATAATAAAGGACAACTGATATTCTATTAATAGTAATTATTATTGTAGTAATGGACAAACTTACATCAACATTGATTCCAGCGAACGGAAAGATCTTAGTAGCCGGTGTCTCGGTAGGCGAGTATCTATAGAATTCATGCCTCCCTCTGTACCACTTGACGGAGTACAGAGGCGCGTCTGTCAGCTCATAGTTACATGCGAGCGTGACGTCAGATCCTCGCTGGACCACGGGTGGTGATATTCGGAGTTCTGTTGCGCGGAGACCTCCTATACCTGCAGAGAACAGCTTGTTAATACGAATATAAACTTATTATAGTGCAATAATAGATACCTACTTAAATTATAAAAAGAAAGAAGGTAATATACTTAAGTTACAGAAGGTAGATATTTGGTACTGACTGACAAAATTTAAATGATTCTGTCAAAAGATTTACAAGTTGACTATTAATTATTAAAACACCATTATACATATACAGATCTCTTTGTTACAAAATATTTTTTAATATTTCAACCTAGCTAAGTAATACATTACTTAATAGCATAACGTTAATTGCTGATAATATTGTAAAAAATATATTTTTAAAATATTAATTACAAATTTCACTTCGCGATTTTAGTGGTAAACCACTTCACAATCTATTCTATCAAATTAAAGGTATTCAGTGGTATTTCCGCGAACAACCAAACTTACAAAATTTTACCCTTATCACAATAATACTATAGCATTATTACTTCCGAAGTGTAGGAAGTAATTTACTTCATCCCACTACTTTATAGCCCTTATTTTGTATCAAAATTCCAGGAAACGAGCCTGCAAATTTAATGGGGAGTGGGGACCTTTGACAGAATTAAGATGGATATACCTAATTATAATGCGATTAAACAAGTGGGCGGTTTATTTGTGTTTGATGTTATTTGAACTTTGAGTTAAGCTAATGTTTATGGTAAACTATTTTAAAATAAACATACTATGTATACTGAAATTCAGAAATGGAAGACAATTAAACGGATTTTAAAAGCGATTAATTAATTATTTGTTTTAATACATAAACTCGCGTAAAATTAAACAGAAGTAAATAAGTTATTTGAATAATTGTGTGCATATCCATATACTTATGAATGAAATACTCTTTATTGTACATATACAGTAATAAATTTTGTTACATAGCTTATGGCTTATAATAGAGAACATCTGTATTATATGTACATGTACAAATAGCGGCTTTATCGCTCGTGAGCGATTTTTTCCAAGCAACTTATATAATAAGAAGCGTCTTATTATATAAGTTGCTTGGAAAAAATCGCTCACGAGCGATAAATACACGATATTGCAACACAGTAATTTTTGCGGCGATTACTAATACATATATATAGGTGTGCAATATTGTATCGTGAATATAGTATTTTATTTAGTATTGAGCGCAATACTAAATAAAATACTATATTCACGATACAATATTGCACACCTATATATATGTATTAGTAATCGCCGCAAAAATTACTGTGTTGCAATAAGGTCACCATTTGTGCAAAAGGAGAATGGCGAAACTGGGCCTAACTGTTACAGAAATCATAATATATTTCAAATTCATTATGTTAATTTTAATAATTATTTGTAAAATATTGACTTCTGATTCTATTGGAAAACAAATCTTTGAAAAAAAAGATAAATCGTTCACTACCGGTCTTATCAAGCAGAGATGTCAGTGTTGTCAGGACTCAGGAGTAAAATAGTCAAATATATAGATTAATACGAATGAATATTTATTTTTCATTTTTAGTTTTATTGAATTCAAATGCTATAAAAATCTGAAGCAAAACTTAACTTTTTTTAACACACATCTTAATTTATTTCCGGTTTCCCAGTGCCCAAATCGTCCTCCTGGGAGATTTTAACGCTTGCCATAGCGAATGGTTATTCCCGTACCAGAAAACTGATCATGCTGGTAGAGAGATCTTCAATTTTGCAACCTCTTATAACCTCTCCCAGCTTGTTAAAGAAGCAACTCGAATTCCCGATATTGAAGGCCATACGTCCAATTGCCTTGATCTCTTACTAACTACTGATCCCGACCGCTGCGTGGTAGAAGTTGCTGCTCCACTTGGTACCTCTGACCACTGCTTGATAAAATCTGTTTCAACTTATTCTCCACCGGACTTAACATCCAAAGGAAAGAGAAGAGTTTGGAGATATAAGTTGGCAGACTGGGACGAGATGCGTAACTTTTTCTCCTCATATCCTTGGCGGCAGGTTTGTTTCTCTTCTAAAGACCCCTCGACCTGTGCGGAGAACATCGCCGATGTTATTCGTCAGGGAATGGAGTTTTTTATTCCCTTTTCTGACGTTACCATCGATGCCAAAGCTCGGCCCTGGTTCAACGCTGAATGTGCTCAAGCTGAAAGAAGTAAGGAAGCTGCATATCGAACCTGGGCTGATGCTCGAATCCACAAATCTTCTGATTTACATGAAAAAAAGAAAGCCTTTAACAAAGCTGCCAAGGACTGTAAAAGGTTGCTCAAGAGGGCAAGATTCAATCATATTCGCCGTATCGGAGACAAACTCGCATCCTATCCTGCTGGTAGTAAGGCATTCTGGTCGCTTGCGAAAGTTGTTGAATCGAACTTTTCACGATCCTCACTACCACCGCTACTGAAACCCGATGGATCACTTGCTCACACCGCAAAAGAGAAAGCCGACACATTTGCTATACTCTTCGCACAAAATTCACGTCTTGATCCAACGAACACAACACCACCTTCCATACCACACTGCCGCTCAGTTATGCCTAGCATACGTATAAGGCAAAAAGATGTTCTTAACATTATGCGTGGTCTTGACGTCAATAAAGCAAGCGGTCCGGATGGGATCCCCGGAATAGTCCTGAGAATGTGCGCTCCTGAGCTGTCTCCTATCTTAACTCGCTTGTTTCGGTTGTCTTTAGAGTCAGGTAAAGTCCCTAAGTCCTGGAAGCTTGCAAACGTGCAGCCTGTTCCCAAAAAAGGCAGTCGTGCGGACCCCACTAACTATCGCCCGATTTCAATCACCTCCATACTCTGCAAGATTATGGAGCGTGTATTGAACAATCGGCTCCTTGCGTACCTGGAGGCCAACGATCTTCTTAATGACCGGCAATATGGTTTCCGCAAGAATAGATCGACTGGCGATCTCCTGGTACACGCTACTCATATTTGGGGAGAGGCCATAGAGAATCATGGTGAGGCACTTGCTGTCTCCCTTGATATCTCGAAGGCTTTCGATAAGGTCTGGCACGCTAGCCTCCTAAGCAAGCTTCCTTCATACGGGATTCCCCCTGATCTCTGCACTTGGATAGCCGACTTCCTGAGAGAGCGTTCTATCCAAGTAGTTATTGACGGTTGCATGTCTGATCCTCTGGATATTAACGCGGGTGTTCCTCAGGGGTCTGTTCTTTCTGCAACGCTGTTCCTGCTGCACATAAATGATATGCTTCGGCCTAACATTTTTGGGTACGCGGACGACAGTACAGTTGTAGAAAGATACTTATCCAATGCTGCTGCATCCAAAGAAACTATAGCGACTGAGAGAGAGGCCATGATTCAACGCGTGAATAGCACTTTACTGGATATCTCCAAATGGGGCGATGCGAATATGGTGAGATTTAATGCGTCAAAAACGCAGGCGTGCCTATTTACAGCGAAAAAGAGTCCACTTCACCTAGCTCCAACTTTTCGTGATGTGCCGATCGTGGTGTCAGACAGTCTGCAGTTGCTTGGCGTCACCGTTTCGTCGAACCTCAACTTCAGACAGTTCATCGAATCTAAGGCGCAACTGGCTGCAAAAAAGCTCGGCATTTTGGCCAAAGTAAGGCAGTACTTCACACCAGACCAACTTCTTAGTTTATACCAAGCCCAAGTTCGGTCTTGTGTGGAGTATTGCAGCCATATATGGGCTGGAGCTGCAAAAACTCATCTAAGCGCCTTGGATTCGATGGAAAGGCGTGCTAAAAAACTTATAGCTGACCCGAGTCTGCTCAGCGGCAAACTCTACACTCTGGAGCACAGACGCAAAATTGCTTGCCTTTCAGTCTTCTACCGGCTTCACTTCGGTGAATGTGAGACGGAACTACACCACCTTATACCACCTTCTCCTTTCCAATACAGGACTTCCCGACGAAATACTGGTTTCCACCCCTTCGTGGTCGAGATTCCCCATGTACGCACCAAGCGCTTTGAAAACAGTTTTTTAATAAAAACCGCGAAGATGTGGAACTCCCTACCGCCATCCGTGTTTCCTGATAAATATAATTTGGATCTATTCAAGGCCAAAGTGAATAGGCTTTACCTTACTGATCAGGCATGCTAACCTGAAAGACCGCATCTTCGCTTACCATCAGGTGAGATGGCGGTCAAATGCCTGAGCAGCGTGTTTAAAAAAAAAAAAAAAAAAAATTTAGGTCATTCTATAAAATAAAAACATATTTTACATAATCAATAATAATTAAAACTTTTTTATTTAGGTAGCTGGCCATTAATAAATGTCAAATTATTAATCATAATTGTGTCAGTGATGAGTGATTTGTTATGTTTGTTGTTTGACTTTTGAGTGAAGTTTTAGTAACGTTATATTCAAAATTGCCTAAAATCGTCTATTTTTAACTCTAAAGATATTATTTGAATTGATTAGTCTTTATGAAAGCGAATCCTGATTCATCCATATAAAAAGATATAAGAAATGTACCTACCTAGTGATTGTTGATGTTTTGGTAAGTTAAAATGTGTGTTGAATAATATGTGTTGGATCCAATATTTCTATTACCTGACTGTTCTATCTGACTGTTACACTCAATGATATTATATATAGAAACAAGAGGTAGATACGTCATCAACGCACCAAAACTGATTCCGTGAATTGGTCCTATTTGGGACCAATGCAATCAGTCAGATTGTCACCGGTCCTAGTGAGCGCATGTGCCGATAGGTACATTAAAGTTGTCGAAAATGCCTTCCTGTGTGTTCAGAAAGTGCACCTATTCGTGCAAAAAAATAAAGAAAGATAAAGGAATATCATATCACAGCAAAATATATTAAATTATTACAGTTTAAGAGCAAAAATAACAATTTACAATTTTTTATGAATGACACTTGCTTGACACTTGTATTGAAATAATGAAAGGGATAAAACATTGCTTCAATCACTAGTGTGACAACTAGCACAACAGCTAGCGTACACTGTGTTCAAAGATTATCATGTAGATACGATTATTGAAAATAGAACGGTTATTTATTATTTTATTAATTTCGATTTGGGTAAATACTTGATTATTTTTATATTTAAATCCACACAGTGCATATAATTAACAAATATATCTATTTATTATATACAATGAAATCGTCCTAATGGAGTTCTATAAGGAGGACTATGCAGTATGCTCAGCAGTGGGTGTTAATCGGGTGAAATGATGATGACCGAAAACGAACACCACAGCTAGTAATAAATAGTTAATACAGTTATATCTCCAAAAAAGTTTTTTTTCATTTTAATACAACATCATAATAATAATTAAATAGTAAATGAAATTGTCACATTTATTTACCTGTGCAGGAAACAAGAAGCTTATATCTAACTGGAGATTGCACTATGACCATTAACTTGTAACAAGAAAATATGACGTTGAATGACGCCTGTATGTTTTTTTATCCCTTTCACACCAACTTGCCAAGTTAGGTGTGAAAGGGATAAAAAAACAATTCAGCTAATTTCATTTCATTCAATTTCAGCTAATTCTTGAATAGGATGTTGAATTGGATTAGAAATTAATTTATTAAGATTTATCCCCCTTATTTCAAATAATAAAAATCTTATAAGAACAGAAGCATCATTAAAATATTTTCTAGTACAATCTATTGCTTCTATTAATTTTACACCTAACTTGGCAAGTTGGTGTGAAAGGGATAAAAAAACATACAGACGTCATTCAACGTCATATTTTCTTGTTACAAGTTAATGGTCATAGTGCAATCTCCAGTGTATTAGATATAAGCTTCTTGGCAGGAAACCTAACATCTATAACATTGAACCTTCTGTGTCGTTAGTCTATGCCAATTACCATGGCAACTATTTGTTTATTTATATTTAATTGGTGAATTCTTATGACTTTTGCTTACACCTTCGCGGAAGTGACAAACTATCTTTGTCTTTTTTGTTTATATCATTTTATTAGAGCCATCTCTCTTATACAGTCTGTCAATGTAATAAATTAAGTAAAATGAAACTTGTATTTGTGTGTGCCTGACACTGCATATGAAGCATTTTTTTTATATATTGTGAGTATTAACGTATCTATACATAAAATATCATTGGTTACACTATTATTAGCTAGACAATGTAGATAGAAAATAAACTTACCTGGACCTAGAAAAATGCAATGCTATTCATTTAACTCAAGCAAACTAACTTTTATTTTTGTTACTTTACACCCCAATATCTCTGCTATCCCATAGAACAGATCTATAATTATTATATTCATAGAATTTGTATATTTTTATCTATTTAATCCCCCATAAATCATCAGTGTAACGATCAGGCCCAGAGTCCTATGGGAGTTTGCCATTCTCCTTTCTAAGTTTTAAATTACTTTATATAAGATTTACAATTTTTTGTACAATGAAGAAGAATAAATAAATTAGTCGAACCTGCACCATTTGACAAGCACTAAGTAATGTACTATTTAATTGTCAAGAGCAACGTTAAATCAACGGAATACGAATGCTATCAAAGAGAAGCTTTTAGTCAATAAAGGACAGCTTTCATGTAGAAGAAATGAGAAGCGAACTCAATGTAAATGTAGGTACTATATTAGTGCATAGAACGAGCAAAGGATTTAAAATCTTATTCCTTTGGTATACGGAATAATGTTCGTTGGCATGATAGGAATTATTTATGAATGAGAACTATTAAATGAATAAAATTTAAGTATTTTTATTTCCAATGTAATAGAAAATAGGGTAAAAATAACACCAATGTAGTTGGCATAATTTTGACAGTACGTTTTCTAATAGATGGATGTTATTATTTAAGGAACCCTTTAGCCTCTAATATTTTAATAAGAAATTGAAGTTGTTGTGAAATAACTGATTAATAAAAATGTGTAAGAAATATAAAGGAACCTTCAAACTCAAAAGAAAAACACACGCGAGTTAACCAAATCCGCTTCAAGCACTCTGTAGTCACATTAACAAGCCAAAGGTTTAAAAATAACTGCAGTGACTACATTTACAGCGTATTAGATATTTTGACCAATTTCAAAAAAAGTGTAAATAATTTCGATTCTAACTCGTTTGGTGTTCTATTTTTATTTCGTTTTTTTCGCATTTTTTTCTTAGATATTATTTATTATCTAGCTATAGAGCCAGCTCATAGATATATGGTCGTAATTAGCTTGTAGACCTTTTTAAAATAAAATAAGTTAATTTGTAGAACCTTTTTTTGTTTCTAGTTTATAAAAAAATCGATATACTCATGCACTTCTACCAATTAATGGATACAATAAACGTTTTAATTAATAATTATATTATACACGAAATAAAATTCAAATGCATGTTAAAATTCTAACACGCTCAAAACCTTATTAAAACAAAACCTTTGCACAAACCCCTTCAAGAAAATTAACTAGAAGAACCCAAATGGGTATAACAGTTTCAACTTTAAAGGTCCCTTGTAAAAATAACATTCCCTATATTTTGTAGTCTGCTTTGTGGTAACCAGACGGTTAAGCTTATATTTTCTTTGCCCGAGGTTAACTTTGAGTGTATGCTATTGTAATGCTTGTAATATTTAGATTTAATTTTATAACGTAAAAAGTCTTAAATATGATACGAATTAGGAATTTAGAATAATTTAGTTTATTTCATTTTATCCAAAAAATTCGCAAGGACAATTAATGTTTCAATATAGCATAGTATATCCGGCTTGTTAAAACAGTTAAACCAATATGGTCCTCCATTTACTTATGGATAAGAATTTGGAGAACATAATAATATTATTAATCTTGAAAACAAACACTAACATGAAAGGAGTAAAATACATAGTGGAAATTAATATCAGGGAAGCCAGTAAATAACAAGAAGGGTGAAGTCGCGGGAATAAACCTACTTATAGAAAAGCTACATTCCAAGTATACTCGGTAAAAGCTTTAAATAAGAACTGAAATGTAGTTGAAACTAACTGTAAACATACTTCAATTGGCTTCGTTGCAAGAATCATTTGTATCTACAACTAAGTAGCTAGCAACAACTAACTATAAAATAATTGCTCTTATTTTTCCAACTTCCATTTCCAGAAATTTCTTGAACGTGAGCATCATGTTTGAAATTTATTATTTCATACTTAGAAAACAATTAGTAGAAAAATCAATAGCTAGCGTATTTAATTACTTCTACGGCGTCTAATTTCCAGAAGTTTGACAAGATATTATATTGCATAGGATTTAAGAGCATATAAATTACTTTTTACCGTCTCCGACCTTTAAAGGACGTTTGCAAGATACCTTGTTAAACTTCATTACACATTAATAACTAAACCAAAGAGGCATTCAGAGATAAGGTATATCAAAATCCCTAGTTTTACGGCCAAAAATATCGTTTCATAACTGAAGATATAAATATACCTTTTAAGACCGTTAAGGATAGAGAATGGCTCAAGGGGCGGTACCTTAATTACAAACGCAAAAAAAACGAAAACTATGCTAGCACCTAATGATTCTTGCCAAGCTTTTCTAAGCATGTAGTAATTGTTCCCATTCGAGGAGTATTCTTTTGAAGTTTGCGTGAATAATATTATGTTATCTAAAACCTTAGAATGGGAGTTTTCTGTACCCAATGTTGAATATTCCTGGGATATCTATTAGGCAGTATATATCCATGCAAATTGAGAGAATAGCGATACTTCTGTATATGTTAGAGAGAAACATAATATCTGAATGAGTTCGAGTAATATTTGCACTGTTGAATTACAACGTAATAAAGATGAATTTAATATATGTGTTAACTTAAGTATGGAGAATAATAAAAAACTAAATAATCCTGACCTTTCTACTATAAGTTGACTGTTGACTAAGTAGTTTTAGTTAACTATATAATATCATCTTTATTGAATGATGTTCTGCCCTACTCATTGAAACAGTGGCTCCCCCAAATAAATAAAACTTATATTATCTCCAGTTCTAGTTACCCAATAAATTCTTCTCAAAGTCAAATCTGCCCTCGCAATAAAAAGCCTATTGATTTTTATACAAGACATTACGGCACTTTTATCTTCAGCACATAAAGCCTACGCTGCTTTGCAGATAAGGCCGAAAATCGCGTGTCTCGATTGTTAGTGTCGTTATCTAGCTACAACCGAGCTGTAACAGTCGAACTTATTGGTTACGCACGCAAAACACGGCCATAAATACAATTTGGATAGTTCCGATACTATTGATAGCTTGCTGAGATATATAATGTTATATATTTTATATCACTCGGTGTTTATTGCGTTGAATGGCGAGATTATTTCAAATATTTTCGCGATAACACTGTAATTAACGTATCATTTTGTAGAATAAATGTATGACAATCAACATGTAGATTATTTTGGAAATATTCTGTAAATATATTCTGTCTGCTTCAATTAAAAACTATCGAGTCTATTGTATTTGTAAAGGCAAATATAGCAAGTTACACAGGGAATAGTTGAGAAGTTAGGAGGCCATCTTCCGGCTTCATCATTAGACAAATTTCGTACGAATATTGTAGTGTATTGTTACCTGTGTGCTAAATTATCCGTTTCACATTAAAATGACGAAATTATTGAATCTTTTTATAAGGTCCGTATTAGTAAAAATATACTATCTAAATCTAAATTTAGCAACCACAGGAAACAAAAAAATATATCCAATACTTTCAGCCCCATAATTAAATTACAGATACCTCAAAGAATAAATATTTGACTTCCGTTCTTTCAAGATATTAAATAACGTTATAATAATAATTTTTATTTCGCTCTTATTACCTACTCATTTTGTAACTTCTGAAGAAATTGAATAAACTCGAAAGAAAGAAATATTGTATCTGAAATTTCACCTCCTTTTAATTATCTATTCTGTAGTTGTTTTTCTTAAAGACAAAAGACACAGAATTTTACAGAAACAGCAACTTCTCATAATTATTCATCTTTTCCTTTTGTAACATTTCTATTAATATCAAGAGGAGCAAATAATTTTACATTTAATCAGGAATAAAGTTCAGAGATATTACGCGATTAATATATGTAGAAGTTCCATTCTTGCAAGGATGCATCCAAATCATTTTATATTTGTTAGGCAATAAGGATCAAATTTGAATGCATTACGATTGATAGTATGTATTAAGTTTCCTCGAGTTCTCGAAATTTCTAGAAACTTACCAACAACTTTGAGTCTTGCTATGGCCATATAGTGGTGTAGCGTATGTGCGTATGAAAATTATTTATATTACTTAAGAAATAAGGATCAGAATTGTATACATTACATAATTCAGATCAATTAGCAGAAGGAGTACACATGATGAGAAGTTTTTAGCACCTTTTTACTATTTTATTGTTTCTCCATACAGTTATTACAAGAGGTTACTGTTATCACAGACTTTATTTATGTGTACAATAAAGAGTATTTTATTCATTCATTCATTAATTCATTTAAACTGTAAATTAATTATTACAAAGAGATTGAAATTTTATTGAACTATAGTGTTACAATTTTCTTTTCGTTTGCAATTAGTATCCTTCAGTTCTAGAAGCTTCTAGAAACTTACCAACAACATCCAGTCTTGCTGTGGCCATGTAATGAGGAAACGTGTGTGCGTTCTGTATAACTTCGCAGCTGTAGTTACCACTGAGATTGGGCGTTACTCTTATTAACACTACGTGGGTTTCGTTTGAATTTAACCTCTGAAACAATAGAAATATGGTTGAGAATCTTCTTGGGATATCGGAAATGTAGTAATATTTTTTTTTGGTACTGTGACCGGAGAGAAGGTGTTCAAGACAACGATCTATGTTGTTGTTATTGCAGCAAAGTAGGTATTGTAGTTCTTGGTTAATTGACTAGCAAGCAAACGAGCGACATGCGTTTACCTTAGCTGTAGTTGTAAATTGCATTTAAAATTATCACAAATTAAATTTTCTATTTAAATATTATAAAAGTACCGATTTTTGAAAAGTAGGTATGCATTATATTTTTTTATAACTTTTTGTTGTTTGCTGAAACTTAACAAAAACAAACCACTTCAGTATAGTTCCATTTCAATTAATTAAATAAAATACTAAATTGTCACAACCATTTATCTATATTTTTAAAATTTAACAACATCCACAACCACAACGATTTATTTATCAATACTTTAAACATTAACTCCAAATTGAAGTGGCTTGTTTTGTTTAAAACTATGGACACGTATTCAAAGGCACTTACATCAACCTTTATCCCATTCACAGGTAGCACTCGAGTCGTAGGCGATTCAAGGGGCGAGTATCTGTAGAACTCTTGCGAGCCCCTGTACCACTTAACCGAATAGATTTCACTCTCGTGTAGACGATACAAGCAGGCCATAGTAACGTTCCTTCCTCTCTGAACGACGCGAGGGGTGATGTGGAGTTCCGTGGTACGGAGGCCGCCGGCTTCTGTGGACAAAGAGATTTTTGGTATAGCTGAATTAGGAGTTTGTAATTGGATATGTTCTAAAGTTTTTAGGTTTTGCAAAGTTCAGACGGATATAGTGTGCCTACGCATAGGGCCTGGGATTTTGATGAGTCAAATAAATTGATTTTATTTTGTGGGTAGGTACCTAGTTATGAAGGACGTATGAGGACATAAACAAGATTAACTAATACAATTTAATGTTTTTTTTTATTCATTTTATAAATTAAATCCTATAAGTAGACCAGAAACATATGTTTTATACATAAAGTAGGTCGTAGTATTTCATAGTAACTATTTTGTGTCTACTTATATCAAATGGAATAAATTTATTTGGTCATATACTTGAAATTTTATTA
The DNA here is from genome assembly GCA_029959065.1 of Colias behrii. Lineage (NCBI taxonomy): Eukaryota > Metazoa > Arthropoda > Insecta > Lepidoptera > Pieridae > Colias > Colias behrii. Next base: position 11,693,605 of record JARWMC010000009.1, on the reverse strand, counting down.
AAATGACTAGTCTCATTGTAAACTGAAGTATATTTAGGACCATTAAAACTCCGGAACAAAGAAATTATTCAACATAAGATACACAAAATTGTCCACTATAAACTTCATGACGATAACACTGAAGCGGGCATTTAACAAAGTTTCCAGTTACGCAACGCGAAAGCGGATAAGCGGCCATTTTGACAACTAACAATAAAATTCCCCATGTTTGACATTTCAAATAAACTGAAAAAACCTTCCGAGGTTAGACATTTGGCAGAGTGGAATCCAGAGTTTCTGCTACTTGGAAACTTTGTCTCCAATATATTGGTATGATGCCAATGTATCGATATAAAATTATTTTTGCAACTCCAAAGTTATTTGGGTCGAAACTTTGAGCATTTGCGAACTTCGCCGATCCGAATGTAAATAATGATTTGCGAAATTTCTGTTAAAATTTTATTAGCGTTACGCTGCAGTGAGTGGCTATAATTTTATGCAAGTACTTTAAAAGCCAAGCAAGGTATTTTGATGTTTAAAATTCGTTGAAATATGCCCGTAGGAAAAACAACAGTAACGTAAACAATCAATATCATGTTGTTTTATTAATAATTTTGTGTGTTGTATCTCATACGAGGTACCTATAGGAAAAATAAATAATACACCATTCCTGAATAATTAAAACCAAACTAACAACGTTATTAATCAATTTATAAGTAAATAACTATAATGATCGCATTGTAAACTCTTACGTCTATATTTTAACACGAATATTACATAGATTTGACCCATTTTCCTCCATCTAGATAAAAATCAAAGAGGTCAACAGATAACTACATACAATGTTATCTCAAAAAATCTCATTAATCCCTAAAAATTAAAACCTCTCGATTCTCAACATAAACGAATTTATTGATATAACAAAAGAGGCGTTTTCAAAGGGGTTCGGTTTTCCTTGGAAAATCTCTGCCTACCCACTTTCACTAATTAATTTTTATACGAATCTTGTTAAAGTTCGATTTTTGATGAAATTTGGGTATATTGATTGAAACGGTTTTGCGGAATAAGATTTAATTATTTTTATTTCTGTTTTAACAGTCCATTTATTCAATACCAATTTAAGTAAAATACTAGTATTTCACTCAGCTCTACTCGTGTCGATCAAAACAAAGAAACAAGAACATGGCTAATTAAGTGAAATATACTTTGTCTTTTCTTTGTATTTATTTACTGTATTTCAAAGTTTATCAGGTGCAAACTTCCTTCTAATAGAAGTACCTACAGTATGTTTTCTGATTCAGCAGTTATGTTGATATTATGCAAACAATTTTAAACATCTATTTCGTTCTTCGACTATTCTCTGGTTTCGAGCCCCTGACTTTTTATAAAAATCCGAGGTCCTTACCACTGAGCTATCCCTACTCTCAAAGATTTAATACGGTGTATATAGTACTGTTGTACTCATAAGTCATACCAAATATACATTATACTAAAAGTGCATCAGGATACGATCGATTTAGTATAATATTACCAATTGGACCTTCCGTTGTAATGTTCCAGTTACTGCAAACAAAGCATTTATCATTGATAGCTAGATTTCTTGAGCCTTCTACTATAAATGCAAAAGTTAGTTGAATGGATATATGTTACTCTTTTATATTCTTGCGTTATAATGCTGATCGGTTATGTATGAGCTTTAGAATATCATACATAAGTATTTTAGCACTTGTGCCTAGTAACTATTAATATTATTAATCTGTGCTTGTACGTAAAATGTTTAAAAAAGAATAGGAGCAACTCAAGTGGATAAGAGGATGAACCTAGTATATAACATTTTTTAATACAATATTAAGTATCAAAACTATTCTGTTTCATTTTAGTAGAGAAGAAAATCTGTACAATATAAAACGATTCTAACGAATTCATATAAAACGCGATTTGATCATTAGTTTATTTTGGTTCTAACATTATCATATTTTTCTAAGTATCTAGCGTACGTTTAGATACTTTTAGCACGTTTAATTCTTGGACGTTTTTATTCTTCAATTTTTTTTCAAGCTTTAGAAAATATAATGCCTATGTTAGGGCTTCTCCTTAGAATAAACGAAACGTCAGAATGTCATAGGTACGCCTTCTACACCCTTTTTTTTTAAGTGGGGAAATCTTGCATAGATACCCACGGCCTCCGGGGAAGGGGCCGTGGGTTATGTCGGATTCCTACCGACCAAAACCCCACTGTGTTCCGTCAAGCCGCATCAGCGACAGGGCCACGGGTATAGGTAGAATTCATCCGTGACCCCATCAGCGGCAGCCCATCGCCGGGCCCAAACAAGCTAAGAGCCTGCCAGCTCTACCCTCATGGAACGCCTTCTACACCCTACGAGTTTAAAATAATCGTATTTCAAACACAATTAAGTGGCTGTCCCTATAAATTATCACAATAAATCCTCAGATGACCAATAAACAGACGGAATATAACCAATACAGAGCTTATAGCGAACACCTGCTCAGTCCAAGTAATATCTCCAACTGTCTCGATTTTATATTTTCTTGTTTTTGTCGTGTGCTCCAAGTTAAAGTGTGAAGCGGTTATTAATAATGTATTTCACAAGTGTAAAGCGGTTAGTTTTTTGTCAATTTATTTATTTAAAAGCAATAGTTTAATAAAACTAATTAGGTTTTAAAGAAAATGCGCTCAATTTCCATAAGTGATTTCGCTAACCGAAAACGTAAATAAAATTTGCTTACGAGAAGTAAGTTGTACATTCTTTAAAAAAACAGAAGGATATTTTGACTGAGTAACGAAAAGATATGAAGAACCTAGAAGATAGAGAAAAAAATATTACTTTAATAATGTAGGTACGAATTATATTATGGTTACAGTACATTATTGCAGGCCAATTTATTATGTTAACGCATATTTAACCCTTAATCGGCCATGACTTCAAACAAGTTAATTTTAATACATCAGTACGGGGTTATATCGAGATTAAAGACTTGAGTATTCAAAAAAAAAATATTGGGTACCTAATAGTTTTTTTTTGGCGGTGGGATATTATTTCCCTATAACCATTAAAAGGTACGTTTTGTGGGAAATTATTTCCCTATATCAATGAACATACATGTGGGAAATAATCTCCCACTTGACTAGCTTTTGCCCGCGGCTTTACTCGTCGATTTTAACACAGGGACAAAAAATAAAAATGCATCATTAAATTTATTATTTATTGAATATGTATGAATTTTTTAATTACTTTTTACTTTACTTAACTTTTTACTTTTTATAACTACTTTGTATCCTTACGGGATAAAGGGAAATATATTCCCACTTGAAGATTTCATGCACGGCTACAGGGTATTAATTTCCCACCATTTTTGAATGAGAAAAAATAACCCAAAGTAACAGCTTTCGTAGGTTATTTTGTTAATATTTGATAAATAACAAGTTTTACTTTACGAATTAAAAACAATTGCATACTTACAGGAATTTTTCTGGGCGTAGATCCAAAAACTATCTTGAATTTCGGGAAAAAACGGTCGTTAAAATGAACTTTTGACTTCGATTGACTACTGACATTGACAGTTGACGTTTAGAAAGATGTGTTGCTAGAAAAAAATTAAAAGAACTATCTATCTTAAGGTGCGTTCCTTAAATTTTACCGTATCTTTAAAAATACAAAAAATAATAATTAATTTGTGGGCAATGCCGAGGTGGGAAAATAATATCCCCATGGCTTATTAAGGGTTAATTTATTTATATTTATTATATGAGAGTAAAAAAATATATGTTAAATTCGCAATAGATCAAACGTCCAGATAAAATTTACGATCAAACTGTGCTATTCAATATTCACTTTTAACAAAAATAAAAGAACACAGGTAACAGTATTAAGCTTCCAGTTTTTATACGCAAATAAAATATTATGCTTCCATTTTACGATTGCGCTTTTCTTTTATTTCTATATCCTATATGAAAAGGGATTTTATCTAACATAAGTGTTAAAAACTGGTACCTAGGTGTCACTATTCCTAATTTCAATCAAAAATGTAATTTACTGTTATTTTTAATACTTATTATTTTATTTCATAGAGAGATTGTTATTATTACCTTTGTCTTTCTTTTACTACCAACAATAAAGTTTAGTGTGCGGATATTTTTTATTTGAATTTAAAACTAGGTAATAAGGTATATTATTTTGCCGTATTTTGACACAAAAGCTTTTGTAGTCGCATAAATAAAAGTTTAAGTTTGAACATTATTTTTTATTGAATTTTCACTGTTTATTGATACCTTATTAGCATAATCACGTAGTGCATATTAAAAAGAAATGCTTCAATAGTTTTTACAGTTTATAAAATACTAGGTTTCCGCCCGCGGCTTCGCCCGCGCAGTCAAAGAAAAACCCGCATAGTTCCCGTTCCCGTGGGATTTCCCGGATTGCGTCATTTTCCCGGGATAAAAAGTAGCGTATTCTTAGCGTAGCGTGTCCTTTCTCGGGTATCAAAATATCTCCATACCGAATTTCATGAAAATTGGTTCAGTAGTTTAGGCGTGATTGAGTAACAGACAGACAGACAGAGTTACTTTCGCATTTATAATATTATATAGTATATATAGTATAGTATATATTATAGTATGGATTGTTCCAATAGTTAAATTAATCCTAAGTTGGTCCGTTACCGCGCCTGACTTGACCGTCCGAGTCGGATTGTTATAGTCGGATTGTTATATCCCTTCCGAGAATAATTCAACAATCTTATTGGTTTATACCTTTTATTGTGTCTCGTACTTGGTATGTCACTCAATTTGGAATATGAGCTGCGGACGATAATAGATTTTATTTGAAGGCAAAATAGAACAAGAAATGTAATGTAAATTGACTGTGTTGAGGCTAATTTTGTGCTCTGTGTAGCTTTTATCAATACTTGTCACTATTGTAATATTGCTAGCTAACGCCCGTGACTTCGTCTGCGTTTAAAACTTAAGAACATGTACTTTGGGAAAAACTTGCAGATAAATCTTTTACCTAAATACTATACAAGTACATAATACTTCAATGAAACTATAGAGTTTGTTTCTTTCTTTAAATAGAGACGTTTAGGAACTACTGGACCGATTTCAAAAATAAATTTACTTGGGCTATTTAGACAGATAAAGGCAATATAATAATATTATGTACCACGGGCGAAGCTGGAGTGGGTTGCTAGTCTTATAGATCTTGAACAATAAAAATAGCTAAGAGTATATCAGTAACAATATTACCTAAGATAAAATAATCTTAATAATATGAGCTAGCCATCTCAGAGTTCAGCAGATAAACAGAAGGACAGAGAGAAGGATGATATAGATTTCGTCTAAAATTTTTAACCTGTAATCTAATTTAGTATAAAATACAAAACCCTTTATCATCGTTCAACAATCTCGAAATATACAAAGGCATACAAAATATCTGAGCCTAGAACAAATTACTTTACGTCGAACGCCGGTACTAGCACACTCTAATCGTTAACTATGTTATAGAAATACCTTTTAGTACTGCGGCGGTCGAGCAATTTTATTAACAAGTACTTTGACAATTAATGCAAATGGCCAAGTTGAATGTAGTTTTATTGGAATATGTCTGGAATGTTCTACGATTTTGGAACATAATATTGTAGATAGTGGAACCGCTTAGATAGGATAGACATGATTTTGTATTGTTATGTCTTTTAAACGTACCTACCTACTAGCTCCTAGTCCCGGGTATCAAAATCAAATCAAATCATTTATTTGTGTTGAAATTCGTTTAGCCGTTGAGTAAAAAGTGGTGTAGGTTAAAAGTGATGTACTACTTTTATGATATTTTTTTAATAGAATGACTAACATAGATGGTGCACTACCTAATAAAAAGGCGAGAGACTTGATAAAAGTTATTATCTTTTTTATTGTTTACGTAATTTAGGTTTAGGTGGGTAATGTGCTGTTGACATTATGACCTAACGATTTTTATGTGCAATGCATTTAATCCGAAAATAATCCATAAACGCAACAAAGTATGTGCTACGGTTACAGCTGTTCGTAAGCTGTTACTAAAGGCGCACTTGCTATAAAATTTAGTTAAAATGTCAAAGAGTAACGCTCCAGAGCTGACACCGGGTAAAACTAATATACAGTGCGGCAGTCGCGCGAAAAATAAATTCGCTAACAACGATAAATATATTTACGTTGCCTGGTTTGTTATTTTGAACTGAAATTGAAAGGTGAAACTCCATCTGTGAAATCTATTCCGTGTAAAAATTATTAGAATGTATGTCAATGTTTTGATACGCTATTTTTTTATGTGGTAAAGTGGCCGCCAGATAAATCGATTGCTATGTTGATAATTTATAATCTATAAAAATATGTGCTTATTTCAAAATATTATCGTCAGAGTACTTTCTTTGGTTGCTCCTGTAGAACAACTACAAATGCAATCACTACGTCTGTTTTTCGATTATTCATTATTTCATTCAAAAATATATAATATATTAAAAAATAAACTCGCAAAAATAATACTTCTAGAGGATTTTTATATTATATTAGACTATAATACTTAACAGATGAAATAATTAAAAATTAACTGCTACATTTCGATATGAAATAACTAACTGATTCAGTGGTATTTCAACTTTAAGTCTATAAATGGGTGTAATTTCTGCGTAATTTACGAGAACACCCACGCTTATTTGTTTAGCTCAACAAGATCCACCTTTAGCGAATGTGTTTTTGTTTGAGATTCAAGTGAATTTTATAGCGAATATTAAATATGGATTAACGCTTTGCGCGAATTATTTTTAGGGAGGTGTTTATTTGTGTGTGAAATAGCTGGTTAGCTGGAGCTCATGATTTTGCTCGCGTTGGTGTTCAAATTAAATTAAAATTGCATATGTGCTAAACCAGATTATAATGTATTTCTGTGATAAATTAAAACATAATAATATTATGCACATACCAATATTTCTGAGATAAATCACCTATTATTATGCATATACCAATTGTAATTTTAAGTAAAACAGTTCATGAAAAAAAACAAATCAATTAGTGCAGCGGATTCCCTTTAATGCAAATAAATTCATACATACTTTGTACCTAGGTGTTTCTTTGTTTTTAAAGCATCATAAAAACCGGCGTCTTTAGTTGTAAAAGTCGTAATTAAAAATATTAACAACACTCAATTCGTATATCTATACTAATATTATAAAGAGGAAAGGTGTGTATGTATGTATGTATGTATGTATGGTTTTCACGCATAAACTACTGGACCGATTTTAATGAAATTTGGCACAGATAATCTTTAGACCCTGAGAAAGAACATAGGCTACCTTTTATTGCGAAATATTTACCACGGGCGAAGCCGGGGCGGACCGCTAGTCTTCCCATAAATACTATGTAATTGTAAAAGTTTTAAGTGATTTCTAAAACACAAAGTCTTCTTTATCACTATTTACTTCATTTCAAAACTCCGTCTCTTTATATAAACATAAAAACATTCTCAACTCAACCAAAACAATGTTAACGAGCATACCCGCACATACCTCGTCACTTACAAATGTCGATGTAGCAAAGAGCTTTGTTCTAAAGCCCACCGTCACAAATCATCTGAAATCTTTTTAAGTCCTGAAAGCATTTCAAAAACGTAGCCGAAAAAAGAGCGCGACCACAACGCTTGGTGATAGTCATGAGCGGTAGCGGGGAGAAATATAAAGGACATTTATTAAAATACTAGCTGTGCCCCGCGTTGCTCCGCTCCTGTTTTCTTAGCGCGATGATATATTATAGCCTATAGCCTTCCTCAATAAATGGGCTATCTAACACCGAAATAATTTTTCAAATCGGACCACTAGTTCCTGAGATTAGCACGTTCAAACAAACAAACAAACTCTTCAGCTTTATAATATTAGTATAGATTTGTTTGTTATGCTATTCATTTTAGAGTTGTGCAAATGTGAAGGTTTGAGATAAGAGGGAGACTAATAGAAAGTCATCATCAGTAAAATAATAAGCAGAGCATTTTGCAAGTAGGTACATACCTTCTTCGTATACGTGAATCATTCGGTTTATGGCTGGTTATTTCAAATCTTTTTGTTTTCAACAGAAAAGCTACAGAGTCAAATCATACTTTCACTTTAACACTATTAACTGCTATTACATATATTTTTATGACCAATACTGTTATTATAAGTATGAAGATATATTTATATACACAGTTTCTATAATATTTACCCGCAGTTCACTTGACAGAGTTAAAGGTGTTCTCTTGTGAATTAAAAACTAAAGAAAGAAAATACCCAATTATTCTTACCCAGTGAGACTTAAATTGTATTCATTTAAATGTCATTGTAGTGAACAAAAACAAAGGACATTCGTCAAGCGTTTATCCCTTACAACCCAGTAAAGGATGCTTTGAAATACGCCTCTGAATCACATCCAGCGAGGAATGCGTTAATAAGTCCCAGGGGAATGTCCGGACTTCACCGCAGATTTGTGACCTTTTGAGGCTGCATCGCGGTATTGATATTTTTTATGGTTTTATCTTTGTCGCTGGTAAGGAATGAAATGAAATGAAATGAAATATGTTTATTATGGATACATAAAAGATACAAATAAAATAAAACAAGAAACTTAAATCTAACTTAAATCTATGTATGCCACAAAAGGCCTGCCACTCAGTGCAATACACTGATTTTCAGTGGTTGCCTTAGAATGCCTTGCTGACAGTGGATGTATTTTTTGCTCAAAACTGCATAATGTTATTAAAAAATAAAAAATAAAAATATATATATATATATATATATATATATATATATATATATATATATATATATATATATATATATATATATATATATATATCTATTTTAATATTATGATAAATAAAATAATATAAATACTTGAAAATACTATAATTAATTTTAATATTATAAATTATAATATATACTTATACTTAGGAAATAAATAATATTTACACATTAGCTTAGAGTAGTAACGAGATTATTGGATAAATACTTAAATAATAAATAAACAAATAGGAACATTATTGGGGATGCTAAATTTTTTCTTGTTGACGTTTTTGAACATCGAGAAGATATGACTTTAATTTTTTTTTTAAAAGAAGATAAGCTTTGTTGCGAACGAATAGGCGGCGGTAAGTCGTTCCAACATTTTGAGGCTCGATACCTAAAACTGCCTCTAAATGTAGATGTTCTATGTAGGGGAATTTCCAACAAAGAACATGCGTGTCTAGTCTGGTAGGTTGTATTATTTTCCGCCAACCATTTCAATTTATTGTACAAATATACAGGTACTCTATATTTTATAACATTAAATAGAAGCGTAGCCAGGTGTAAGTGGGTACGATATTCCATTTTAAGTGAGTTGTGTTTGATCAAGTACGGTGTAACATGATCACGATAGGGAATATTGTAGCAATAGCGGTCACACGCATTTTGCACCCGTTGCACAATTTTTTTCGTTGATGCCAGCAACCTAGGACCTACAACCACATCCGCGTAATTAACCTTCGACAAGATAAGCGACTCACAAAGTAATTTCCTGACATTAACACTCAAGGACTGTCTAATCCGATAAAGCAGTTTCAGTCGGTAAAAACAGTTTTTTGAAATATTTAAGATGTGCTTGTGAAATCGCAAGCCTTCGTCAAACACTACACCAAGATTACGCGCTTCAGTCACTCTTTCTATTGGTTCTCCGTTTAAAAATATGGTAGGTTGTTGGGCCAATATTGAATTGATTTGATGAGTTGAGCCTATGATCATATATTTGGTTTTGCTAGAATTGAGAGAAAGACCGAGCGATATACGACTCAAATCATCATGTAGCCTTTCCAGAGCGATGTCCATCTCACTCGCCTTGAACGAGAGGTATAATTGGATGTCGTCCGCATACATATGATATTTGCAATGCCTTATGCATTGCGTTACATAGGCTGTATACAAAATAAACAAAAGAGGACCAAGAATAGAACCTTGCGGTACTCCTCTGGAAACTTCCGCCCATGCAGACGAACATACACTTTGACTACTTTCCGCTTTTAACTCGACCATTTGTGAGCGGTAGGAAAGATAACTTTTAAACCACTGTAAAGAGTCATCATCAAAACCGTAGTATGAAAGCTTGCAGAGAAGCAGGTCTATATTTATACAATCGAAAGCTCTGGAGTAGTCTAAGAGGATTAACAGACTCCCCTCCCCTCGATCCTGTGTCTCAAGCATATTATCAACCACATCCAACAGAGCTGTTATGGTACTGTTTTGTTTCCTAAAACCCGATTGCCTAGTTGGTAACATATCATTTAAATCTAAGTAGCGCCTGACTTGCTCACATACAACTTTCTCAAGAATCTTTGATAGACATGGCAAAATACTAATTGGTCTTAGATCTTTAAGACAATTTGGATTGTTCGTAATGCAATGGCAATGGTTTAATGAGCGCTTTACGCCAGGTGGAAGAGAAGGTGCAAGTCTTAAGTGAAGTGTTTATGATATTCGTAATTGTTTCCAGAGTAAAGGGCAACGATAATTTTAACATATCTAGTGAGATTCCGTCGTAACCAATAGCATTAGAATGCAATGATCTAAAATGCTTAAACACCTCGTCTTTAGAGACAGCCGCAAAAGAAAACAGTGAAGTCCCTTTTTTATTGTTTAAAAAGATATCTAAGTCGTATCTTAAATTGAATCGTAAACAATGGACTATTGTTAATTATTTAAAATAATAATTTAAAAAATATATTCATGAGTTTTCAATCTATAGTGGTTTAAAGTTAACTCAAAAATGGAGCATTTTCGTAAATTTTCTAAAAAATCTTAGAGAAAGTGTAAGAAATGTTATAGTATGCTATATATTCGTGATCTACTCAATAAGCTCTTTCATTTGATACCCCACACGGCATGTTTTGGAAATTTTTATTTTTTTCTTTGTATGCCATATTTAATTACCGGGGTGGGGGGAGGGGGACCACAAAACTGGTTGGCAACATATGTCTATAGGATGTCTGGGATCTATACAATATATATCAGAAGTCAGATTTAGGTCCGCTATTTTTGCAAACGAACATCTCCTTGGAGCCTGCTCTATTTATAAAAACAGAAGCCAGTCTACACCGGTTATAACGGTCGTTTAAACAAATTATCCACCGTATAACAGCTAGTAAATAATTATGTTTATAACCATTAATATTAGGTGTATAATCTGGCATTTCAGACCACTATCGCGTTAATCTTCCCGCGAAATTATTGTCGGTATGAAATTGTGCAATTTTGAGGGTAGATATACAGTTACCGCAAACTGGTCAAACTAGTTTCTCTGTGAGATGGTGTACCAAGTTTATTTCAATATAATAATTTATATATCTGATTTTTGAACCTTCAATTTTCTAAGTAATTTTGTAAGTTACCATGATGCCTTAATTCAAGTGTGAGAAAGTTCACTGGAAATAATACTGCTTTTAGACATCATGAGACATTACAGGGCCCTGAGACTTAATTGCGATTGAAGCTCCATATAACCCCATTGAGTTACTATGCTATTTGTACTACACTATTTGTAACACGAGTTAGAGTCAATCGTCTCCAACCAATTTTTTTTGTTACATTGATTGGTTTAACTTGATAAGTTTATTCATATTTTTTTTAATAAGATAAACAATATTTATTTGTTACATTGATTGGTTTTAATTTATAAGTAACTAACGGTCCGCCCCGGCTTCGCCCGTGGTACCTATATGTTTAAACTATCCTATCTCTCAAGTTGGATCGAACTGCACATGGTGTGCGAATTTTATTATAATCGGTTAAGTGGTTTAGGAGTCCATTGAGGACAAACATTGTGACACGAGATTTATATATATTAAGAAGATTATAGGCAGAATATCTACAAAGTGTATGACTCACTAGCTGCCCCGCGCCGCCGCGCTTGTCTCACAGATTTTGTTCGTGGTGTCCTCTCTATAATAATACCTCAATGCATAACCCAGAATAATAATTATTACGGATATGTTAAACCAATAAATAGGATTTAATAGCATTGTGGCCATTGAATTTTCAATAATAGGTGTTCCAATAATTGTTTAATGCAAGCGCATTTTAACGGCCTGGTAATGATCAGAATTGTTTGAAACCAGCTATAATATCGATTTGACTGCGACAATGTGTTAAATTCACGCTAGTTGCTATTTGTAATGGCTCCCATTGTTTCTTTATGATACTGATAATTTGATGATTTATGGGTAGTTAGAATTGGAGATTTGTTTTATGGCACTAGCTTGCCCACGGAATTGCTCGCGTTAAAACAAATGATATGCTAAAACCTTTCTCGAGAACCACTTTCCGTTAAAACTGTACAGTGTACGTGTTATAAATCTAAGCATACATAGAGACAGACTGACAGACAGCGGGAAGCATCTTTGTTTTATACTTTGAAGTATGTTTTAATATATTTAATTACAATTAGATCAAATCTATTCCCCTATATCCCCATATCCTTCATTATGTATAATACTTTTCTATGTTTACTCTTTCTTCTTTCCTTGTCTTACTCTACTCTTTAATTCTTGCTCACTATATCTATATCTACATCGAGTTGCTTGGAAGAAATCGCTCACGAGCGATAAAGCCGCTCTTTGTACATCTCTATTATAAGCTATCTTAACTATGTAACAAAATTTATTACTGTGTATGTACAATAAAGAGTATTTCATTCATTCATTCATTCATCTATGAAGAAAGTAAGAGCTACTCGCTGCCCAAGTAAGCTATGGCTAATTTATCCTATAAAAAAAGGTATACGTAAATATTTTATTCAGCATACTTATATTAGAGATGTGAGGGAAAGTTTTCATGTTTTTATGACATTAATTTTTTCTCAAAATACTTACATTTCGCCCCTTAGAATATGTACAAAAGTGGAAATTATGAGCGAAATTTAGAATTTGAATATAACTTTTTTTTTTGTAAAAAATCAAGTAATCTAAAACTTTGTCAACAAAATTAACATAGGACCTAATCTTTGGCATTAGCGAGCCTAAATATAAAATTAGACTACATTTTTGTCGCGCAAAATTCATTTTCATATTTTATTCAAGAATTATATTAGAAAAATGAAAGTCAACGTCAATTTACTAAGTAATTTCCCCAATACCGCTTTAATAAATTCTGATTATATAGGATATTGGTTAAATAAAGTCGGAATCAGCCGCGGCTCGATCAAGGTAAGCTGTTGATTGGATCCACTATATTCCAGGAATTATAATCCTTAAATAATGTTCAGAAAATGATGAAATCGTGATTTAAAATGCAAATTTCGTTTAATGGTGCGATTAATTCCTGTAAATTGAACTTTAAAGGGAGGGAATAAGGTTGGATAAGCAGTGATCACGTTTCTAAGAATTTATCTTTATTTTATTACTTTTGCTGCGACGTTGTCTGCGTAGCAGAAACTAGACTTGCTCGTCGATAGAGGATTTTAAATTTTAGTTTCGCCTATTAGCATCTAAAGTAATAGTCCAATAATATAATAATATCCTCCATAAGATCAAGCGCTTAAGAAATGAAATAAATATCTACATAAATGCAAATGTCTGTTCGTCTATTTCTAAAGTTTTCACGCCATAATCACTGAAAACATTAGAATTTATGAAAACATAGCTAACCATGTATAAGAACAGAAGCTAGGCCATTGCGTAAATTTAAAATTATTATTTATGCCATGTTATTTACCTCAATTTTAACTCCGTGTAGGTATTAGACAGAGTTCCAGATACGACAATTAGAAAGAAAACTGGAGTTATAGACTAAGATAGCACTCAAAGTGTCTCGGCAGAAATGGAGGTGGGCGGGACATATCTGCAGATTAAGTGACAACAGGTGGACCAACAAAATCCTAGAATGGCGTCCTTGGACCGGAAAAAGAAAGGTTGGCCGTCAGCCTACTAGATGGGTTGACGACATAGTGAAGATCTTGGGAAGGAAGTGGATGCGGGTGGCGACGATCAGAAAGGAATGGCGTGCACATGAAGAGGCCTATACCCAACTTTGGGTTAAACCGGGAGAAAGAAAGAAAAGTAGGTATTAAAACAATCGAGACTAAGATATTAGGTATAAGGGATAAATTCAAATTATTATCTGTACAAGATAGATATTTCCTTCAATTCCACACGCAATTCCTTCACACATCCTTAGCCCTTTTCCTCATTGCCCCTCTCAAACCAACTGCAATCAATATGCTCCATAACCATACTCCCCCTAATGAAATCAAAGTAATTCGATTACTCCACTTTTAAAGGCTAATAGAAATCGACGAAGTGAATTGAGTGCTCATAAAATCCCCAGTGAATCATATTTCCTACATAATATGTAATAAAAGATTTGATCACATTCGAGAGAAAATTGTGCTTGAATACGATGAGGTAATTTATTTTTGACATCAGTAAGAGATTATGTTTATGAAATATGGAATCATGTTCTTACGTGGAATTCCTTCAGAAATTATGATAGGAAATGGGTATTAGCTTGAACTAGATATATGTGTAATTTATTCAGCATTTAATAGGAACAGCTTATTATAGTACACTTGAGTTCCCAGTCATAAAAGGAAATTCAGTTTAATATGAAATGTATACCAGTCTCATGTTTACCTAATTAGCGTATAGCTAATTAGTTAACTTATTGCTATCTATATAAAATACAGTATCCATACTTAATATTATAAATGCGAAAGTAACTCTGTCTGTCTGTCTGTTACTCGCAATCACGCCTTAACTACTGAACCAATTTGCATGAAATTTGGTATAGAGATATTTTGATACACGAGAAAGGACATAGGATAGGTTTTATCCCGGAAATCCCACGGGAACGGGAACTATGCGGGTTTTTCTTTGACTGCGCGGGCGATGCCGCGGGTGGAAAGCTAGTAATGCATATAAATTAATAGTAGAATGGATTACAAAAGAAGACGCAAAAATAAGTATTAATTATCGTTATAATTGTGCAACGGTTGGTGGTAATGAAACACTTTACTAGACTGTAGGCTGTATAATACTGTTATTACAATTGCTATTACAAGTCTATATAGTATGACGCACACATACATAACATACATGATACATTACACACTACATCTCCCCTCATAGAAAATAATAAAAAAAATAGTAATTAACATTTTTTTTTTAGCTGAATATAATGCAAATTTTTTCTTCGTTTTTGGTTACATATCTTAATACCTATCATATAAACGAGTAAATAAAATCAAAATTAAAATTAAAACAATAGCATGGATTTCCACTTATTAATAATTACTTATTTTTAAAACTCCAAAAAAGAACATTCTATATGATTACACATTGGCTTACACACTAAATAGTAACGAATATTAATAGATTAAAAGAAAAATCTAAATTTACCTACTTCAAAAGTAAGAAAAAAAAATTGAAAAATTATACAATATTAGAAAATATTTTATCGTCATATCCGTATTTAAAAATGTCACAGTCCGTAATTAATTAATAGTCATATCCGAGTAAAATAATTATCTTTCAATAAATCTTACAATATATTCCCATAGAATACGTTTATTTATGTGCTTACAGTTTACACATCATACTTAGAAACGACATAATATTCATTATCTGTATTAAATTTTCTTCATATATTTTATTCTTTATGTACTTTCTCATACGTACGATATCAAGATACACAATTTCATTTAGGGTAATCTTCCCTCTTAATATTTATCATAATTATAATTAATAACACCGTCGTGTTTTATATTATTCATCTTATTATATTCAATAATTCAAGATACAAGAAATATATTTATTTATTTATAACATTAACATTAATTCAGGCAGTTCTTTTAACACATCATTATATTATCATATATTTTATACCTTTATTTATAGGTACCATGTGTCCAAGTTATCTTCACGAGTGGTAGCTCGACCTAATCATGATCAGAATTACAAGGATTCGTGCCTGTCTTGTAACCTGGTGTACCTTGTTTCTAACAATAAATCATATCATTTCACTTTTCAATTGTAGCTCTCAGGCTTACATATAAATTTATTTTTATTTTTCATACAATATTAATTCTTATTTCTCCGAGTAATTAAATGTCACATTATTATAGGAATATAAAAGAAAAACTTAGGTGATCAAGCTAAGATTCCATCTATACCCTAACATAAAAAAAACAATCTGAGTAAATTTTTTTTGTACTCATACAACGACAAATATTTACTTTTTCTCTTCTTCTATATTCTTCTAGATTTATCATGGTAATTCATTTAATCAAATAAGAATATACTTCATTGGTCGTATATGGTCGTATACCTATATTATATATGCTTACCTAAATCATCTTGAAATATAAATTTAATTACATTTCATTAGTTACAATAATTATTATTTATGAAATTAGTTAAATCCTCCGAATCCAAAATGTTAATTAAAAAAAATTAAAGTTTCACACTAAATTGAATTGACAAGATCGTATTTCATTACGAACATTTTATAAAATGCACAGAACGATGCATTGTGACTACCTAGTTACCTACATGGTAACACGAAATATGAGACGAAATTACAGACGCTGCATACCATTTCCCTATTTGGTAGCGCTTTATAAAACAAAAAAACAATGAACTAATAGAATTATCTGTTACTAAATACTTTGATTATACATAGCTATATATATTTATGTATAATAAATATAACATAATAATGGTTTTTGACAAAATAAAAAATCTTTTAACTAAAATAATTCGTTACCTTACATTAATGTAAAATACACTGCTTGAACTTTAAATTTCACTTTTAGCTTTTTTTTCTTTCACCAAATTAAACTTTTATTCCGTCGTCACTTGAATTTCGGGACATTCGGGATTCTGGTCAATTTGGGAAAACGTCTGCTATTCACACTGGCTGATCTCCCGGCTCCAGCTGCATCCTTCCAAATCTCCAATTTTATTTCACAATTTTTTCATAAATAGATGATATTCCAAATCTCCATAGTTTTTTTTTTGTTTTAAAAAACTTTGTTCGTCAAATAAATTATGTTCTTAATTTCCATATTCACGTTCGTCGATTTTTTGTATTATATTGATAAATTTTCTATCTGGTACATTGCGATTTACGAATACGCATAAAAATTATTTGTTTAAATTTTCACTTTTATAATATTATTTTTCAAAAATGATCCATAGCTCAGTACTGCCGCGAGGCAGCACTGGCAGGGTCGCCATGCAATGGTTAGTGGTAATGAAACACTTGACTGTAAGCTTGTATTATAATGTATTCAACTGCTGTTACAACTGCTATTACAAGTGCTATTACAACTGCTGAACCACAGGACTATATAGTATGACGCACACATACATAACATACATGATACATTACACACTACAATTGTGTCACATTTCTGAACCATTATACCTAGATTCAAAATTCTCATAAATATTTCATAATATCTATGATTTTAAAATATCAATCTGAAAGATAGCATAACCAAAACTTGAATAAAAGGAAACATATTCTCAAAGGGCTACCTCGAATTATCCGATAACATAAAAACCTCTACATGGGCACATTATCCGGTATATTTCCATGAATATTGAATTAATGATAGTAAGTAGATATCTTACCTATAGAATAATCAATACAATATTTAAAAGGTTCAAGAACAGATAACTATCGACATTAGGTATGCAACAGGGAGAGTTCAAATTCAATCAACAACACAAAACAAGAAATTTCGTTAAAAAAAATTATCTGCACATTTACCAGTAACTTACATATCTTTATTGAAGTAAAATCTTGATAAATTAATATCGTCACATAAATAGAATTTACGACATAATATTATAAACCAAACCATACTTGGCCATACTTGGCTTATACTTGGCTTATAAGCCGTGATAAAAAGCCACTGAAACAAAATAAAGTCTCATGATAAATTGAACAAACAAGAAAATAAATTAAATATAGGATTTATTACCCAGTTTTTTCATCTCTCTTCAAAAGAAAGAATACAATAAAAATATACGACAACAATGTTTTCCAAATAATGGTAGTATAAAAACAGATTTAGCGTAGCAAATATAAAGCATTTAATTTCATACATGAAAAAGCTGAAAGATTCCAGACATTATTACATTTTTTTTTTATATCTTTATTTAATACGAGAGTTTGATCATACTTGATCATGTCACTCTCAAAAATAAAATCAAAATGTAACAAAACAGATTATTCTAACAGTAAAGCATAATAATTATCTACCGTCTACTTAAACCTAAGGATAGGTACAATTTTAATTAATTTTCTTGCTTCATTTGAGGTCGGACAAGCTAAGATCATTTAATACTCCAACATGAATGTTTTCTTGGGTAAGCAAACTCTCTAATAGAACAATCTTAGGTTTTAAGCTTTGACAATTCCATTGAATAACGTTTAATTTTAAATAACAATTTTTATCCATTGCTAAACTTAAATACACTATCTATAATGTTCTTAACTAACGGCCAATCTGATATGTTTTCTACCATCAAAAGTATAATCCATTCAATGCATGTTTTTATCAATTTACTTATTTTAGCTTGCCAACTAAGTTTATTCAAAAATACTATGTCTTTCAGTTTCAATAACAACTCGCTAAAGTTAATTCTATCACTAGATGCCGCCGCCTGATCATCTGGTTTTTCGTCTATAATTTCTTGTTCCGATGCCGATGATGAAAAATCCCAATCCAATACCGAATTCTTTTGAAAATTATTTCTGGTTTTTATTCTTCTCTTTTTAGGTACAGCTTTCTCTTGTTTTTGTGCGTGAATTTCAACTTTTGTTTTAACAATATCGGCATAAGAAGGAGTATTGTCGGAAACTTTAATCGGTGTTGAAAATACAGGGTGTCTCAAAAGAAAGTTTATATTTTGTGGATGAATAAAAAAAAAAGTAAGCAGTGTATTGAAAAAATGTTTATTAATTATTAAAGTGCATAATATGGGAATTTATTTCTTAAAAATAATATCGTCCAAATGCAGTCCATTGCGTTCACAGCACTCATTTAATCGAACAGTAAAATTATTTATGACAGCTCGGCAGGTAGACACAGTGATGGCTGCCATTTCGTGCCGGATATTTTCTTTTAAATGCACTAGAGAAGTTGGTTTGTTGGCATACACTTTAGATTCAAGATACCCCTACAAGAAAAAGTCCATGGGAGTTAAATCAGGGCTGCGTGGAGGCCAATTTATATCACCTCTCCTAGAGATCAATTTTCCCGGGAAAATTTCATGAATTCGAGGTAAAGACATATTGGATGTGTGTGATGTAGCTCCGTCTTGCTCCAACCATGTTCTCTGGTTATAGCCAGGAAAGTTTTGCAGTGCAGGCACTAAAACTCGTCTATCATCTTTACATAGCGCTCTGAATTTACTGTAACTGCACGCCCCCTTTCGTCTTCAAAAAAGTAAGGGCCAATAATTCCTCGCTAATTTCTATTCTCGATAATTTCTTGTGGAGGTATCTTAAATCTAAAGTGTATGCCAACAAACCAACTTCTCTAGAGCATTTAAAAGAAAATATCCGGCACGAAATGGCAGCCATCACTGTGTCTACCTGCCGAGCTGCCATAAATACTGTAATTTTACTGTTCGATTAAATAAGTGCCGTGAACGCAATGGACTGCATTTGGACGATATTATTTTTAAGAAATAAATTCCCATATTATGCACTTTAATAATTAATAAACATTTTTTCAATACACCGCTTACTTTTTTTTTATTCATCCACAAAATATAAACTTTCTTTTGAGACACCCTGTATATTAGAATTTAAATCAGGTGGAGGATCTTCCGATTCTTTTTCGGGTTCAATCGCTGTTTCGGGCGCAACGTAAAGCGTGAGAGCTTTTCTATAAGTGCAACTGAAATCTGCCATTATGTCACGTATTTTATGTTCTTTAATGTACATCGGACAAGTTTTAGAAAGCGCCATATGCTTACCACCGCAATTAATGCATTTGAACTCCATTGTATCGCAATTGGCGTGATATCCACCGCATTTAGGGCACACTACTTTCGACGACGGACATCTTTTAATCGTGTGACCTAGTCTCCAGCATTTTCGGCACTGTGAAACCGAGTGTATATATTTTTCTACATCTACCCTCAAACCGTCTACATAAACGCAGGGGGGTCTATACGATCCTTTAAAACATAAACGAATGGTCTCGCAAAGTTCCCAATTGTCTCCTTCTCTCCGCCTACATCTCTGAACAGACACTAACTGGGCTGGATAATCACATTGTACTCGGCTTTTTATTTCTTCATCATTTAGTTTCAATTCAACATTTCGTATCACTCCATATGTATAGCTAACTTCCATGGCCTGTTGTACTTTAAAGCCCTTTTCTTGTAGATACGTTGATGATAATACTTTATCAGCATGGGAATGTTCGTTAAATTCAATGCGAATACGATATGGATTCAGATATTTAATTCTTATTACATTAGATATATTCAGCTCTTTAAACAACTTAGCCAGTTCGAATTGCTTCGGCATTTTATCTGGGTGGGATACATAGACTTCAATTTTCTCATTATTTCTCTGCTTTTTTTCCTTCCCTTTTACAACTTGCCACTCATTCTCATCCTTTTCTCTCTCCCTTTTCCTCTCTCGTCGAACTCCCATAATACCATCATCTTCGATATCATCAGATTTTTTTACAAAATTCTATAGCCGTCTCCATACTTTCGTCCCGCAAAATATCACTATCATTACCATCAATAAAGTCTTTCCTAGAAACCGTTTCTTCATATTCACTCACACACACACTGTTACTGTCCGCATGCGACATGCTGGCGCCGTGCGCTGTGCACCGTCACGCTCGAGCGCGTCCGTGCTTATAAACAAAAGCAAAAGAATATCCCGCAAAGAAAACTAGACGCGACCACTCGCACGAACGCCGCGACGAGACTGAGACATTATTACATTTAATATTGATAAATATTTATCCAAAGATCAAAACTTGATTGAGGAAACATGAAGCACCTCGTTAGCATAAGGGATGCGCAAATATTCGTATAACGTCCATCTTAGAATATTATGATGTGAATAATTTATGTCGTGACCTTTGGAATGGATTTTTGAAGACCATAATATAAGTTTACTAGCTATGGGCCCCGGTTTCAATCTCAACCAAACTCAAACATGTATTTATTCAATTAGACTTCTTCTAGAAGTACTTTTGAATCGTCATAACATATTTCAACATTTACCACCGATTCGGAAAGGATCGATTTCGCTGGGTATACTTTATTCTTGTGAGTGTTTATTTTTTGTTAAGTTATTACGTATATAAATCGAAGCGGAGACAAATATAACAAAACACAGCCATACAACCGCTATTGAGTTATCAGTAGTGTTCTAATAAGGCCGACGTTCATTTATAAAATAACATAAAGATATTTATGTACCTAAAATAAACCAAATAAAAACTAAGATATTTTTATCTTTGTTGTAGCTACGTGCATAATTTAATAAGTAGGTACGAAATCAAACGAAGTGAGATCTATTAACAAGTAACAACATAACCTATCTACCGAATATTTAAAAAAATCGCATCTTTACCGATATCATGCATCATACATATCAATATATTATCATGAATCTGCAATATGCGCCCTATCACGTTATACATAGAGCATAAATCAGGTTGACACACTAAACTTTAATTCTTCCAATATTGAATAAATATTTTTACGAGATTTGTTAAGTACACAATCACATCGCAAACATGATCAGGGAGTGTAAACAGGGCTACCTCTTTCTTTGAGAACCTCTTCGATTGAATAAAATATATTTTTTATGTATTTATGGCTATGGAAAAGGTATGGGTATGTTCCTGTGTCAGAGGTGGGATCAGCTATAGTGAGAAATGATGTGATAACACTAATTAGTTTGGTTTCTATTAATTTCTAAAATAATAATTACGTGCGTAATTTAAATGTGCATGGGTTATGCATCTCATGTTACTATTATATAATATTATAAATCTATACTAATATTATAAAGAAGAAAGGTTTGTATGTATATACGTATGTATGTATGGTTTTCACGCATAAACTACTGAACCGATTATAATGAAATTGAGCACACATATAGAGGGTAACTTGGATTAATACATAGGATAGGTTTTATCCCGGAAATCCCACGGTAACGGGAACTATGCGGGTTTTTTATTTTGTAAACGCCTGCGAAGACGCGGGCGAAAAGCTAGTTAATTATAAAAAGCTCATTTATTCATCAAATTAAGTAAGTATTTGCTGCGCCTACTGAAATCTGAATCCGAGAATGTAATTAGGAAACTAAATAAAAATAGCTCCACATTAAGTTACAAATATGCCGTGTTAAATAACATGCAAACTTTATGGCCTTTCAAATAAAACACGTCAATAACGAAACATTTTGTAATTCTAAAAACTTGAAATATAGATAAAAATCATTCTCCCGTCCGGCACCAAATATTTTAGTTTCACAACCTTTTAAAGTCCAAATATCAACTGTATCAAACAAAACAAGTGAAAAAAAAGTAATTTTGCATCCAATATCCTGCTTGTACGATAGGGCAACTTTACCACAAAGGGTGGAAAATTCGAGCCAAAAAATGCATTGTCAAATACACTAGTACATACGGTGATGGTCGATCACTAGTAAGCTATATTTATTTATACATCGATTTCATATGAAACATTTTTATATTGACTCGTATTTTCGTAGTTTTAACGTTCATCAATCAACTCATTATTTGTAAAAGGTGAATTATTGGATGTCCGATTGATTGCAGGTTTTATAGGTCATATTTTGTAACGTTTAATGTTTTTATTCGAAAAGTTAATGATAAATGACGCATTAAAACAGACAATTATATTAAAATTTGTTCAAATTTCAAATTTCAAATTTCAAAAGGTTATTGAGGTTAATCTGATGTGTGTGCTTTCACATGTAGAATTTAGAAACATTTATGAGCTTAGTTTCGTGCGAATCGTTTAAATTACTTCTACGTACTAAATATTTGCATTACTAAATATACCAATGAGCATTACACTTTAGACTATAATTTATGATATGAATCATATATCCCACCCCAGCCATGTCATGACGTAATTGCTTACAACATCTCAACAACCCGAAAATTGACAACTTTTCACATCCCACCAAAGCTCGTAAACAGTTAACAAACCGCACAGCAAGTATCAAAGCGAAATCACTCACGCCACCCCATTTGCTTTAACCAAAATACCAATCTAGCTAAGAACACAAACCAAGACGAATGTTGATACAACTGCAGTCTAACTGTTAACTAACGGCAAGTGTGCGCCAAGTTTGGAACTTGGCCGCAAGCGCTCGTCGCCACTACGCAAGTTATGTACGAGTTACGCACCAACTCCCTCTTGCATGTTAACAAGGCGTTTAATAATTTAAATGCTGGATTAGTGCTTGGAAGATTGTTAATTATGGACGGTGGATTTGAACGCTATTGTGATGGATTATGTAGGAACTTATGCTGTGGGTAAACGTGTTTCAAATTGACCCATGACGTGGACCCTGCATAATTGCTTTTCTTAACGATGACCTGTGTTACGACGATGACTTTCCTAGTTTATTTAATAGGTTTTCTTAACTTAACATTGTATAAAATTAAATTATTAAGTGTAAGTTTATGATAATGAATGAATTATTATATCGATTTTGTATGAGCTAAAACATAATGGAGTTTTTTAGAAATATATTACCTACATCGAAAAGTAAATTTTTATACAGGAATTATTGACAGTTATGAATTAGGATTCATGTTTTTTGTATTTCATTAATCATATACAAACGAGGTATAACTATATACCTATTTCAGTTTCTCACACTTATTCATTAATTTAATTCCAAGATTTAAAACTAAAAATAGTTCGTATTATAATATAGAAGTCATCAATTTAATAATAGCTGTGACGTAACTAGATTTTACTGTGCTCTCATCATAAAGGATCTGCTTTTATTTCATAAAAATAGAATAGTGTGTTGTATTGTAAAATAAAGAAGTTTTAAAATTCAGTGAAATATCATTGCATTCTAAAATTATTGTTTACTTTTTGAATTGCACCGACACCTATGATAATAAAGTCAATTATGGAAATCTAAAAACTGCTAATAGAATCTTTGTTACTTTTTAGATTCTGACTATTACAACGACACTTCATAAGTTAAAACCTGTCCAGCGATTTGGGTTGTCAGGTGTGTCAAATAAATACACATACATACACTCAGAAACACAACCCTCAATCTTTTGCAGTCGGGTAAATAT
The DNA here is from genome assembly GCA_029959065.1 of Colias behrii. Classification (NCBI taxonomy): domain Eukaryota; kingdom Metazoa; phylum Arthropoda; class Insecta; order Lepidoptera; family Pieridae; genus Colias; species Colias behrii. Next base: position 11,669,238 of record JARWMC010000009.1, on the reverse strand, counting down.
AATTATTATATTCGTATGCTAAAATTAAAGCATAATTGTCCACTATCATTCCCGTAATCAACTCATTCAAAACCACACAATTTAAACCCGCAAAACAATTTGCAGCAAATGCCGGCTTGTGGCCTTAACCCTCGAAGAGTTTAAATATGCAAAGTGTTCTGTGCAGATTAGTAGCACTACGCAATCAAGTGTGTACCTCTGACCTACGGTAAATGTGGTACAGTCCGCAAACAAAATGATGGCTAGTTTAAACATTTATATAAGTAGTTATTTTGATGTAAGAAAAGCATTAACGCATTATGATGAATTTTTAAAATAAAAAAGTGGAAATAAGCCTTATATTTCGAAATATGAATGAAATTTTAGCTAACAAAAATTTACTAGAAGAAAGTTATTAAATTTGATCCAAGCACAAATCACAGTCTCACAGTCAATATAATAGTAACTTACCTTTACTGTAAATAAATTGCGTGTTTGTTCAATATTCGAAAGTGTATGTTTATTGTTTAATTTGAATCTCTTTCCTCTTCTTTTCGTACAATTCAACAAATAATTATAATCGAAGTTTAAAAAATCTTTGAAAGCCCGTTAATAAATGATTTAAAAAATCACTTATATTTTCTGGTTATATAAACAGACTTATAACAGTAGGTACTAATGTAGGTACGTAACAGTGAAGCTTAATCATTCTATCTTTCATCATTTCATCACACTAATTTCATTAGACGAAAATTTAAAAGCCAAAATACACGGTACAAGTTATCATGCGCGCACTATACACAATTATGTAAATGAATAGTGTAGTGAATAGTTCGTTATATGCTTGAGGATATTTAAATATAGCGTAAGGTCAGGTTAAGAGTCTCTAATTATAATATTGGACCTAACAAATATTAACTTTATTTGGGTCATAGCTTAATTCAAGTGCTAATGCGCTAACTAATCCAGTTTCTAGACTTTTATAATTATTTAAATAAAGTTTGTTATTTAAATAATTTTGTATTGCATTGGTTGGCTTTAATTATAAGTTAATTTATACTTAGTATATTATATATAGGTATTTCAATTTATCTTTTTTAATTAATTAGACTGAAGGATAGACTAGAAGTGTATGTTTGTTTGAACGCGCTTATCTCAGGAACTGCGGGTCCGATTTGAAAAATTACTAAAAAATAAAAATAAAAATTGATTGAAATAGAATACAGATTTTGCTGTTAGATAGTCCATTTATCGAGGAAAGCTATAGGCTATATATTATCATCACACTAAGACCAATAGCAGCGTAGCAATGCGCTGTGTAATATTTCGTGCTTTGAACGCCAATAATATTTAAGATTTCTCATATAATTCCATACATTTCAAAGAGAAAGTTGCTAAAAGGAATCCAAAAATGTAACAAAGAAATAGTTTGAACGAAAGTGAATTCATAACTTCGCTTTCTGCATTTAAAAACGTAACCCAGTTTTATTTTTCAGTATAACCTTTGTTTTGATCTGTACGTTTAACGTGGCTTTTCTAGCAAGTACCTAAATTTTAATATGTTTTATTTTACAATAATACTAAATTAAGAATTTTTTTTTTCATGATAGGTCAGAAATAACATTTTTATCTAATCTGTGGTAATACTTCTCAAGGAAAAATAAAACTTAAAGACCTTTTTTATTTTTGACGTGACAACGTCTTATTATTCGATTGAGCCGGCTGCACGCACGAAAAAACATGACTCTTGCGGCGTTACCTCGCTCTGAGGCGTTCCATGTAAGGCTTGAAGTGCAAGCGAGAGCGCGGAACGAGCGACAAAGAAGCACAATCGGACGTTGTCACGTTCAACTATCGTCAGTAAACCGACTTTACAGACAACCAATTTTTAGAAAAACAATTGGAATGGTCGTAATAATTACGATTTCAGAGGTAAATTTTGCAGAACAAGATTACGAATTTAAGAACATCGTTTCAATAAGGGCTGATTTTTCAATCCTTGGTTAAAACTTATTCGTCGAATAATGTATAAAACTACCATTTTAAAAACGTATTCTAATTGCCCGTATTTGACAGTTTACGTGACATTTTAATATTATCGTGTAATACTTTATTGGACGGATAAGTTTTAACCAAGCATTGAAAAATCGGCCCTAAATATACATAAACAACAAAGCCTTATACAGTATGGAGTATATACCAAATGACAAACAAACCAACGCAGTGCTTTCTCAGAAAAAGTCGCATGCAATAAATAACATTTTAACGAAACGAAAGAATTGAATTTAAAATGTAACTACATTATCTCCTTTCCGGCACCCATCTCGCTTCCTCCAACGGGATATAATCATGTTATCTCTTTCGCCACCTATTTTAAACTACATATGCAATGAATTTACATTTCCCCGAAAGCTTTGGTAAACACGTAGTTTTTCTTCCCTGAATTCTTCTAGTTGATTCTTAAAGTGAATTTACTTAATCGCGTTTTAAATTACGGAATTATTTAAAGCTTTCTTTTATTTGAGAAATAAATTATTATTTACTCTTCCAACGTAGTTAAAAATAAATATAATTGATTGAGGTATCTATATAAAGTAAGGAACTTCCCGCCTCTGTCTTATGTATGTATGCTTAGATCTTTAAAACTATACCACGGATTTTGATGTAGTTTTTAATAGATAGAGTGATTGAAGAGTAAGGATTTGGTATATAATTTATTAGGTTTTAGACAAAGCAGGCGAAGCTCACGAAAAGCTAGTGTTTACATAAGACGATCTACCTATCTATACTATATTAATTACCATTGATTTCACACGTTTAAACCACATTTTTATGTAAAATATGTTTCCGTAAAACTTATTTTTGTCCTTAGTCTACAATAAATTATCTGAAAATCGACAAGCTACCAATCAAATTTACAAAATCCTACTAAATCTTGACTTTTTTCAAGATTTCGTATCAGCGAATTCTTTCGCTTTAATTAAATGAACTAAAATTTACCGTGTTCCAAGCTCTACGTATCGCGTCTTTTTTCAGGGTAAATGTATGACCTATATTCAAAACATTAATTGCTTAAGAAATAAGGAACTTCGTATGTTATGAAATTCAAAGCGTACGTTGTAATATTAAATACTTAATACTACGTCATAATAACATAATACCTACAAATATCTTGAAGGAATTACAGTACTCCAAAATTAATAATGCGCATGCAGATCTTCGCTAACTGTCGTATTTCCGAAAACACTCGAATCTTTGAATCGTAAGAGCCCTAAACAATGCACTTGCATTTTACACCATGTTCAAAAGAAATAGAAGTCAATTCACGGTCATACACAATCAAAAAAAATTCGGGCGGTAGGTGACGGTAGCCTGTCAGTCAAAAAATTCAAAAGTCCGTCAGTAGTCTTTAAATATTGGTAGTGGCTGTACGTGTTCTCTCTGTGTGAAATTATATAGAGCTGCTATTACAAACCTTCTTGGTTTTGAATAATAATATAATGATTATTACACAGCTGATAGCAGTAGGGAAAGTGAAAACTGAAAATGAAGAAGAGCATAATAAAAGTTTCGATGTATAGCTACAATGTCAGAAATAAAGATAATCCCTGATTTTGATTGTTTTTTTTATTTTTTTGTAATTGTAATAATATCGTGGAATGATCTACTGATCATTAGTACTCTGTAAATACTTTTGAACTGAGATTTTAATGATTAGGGTCTATGATTTAAATATAAACCTGTGTTTGAAAACCATATTTTTTACAATATAAATCTTGTGTTCTTTTAACATTCTTTTCTTCATCTTCCATCTTCCATCATTACTCCAGCATCGGTAAGCCACTTTAAAAGTACTGTAAAATTAAATCATTAATCAATCCAACAAAGATATATTCACAATCGTGGGGTTATCCTCGCTATTTATTTACAAGGAATTATCGAAACAAAATCGTTACTTACAAATCAATATTAATCTCTTTTAGCACAAAACACATAATTTTACTAAATTATGCATGAAGAAAATGCATTTAACCACTCTATACTATACATATCGTCTTCGGACGCTCCGGGAATATGACAGTTGCCGAACAGTGACGAAGATTTCTATGCGCATTATTACTTTAGGAGTACTGTATAAGCCTTTGCGCTTTTTCCTGGAACATAAATGAAAACAAAGGCTCAGGTAAATCCCTACTAATATAATATTATAAATGCGAAAGTAACTCTGTCTGTCTGTCTGTTACGCTTACCCGCTTAAACCTCTCAACCGATTTTGATGAAATTTAGCACAGTCAATCTTTAGACCCTGAGAAAGAACACCACGTTTTATCAAAACACCACGGGGCGGGCGGAACCTAGTATTAAATACTTAATACTACGTTATAATAACATAATACCTACAAATATCTTGAAGGAATTACGAGCCTTTGCGCTTTTTCCTGGAACATAAATGAAAACAAATGCTCAGGTAAATCGTTAAATAATTTGAAATCATTTACATACCTTTATATTTATTTCGCATTAAAACACCATTAGATAAAAGTAAAAAAATCAAAGTGAATCAGTAATGAGGAGCCAAATTAAGTCACAGCTTAATTACCAAATTTTTTGAAGTTCATTAGAACTGACACGTCCACGACATTTTCTGAAGAAATATGCAAGATTTTACAATTTTACAAGGCTTTTGAATAGAATTCACAATGTAATGTTTAATTTTTAAGGGTGTGCTTCTTGAGGGAAGATGGTTATAAGAATAATAATTGTAACTTTATTAGTAATTCACTGACAACCGGTACACAAAAATAAAATTGAATGATAATAGCAAACGATTTAAGATCATGCTTTAATCGGGCGTAATTATTGTTTATTATTTGTAGTATTTTTTATTTGATTTTATTGCTTAACTTTATTTCGTTTATTAAGTACAAGAAAATATTTTGTTTGTTACCAGTTAATTGAGTTTTTATTATAAGAGTAAATTATTACAGTAAAATCCAAATAGGTACATTAACAAAATAAGGGTACTGGGGTCGGACGTCCAGGTCAGTGAGACAACGCCCGTTCAGAGCAATTAGTGCTATAGGTCCTAAGTGAAATGAATTCATAATAATGACTTTGCATATTTAATTTGAAAAGGAGGAAAAATAATAAAAAAAAAAAAAAATCAACCGTCTGCAAAAGTAAAGGAACTCAAAAGCGAAACATAAATTTACATTATTGTAAGTGCACCCTTCAAGCTTTAAAAAGAAATAAAATCGAATCACTATTGCAAAAATACCATTGCACATACGAAAAATACATACAGACTAACATAGAGCCACCTCCTTTTTGCTTTTGTGGTAGTCGGTTAAAAATATTATGTTTAAAGATGAGTCGTAGGTTTTATAGCGCTTCGTGTCTTTGCTATGGAAATGTAAGAGGGGAGACTAGACAAATTGGAAATTCCTCATACATAGCGCAGAATGGTATCATAAACCAATAAAAATATTTTGATTGACCCAAATTGATCAAGTTACCTACCTATAGTTAATGACTACATACTAGGTACTACTACTACTTTGCTACTAGTTGAGTATCTATGGTATTGTCGATAAGAAAATAACAAAAACTGTATTAATGACATGTGTGTATTATTCATTAGTTAATATTTATAGAAAAACCTTAATTTAGTCCTTAAACCTTAATCTGTTTAGTTTATAGAAAAACCTTAATTTATAGTTGCTAAATATTGAGCAATAAACAAATATTAAAAAGTAAAAAATGTGTGCGTGTACTAGTGTACACACGTAAGAAGTGAAACTTCTTTATGACCTTATTTTTCAAAAAATAATTTACTATATTATGCAACTTTACAGAAATACGTAGAATCACGCGTGGTAGGGATAAGAAAAAGATGGCGCGTAACGGAAAAATGTCACGCGTAACGAAAAAATGTTACACAAAATTTTTTTCAAACCCCGATAAAGAAGTTTCACTTCAATTATAAAAGCGGAACATTAACTCATTTCGGTGTCAATTAGCAACTTCTACATGTCATTGAGAGAACTCGTAATGAGTTGAAAGTTTCCAACTCGGTGAAATACCGAAATTCTCGCGTCCGACTTAAATAACTAACTTGAGAACATCGTTAGTTTAATGCAATATATTTTTTTCATATACTCATGAAATAAAACAATACTATGGAACAATCCGGTTGAGTATTTTGATGAAAGAATAATGCTTCATAATATTTTTGAACATCTTATTGCAACGCTCTTTAGAGGGAAATTAATCATAGAATTAGTAGGTACACCTAACTCTCTTAAAACCGATAAACATGCTGGTAATGATTATTCATTTATGGTTCTGAAAATACTATACATAACTACATGAACAGTTATAGCTAGTTTGATTAGATGAAGAAGAGTCAATTAATCTATCAATGACTTAACAGCAAATCGTGTAGGTAATTAGCATTGAGACTATAATTAATAAGGCAAAGAAAAAGGTAAGATTGTATGCAGTCTTCTTAAATTTTCATCTTTCCAATAAGAAATTCTCAAAATAATCAATACATTCAAGTATCCGAATGTTTGCATTGCAAAAGTTATTCAATCTGTAGACGAACATCAAAATATTGAAGAAGTTTCGCGAGTCACAGATGGTACATAACTACAGAATCGTGACTATTTTGTACAAAATACTAGGTATAGTAAATCGACTAAAAATACAAACTAAAAAAGTCCCATTTTTGGCATGTGTCAGATGCATTATTTATACCTGTTTCACTGATCGATTTTATTCTGGAAGAAATAGGTGATCAGCCTTATGTGACCTTCCAGACATGTATTTTTTTCTCAGTCTTAGGGTTCGCTGCCAGTGGAGATTTGCCCCTCGGATCTACACCCAAAGTCGCGATCAAAATTATTGCTACTGAAATAGTATAGTCTCTTCAATTTCTCAACTGAAGAAATATTATGTGCTAATCTTCGAATTTAATTATGTTCCAACGTATAAATAATTCCTTTGAAATGAACTACGATAAATGATTTGAAACATAGACTAAACAGTTTCGCAAGTAAACCGATAGACGTCTTTGATATAAGGTACAATATACGCACGACCATACATCAGAGAGATTTATCGAACAATGTAGAAGAATGTTTATGTAGTACGTTCGCGGTTCGCTGCAATATACTGGAATATTGTAAATATTACTATGTTTAGTTGTGGTGGAGGTGATGATTTGAAATCTTATGTAGTAAATTTTATAGCACATTTTGAATGCAATATTTATTTTGTAATTGAATGGTTCGGGTATGGAATACTAGCATACCATGGTTTGGCTAGGGTGATTTGTAGATGAATAAATATTAAAATTTAAAAAGTAGGTATATTATTGGCTTTCAGAACTTGTTTATACGTTGCTGAATTTGCTGAATTGAAAAAAGGCAGAGCATATAATTCCTCTATTTAACTATTTTTATGCACTGCAAATTAGGTACATTTATTCGCGATTTTTCGTTCTACATGACAGTATGCCTCTTCAATTTACTCTTTTTAAACCATTCTATAAAGTAAATTAAAGTCCCCATCCATCATCAAATATAACATATAACACAAGTAGCAAAAAATAAACAGCTAATGGTCCATGAAGCAATAATAGTTGGAGATCAAAAAGATGATTAAGATAAACATAATCGACCCGGATTGCAGGAGGAAGTGGAATACAATACGAAAGGGTTAATACTAATGGTTTGAGTACTTATAGATGTAAGAATGTTTATTTGGCTACTTGAAGAGTAGATAGTAGGATAGTCTTTTATGGCAGGGAATTTGAAACGCTTCTAAAGTTGCATATAATGCAAAACTGGACTAAAAACTGAGAATTATGTCACCAGGAAAAGTGCGCAGAGGGAGTACCATAAATAAGTAAATAGTTACGTAAATATAAGCAGTGAAATATTACTTTCATTTATTTTTGACTAAGAGGCAAGTAGTTTTGCCTGATAGCTTTTAGTATGGTTACCTGGAAGAGATCACTAATAAGTGATAGGACCGCCAAATAAGTTGCACCTACTCTCTTTCTTTAAGGGTGCTATTACGTATTTTTACAAAAACACGCTGTTTTTCGGTACCATTTTAACTTAAAGCAATTACACGTGAGAACATAGTAATATCTTAATTTAAAGATAATATATTCAGCTCTACGTTCATCTTATAAAAATTGTACGACGTCATACAAAATTGTCGCTGAAATACGATTTTCCCAGCACAATAATCGCATAAAATGCAAAAAAATGGGGTCTAAAACGGTACCATTTTAAGAAAATTAAAAGCCTAATCTATCTTCTTACCTATACATTATTGAGGGATATATAGTCCTTTATAGATTATGATAATTTTTTTGTATCTAAATCAAAATGTTATTTCAATTATTAGCTAAATTAAAAATACTTGTCGATTTCTTCATACATTTTGCTCTCGCGGGTCGTCAGACCGCGCTCAGAAGCGCTCTTGGAAGGACGGGTGTATCGCTCCTCGTCCCAAAAATAAAAACGAATAAGAAAAAGATTATTGTGCGTGCACTGTCGTTTTCGTGATTTGAAATATTTGATACTTAATAAGAGTAAACTGTATAAGTTTCATATTCCAATTATTTGTAATTTAAAATTATGTTTTAAAAATTACGTTGACTGAGATCCTCTTTTATATGGGTTGTTGAACGGATTGGTGGGGTAAAGCAATTTGACAAAACTTAAATCCAAAATGGCGCCGACGAAAATTTTACATCTTTTCGTCATGGGTGTCATTTTCATGGTTTTTGGGGTAGCTATTAACGAATATGAGGTCAAAACTGAAATCCAAGATGGCGCCGACGAAAATTTTACATCTTTTCGTGATGGGTGTCATTTTCATGGTTTTTGGGGTAGCTATTAACCAATATGAGGTCAAAACTAAAATCCAAGATGGCGCCGACGAAAAATTTGACATATTTTCGTCATGGGTGTCATTTTCATGGTTTTTGGGGTAGCTATTATATGAGGTCAAAACTATAATCCAAGATGGCGCTGATGAAAATTTGACTTTTTTTCGTGATGGTTGTCATTTTCATGGTTTTTGGGGTAGCTATTAACGAATATGAGGTCAAAACTAAAATCCAAGATGGCGCCGACAAAAAATTGACATCTTTTCGTCATGGGTGTCATTTTCATGGTTTTTGGGGTAGCTATTAAACAATATGAGGTCAAAATTAAAATCCAAGATGGCGCCGACGAAAATTTTACATCTTTTCGTCATGGGTGTCATTTTCATGGTTATTGGGGTATCTATTAACGAATATGAGGTCAAAATTATAATCCAAGATGGCGCCGACGAAACTTTTACATCTTTTCGTCATGGGTGTCATTTTCATGGTTTTTGGGGTAGCTATTATATGAGGTCAAAACTATAATCCAAGATGGCGCTGATGAAAATTTGACTTTTTTTCGTGATGGGTGTCATTTTCATGGTTTTTGGGGTAGCTATTAACGAATATGAGGTCAAAACTAAAATCCAAGATGGCGCCGACAAAAAATTGACATCTTTTCGTCATGGGTGTCATTTTCATGGTTTTTGGGGTAGCTATTAAACAATATGAGGTCAAAATTAAAATCCAAGATGGCGCCGACGAAAATTTTACATCTTTTCGTCATGGGTGTCATTTTCATGGTTATTGGGGTATCTATTAACGAATATGAGGTCAAAATTATAATCCAAGATGGCGCCGACGAAACTTTTACATCTTTTCGTCATGGGTGTCATTTTCATGGGTTTTGGGGTAGCTATTAACCAATATGAGGTCAAAACTAAAATCCAAGATGGCGCCGACGAAAATTTTACATCTTTTCGTCATGGGTGTCATTTTCATGGTTTTTGGGGTAGCTATTAACCAATATGAGGTCAAAACTAAAATCCAAAATGGCGCCAACGAAAATTTGACATCTTTTCATCATGGGTGGCATTTTCATGGTCTTTGGGGTAGCTATTAACCAATATGAGGTTAAAACTAAAATCCAAGATGGCGCCAACGATGGTTCCTAAACATGTATTTCAATGCTCTTTAAAATTATTTTTAAGACTTATAAAATGCCAGATGTATTTTTTTTCAAATAGGCGAATTCTTAAAACTCTTTGTGTATACCCCTAAAAAGCAATCTGCCCAATCACGTGAGCTATCGTTTAAGATAATGTTTTCATAGACAAAATACTCACATTAGCGAAGCGGTATATGCCGGTTGCACGAAGTTAGAGAAGGAAACAAACCTAAATTTCAGGAAAAATTTAGCAAAATTTTTTTAATGTAATTTTGTTGTTTAAGTATTTTTTACGTGATCAGTGTATGCAAAACTACAAGTCCCTTAGAACTTAGTATACCGATAGTGGGACACCCTGTATAGTCGAATTCTTATATACTTCGGGAGAGTCTTAAAAATAATTTTAAAGAGCATTGAAATACATGTTTAGGAACCATCGTTGGCGCCATCTTGGATTTTAGTTTTGACCTCATGTTGGTTAATAGCTACCCCAAAAACCATGAAAATGACACCTATGACGAAAAGATGTAAAATTTTTGGCGGCGCCATTTTAAATTTTAGTTTTGACCTCATATTGGTTAATAGCTACCCCAAAAACCATGAAAATGACACCCATAACGAAAAGATGTAACATTTTCGTCGGTGCCGTCTTGGATTTCAGTTTTGACCTCATTTTGGTTAATAGCTACCCCAAAAACCATGAAAATGACACCCATCACGAAAAAAAGTCAAATTTTCATCAGCGCCATCTTGGATTATAGTTTTGACCTCATATTCGTTAATAGCTACCCCAAAAACCATGAAAATGACACCCATGACGAAAATATGTCAAATTTTTCGTCGGCGCCATCTTGGATTTTAGTTTTGACCTCATATTCGTTAATAGCTACCCCAAAAACCATGAAAATGACACCCATGACGAAAAGATGTAAAATTTTCGTCGGCGCCATCTTGGATTTCAGTTTTGACCTCATATTCGTTAATAGCTACCCCAAAAACCATGAAAATGACACCCATGACGAAAAGATGTAAAATTTTCGTCGGCGCCATCTTGGATTTTAGTTTTGACCTCATATTGGTTAATAGCTACCCCAAAAACCATGAAAATGACACCCATGACGAAAAGATGTAAAATTTTCGTCGGCGCCATCTTGGATTTTAGTTTTGACCTCATAATATGGGTAATAGCTTCCCCAAAAACCACCCACATTTGCAAATGTGTTTGCTCCTTAGGAAAAGTTCAGATTTCCTAGGTAATGTGATGAATCTAATTTATTTAATTTCGACCGTATCTCGGAATAACATACATATTTTCCTAAGAATTGTATACAATGCCGGATTTCATACATTGCTGGTAACATAATATGTATGATAATTCTTAAAAAGTATTTTAAACATTTCATAAAAAGCTTAGATATTGCATACAATTCCTAGAGGTTTTGTAAAACACTCACACTTTTTTAAGTTAGTTACTAACTAACATATCAGAATAATTATTGTACCTACTAATAAAAGTAAGAAAATGAATTTTTAAAATTCGTTATAATGTTCTGGAATCAATTTCAATAAAATTTAAAAATTAAAAATAATATCAAGTATGAAGATGGTCTATAAAATGGAATGCGCTATGTTTACGTGAGCGTGATGTTCTTGCGAACCACGTTGCGACGTTAAATACCTAAATTTGAGTAGCGCAGATTTGTGACAGCGTCCTTAAAGTGTAATAAATGTAATCCTCAATCTAACTAAACCTTTGAGACGTACTTTTCTGTTTTAATCAAGAAATTCACTGCCTCACAAGTTAAACTAAAACCTACGTTATAATATTATTTAACCAATTTCCATGAAACGATATTGAACCGGTCAAGATCAGTTTATTGTTTCTGAGAAACGGGGCTTGTCCGCAAATAATATTCAATTTTGTTGTGAAGGTTAAATTAATTATAATATTACTCTGAATATTTACAACTACAACTAAATAATAATTTAAGAGATAATCCTTAATTTTAAAATCGATAAAAAGTACGAAGAAAATTATATTTCGGTCTACAAGACGCATTTTATTTTGAAAGAGATTATCACTTATAATACCACAAGAGCTTCAAAATTATCGGGTATTTTCCGATAGGTTCGTTGCAAACAAATGAAGGAGTCAAGTTTTTAGTCAAGGTTCGTCGTGTCGTCGTCGTGTCAGCCGTGGGACGTCCACTGCTGGACAAAGGCCTCCCTCAGGATTTTCCACGACGCCCGGTCACCGGCGGCCTGCATCCAGCGGCTCCCCGCCACTCGGACCAGGTCGTCTGTCCATCTTGTGGGTGGACGTCCCACGCTTCGTCGACCAGTACGTGGTCTCCATTCAAGAACCTTTCTGCCCCAACGGCCATCGGTTCTGCGGGCTATGTGCCCAGCCCATTGCCACTTCAGCGTGCTAATCCGGCGAGCTATGTCGGTGACACCGGTTCTCCTACGGATCTCCTCATTTCTGATTCGATCTCGTAGGGAAACTCCGAGCATAGCCCTTTCCATAGCACGTTGAGCGACGCTGAGTTTGTGCACAAGGCCCAGGGTTAGAGACCACGTTTCTGTACCGTATGTCATCACCGGCAACACACATTGCTCGAAGACTTTGGTCTTCAGGCACTGAGGGATTTTGGACGAAAAGATGTTATGTAACTTCCCGAACGCTGCCCATCCGAGTCGGATTCGACGATTGACCTCTTTCCCGAAGTTGGACCTGCCTAATTGGACGGTTTGTCCGAGGTAGACATATTCGTCAACAACTTCGAGAATAGAGTTTCCAACAGAGACCGGAGTGGGCACAACATGGACATTTGACATGATTTTCGTCTTGTCCATGTTCATGCTAAGGCCCACTTGTTGTGAAACTCTGTAGAGGTCATCGAGCATTGTATTAAGGTCTTCCAGGGATTCTGCCATGACTACGATGTCGTCGGCAAGGTCAAGGTTAAATTTTTTTTTTTTTTAATTGATTTTTCCTGAAAAACTTGACGACTTTATTTGTTTGCAGGGAACCTTGAGGGAAATGCTAGATAATTTTGAAGCTCGTGTGGTATTCGGGGGATTATTTTTCCGTCCCAAATGTCGGCCAATAATTTCACAATTGAATTCAACCTGTCAGTTTGACGTCAACGACCAGAGAAAATTTTCAAAAAATTATCAGTATAATACCATGTAGGTTGTACCACGTGACGTCGAATGGTGCCATTCTATTGGTCGATATTTGGGTCGGAAAAATAATCAATAGTATTTTCTAGTGTTTGATTTTACGCGAGTATTATACCTACATTAAGAAATTAAAGATTTTGACGTATTTTAAACGCGATTTATTCATTATATTATTATCCCGACGTTTCGCACACTTTGCAAGCGTGGTCACGGGGAGACTGTCTCCCGATGATGTAATATAATGAATAAAATCGCGATTAAAATCCGTTAAAATCTTTAATTCCTAGAGATTAAGGGAATAAGACAGAGTTCATAAAAGTTGATCCTATAATAATTTGAAAAATAAATTAACTCATTTAACTGCGAAGTTCCACTACAGAATAAAGTTTTTTCTCATCAACAAACACTAGAAATCCCCTGCAATTTCTAAAGACCTAATCTGCGAGCAATTAGGAAACTTAACGGTTCCGCGAAGTCTCAATGCAGGGACGGAATTTCCTCCAAGTATTTTATCTCTTGCCAATACTTTCAAGTTGATAGCGCAAGTTCGAACTGAATATACGTATAATCCACATTTATAGGATATCTGGGAGTTAAAAAAATTGTCAATGTAGATATAACTGTAGTCAATTTCCAAAAATATTTTCTAGGATCAATTACAGTTGTTATGTGGAGACAATTGCAAAGTAAAAAAAAAACAATAGGTTGATATTTATTAAGACCATCATCTATTTCATATATTATAATATAGTTAGGTTTTATTCCTGAACCAGGATAAAAAATTGTACAGGTACACACGATTGGTGAAATACTGATACATAAAAGCACAGTTTCTATTTATACAACTGTATTTTTAGTTGTTCATCACATCAATCACACGTGAAAGAAAATCTGACAGAACGGTTTGAGGAAGGTCGTCTGACCTTCTAGAGAACCGCAGATTTACATTATCTCTCAAGCATAAGATACCTTCTAGTACTTATACATCCTTATTTGACATTAAAATCAACGTTAGATCATAGTTAACTAGCTTTCCATCCGCGTTTTAGACAAACCGCGACTTCGCCTTTGTCTAAAACCTAATAAATTATGTACTTAAACCGTCCTCCTGAATTACTCTATCTATTAAAAAGAACCACATGATAATCCGTTGCGTAGTTTAAAACGTACATAGGGACATAGGGACAGAGAAAGCGACTTTGTTTTATACTATGTAGTGATGTTTTAATATCTTAAACATCAAGTTCAGAAACATGCACGTCAAAGGACGAAATACTTCTCTAACAAAGTCATATTACATGGATACATTGTTCGCATTTCACACAATTCTTGCAGTCGCGAGAACTCCTATTCCAAAATTCAGCTAAAGATCTTCTCGACAATTAAGAAGTTCAAATCGTTTCTAGACTCAAAAGCGTCGGGAACAGGATGAATTTCCTAAATGCACTTTGTCTCTTTTCTCATTAAGACTTTAGAAAAGTGTTCGTTGACAGCTAATATCAATTAATTCCGAGTAAAGTGGTATTGCATAACCTACATTGCTTATGTAATTTTGTGAAGTCAATCTAATTTAACAAATTTTTTTATACTAGATTTCCGCCCGCGGCTTCGCCCGCGTTTTCAAAGGAAAACCCGCATAGTTCCCGTTCCCGTGGGATTTCCGGGATAAAACCTATCCTATGTGTGAATTCAAGTTACCCTCTATATGTGTGCTAAATTTCATTGTAATAAGTTCAGTAGAATTTGTGTGAAAGAGTAACAAACACACACACACACATCCTCACAAACTTTCGCATTTATAATATTAGTAAGATTTGATATCCAGAAAGATGAAACCAGTATACACATTACTTAGCTAGATAGAAATTGTATGCTTAGTATTAAAAAGCACAGTTGTGTGATCGTTAACAAGATGTTTAGCATGATATTTTAGATCAGTATTATTACCAGTGTGGGAAAGAAATGGCGCTAGATAACCTATAGCTCTGTCCTTAGTCCACATTGGAATTAATACTGCTTTAAGACGTCAGGTGTCTTCTCTTCATCAACATATGGAACGGATTGTTATGTTTTGTAGATTTCGTTAAAAGTGTTCTGTATTATCCAATTACGAACTCGTGAAATGCCAGAGCTTACTCAGTGTATTATGATGAGGGTAAAGGTATATCGAATATCAAGGAGGTGCTTCATTGTGCTCGTAATTTCTTTGTTTTCGCGTATTCCAATTGTATTTATTTTCGTTCAGTAACTGTGATATTATTTGAACATATTCTGCGTTGGAAATGTTTACATTATAGAGAATATATTCATCCAAGTTAAATTTTTGAGCTCTTGTATATTTAATTTTAACGAAAAAATATTGGTTTCAATTTGTATTATCTTGTAAAAATAGTATTGTGTTTGAATGTTATTGTTATATTGAAATCTTTTAAAATCCGCTTTTGTGTTTATGTTGATGTTTTTTATTACAAGTTAACAAGGCGTTATCATTGAATTTACGAATTATATGAATAGGAGCTCTGTAGCCGACTTAGTGACGAGAAATGGATAAAGGATCATTTAATTTGATATTCCAATCTGCGTTTATTTTCTTAGTAATAGAGTGAGAGTCCAGTGCCAAAAGACTTACCTACTTATTGTCTAAAAGTCAATATGATTATAGTATATCTATACTTAATATTATAAAGCTGAAGAGTTTGTATGTTTGTTTGTTTGAACACGCTAATCTCAGGAACTGCTGGTACGATTTGAAAAATTCTTTCAGTGTTAGATAGCCCATTTATCGGGGAAGGCTATAGGCTATAATTTCATCACGCTAAGACCAACAGGAGCGGAGCAATGCGGGTGAAACCGCGAAACACAGCTAGTTATGAATAAAAATCAAACACTGGAATTAAGTTAACTGGACTTCGCTTTCGGACTATAATAATTAAATATTAAAATTGTATGCAATTTACTTTCTAAATTTTATTTAATACCGATACAAAAAACAATTCATATAACATTTCTTCACAATCACTACATAGTATAAAACAAAGTCGCATTCTCTGTCCCTATGTCCCTATGTCCCTATGTCCCTTTGTACGCTTAAATCTTTGGAACTACGCAACGGATTTTGATGCGGTTTTTTTTAATAGATAGAGTGATTCAAGAGGAAGGTTTATATGTATAATAATATCCATTAAATAGTGGAAAAGTACTGTTATTTTCGAGGTTTCTAATGTGATGTCGTAAAAAATTACATTTTTTCCGCTTACATTGCAAACGCAGGCTGAAACCTACGAGTTTTATCAAAATAATGTACTAAGTATTATACACATTGAAAAGGTCTACAGAAAAGTCCGCGATGGTATATGTCTATCTCTTATGGATAACCCACAATAACTTTTTTTTGTCATTTACTTTTTACGACAAATAATGGCTAATTTTCGAAGCGATTTTAACCAATACAGCATTAATCCTTAACCAATAAATTCCTTGAATACATTGTTCATTTAATATAGATCTATATGGCCCTTTACACCGTATGATTTAAGTGAATATTTTCGAAGATATTACAGATTTAAAAATTGCGGGACGTAGCGTTTGCGGCGGTACCGCCTACCGGCCGGCCGCCCGGTGCGGGTCGCTATGTTTTTATATACAACGTTCACAGTTTTTCTGTAGTGTATTTAGTATCAGCATTGCACCCGTGCGAAGCCGGGGCGGGTCGCTAGTAATAATATAAGTGAGCTTCTCTTTAATACAAGGTATTGATTTTGTTTAATTGTAAAAATCAAATAGTCATTTTTCAGTCGTAGGTATATCGAAACGGAATAGTTTTTACTGATATGTTCAATACTTGCTATTAATAAAACATTCCCAAGTGAATCAAATTAAATCAACATCCAGATCAAACATAACTACATAAATAACTCAACAATTTCGATATTTTTAACATGAGGGTATTTCAACAAATAGTTCGCAAATTTTATTTCAACAGTAATAAAAATAAGGGGTTTATTTTCAAACTAGCTGCTACCCGCAGCTTCACCCGCGTGGAAAAGATAAATTTTCATGGTACAAACTTTTATCTCTTATTTTATCTCCTTGGGGGTAGAATTGATCAAAATCCTTTCTTAACGGATGCTTTCGTCCTAACATCTACCTGCATGCCAAATTTCAGCCCTATCCGTCCAGTGGTTTCGACTATGCGTTGATAGATCACTATGTCAGTCAGTAACCTTTGAGTTATAGATATATTTGTATTTAGATTATGTAATTCGGTTCGTTTATTTTTATTTTACTTATCTTGTATTAAACCCTGCTTGTTTTATTTAAAAGAATCGTTAGAAATAGCGGTTCGTAAGGGATTTACCAAGCTCTCAAACTTAAGTGGCTTCTTAGGTCAAGACCCAAAGGTGTCTAGAAAGCCAATGTACGCTCTCTCGGGATGAAATAAAATTGTATGAATGTTTATTTTATTTTCGCTTTAAAATTGCAAAAGCCTTTGAGGGAAGCCATAATAAGAACGCTAGAATATTATTGAAAACATTTAATATGTAGAACCTACGCTTCTACATTATAAAGTTTTGTTTTTTTTTTGTTTGTTTGTAGATATTAGATATGTACAGTCAAAAACTGCTCAACCGATTTGAAAATTATTACATTAGGTGAAGCTTTAAAAAATAACAGAAAAATAACGATTAGTTCAAACAATGTTTTTACAGTGCTAAAAGGATTGAAAAATTAAAATACCTCTTTACAAGGGAAACGTTTTTATAAAATCTGACTTCATCCTATAGCTAGCAGCTTTTAGTGAAATACGCAAAGAAAAATCAAAACTTCAGAAATATCAATAAAAAATTGAATTCAAACGAAATATTAAATGACCTTTCAGATAAATGAAGCGAATCAACGAAATTGGTGTTTCCATTAAAAGTTTTTGATTTATTAAAAGTCTGTTTTAGTATTTTCTTATATTTGAATATTATGTTTCGAAATAGAATGATTTATGCGGGAATACCTTAAAATTATTTTCGATTTGATTAACATATATTTTGGGTTGTCATATTTGTAGCAAAAAATCAAGGCCCTTAATATTTTAAAGCCTTAAGTGTTTTAAGAATCAGTTAAGGCCCTTCTCCCATAACCATAATTCTAGAATACGATACTCGAGTAGAATACTAGTTAGATATTTGCTCGATACCCGATGCTCGCATATTAAGCGACTGAAAAACGAGGAACAATAATGATGAATTTACATCATTATTGTGCCTCGTTTTTGTGGACGGACGTTATGTCGAGCGATTCCAGTGACGACGTAAGAGTAGGAAGTACTGGATTCATCCATATATTGAAAGAAATATAAATTGTAGAGTTTTTGTAGCCTCACAAGAACTACAACATGATGATAAGAAATTTTTATCTTTCTACCGAAGAGATAGGTACGCACGAGACGCGACGCAAAAGCGACCAACATGGTGAGTCGTGCAATCCTAGTCGCGGACGTGAAGAATACCGGTAGCGTAGTGTGCGAGCCTACATACAAATGTATGTGAGATACTCCGCGGCGACTGGTCTCCGAGACTTGCAGGATACTTGAATCGCCTGTGCGTATCGTAATGGGAGAAGGACCTAAGTCTTAGAAACAGCGTAGGTAGGTTACCTATAGATCAGGACATAAAAGCAAACTACTTTTAAAGAAAAAAGAAGTAATTAGGTAGGTCTTCATATTTCTATTGGTAACTTAACGAAACCTTACAGATCATTTCAGTAATTGAAATATAACCCAGATAAATGTATATTTATATAATAAACTCAAAATCTAATTTAACGAAAAATAAGAATAAATACAGCATTTCTATACTAACGGCAAAACAATTGTATTATGCCTATTAGTATGGATGTCATGATACACAAAAAAGAGGTATAAGACAAGCAAATGACCCTTATTTTGCAAACTATGAAACTAGAAAGACCCTAATATTTTATCTAAAGTAGCATCGACTTTAGCAAAGTTGCAGAAAAATTGCTTCCATATTTTTTCTGCCGCCATTTATATTTGTAAAATATCACTAAAGCGTGACATCCTAATTTATTCAACGCATTTTGACTGTCACTGCTTGTAGATTTCTAGAACTTATACTCTGTCTATTATATTATTTGCTTTTTGACAGCTTCACGCCTATGAAGGATTGTATTATTTAGGTTAAAATGTCATACAAATAATATTGCACTTCATGGACAGGCCCCGCCCACTTAGTGATGTCTACATAGAATTATTCAATGATGGTTCGATAGATTATAATAATCGATAGAAATACTCTGTAAAATATATCCGATACAGAAAAACTCTTGTATTATGTTATGTAATTTAAACATAAAGACAACCAAATTGTAAGATAGAAACCAATAAATAATAAAATATTAGTTTAGTTTAGTTTTAACATAAAATGCATCGATATGTGGTCTTATTATTACATATCTTATTAGTAAGTTTACGTTGTAATTAATATTTACATACCTAATTCGATTTATGATAATATTTTGAATTTATAATCGGAATGGTATCACAATCGATAATCTTTTGGACATCACTTCTGGTATCACCCGTCGAGCTGTCAAAAGGCAATTCTTTTATTGGACAGACTATAGTAGAAGTTACGTGATTTTTATACTTGAGTTTAAGTGAAAGGTTTATGTTATTAATCTTCTTCTTTTTTTATCTATTGTAGTATACCTAACTATTTTATTTTCATAACTAAAAACGTAGGTATGTATTACCCATTTAACAAACATATTTTTATACGAAAAACTTAGATCATTAAGTAATGGATGGAGTACGCTGGCAAATGTTCTAACTAAACTTTCTGCTGATTTTGGTGCGGGGAGGGTAACTCACACTGATGAAACACAATGAAACACAATGAAACACAATCACACATTCACAAAAATAATTTGTGTCACGAAAGTCGTAAAAATTTACGACCTTTTAAGCGACGAGTTTTTAAATTCAACTCTATCACTAAGTTCATAAAGATTAAATTTGTATTTCATTCAAAGATAGTCTCGTGGGGAGTGCGGTTCAATATCGCGTTCTAAATTCAACTTTATCACTTAGTTCATAAAGATTAAATTTGTATTTCTTTACAAGATAGTCTCGTAAGGAATGCGGTTCATTATCGCGTTTTAAATTCAACTTTATCTCTTAGTGCATAAAGATTAAATTTGTATATTTTCTTTCCATGATAGTCTCGTGGGGCCGCATCAATGATCGAGTAAACATGACTCGATTATTTGTCTTGATCATATCGCTAAACGATACATCGACGATTATTATAAATTGCATTTAATTAGAAATGTACGTTAAAAAAATAAAAAAACATACACAAATGAAAGGTTATTCCATCTTTTTTAATATTCGACATGTTTGAATTGCTTCTGCAAGACTTGACAGTACAAAACGGCATTTTTAGCGGAGCACTCGCAGACGTCCTTTCCATGTTTTACGAATACGCAGAGTGTTTGTAATCGATTACGCAAGTAGTTTTTATGAAAGCATAAGATTTTTCGATTCGAATAATCTTATACCTCGGCAAAAGGGGAAGCGCCTGTGAGTGTTATCCATTACTTAATGATCTAAGACGAAAAAGGTGCTTTTTCACCAGAGATATACTTATATGTATTAAGTATATTGCCTCCTATCCTTATCGGAAGCGTATCTCCAGACTCATTTCGCTTAAATTTTTATATTTACACCTATCCAGATTTTTTAGCTGGAGTATTGGAAAACGTTTTTATTACAAAAAAAAAAAACACTCAAAATAGAGAAATATATCACTCTAGTAAGCTCGTGAAGAGCAAATCGTACTTGTGAAATGTCTTACAGCTTACCGCCCGCGGCTTCGCCCGTTTTGTCTAAAACCAAATAAATTATATACTAAAACCGTCCCCTTGAATCATTCTCTCTATTAAACCTATTAAACAAAACGCATCAAAATCCGTTGCGTAGTTTTAAAGATCTAAGCATACAAAGGGACATAGGGACAGAGAAAGCGACTTTGTTTTTTGAAGTGAAACTTCTTTATCGGGGTTGGAAAAAAATTTAGTGTAACATTTATCCGTTACGCGCCATCTTTTTCTTATCCCTACCACACGTGATTCGACGTATTTCTGTAAAGTTGCATATATTAAAATATTTTTTGAAAAATAAGGTCATAAAGAAGTTTCACTTCTTACGTGTGTACACTAGTACACGCACACATTTTTATACTATATAGTGATTATAGTACTTCAACAAAATATCCACTTTGATACAATTCAGTTCAGAACTAGCATAAAAGCTCGCGAATCATTATAAAAGAACACGTTTTGCAAGAGCCGCTTCGAGAAATTGCATCTATTTTAAAAGTATGAAACCTAGCTGTTAAATATAAGAAATGTAAATATGCAGTCTGCGTATATTTTTGTATGAAAAATATTTCAAAGAAAACGTAAGTCCTACTAATATTATAAATGCGAAAGTTTGTGAGGATGTGTGTGTTTGTGTGTGTGTTTTCACGCAAATACTACTGAACCGATTACAATGAAATTTAGCACACATATAGAGGATAACTTGGATTAACACATAGGATAGGTTTTATCCCGGAAATCCCACGGGAACGGGAACTATGTGGGTTTTCCTTTGAAAGAGCGGGCGAAGCCGCGGGCGGAAATCCAGTATATAACTATATTTGTGTATAGGTACTTGGTTTTTTATAAGAACATAGTGAAAAACGATGTTAGACGGTTTTCATTTATTAGAAATTCTATTTTCCGACCCAATACTATTTTTTTAACAAGACATAAACAGGCGTTAATTTTGCGAGGTATATTCGACAAAAACAATGATATGAATATCGAGTACCTCTTTTATAAAAAAAAAATGTGTGCGTGTACTAGTGTACACACGTAAGAAGTGAAACTTCTTTAAGACCTTATTTTTCAAAAAATAATTTACTATAATATGCAACTTACCAGAAATACGTCGAAACTCGAATCACGCGTGGTAGGGATAAGAAAAAGATGGCGCGTAACGGAAAAATATCACGCGTAACGAAAAAATGTTACACTAAATTTTTTTCCAACCCCGAAAAAGAAGTTTCACTTCAAAAATACATGATAAAAATTTGTTTGATTTCATTACAACTGAAACAATTCTAATGAGGGACCTAGCATTAATTAAAATTGTAGTAATCAAAAGAAATATTCTGTGACAAAAATATATTATACCTAGAGATTGTAACAACACCTAGTACAAACATGAGTTTGTACTCTGTCTGTTTGTACTCTGTCTGTTTATACATTTGGCTTGGTTGGTAGTGACTAGTGGCCCTGCCTTCTAAGCCAGAGGTCGTGGGTTCGATTCCCACCCGTGGCAAATATTTGTGTGATGAACATAGATGTTTGCCCTGTGTCTGGGTGTTACTTATCTATATATAATTATTTATTTAAAAATTATATATGAATGTTTATCAGCCATCTGGTTTCCATAACACAAGCGAAAGCTTAGTATGGGATCAGATCGTGCCGTGTCGCGTGTGTGAAAATTGTCCTGAAATATTTATTTATTTATTTAGAAATAAAATTATGGTAAAATAACTCACACATTTACACAAAATCTGGTAAATTATCTTCTTTTATTTTATGAGCAGGCTTCACAATTAAAATATACAAAATCTAACAGCGAATTCTGGAAAACACACGTCAAATATTATTTCCAAATGTCCAAACGCCGAAATTAGTAGGTTAGAACTTATAGCAAATTTATATAATAATTAAAGCATTTCTCATTTTGGGAATTAAAATTTCACGAAACGCTTGTCTGTAAGCCAAATTTAAAATATTCCAGCATAGTTTTTCACAGCGCAGTATTTGCGAGATAATTTTTGAAATTAAAGTGGGATTTAAAACGTGGTTTAGTAATTTTTAACGCATAAAATTAGTGAATTGCTTTTAATGCTGTAATTAGTTTGAAATTATTTATTTATACTATACGTCATAACTTATAACTTACTAGCTTTCCGCCCGCGGTTTCGCCCGCACCTTCCTCTTGAATCACTCTATCTATTAAAAACCGCATCAAAATCCGTTGCGTAGTTTTAAAGATTTAAGCATACCCCATGTATGTGACATAGGGACAGAGAAAGCGACTTTGTTTTGTACTAGGTATGTAGTGACAAGAGGTCTATATTGATGTCGAGAGGTAGATAAGTTGTCAGTAGAGTGATCTATCGTTGAATTATTAAGATCATGTTTCTGGTGTGGGTTTAGTCAATATTTTTATATTAAGCATAAATATTTGTTTTTTCTTTATTTATTTTTCATAGATAGCACTTAAAATTAGAAAACATTACTATTCAAAATTGCCATGAAATACGATTAATAAAACCGAAAAAAGTCTATGCCGAGCACACGTGTCAGAAGTGGCGATTCTTTGGCGAGAATCAAAGATACCAACATGGTCGCCTTAATCCATGACGTAGCAATTCTGGAAAGTTCTTCTTTTATAAACATTAAGCGCGAATGAATTGTAATGAATCCAACTATCAACTCAACTGTATACTTTCCTGGACATCACTACACGTATAAAAGAAAGTCGCATTCTCTGTCTCTATGTCCCTATGTACCTATGCTTAAATCTTTAAAACTACGCAACGGATTTTGATGCAATTTTTTTCAATAGATAGAGTGATTCAAGAGGAAGGTTTTAGTATACAATTTATCAGTAAACAACTGTGAAGTGGGTTTTAAGAATTGTTCAAGACTGGACGCTGTTGTCTAATTATTATGTGAAATATTAATATCTAGGACTCTAGGTATTTCAAGTTTTATTTGCAATTCCATTTAATAATTATTTGTATAGTTTATTATTTATGAGGGTAGTAGACTATAATAAGTATCTTTTAAAATTAATTATTTTCTATCCTTTGATAAATTATGATTACTTATATTTTCTTCATTATTCATCTCGTAAACTTAACTCACAAAGTGGTCACAAATTAAAATTATAATCCATTATATTTAAAAAATGTGTGCGTGTTCTAGTGTACACACGTAAGAAGTGAAACTTCTTTATGACCTTATTTTTCAAAAAATAATTTACTATATGCAACTTTACAGAAATACCTCGATTCACGCGTGGTAGGGATAAGAAAAAGATGGCGCGTAACGGAAAAATGTCACGCCGCACGCGTAACGAAAAAATGTTACACTAAATTTTTTTCAACCCCGATAAAGAAGTTTCACTTCAATAATTAAGACATTTTACATAATATTATGAAATTATTTCAATTTATTTAGTCAGGTCTTGACTGTACAAAACTCTAGCTTAAGAATTTATATCTGAAAATATCTGAAATCTGGAAAATTTAAGACGAATTTTCAAAAAATATCTGCAGGCCGGCATAAAAGCCAATTAGTGAATTGGTAGTACCTACATATTTTTTTTATAAAAATCCATCGTTAGTAAACCTAAAGCCATAAGTAAACCTGTTAAAAATAAATAAACAAAAATGTTGTGGTTAAATTCTAGTGTAAGAAAACATACCTACATAAATATAACATGGCACGTATTTTATTGAATAAAACCTAAATAGTTTTATGTAGGAATTCAGTCTCATATTTTCAATTTATTTCACTCACCCTATAAAGCACAAAGAATTATATTATCTAGTAAGTAGGTACTTAGGGAATATCATAAAACACCATGATCTATCTCATGTAGAAAAACTGTTTATAATCAACCGTAATAAACAAGAAAAATAATCTCAAAAGAATATTATCTACACTTACCATAAATCATAGTGACGAAAAGCATAACCGCATTTAAAAAATACGTATGCCACTTAATTTTCTTCAGATCAGCCATCATTAATATCTACTAATTAACAACACTATATTATATTTAATTTCACACCCGTTTTCTTTTCATCGTAACACTTCTAATTCCTTAATTAGTCCGACAAAAACCATGTCACAACTTATTCCGACTGTCACATAAACTGTCAGAATTAAATACGAGAAACGAATTTAAAAATGACATGACATAAATGGGATATTTTTAAACTGGCATTACGTTAATCGGGACTAGTTTATCGTAACCGCGTGTGGGGATTACCCTCATAGCGCCAGAACTAACTTAAAATATATTTTGTTTCGAGCAATTAATTCACTTAATCCTTTCCTTTTAAAGTTTGAGTGCTGCACTTCATTTCTGTTAATTTTGCGAACGGTACACTTTGCACTTTCATCCTTTACGGCTACAATCTTGCAGGAATTACGTTTGTTATACGCGGATCGTACGTAGAACGATTTGTCTCGTTAGGCGCTACACGTCCTCTCGGACGGGACGGTTCCATCGTACTGACTTACATAAGGGATCAGTCCTATGCCAGCAGTCTGGGATGTGGGATAGAGATGGCTGATAATTTTAAAACCGTTGAAAAGGGATGGAAGGAATTTTCGCATTCAACTGTGGTCCGTTAAAACGTACTGAGAAAATCTTGTGAAGAAGCAATTAAAATGTATATTAAGCTAGATATACTTTGGTCAGCATGCACGTGCACGTGACTAGTTGATTCTCTTTTATTTTTCAATGTATCTACGAGTCTCTAATGCAATTCTGTGTATAAAAAGTTAAAGGAAATTTCGTCCGTCTGATAAAAATGTATGACTCTATTACTCTAATAAAGCTGGAGTAAAGAATACCCTTACTATAACAATATTAGGGTCGAGGCATTAAAAATTATAAATAAGAAAATATTGGCTTATTTAAACACTAGTAATTACATCCTTAGCTTTCAAAAGTTCAGGATAGTAAAGATATAAAAACAAGAGGTTGCTCTACATCTTTGATTATGGACTAAAATGATAATGAAACCACTGGAATAAAATGATTATTCATTTTTATGTTGATAATTCCTATGGTTTGTATTAAAGAAGTTATAAAAACATTGATGTTTTGTAACCCACTCGAAGTCTAGTTAATAACGATATTAGTAGTATTTAATAAAGTTGATAAGTAGGTAAATATTAATTTTCGCAAACCGCTTTATGAGACTTGAAGTACCTAAATATTTAATGTTTGTTCAAACATAATTTTAATAGGTTTGTTTATTTACAGAAAACTTGTGAAAGAGACTAATACAAAATAGAGTTGTGTATTTACTTTTTATTAGAGTTTTTAATGAAATAAAACAATCGAAAATTAACGTTGCCTTTCGTCATTTTGAGAGGTACGATCAAAGGAAAGTTTCTCTGTATTTTCTTTACTATTTGCGGACATTACCTGGAACTAATCAAGTTAAAATCTCCTGGATAAAGAAGAATAGCAATTGTGAATTCCACATAAATATACTTGACTTTGGGTCAATTACTGATTGCTTTTTTGTACAGTGAATTAGCACGAGTATTTAATAAATATTTATCACGTACCTGTTGTAAAAAAATGCATTCTTTATTCATAAATAATAACTAATATTATAAATCTGAAGACTTTGATTGAAGGCGCCAATCTCAGCAACCATGGGTCCGATTTGAAAAATAATGTCACTGTTAGATAGTGTCATCACAGCTAGCTCAATAAATAGGAGCGAAGCAATGCGGGTAAAACCTCGGGGTGCAGCGCGCATAATAAAAATACTTCAATTTTATTTATAATTAGCTTACCGCCCGCGGCTTCGCCCGCTTTGTGAAACCTAATAAATTATATACTAAAACCTTCCTCTTGAATCACTCTATCTATTAAGAAAAACCGCATCAAAATCCGTTGCGTAGTTTTAAAGATTTAAGCATACAAAGGGACATAGGGAAATAGAGACAGAGAAAGCGACTTTGTTTTATACTATGTAGTGATCTTATCAAGCAGATGTTTGAGCACCTATCTGACGCAAAGAAGACATGCCATCTCACGACGGTGATCGACCTCTAGACCTCAAGAGTCAAGAATGAAATGCGATATAGAGGATTTACTTCTTTCTTCATTTCTAGAGACGTAAATAATTCGTTTAGTATGCCTTTCTATCAAATGTTCTTTAGTATGCCTTTCTATCAAATCCTTTCTTGTATCTTTGAGTATACATAGAGAGTAGGTCTGTATATCCTTTGGTTAGGCCACATATACAATTGTGTACCTATGTAACGCACTACTGCCTAGCTTTTCAGAATAGCATTGCTTTGTAAGGGTTATGTTGCATACAGGGTTGCATTGCAGATTATGATGCTTAGAGCGTTATTAACAACCCAAGTTTAAGACTGAAGAACTAATTGATTAAACTGTGTTGTAGGAAATGAAATGAATGTAGGAAATACCAAATCCATAAGGGCCAGTTTGACCACATAACTGATGGTGTACCATTTGACAGGATTTAACTAATAGATTAGCTAAACAGTGATTTTGGATAAATTTATAAGTTTGAAACTATCTATTTGAAACTTAGGTTCAATAATTATGATCTGCCCTTTACGTTTACGTGCGAGAATGGTTGAATCGATTTAATTAATTCTGACTCGAAGATAGATATCATAGATCAAGTGTCGCTGAAAAGTTAACTCCAAGGAAATAATATTCTTGGACCCAATAAAACTAAATATAGATGTAAGAAATTTTTATCACAAAGGATTATTATACGATAGCCTGATGAGAATTCACGGAAATACATATTATGAATAGCCTCTAGTCCTTCTTCTAGTTTAAAAAGATATAGGTATATATTATGTTTAATAATAGATACATTACAATTTAAAATGATGGGAGCGAATATTAAAAGCTTGTACATATTTTATATAGGTATAACGGACGCTCATTAGGCAGGTTAATTTTTCTTCCCATTGAAATAATTTTTGTCGCCTCCGTAGCGAACAAACTTAAGGATGATTTATTTTTCCTAATATCAGCCAGAATTAGGTCCGTCTTTGTAAGCGAATCGATTGACAACAATCGCTCTTTTTAATATCATTGTTTAACTTTTATGACATATTTTCATTTGCCTCCTAGACTATAATATGAAAAATGTGTTAGTCAAAGTTGTGGTGTCGTTTGTTGGTTTTGTGCGAGTAGTTGTAAGTTAGAAGTTTAGTTTTAGTTGTGGTAACGCCAATATAATTAAAATAGTAAATGTAGAAATTAAACGTTTATTATTTGTGGTGTGTTCCTTCATCCTTCCCTACATACGAGCACAACCAATCACCGCGTGGTCACTAACCACGTGACACGTCCAATAAGACGTGAACGCGACGTGCGTGTCGCTGGAGTCAGTCGAGTTCGCTCCGTTCCTTCGCGAGGACCGGGACTCGGCCACCGCCGGAGAGCTTCCACGAGGCTCTCTAGATCATCAGGCATTGTGCCCTTGTAACACCACCGGGGCATCCCGTGCCCCGGCCCTTGGTCGCGCTCACCGCCGCGTGTGTGTTTTGCGTGGAGTGTTTGGACTGGACGCCGTTCGTGCCCGCCGCGAGCTGGAGGACCCTGACCGCGTGGCGGCGCGTGTGTTCTGGACGCTACTCCCTCCGACGAGGTATGTGCCGTATGTTCCTGTCTTTCCCCTCTTTTGCTAACACCACGTTGATCTAAATACAGTCCACTTCATATCGAGAATATATTTACTTATATTTTTTATATTGGCGCGACCATTGTTGGTACCTTCGATCCGGATAAGAACCATTGTTGGTCCTTACGAACCGTACATTACCTGATGATTCCACCGCCCTTATTAGGATACTCATTGTGTAGGCCCTAATAAGCGATTTAGTAGTATCTTCAATGCGAAATACTATTTAATATACCGCATATAATAGAACGACAATGCGTCTTCTACTATTCATATAAAATATATTTTAAACCCGCCCTTATTAGGATACTCATTGTAGGCCCTAATAAGTGATTTAATAGTACATTCATTGTGAAATAACTATAACCGCATAGATCGACATTGCGTCATCTATTATTTTTCGCTTAAAATATATTTTATTCCGCCCGTGACATTAAGTTACGCGTATATTATTATTAAAATAGTTAATTAAAACTATGTTCATATCGTTTATCCGCAGTTATAACGCTAAAATCATTATAAATCGAACATATTACATCATATTTTATTTACCCGCTACCCGCGCTCGAAATTTATAACGTTATCGAGTACATTCCGCGATCCGCTGTTATAATCCGACCATATTGGAAATACATACTCGGTTCTTATTACGCTTGCGCTTGACCTACTTTATTTGGTCGTATTACTTGTTATTGTAACTTGCATTGTAACATTCTCAGTTTGAATATATATTTTTGTTATTAAAAATGCCGCCTAAGAAAATGACTAAGTTACCTGATAGTGACGCTTCGGATGTTAATGATTCGGAAGATATAAATGATTCGCAGTTATCCATGTTATTAGCTAAACGCGAAGTTATATTCGAAATGGTGCAACAAATGTATGATTTGTCTTTAAACGTTCATAACAACGCCTCGCTTATGGAAAGTTTCCTTGACGAGTCCGCGCAGATAGAATCATTACGTGAAAGATTTGAAAAGTGTTTAGACGAATACAATACTCGCTTATTATTATTAACACCTACCGCGAAACCTGATTATAAAAGCCTCGTTGCATTCGAGTCTTTATATAGCAGAGTTATAAGAATTAAATCGCAATATTCGCAACCAAGTCCGTCACACGGAGATATTAATAATTTGCATAAAAATAGGCCTAAATTGCCGCCTATCGAACTAGTACCATTTTCGGGTGATATTCGCTCATTTCCGCTGTTTCTTTCGAATTTTGAATCAATTGTTCATAACAATCCCGGCCTTACAGATGCCGAGCGTTTATATTATTTACTAGGTAAATTAACGGGGAAGGCCACAACTGTTATAGCTGGTATAACCCCCTCCGCTGATAATTATAATTTAATTTTACAAACTTTAAAAGATAAATATGATGATAAACGTATGTTAGTATCCGCGTATTTAAATCAAATGTTTGATTTTAAACCTTTGCATTCTCCGTCCGCAACAAACTTTGATTTATTTACAGATAACTTTATTAGCGCAGTGCGCGCCTTACAGAATATAAAGTTAGATAATATTACAGATTTAATGATTGTTCATATCGCGTTGAAGAAGTTAGACTCAGATACTGTTCGCGCTTTCGAGACTAAGTTTGGTAGTGAAATGCCTACTTTTGATAACTTAGTTCAATTTATTCAAACTCGTGCGAAGGTATTAGAACGCATTCATCCTTCCACAAATTCGGGAATAAATAAACCGCCTCGAAAGAATAATTATAACCGCAGTTCAAATAATAATACTTCTTCCGCACCGCCTAAGACGTATCAGTCTTACGTAACAACAGCTGATTCCGCTTATAGTTGTCTTTGTAAAAATATTACGCATCAACATTTATATAAATGTTCGAGTTTTCATAAAATGAGTCCGCAGGAACGTTTGAAATACGTAAAGGATAGAAACGCGTGTATAAATTGTCTCAGTATAAAACATCGAGTTTCTAGTTGTTCGTCGTATTCTAATTGTCGCGTTTGTAAATTAAAACATCATACGATGTTACATTTGAAACGCGAATCTTCCATACCCGCGCCTGCGTCTCACCCCCCGCCGCGCAGCACACCGCCGTTGCCTGCGCCGTCCGCGTCGCCGCCGTCGGGCGAGTGCGTCCGCTCCGACATTGCGTTATATACCGCTAGCTATACAGCTGATACTGATAACGCATTTCAATGCAACGCGCCCGCGAATAAACAACATACTATTTTATTATCAACCGCTGAAGTCGTCGCTTATAATTGTAAAGGCGAACGGCTTATTGTTCGCGCGCTTTTAGATTCCGCCTCACAAAGTCACTTCATTACAAATGAATGTTGTGAACGTTTAGGTATTAAACCGCAGAAAACCGAACGTACTATTATTAAGGGGTTCGGTGGTTCAGAAAAAATTATAAATAGTAATTCTATAAATATAAAATTTTATTCGCGTCTTGACAACAACATATCTTTTAATATTTCACCGCTAGTTGTTGATCATGTTACGGATTTATTACCTACCGCTGTTATAGACACTTCTGTCTTATCGCATATTTCGCATTTACCGCTCGCAGATGAGAGTTTTGGTACGCCAAATAAAATCGATTTATTAATCGGTGCTTCTCTGTTCCCTCATCTGCTTCTCCCCGACGTAGTTCATGCATCTCGTGACTCGTCGGCGCCCGCTGCATTGCGCACGGTGTTAGGCTATGTAATAATGGGTTCAGTACCCACCATACCTAACACACATAAACCGCCCTTGACGTGTTGTCACGTTCAAGAGACCGCCGCTATTGACTCATTAGTCAGGCGTTTCTGGGAGCTCGAGGAGCTTCCTACCGCACCGCCCGTTCAACATCCCGATGATGTTGAATGTGAAGTATATTATAAATTAACTACAACCCGCGACCCCGTGAGTGGTAGATATATTGTTTCGCTTCCATTTAAGGATGATTTCTACACTCTCGGTGACTCATTTAATATTGCCCGCAAGCGTTTCATGTGCCTCGAAAGAAAGCTACAGGCTTCACCTAAATTAAGGTTGGCATATGATGACGTCATAAAAGATTATCTAACGAAAAATTATATTTCACCCGCGCCTCCGTATGATCCGCGTGACCCTACACCTATTTATATTATACCGCATCACGCTGTTCTGCGCGAGGATAAATCGTCGACTAAGCTGCGCATGGTTTTAGATGCTAGCATGCCAACTTCTGGAAGCCAGCGTTCGCTGAATGACCTTCTGCATGTTGGGCCGAATTTACAAGGCAATTTGTTTACAATTATTTTAGGTTTTCGTCTCCACGCGATTGCCATGACCGCCGATTGCCGCCAACAATTTCTGCAGATTTTCGTGCGTGAGTTTGATCGTCGTTTTCAATGTTTTTTATATCGTTTCAGCCCGCAGGATCCGCTGCTTCTTTATCAATTTAATCGAGTTTGCTTCGGCATCAAGTCTAGTCCTTATCATGCACTGCGCACGGTAAGACAGCTCGTAGAAGATGACGGCGCGAAATATCCGCTCGCGAGTAGCATTGCGTCTTCGTCGTTGTATATGGATGATATCGCCTTCTCTATTCCCACGGAATGTGAAGCAGTTTCCGCGTCGCAGCAGCTCATCGATTTGTATAAGGGAGCTCAGTGGGATCTTATTAAATGGAATAGTAATAGTAAAAATGTGTTAGATAATCTTCCCGCTTCGCACAAACTTTTACCCTCCGCGGTGGAGTTTGATAAGGCCGTGCAACATAAATTACTTGGTCTGCATTGGTCTACTGTTGATGATTGTTTTTATTTTAAAATTACCGCACCCGCCGATGTGATGTGCAATAAGCGCTCCATCTTGTCAATTGCCGCCCGTCTGTGGGACATGATGGGCTTCGTTGCTCCCACAGTCGTGTATAAGATCCCATCAGATAACTTCTACCATGTTTCTGGTATTGAAATTCCCGCTGACGTTCTTTCGCGTGGCATTACGCCACAAAATCTCGTCTCGCACCCTCTGTGGTTCCAAGGACCCCAGTGGGCTCGTTCGGACCCATCTGAATGGCCTCTTAGGAGTCTCGATGGTGAGTTTATTGCAGACATTCCCGAACGAAAATTATTAGCGCACACTGTGTGCCCGCCTATAAAGCATTGCGCTTTATACGATACCGCCCTTCGCGTCTCGTCGCGTCGTGTATTTTATATTTATAGGTTCCTTATATTATTACCCCGCCGCGGTGTTATGATGACCGTAGAGGACCTTAATTTCGCTGAGAATAAAATTATTCCCGCCCTGCAAAATAAATATTTTGCAGAGGAGTATTATAATATACTCTTTTATGAATTTTATTCGCAGGCTTTCAACCGCTTGAAGCCTTTTATTCGCAACAGACTTATCCTCATCGGACGTCTAAGCGATTCCGCCCTGGAATATGCACATAAGCATCCAGTGATATTACCGCGCAATGATCACATAATTATCATGATCATTGATTATTATCATATTAAATATTATATGAATATTATAACGCATTTGTTTCGTGTTATTTTTATTACCGCGCTTTTATTAGCTTTACCCGCGCCGCAAGTCAAATCTGATCACGTCAGTTTGCTTGATAGGCATTCGCTACTGGACAAGTTAGTTCAGTCGTTTTGGAAACGTTGGAGATTGGAATACTTACACGGTCTGCAGGTTAGGCAGAAATGGAATACGCCTTCCACACCTATTACTCCTGGAACGGTCGTGGTTGTGATAAATGATAATGCACCGCCCCTAACCTGGCCTTTAGCCGTCGTAGAGAAAGTACATCCTTCAAAGGACGACATCGCGCGCGTTTGTACAGTTAGAACCGCCAAGGGAACTTACCCGGTCGTTCGTTTATGTCCGCTTCCAAGACAATAGTTATACCGCATTAGTATATTACCGCAGTTAGTTAAGTTTAATTTTAAGTTTTGCACCGCTTTCGATATAATTTCTTAGTTATAATACCGCCGTGACTTTAGGAATTTTTTTTATACCCCGCTCGCTTTACGCGATCCTAGAGTCATAGAATTTGTTAGTTGTAATACCGCCGTGACTTTAGGAATTATTTATATCCCGCTCGCATTACGCGATCCTAGAGTCATCGAATTTGTTAGTTATATTTCCGCCGTGACTTTTAGGATTTTTTATTATCCCGCGCGCATTATGCGATCCTAGAGTCATAGTTTTTCGCTGTATCTTATGATTGGTTTTAAATGGTGACCCATTTAGGGCGGGTGGATATGGTAACGCCAATATAATTAAAATAGTAAATGTAGAAATTAAACGTTTATTATTTGTGGTGTGTTCCTTCATCCTTCCCTACATACGAGCACAACCAATCACCGCGTGGTCACTAACCACGTGACACGTCCAATAAGACGTGAACGCGACGTGCGTGTCGCTGGAGTCAGTCGAGTTCGCTCCGTTCCTTCGCGAGGACCGGGACTCGGCCACCGCCGGAGAGCTTCCACGAGGCTCTCTAGATCATCAGGCATTGTGCTTTTGTAACACCCCCGGGGAATCCCGTTCCCCGGCCCTTGGTCGCGCTCACCGCCGCGTGTGTGTTTTGCGTGGAGTGTTTGGACTGGACGCCGTTCGTGCCCGCCGCGAGCTGGAGGACCCTGACCGCGTGGCGGCGCGTGTGTTCTGGACGCTACTCCCTCCGACGAGGTATGTGCCGTATGTTCCTGTCTTTCCCCTCTTTTGCTAACACCACGTTGATCTAAATACAGTCCACTTCATATCGAGAATATATTTACTTATATTTTTTATATTGGCGCGACCAAGTTGAATAGTATTACTAGGCATGATATTTGAAATTTAAAGAACCTGATAATATTGTCAATAAATCAGTTAATGTTTTTTTTCTTGATTCCTTGTAATGTAATCAATATATTATGTCCCAATCATTAGGTAGAGCCTTAAAATAATTATTTTATGATAAATAGGTAATTTTATTTGCTTATTTTATATTGGAAATGTAGCATATAATATTGTAACAATTTTAGGTGATAATCAATTTAAATAACAGTGTACACAAAATTACGATCAAACACGAAAACTCTATCTTTATTAAACAGTTTAATATATTATTATTATTATGGAAAATAACTATTTACGATCTAGTTTACATCCATATCCATACAATAAAACAAACACACCAAAATTGATTTATATTACCCTGTTATGTTTAATTTATTACACTTTAAAATACTTTAACGGCTTTTGAAAAAGGCCGTGATGTAAAATTTGGAAAGCTTTAGAAGCAAGTTGTAACTTGTATTTATAATGATTTCATTGTTAAGGAAGATCTTAGAATTTAGATTGTGACTAGCTGGAACCCGCGGCTTCGTCCACGGTAAATTAATATCGCTATCTCTACATAGTATAAAATAAAGTCGCTTCCCAATGTATTTTGACGTGACAACGTCTTATAATTCGATAGAGCCGGCTGCACGCACGAAAAAACATGACTCATGCGGCGTTACCTCGCTCTGAGGCGTTCCATGTAAGGCTTGAAGTGCAAGCGAGAGCGCGGAACGAGCGACAAAGAAGCACAATCGGCCGTTGTCACGTTCAACTACCGACTTTACAGACAACCAATTTTTTTTGTATGTATTTCTGACCTAATGTATCTTTTTAGAGACATTTTCGTGCGGTTTTAAAAAGACGTAGAGTCTTCACGAGGAAGTTTTTTCAGTATATAATATGTAAATTTTTGTTATGCATGTTTAAGATGAAGCGGGTGAAGCCGCGAGCAGAAAGCTAGTCTACCCATAAACAATAGTTAACTTATGACAAAAAATACTTATGGCAAAAAGTAACACATTCAAAATATACCAATTATAAAGAAAATTTAAAGTCATTTCCCTTGAACTATAAGATTATAAAAATAGTCTCTCCAGCGTTAACTGATGACAGAAAACTAATTAAATTGACAAAAGTAGTTCTAAAACCGCCAATTAAGGAAGCGTTGAAAACCATACAAGTGCTTGATTACTGACCAGACACATTAGCTTCTTAACACCAAGAAATAACACAATATAATTAACTAATCTATACTAATATTATAAAGCTGAAGAATTTGTTTGCTTGTTTGAACGCGCTAATCTCAGGAACGAAGAATTTTTCTATGAAAAATTGTTTCTGTGTTAGATAGCCCATTTATCGAGGAAAGCTATATCATCACGCTAAGATCAATATGAGCGCAGCAATGCGGGTAAATCCGCGGGACACAGCTAGTTACCTTAACATGTACTCATCTATGCAAATGTTATATTAATAATATTGGTTGAACCGGCTAATCTAAAAAATTGGTTGTCTGTAAAGTCGGTTTACTGACGATAGTTGAACGTGACAACGTCCGATTGTGCTTCTTTGTCGCTCGTTCCGCGCTCTCGCTTGCACTTCAAGCTTTCCATGGAACGCCTCAGAGCGAGGTAACGCCGCATGAGTCATGTTTTTTCGTGCGTGCAGCCGGCGCTATCGAATTATAAGACGTTGTTACGTCAAAAATTATGGGAATATTTGAAACATTCTTTCGTAAAACCGCGGGGCACAACACACAGCTCAGAGAAATAGATAATCTATATTAAGAAAAGTCTTGATCATGAGTCAGTTTTATTGATATGTAAAAAACTCAAACACTTCTTAACCAATTTTGAAAATACCTCAAGTAGAAAACTACCAACTATCTTCTGTGCCCTATTTTTTTCTTTTTTGTTAAATTTAGTGTTAATTCCACATTATTTTATCGCAAACCTTTTTATCACGATTGATAGTAGATCGTAAAAAATTGAATTGGGACTACACTGTGCCCTAGTTTTTATAAACTATGCCAGTTTCTCTATCACTCCAGTTGCTTGTAATATACATTTAAAGAAAATCATTTTTATATTAGAAGTCATAGAAATGATATAACATTATTACTCTTTATAGCTCGCCGTCAAGGTCCTTCCAATCAGTCATAACTCGATTTATTAAAATCAATATAGTATCTATATCATTCTTATCTCAGTTCTATACAAAATACCGCCCTTTGAAGCCAATTTTTATATTGAAATTCTCATTTCGTGCCTCCTGAAAGGCGATAAATCACGGCTCGTATACTTACAATATTTGAAATTTGACCTGAGAAGGTTTTCACGCAGGGCTTTTATCACGCAAGCCCTGAAGGAAATAATTTTAACATACTTCTTTGGGTTATAGTCCAAGATCCCAGAGCGATAAGACATAACTTATTTTCTAAAAGATGAAACTTTAAGTTCTCAGTAGTGTCTCATGTACTTTGTATACCTGCATGTTTGTGAAGTTTGCCCAGTGACACCTGGGCAGGTACCAGGTGAGAAAGGTGACTAAAAATAAGAGTTACTTTACTTAAATTTAGATGGCTGATTTTTAGATATATTTTATAGAATATCATTCTCAAATGGTATCGCAAGTATCAGACACTTTTCATGGACCAAAACTTTTGTCAGACGCTTTAAAGCTCCACCAAAAATAAATAAACTTTACTTATTTTTTAATGTCTGATTTTTTAATATGTTATCAACATAACTATTACAAAATTATATTTAATCAGTCAGACAAATTGGAATGACCAAAAATCCACTAAACACAAAAAATATTCGGCCGTGAGTACGAACGCGAGAGCATTATGCATGCGTTTCAGAGCGAGTGAGACGTCCATAGTAACCCGGTTCTCCTTCTTTAACTCACATTCTGTTTCAGTCTACTGTGTATGTGCGCGCAATGTATAGTATTAGACCGGGAGATATTGACACAAAATTTCGAGTCATTTGTAACAGGATGGCGGTTCTACAGGGGTCTTAGTACGCAATGACAAAAAGAAAAATGATGGTGTGAACGCTGGTACCGGCGGCTTAGTCGCGTGGGCGTTAGTCGAACTCGTCGGAAAAATAGCGAAAGTCAAACGATTTGTAACACAAAAATTTTAGAATTTACCGATAGCCTATAAAAAAGAAGTAGGCGGTAGTGTCATGCCATACTTTTCCGGTGTGACTTACAGCCCGCCATACCAACGTGAATGTGTTGATTTAAATAAAACAATTATTCAACCATTTGTACCAGGCTAACTTTTGCACAGGTAACCATCGTCGTGCAGCCATTTACGAAAATCGCCATGCCATACTTTTCGGACGATTCCAAATGGTCGCCATACCGCCGAAAATCTGCAAAAAATTTTATTTTCGCCAAACTTTTTGTACCAGTATTGCATTTGGATTTTTGGAGAGTATTTGATAAAATGTGACCATTATTATATTTGCCATACTTCTAGTAGGGGGAAAAAGTGCTGTCATACATGAAAAATTAATTTATTATTAATTTATATAAGTGAAGATTTCCAACACCTAGATCTTTAAAATTTTGTATTTATATTCGTTGATCCTCAAACTTACAGGAAAAATAAGTGCCATACTGTTACAAATCGTTTGACTTTCGCTATTTTTCCGACGAGTTCGACTAACGCCCACGCGACTAAGCCGCCGGTACCAGCGTTCACACCATCATTTTTCTTTTTGTCATTGCGTACTAAGACCCCTGTAGAACCGCCATCCTGTTACAAATGACTCGAAATTTTGTGTCAATATCTCCCGGTCCAATACTATACATTGCGCGCACATACCTACACAGTAGACTGAAACAGAATGTGAGTTAAAGAAGGAGAACCGGGTTACTATGGACGTCTCACTCGCTCTGAAACGCATGCATAATGCTCTCGCGTTCGTACTCACGGCCGAATATTTTTTGTGTTTAGTGGATTTTTGGTCATTCCAATTTGTCTGACTGATTAAATATAATTTTGTAATAGTTATGTTGATAACATATTAAAAAATCAGACATTAAAAAATAAGTAAAGTTTATTTATTTTTGGTGGAGCTTTAAAGCGTCTGACAAAAGTTTTGGTCCATGAAAAGTGTCTGATACTTGCGATACCATTTGAGAATGATTTTCTATAAAATATATCTAAAAATCAGCCATCTAAATTTAAGTAAAGTAACTCTTATTTTTAGTCACCTTTCTCACCTGGTACCTGCCCAGATGTCACTGGGTAAACTTCACAAACACGCAGGTATACAAAGTACATGAGACACTACTGAGAACTTAAAGTTTCATCTTTTAGAAAATAAGTTATGTCTTATCGCTCTGGGATCTTACTCTATTATAATTATAACGGCTTAGAATTCGAGACACGAATACTCTTTTGGGAAAAATAGGACTTTTGATTCCTAATCATTCATGATATGACTTATATAGCTAGAAAATTCAGAGGTAACATGATTAACAAATGTTTGAATTTACGTGTTGAAAGTCACTCTTTAGTATGTTTATATTCCAGAGATATCAAGTTTCCTTATAAAGTTAGAAAGACAG
This sequence comes from Colias behrii, assembly GCA_029959065.1. NCBI lineage: Eukaryota > Metazoa > Arthropoda > Insecta > Lepidoptera > Pieridae > Colias > Colias behrii. The sequence goes on along the minus strand of JARWMC010000009.1, from coordinate 11,630,064 downwards.
GTTGTTTCACTATTTCATCACATACGTCGTTACTCCGTTACAGTCTAACGTTTGCACCGTGAATTCATTCCAATTAGTGAATCTAAATAAATACAAACGGACCGGACAAAGCAAAGCGTTTTATTGGCGGAAATAATACCTTCAAAGCGAGTTCCTTCAAGCACTGATTTCGATTTGATTTAGGTTCGTCGTGAATAAAAGAACTGAATCCTCAATCGACGCAATTAAAAACCAACCTTAATTCAATGTCTTATGGTGGATTTAGGTGTGAAAAAGAAACGACCAAAATAGTCGGAGACAATGCGAGGGAGACGAATTTATAATTAACTGCAATCAACACTGGCGTATAGAATTTCGAGTATTCGGGACAGTCGCGTGCAGGAATTGTTTGTTTTTTACAACTCATTTTAATCATAATTTTTTAACTTACTACCTATTTGTTGATGTTTAATTTTAAATTAGTGATTTGTATCTATTGTTTTGCATAATTTTTTCGATGATATTTATGATATATTTTTTTCTAAAACTACTGTTGATATAATACAGGGTGGCCCGTTTACAGTGGTCCAAAAATTTTTTTCAGCTTAAGAGCATCATGAGTAATCATTTAAAACATACTTTAGTTAAGCGAAAACTTATGGTTTAGAAATTATGATTTTATTTTTAAATAATCCGGAATGTCAATATTTTTGACACAAAACCACTCTGTTATGAAAACTACTGGACCGAATTGAATGAAATTTGGTATAGGTATAGCACAATAACCTACCTATCGCGCTATAGGCTCATCTTGTGTAAATAATTAGACTGCATTTTTTTATTGTAACTTTTTCTGTAGTTTTTTGAATTTTTCGGCAAAATGACGATTTTTCAAAAAAATCCTGTGAAAAAAAAATTTACCACCAAGGTTTTGCTGGTACTGCTAAAAACTACCTTAACATAAGGTTATTCTTTACACAAAAAATCATAGTTGTCCTTCGATTGTAACATCTTCAAAAACAACATCATGTACTGAAAATGGAAAAATTACGAAATTTACCATAATTTAATTTTAATCATTTGGAACGGCCAAATTTTTGATTAAAGAACCATTTATTGCCATAAAAGTCGTTACAAATCAGTATTGACATGGCTATAAAAGTTAAAATGAATGAAATAAAATTTTAACCTGCCAGCCAAGATAACTTAACTTTATTCTAATGTCAATTTATTGAGTTTTTTTTTATTTAGTTTTTATGTTTAAATCTTAATAAAAGGTTTGGAGAATCAATAAAACAACATAAATAATAATTAACATATTGTTTATTTTTTACAAAAGGTTTTCGAAATGCCGTCCGCCTTTCGCTAAACATAATATGCATCTGCGTAAGAAATTTCTTCGCAGCCTATTAAATGGCTGCCGGCTTTCTTTAATAGCTGTTATAGCCATTTGAATTTATGCCTATAAATAACCATAAATTCATACATAGGTACATTTGTATACCAATTTATGGTATTATACCATTTATTACCATTGGTATGAACCTATCCGGGGAGGAGGATCGGTCGCGGTAGCACCATCCACTGGCCAGCCTGTTCACCCGACTTGAACCCCGTTGATTTTTTCATTTGGGGATACTTTAAGGAGATTGTGTACGCACGGGAGTGCACATCGGAGCAAGAATTGGAGGAAAATTCAAGTGGCTATAACAGCCATTAAAGAAAGCCGGCAGCCATTTACATAGGCTGCGAAGAAATTTCTTACGCAGATGCGGATTATGTTTAGCGAAAGGCGGACGGCATTTCGAAAACCTTTTGTAAAAAATAAACAATATGTTAATTATTATTTATGTTGTTTTATTGATTCTCCAAACCTTTTATTAAGATTTAAACATAAAAACTAAATAAAAAAAAAAACTCAATAAATTGACGTTAGAATAGAGTTAAGTTATCTTGGCTGGCAGGTTAAAATTTTATTTCATTCATTTTAACTTTTATAGCCATGTCAATACTGATTTGTAACGACTTTTATGGCAATAAATAGTTCTTTAGTCAAAAATTGGCCGTTCCAAATGATTAAAATTAAATTATGGTAAATTTCGTAATTTTTCGATTTTCAGTACATGATGTTGTTTTTGAAGATGTTACAATCGAAGGACAACTATGATTTTTTGTGTAAAGAATAACCTTATGTTAAGGTAGTTTTTAGCAGTACCAGCAAAACCTTGGTGGTACATTTTTTTTTTCACAGGATTTTTTCGAAAAATCGTCATTTTGCCGAGAAATTCATAAAACTACAGAAAAAGTTACAAAAACCTATCATTCCCAATTAAAACACTACAAATGTTACAATAAAAAAATGCAGTCTAATTATTTACACAAGATGAGCCTATAGCGCGATAGGTAGGTTATTGCGCTATACCTATACAAAATTTCATTCAATTCGGTCCAGTAGTTTTCATAACAGAGTGGTTTTGTGTCAAAAATATTGAAATTCCGGATTATTTAAAAATAAAATCATAATTTCTAAACCATAAGTTTTCGCTTAACTAAAGTATGTTTTAAATGATTACTCATGATGCTCTCAAGCTGAAAAAATTTTTTGGACCACTGTAAACGGGCCACCCTGTATAAAGATAAAGTAAAATCAGACATTTGATCTTACTAAGAACACGGTTCTCGGCAATTATATTGTTATGTAATTTGAGAACAATATAAAAAGCCAATGAGTTCTTAATAATGACATAGATAATTACGTTCCGATTGACAATTATCGTTGCCAATAAAAACAATGGTACTACATAATTAAATTGGTATTTTAAACCACGGAATATAGCCTATACTATAAATCCATATTCAGTTCCAAGTGTCAACTCTTTGCCAAGAAAACAAAAGCAATTGAAACAAAGTAAGATGCTCGTTAATCTAAAGGCAGTCATTTAGTGTCACACCATTAAAGGTCCAAAACATTTATATAGACGCTTCGTCTGGAAATTTCTCACTTCAGTAACTAAACACTTTGACACACCAATCGGAATAATTAGGGTTTTAAAACAATATGTCGAGTGAAATCATTGTTTTAATGATGATTGATAAATTTATTTTAATAGCTTCAGAATCATTTGTATGATCGATGAAAAGTTTCAAAACAGTTATTGTAAGTTGAAACTTCAGTTTTTTTTTCTTTGAGAAAGAATTTAACTATTAATGGATCCGATAGAGTATATAGCAGTAAGAAAGTGTTCGTGTATGAAACGTGAACAGGGTATTTTAATGATTATATTTAACACGTTTAACATGACACTACTTGACAAGTTCTATTCTCTTTAATACCATCATAATCTTTTTCATTATCTTTAAGCTATCCTCCTTTTCAATTCGCGACAAAACCAACAAATCAAAGATCATAAAAATCAGTAGAAACATGAAAAAAAATCCGCCATGTAAATATAAATACACGTACAAGCAAAGAAGAAACACTCCTCAATCAATTCACGATAATTTGAATACACTTTAGGCCGCGACTGTACAAACTCGTGCCACGACCGATGTTAACATACGCTGTTTGTTTTCTTACTTTGAGAGATATGTTTGTTATTTTTTCTCTTCGCCTCCTCCCTCGTTCCAATTTTATTTATGTCACAAGAAATTAACTGTCGCTTTCGCCCTTCCAAGATGAAACTTCTTAATAGTTGCTTTGCGATGTTTTATTTTAATTGGGAATGATAGGTTTTTTGATCAATTTCTGTGTTAATGATCTGCTGTAGTAAATAGTTGGCGTGAAATGAGTTGTTTGTTTTGGATTTGTGTGTCGTGAATAATTTAAACGTTTTATTTTCTTTTTTGCTGTGTTTTGTGTTACTTGTCTATCGTGTTTAAAGTGAATCGAATCTATTTATAGTATCACTATTTAATATATGTTAGTTTCACTACATTGTATAAAACAAAGTTGCTTTCTCTGTCTGTCTATGTCTCCATGTCCCTATGTCCTTATGTATGCTTTAATCTTTAAAACTAAGTTTTTTGATAGATAGATTGATTCAAAATGAAGGTTTTGGTATATAACTTACTAGCTGTGCTCCGCGGTATTACACGCAGTGCTCCGCTCCTGTTGATCTTAGCGAGATATTATATAGCCTTCCTCGATAAATGGGCTATCTAACACCGAAAGAATTTTTCAAATCGGACCAGTAGTTCCCGATCTTAGCGCGTTCAAACAAACAAACAAACGCTTTGTAATATTAGTATCTATAGATTAGGTTTTAGACAAAGCGTATGAAGCCGCGGGCGGGTAGCTAGTTCAATATAAAGATGTCATATAAACTTGACTCATGTGTAGTAATTAACGCGGTCAAACCAGCTGCATACACCTTTCAATAAACGGTCTTTAATTTAATCAGTCTTAACTGCGGTCAGTTGGAAGATGGGTCGTTACGGTAGACATAATATAAACTTATTAATAACACTCATTTACTGATATATTCCTGGAATGGTCTCATTGTTTTGTGTATTTTGAGTTTTAAATTTAAACAGTAACTCAAACAAATATTATAATACTAGATTTCCGCCCGCGGCTTCGCCCGCGTTTTCAAAGGAAAACCCGCATAGTTCCCGTTCCCGTGGGATTTCCGGGATAAAACCTATCCTATGTGTTAATCCAAGTTACCCTCTATATGTGTGCTAAATTTCATTGTAATCGGTTCAGTAGTTTTTACGTGAAAGAGTAACAAACATCCATACATCCATACATCCATACATCCATACTTACAAACTTTCGCCTTAATAATAGTATTAAGATTTGATCCGTGGCTCTGACTTGATAAATAAAGCTTTAAATTTGTTTTGTAGAGCACTTTCTACTTTTTCTACCGTGTTTCAACATGCAGTTGTTATGAACATTACAATTAACTACAAGATAAAAAATAGGCAAACACACAAACAAAAATACATTATTTTGCACTTATTATACCTTGAAGATACACGTGTAAAGATTCATAATAATTTTGCATTTAAAGATATTATGCGAGTTAGAACTAATATTTCAATTTATTTCTTGCTACAAATGTCTCCTCTATTTAACTGAAAACTTCGCAATATATTTAAAACAAATAAACGTAGCATAAATCTTAACAAATAGGAAACATAAGTGGAACCGATCCCACTCAAGGGGACATTAAAAATATTTCTATTTTAAGTTCACGGTTATTTCAAACCCTCTGAAAATAGTACATCGTTTGTTTTAGATTTCACTTGAAATCGTACAATTTGTCTTACATTTCAAGTGTCCCAATATTAATGGTGAGACATAAATTTCTTAGTAATTAAGGAATCTTTGTGTTGTTTGTTCATTTTGGTAGTTCTTAATTCTTCCTGTGCAATAGTGATTGACTACAATCTGACCTGATGGTAAGCTAAGATGTGGTCTAAAATGAACTCGCTTCCCTAAAAAGTAGAGGTATCTTAATTTCATTTACTTTCCTTAACATGCTTTTCATCATCAGAACATAATATTTGCCACTGTAAGGACTTTTTACGCGGATTAAGACCAAAATCTATAAACAAAAAAATGTGTGCGTGTACTATAAGTGTACACACGTAAGAAGTGAAACTTCTTTATGACCTTATTTTTCAAAATAAATATTTACTTTCTGCAACTTTACAGAAATACGTCGAATCACGCGTGGTAGGGATAAGAAAAAGATGGCGCGTAACGGAAAAATGTCACGCGTAACGAAAAAATGTTACAGTAAATTTTTTTTCAACCCCGATCAAGAAGTTTCACTTCAAATATGTACTTTCATGCATAACATTATAGTAAACATTTTAATCCTCTACTTATTTATTCACAGCACAGCTCCTATCAGAAGAATGTAATGTGACATCTAGCAACCCGCATAAGTTGGGAATGATGGATTATGACCTAAGCTCTCATAGGAGATCTGTGTGCCTGCAGGGGACACAAATAGGGACACTATGAATATATAATATGAAACATGTGATAAAAATGAAAACATATTCTTGTATTTGGTATAATTGTGTGTGAATTATATACGTGAATAATATAAGAGATTATTGTTATTAATTTTTTTAAGTCCTTGGCTTGATGAGTTTTAATAGAAGTGTTATTTCTAGTGTGAGAAAGTGATAGCATATAATATCAAGAACAAAAATAGCAGGGTTTTAAAATCTTGGACGATAAAGAAAATACTATATAAAAGATTCATGCCGTATCTATGATAGCGTTTACTTATGTACATATCGTTATTTACATTACCTACTACAAATTTACACGTATAAAAACACAGTGATGAGGAAGTATCTAAAGACATTTCGATCTTTCATTGTTTATAGTAGTTTTGATTACAGTACAGAAATCAGTACAGTCAAAAACAGACCAATAAAAGTTCACAAATACAAAAATAAATTCTCCATAAACACCATTTGACATGATTGCGCAAACAGACAACTCTGTTACTTCCCAAAATACTAGGCTCAAACAATTGGTTTTAACGAGTATTTATTGAAGGAAACAGACCCTAAATAAGAACTATAAAAACATTTACGACAATTTGATTTGTAGCCGCCATATCAAACATAATTACCATTACATTTTCAACTTTAAAATTTTCACCTTAAGGTTCTAAATCGAACAGCAGTTAACATTAACCCGCTTGAAGATATAATTAGCTGCGATACGAACTTTACTTCACTTCGAGTATTAACAAAACAACACCTATTTTTCACAATTAAACAAACTTTTAATATTAACTTTGAGATTAATATAGCAGGTTTTAATTTAACATGAGCGAAATTTCATTTTTATACATACATTTTTGTTGGTACGAATTTTTTACCCTAAAATTTTTAACGTTCTTTGTAATTTTCTACGTCTCAAGTCATAATATTATACATTAAAGTTCATGGTCTGATTAATGTTGAATTATAATAGAAATCAATCTAGTTGTAGTACTTAACAGATCCAAAACTCTTTAATTTTTTATAGACTTTGAAAAAAAAATGTAAAATATGAACCCAAATCACAGGCAATTTTAGATTTAACCTTATTGATGCATTAGACCTCAAAATCTTTTAACAAATTTTGTACGTTAATTTTTTATGAATTCAATACGCACGGAGTTTCACATATTATTAAAATAGCCCAATAATAATCGAGTGAACGAACTGTTTGTCAATATATTAACCGATTTCCTTCTGTTTGTTTGTACCAGAATCGTATAGAGCCATTGTTTACAAAAACAATACGGTTACTGAAAGAAAACTTGAACTACGGATATCGTGAAGATATTTGTTTTACTCTCCATTGCATGTCGGTACGTTAGGTGTGTTCCGCTAAGTGCTGTAGTTATAGTTCCTCTGAAATTATTAATTTAATAATTTGTTTGGCAAAAAAAAATGTTATGTAATTTTTTATTTCGACCACTGATCAAATTTAAATGAACAACTTAACAAACATGTGTTCAGCCAAGATAATTATATTATTTACTTACATGCGTTATAGCGGATATGGATATTTTTTTTAATTCATTATAAAAAAGACGTGTGGCACTCGGGGACTGCCGCGGTAAAGCTATTACATAGCATGCCTTCAAGCCACACCTCCGTGCAGGTCGGAGTGGGGAGCGTGAGGTTTTTTCGTTACGGAATTTCTGGATTCGGTCCCCGCGCTCATGGCCCGCGATAGAAGCTATGCAATAGCTTAAAACTTTTCTTTATCATCAAGATAAATAAAATCACAGAAATGCATGAATGTAAGAAATAAGAAATAAGTAATGAGTACGAAGAAGTGCCGTTTTTATGCATTATTAATATTTCTCAGTACGCGTCTATTTATTCGCGGTATATTTCATATTTTTGCTTTGATAACGAATGCATGTCATTGTTCTAGCTGCATCGTACTAATGACGTATTTTTTGTTTCTAGAAATCAATTATTTCACATGCAATATTTTTACCATCCACATTAAAGCCCCTGTAATAGATACTTTCATAGGAATATCGCTCATTTTTATTATGTAAAATACTAATTATCAAGGTTCTTCGAAAACTACCTAAATCATTATAGTTTCATAATTAATATTAATTCTGCTTACTAACCTGAATGTATTCTGAATGTCAAATTAAAAACAAAAATTGCGTCTCTAATCCATCGTAAATCAACTAATACCTGGAAAATAGGATTCACTCGCTCCAATACATTTCCATAGCGCCTGAATTCATGCAACGCTAATTCATTCAATTAACCAAGCTTGCTATCTTGTGGTTAGCGCACCTAACAATCAACAGCATCTAATCAGAGGGATGCGGTTTTAATCCACAACTAGCAATTCTATTGGTAGCATGCTAATGTGTACAGAAGACGCTAATATAAGCAAGTACATGTAGCGCTTCCAAATAATAGTATTCAAATGTAACGGTGTAAGATTGAATATCTTACGGCTGGATTACGGTGTTTTGGCTGGAATGCTAATGCTGGTTGATATTGTATTGTATCATTTTCGAACGTCGGGACTGAAAATGTGAGATTTAATTCAAGATTAAAATTAACTAGTCAGTATGAATAAATAAGATTTGTAAAAAAATATGTGTTATTTATTGGATATTAGTAAATTTTGAATTATTTCCATATCTTGTTTTACATTCAATTAATTTAATTAATAAAATATTATCCAGTTTCTTGAAACATAATAATTAAAGTAAATTATTGTTGAAAAAACTAACTGAAATTATCAAGCATTCTAATCAATTTTTCGCTGATCCTGATCCGTATTTCTTCATACAACTTGTAAACGAAACCTTCCAAATCGGTTACTGACATTAACCCAGTTCGAAGTGGAACAAATCAAGCCGTACAGTCGGAACTGCCTACCGACAGATGTTAACATATGCCCGTGTTTTCTTTATTTAAGAGATCTGTTTGTTACTTTTAGTTTGGATCCGCGGCGCCTCGCTTATTATTTATGGCCGAGTCTGTACCTTTGTTGGGATAATTTAATTCTGGAAGCGATTTGAAGGGTTGAAATGTTTTTTTAGGGACAAAAATTATGTGAGTTTGAGGCTCGTTCGACAATACGTAGGTTGTGGTATTAATTTCGGAGATAATACATAGAGGTAGGTACATTTTTAAGAAGATCCAACTGTTATTTTTTGTCGTATCATTTAATTCTTGATCTTTTTGTATGTCAAATTTTACACCTTTTATGATTATATTTCAATTGATAAACACGCAAGTAAAAAAATAACAAATTTTACAATTTTTCAACTAAAATACGCATACGGAAAATCTAATACATATCACTTAGATCTGGTATTAGATTTTATATCCCAATAAAATTCAACTCAAACTTTACAAGTTCAAAACGTTAAAAATATAATAAACCAAAGGTAAGAAAGCAACTACATACTAACAAAACTAAATTAAAATACCATAACACGTAGCTCGTTATTGAATTAGGAAGATCCATGGACTTTAAATTCGCGGCGGTACCGGCGAAGTTTGCACATAACTCAGGCCACTCGATTTGCTCCCAGTTTATTATTTGTGCCCCACGATACGTACATATTTTGTATTTTATTACGGACTACTAAATCTTTGTTTTCGAGTCTCGATTGTGTAACTTTCTCCGATGTAAATATGATTTGGAAGTTTTCTTTGAGCTATGGGTTAAAGTAAAGTAGGTTAATTAAAATCTGCGTTTCTGTATTGTTTGTTCTTGTATGATGGTGGTTGTGGATGTTGCTGTAAATTATTGAGTTTTTGGTGTGAAAAATTTATTAATCTATATATATAAAAGTCTATATCTTATATATAAAATTCTCGTGTCACAATGTTAGTCTGCATACTCCTCCGAAACGGGTGGCCGATTCTCATGAAATTTTCTGTGCATATCGGGTAAGTCTGAGAATCGGCCAACATCTATTTTTCATATGTACCACGGGCGAAGCCGGGGCGGACCGCTAGTATTATATATAAGAGAAAGTCGTGTTAGTTACTCCACTTATAACTCAAGAACGGCTGAACCGATTTAGCTGAAAATTGGCAGGGAGGTAGTTTAGAGCCAGGAGAAGGACATAGGATACTATGTACCACGGGCGAAGCCGGGGTGGACCACTAGTTATGGATAAAGAACACTATTTTTGTTTGCTGATTAGAACAACAGGATTGAAAAAAGGAGGGATTAAGGAAGGACAAAGATAAATAAAAAAAATTGGTTTTATCAACATAATTATAGTTGGTATTATTTCAAAATGATGCAGTTGTAATAACTGAATATACCATTTTTATCAATTTAAAATTTTCTATATATTTCTGTTACAGCGAAGCTATGCAAATGTTTCATTCAACCTTGAAACATTTTCGTCTCTCCTACATTTTAATAGAAAATTACTTAGAAAACTATCTCTTTCAAAATTTCAATACAATACAATGTCTCACGACCACTAAATCAACGAAGCAAAAACGAATAGAATGAAAGAAATACCCAATTCAGTAACAATAAGTAAACAAGAAGTTAGTGGAACAAAGAGTGTATCCTTCACTTTGGAAATAGAAGATCTTCGCGAAGTCTACGAACTTTGATAACTGACCGGACGTGGGCTTGGAACACATAAAATATGCTGGGAGCAAGATTATAGATGACATGTGGAGGCGGTTAGAATACGTACCAAACAATACATAGAAAGTAAAATGAACAAAGCCTTTTATAATGTTTTGATGTATCTGTAACTTGTTCGTCAAAATGAAGATAGTTTTTTGCTTTAAATCTGCAAGTCGGCTTGTACAATACTACAATACTACGGAGTCAATTTTGGAAATTATTTCATGAATGTGACTGAATCTCGATTTTGGGTGGAATCGGTAGGATAAATTGACAAAAAATATAAATCGTCAAAAAACATAAAGTTTTATATTATGGATATAAAAAAACGTACTCTTATCACGTGTTTACTCAATATTGTCTACAATACAGTCCAGAGCCATAAAATTAGTTAGAATGGAAGACTTAAAAGCTTTGTCTTACTTATTACGTATGGAGATCAGCTGTCTAGAAAGCCGGGCTTGAAATAAAGATTTGCATTGCACAGATATCAGGCATTGCAAAGGAAGATTAAAATATTTCAAATGGCGTGAGAAACTTCTCGATATTGAGGTCAGCATTTATTTAAACGTCAGGTGTAGAATATTTGAGACTTTTGCGTTAAATATTTAGTATTGAGCCAATAAGTTAATATATATATAAGTACTGCCCTAAATTAAAAATGTGGTTTGTAAAAGTTTAAATTATAAAAAGGAGCGTGCGTGCCGCACACGTGTTAGAAGAGAAACTTATTTGGCAAGATTCAAATACATAATTCGTCGCCTTTCTCCATGATGTGACGGTATTGCCATGACGCGACCTTGAAATTTTACTGTCAACGCGCCTAATGAAGTTTCACTTCAAAAAAAGGTTCCTCACGTCTCGATTTGTTTTACGCAACGAAAGAAGCTCTTAAAAATACTCTAAAATATTACAATAAATAACTGAGATAAATTAACAAAATATAATAACACAGCGGAATATATTTATAGACAGATATATTAATACGTAATACGCTACGGGCAAACCATTTAAAATTAGACAATTCTCGGTACCAAAACGTTTATCAAAACGCATTCAAAGGCAAACGTATATACCTACAAAGATCACAAAAAGCTCGCCCACCAAATTTCAACAATATTCGATTTTGTATTCTGGCAATGTAAAGACGGCTCCGTTAGTTCTTTTGCCTTCATCAAAAGTGACACCTAAGCCAGGGAACTTTGAATTTTCTTGATTGACGTACTTATAATACCAATATGCTTCCTTTCAATTGAAATGAAACAGAAGCTTTCTGAAGGATATTTTTTGACGACGAAATGTGGATTCTTTTTCATTTTGATTCCTTTTTCGTATTTATTGTAGGAGTCATATTCTGTCTTATCTTAATATTTTGTGTGGGAATGTTATTGAAAATTTGGGCAAAATAAAATAACAGCGTATATAAAGCCTCAGATCTGAAAACAACACCTAAAATTTCTTCTACTAAAGTCCTTTCCACCTAAGATGATTTCTGTGACACATCGATTTTTGACACGTGTAGAGATGTCCTTTACTGAAATCGTATCAATTGTTTCCGATAATCGATAATATTTTATATGGAAATGAAATCGATTTGAATAAAGTACCAAAATTAGTTTTATCAGCATTTCGCCAACAATTAACTAAGGAAACTTAGCAAACAACAGCAACAAAAAGTCAACAATAACAATTAGTAACAATAACAGAATACCACGTAAAGTATCAATATAAAAATGCAACTTGTATACAAGGCTGACGCCCTCGTTCAGACGATTGACTCGATTGACAAACGATCACAAGATGGGCGAATGATTTTCCAACTCTATGATTTTTCAACGATCCATTTCATGTACACGAATTGCGTAGGTATTATATTTTTGTGTATATTTTATTTTATTTTTCATTATATTAAAATAAACAATACTGTTTTTGATTTATAAGCTTAAGATGTTTCATTTTTATATTTTTGGTAAAAATGCCGCCATAAAATAAAAATATTATGCACTAAAATTATTTTGGCGTTTTAAACATAAAATACGTAATTCGGAACACGATGAAGTGTCACAGGAATCATCATAGGTGAAAAGGACTTTAAAACAGACTGACAGTTCACAAAAAAAATATTGTTTTTAAAATACATAAAGGGAATTAAATGAGGCTTTGTTTATTATAAACATCGGCTAATAAAACGGTTCAATACATCACAGAGCCTTAATTCAATAGAGTATCAGTAGGGTCACTAAGAATGAGCAAAAATTATTAATAACATTGCAAGTTATTTCTTCACACTTAAAATTTAATCTATGTATTATTCTTAGTAATGAACATAATAATATTGTATGTGTATAGAAAATGTAATTTTTCCTGATATCATATTATCTACCTATTATAAAAAGTAATCTTGTATAATGGTACGAAGATCACATCATTAGCCATCCATTACCATTCACTTTACTGGGAAAATAATATGTTAGAAATAGATTTTTATAGGTCAATACTTCATTAGATACCTATATTATCAACACTACATTGTAAGTAACAACCAAATGGAATAAATGATTATTAAAAAAAAACGTACAAGCAACGCACTCCTGAAAAAAATAATATTATGTATTAAGAGCCTGGGATAACTTATCCTATTATTAATTAGGTTAAGGGCTGATTTTTCAATCCTTGGTTTTAACTTATTCGTCGAATAATGTATAAAACTATCATTTTAGAAAACGTATTCAAATTGCCCGTATTTGACAGTTTACGTGACATTTTAATATTATCGTGTAATACTTTATTGGACGGATAAGTTTTATCCAAGCATTGAAAAATCGGCGCTTAGCCTATTAGGTAAATATTAGAAAAGAATGTTACATATTAATAAATTATGTTTGATCAAAATCTATTGCAAGTCCATCTAATCCTATCAAGAATGCCGAGCAAAATCTAATTCCACTCAAAAACCATCTAATATCCAAAAGATTGACTTTACAACGTCATTAAAACTCTGTTTACTTTCAAAATTAGGAGGAGGAATCTGTTGATCCACCAGTTTTCTGGAACAACTTTTGCCCCGTATAATTACAATCATAATTATTAGCAAGTCCGCAGAATCCCGGCATTAAAACGTTTAAAATCGATTAGTTCGCTACCATTCGAACCGCACTATTAAAGTAGACGTGTTTATTCTTAGTGTGGAAACACAATGTGCAGGATAAGCCGGCTTTTTGCTGCGTTTCGAATCAGTTTGTAAGATAAAAGGGAATTTCTGGGTGTACGAATATTGGATGTGATTAATTTCGTAATTCTTTAAGAGATTAATGCATGGGTAACAGTAGTTTAATTTTTCATGTAATTTTTTATGATACCAAATACTTGGGTAACATTAATTAATTGCATGAACCTAATTTAGATCTTCTGTGATGATAATAAATTTTTCTGAGCGTTAGTTCATTTCATATTGAGCAAACTCAAACTCATACTGTAACATTTATTTATTCAACATACAATATGGATTCGGCTGGTTAATGCAGTCTAACAATTAATTAAAATTAGAGTTATAATTTCAAGTAATGTAATATTATAATTTAAAATCTTCCTCATTTTATTAAAATGGATTGGAAATCGATCAGGGTTACTAAATAAAACATTTCCATTGATTGGTTTGGTACAAATACCTTAGATTCGATTCAAATGCGTGAATTCCCTATAGCGTAACTTTGACCGAATTTCCTGCCTCGTCTTTAGCAATGAAATAATTCAATTGCAGCTACGTCAGAGTCGGAGAGCACAACGTTGACCAACTTCTTTGTGTATGCATAAGATACTTTGAAATAGAATCTACACTAGAAGTTTATTTTAATAAATACATAGATCTTGCTTAGTACCTATATATAGTGCGTAGTTTAAAAAGCGAGCCATCCTTTAATTTTTTAGTTTTTACATAACAGTTTATATGCGTTTTAAAATTTTTAATACGTTTTTGAGGTGAAACTTCTTTAGGTGCGTTGAGAGTAAAATTTCAACGTCGTCATGGCAATACCATCACGTCATGGAGTAAAGCGACGATTTTGGTATCTTTTAATCTTGCCAAAGAAGTTTCACTTCTGACACGTGTGCTCGATACACACGCTCTTTTTTCTTTCTTAGTAAAATTCAATTTACATCTTGCAAAATGCCACATCCATTTTACATGTCTTGTTGTTTGTGATCCCCGTTACCACTATTAACATTTTAATCAGTAATTTTCATTATCGAAGTGAAATAATTAATACAAAATTAGCTGGAGGTTCTGGATTAAATTATGTAAATGAGCCGGTCCTTTAATAATCTAATGGAATCGTCAGCGCTGTTTTCGTAATATTTTTAACACTCATGGATTAAAATATATTTGCATTCACTTCATTATTATAATATTATAGTATAAAAAAGGTGAAAGGTATATGTATAAGGTATAGGTCTTTTGTGATGTGTTTTTAATTGTGAGATTTATATATTTTAATTCGATTTTCTTAATGGTATAATATTATGGTGCATAATAGATAATAACCTCTACTTTAACCAATAAGTCAAAGCTACATGACGTCACATTTAAAGAAAATTAAATTTAAATTTGTCTGTGAAACTCTTGAAGTGTCCAGACTGAACAAGACTCCAAAATTTCGACGACATTTGACATCTACCAAACCGCATTTGGCCATCGTAGTTAACTATGGGCGTATTCAGAAAGAAAGCTTGAAACTTATAAGCGCTTATCGGCGCTTGTCATGTTCATATATTTTCCTGCGCGGGTTACCAGAGCTGACAAGCGCCGATAAGCGCTTATAAGCGCTTATAAGTTTCAAGCTTTCTTTCTGAATAATCTTTCTTTCGTAATTTAAATTATTCCCGTAAATATAGATTTTCCTCCCCAATAGGGGCCCCTTGGGGAGGAAAATCTATATTTACGGGAATAATTTAAATTACATAAGATAAAATAAAAAGAAAAGAGACAATTTAATGTATATAGTCACCACTTCTGCCAGGCACACGACGTCGCCATTACACTTCACTTGTCACATAAATAACTCGCGGTCAGCGCGTGATTACTAATATCAATAAAAAGTACAATTAACCATTCCGCGGGCCGATTTTACTAATTTACTACGTGATCAGCACGTAAAACAATCGACGACACGCTCCGATGCGCGCGTAAATAACTTCCGAGGCGGCCGAACAACACTAAAACACGACTTCACACTAGCGGCGCGGTTGGCGGACTCCCATAGAATGCGACAATAACCGAATGCGAACCCCGCTCCGTCGCCAATTGAATACATCGCGTTTCCGCTATCAGTGTGACCATTTAATTATTTTATCTATTCCGAACATTCCCCCGTCCCAGTCAGGCAAAACCTGACTGAGTCCAAAACCAGAGGATAAGGATAAAACCTACATAACGGGCAGCCGCGATAAGCCCGCAACAGCTCTTTTAAGGACAGAATTTCCTACCAGGACCTCTGCAACTCGCGGAATACCGTCCGTGCCTAGGAATAGCCGCAAAATTCGACCACGTCTCCAAGACAGTGGGGGCATATTCGTCTCCTTAACTAGGACGAGGTCACCGACCTTTGGTGGATCCGTTTTATCTGTCCAGCGAACACGCTGCTGCAACAAATGAAGATATTCTAAATTAAACCGTTTCCAAAAACTCTGAGAAAGTTGTTGCAGCAGTTCAAAACGTGAGAGCCAATTAACCGGAGTATTCTCAAATGGATATTCAGGGAGCGCATTTAAGTGGAACCCAATCAAAAAATGTCCTGGAGTCAAAACCTCCAAGTCATTTGGGTCCGATGAAATAGGACATAGTGGCCTGGAATTAAGTACAGCTTCAATTTTACAAAATACCGTTGCTAATTCTTCAAAGGTGAGAACCGTTTCACCTATAACTCGACGAAGATGAGTTTTAGCCACCTTAACTACTGCCTCAAATATCCCACCCCACGAGGGATAAGCAGGAGGGCTAAACTGCCATTTGATTCCCCGACGGGAAAGTGAATCCTCAACCGAAACTTGATTTTCAGATAAAAATTTATACACATCAGAAATATAACGATCGCCTCCTTTAAAGTTTGTACCGCAGTCGGACCGAATCAAACTCGGTAACCCACGACGACTGACAAAACGGGACAAACAAGCAATAAAGGCTTCAGTGCTAAGAGAAGACACTACCTCCAAATGTACGGCCTTAGTAACGAGGCAAACAAAAACGCACAGGTAGGCTTTAACTATCTTAGCATTCCGTAACGATGAAACCTTAACCGAAAATGGACCAGCAAAATCCGTACCCACACCTGAAAAGGGTCTAGAGGCTGATATCCGATCTGGAGGCAAATCTCCCATTTGCGGCTGAACAATAGCCGCCTTAAGTTTATAGCAAGGAATACACTTAAAAATAACATTCCGAATCGCTCGTCTAGCTGATAAAATCCAAAACTCCTGATGTAGGATAGCTAGAAGCGTATTTAAACCAGCATGAGCATTCCTTTCATGCCTATCCCTAATAATCAACTCTCCAAGGGGGTTATTCTTGGGAAGAAGAAGCGGATGTCTATGACCAAAAGACAAATTAGAATGACGTAATCTTCCACCAACACGTAACAAACCGCGATCATCGATAAACGGATTCAAGCGAGCAACAGCACCCTTCAACTTACCTTGTCCCTCTTTCAGACTTGTAAGTACTGTATCAAATTCCTTCGCTTGAATATATCGAACCCAAAACAACAACGCTTCCCTCCGTTCATCCGGACATAACACCTTGGAGCAATTCCTATTGGATTTATTCCTCAAATTGAAAACAAACCTACGTATCCAAGCGGTTACACCCAACAGTTTATCTAAAGAACTGAACCGCGTTAACAAAAAATCGAAATTCTGTGCAGGCTCCTTTATAACCGAAAGGACCTTCAAGCACGGGAGAGGCTCAATAAGCTTAATAGAAGCTTGAGGCCAACAATTCTCTGGTTGGAGCAGCCAACCGGGACCCCACCACAACGAATGATTCAATAAAACTGGAGCCTCACAACCGCGAGATGCACAATCAGCGGGATTAACATCCCCTGGCACATGTCTCCATTCAAGATTAGCAACCGATTGCTGAATTTGCGACACCCGATTCGCAACAAAAACTTCTAAAGCATGAACTGATGCTTGCAACCATGCAAGAACAATCTGACTATCAGTCCAAGCAAAAATTCTTCTAATATTAATATTTTGACCTAACGTCGATTTAACGTGATTAAGGAGACGAGTCAAAAGTACAGCCTGACCTGATAGTTCCAATTTAGGAATAGTTAATCGTGTTCTAACTGGAGCTACTTTACTTTTAGCCATAATAAGCTTAACCGTTACAACACCTGATTTATTAACCGTACGAACATAGACTGCAGCAGCGAAACCGCTCTCTGAAGCATCACAAAAACCATGAATATCTACTACGCATTTACTCGATGGTAGTAACGACCTATCTATTCTAACAAATTCAATATCAGGGAGGGACGAAACAAATTTAATCCAAACGTTTAACAAATCACCCACCAATGGGGCATCCCATGTCAATCCCTGTAACCAAAGCTTTTGTATAAAGCACTTTGCCAAAAACACGACTGGAGCCAACCAACCATTAGGATCATATATCCTAGCAACAGTCGAAAGTACGGTACGCTTCGTCCATGTTTTAACAACATCCAAATCTTGAACTCGAAATGTAAATACATCTGAAATAGGTTGATACTGAACCCCTAAAACAGCGATGGCGTCCGGATTATCCGTATTCTGAAAAATATAAGGATCCTGTTGGTGGTCTTCAGGTAAACCTGCAAGAACAGCTGGCGAATTCGACAACCATTTCCTCAATTCATAACCACCCGCCTTGAGAATATCAATCAGCTCATCGCGCAGTATCAACGCTTCCCTTTCATTAGCAGCACCGGTGCAGATATCATCAACAAAAACATCACTAGTTAAAACATCAGCAGCTCTAGGAAAACGCAAATGCTCTCGTTCTGCCAATTCTAATAAAGAACGAATAGCTATAAAAGGACTCGACCTAAGTCCATAAGTATTAGTATTCAACTCAAAAACCGAAATAGGATCTGATTCCTTCTCTCGCCACAAAATCAACTGGTAACGACGATCCTCTGGATGAATAACAGTCTGTCTAAACATCATTTTAATATCCGCAACAAACACAACCTGATGCCTACGAAAATTTGTTAAAATATCACCAATATCCCGATGCAACTTAGGACCCGAATGCAAACATTGATTTAATGATACGCCATTAGAGCTGGGCGCAGAGCCATCAAAAACTACTCTTATTTTACCACCCTTAAACACCGCATGATGTGGAATAAAGTAGTGCTCCTGCGACCTCCAATCAAAATTAGAAACAGACATATGACCGAGCTCTAAATACTCTTTCATAAACTCAACATACTTAATACGAAATGCCGAATCCCTCTTCATACGTCGCTCCATAGATGCTAACCTTTTTTCAGCTAGCATTCTAGACTGACCTAATGGAGGACGAGACGGTAGAAAAGGTAACCTCGTGACAAACCTACCCGAACAGAGACGACCTGTATTATTCTGGAAGAACAGCTCACATTCCAGATGCTCTGGGTTATCACGGCGTGCTGTAGGGGGCTCCTCAACTTCCCAAAAACGCTGAACCGCTTCAGCGAGAGAGAGTCCTACATTCAAGTTACCATCCTCTTCATTAAAAACACAAAATGAAAATACAGGGCCCATGATGACATCACCAAGGTCTGTTGAGACGGCTACTAACCCACCACGTTGCAGATGAATGCATTTTCCAAACTGTAGCTTTCCCAAAACATCTGCACCGAGTAGCAAATCAACTGGACCTGGAATATTAAATTTGGCATCAGCTAAATTCAATTGAGTTGCAAGTTCAAATACCTCCGATGGCAATTTAACAAGCGGATGGTTTCCCATAACATTATCCAAAACAACAGCAGACGTTGAAATACGAGGAAAAGAATATTTAAGAGGAGAGAAGGTGAGTGAGACCTGTCCCACTAAACCGGACACCTTAACTCCGCCTACACCAAAAATACTATTCGCGGCAGGAACAACACGCAACCGCAACCGCTCCACTAAACTTCTCGACACCAAACTCCCCTGTGCACCAGAATCCAAAATCGCTCGCGCCGCAACCTGCTCACCCGATGGGGAGGCGACGCAAACCTGAGCGGTGGGCAACAAAACAGTAACAGGAGAGGTCGAAGACTTAGATGGAGACGGCGTGTGTTCGAGTCAATAATCTCGCTGGGATCCTCGCTGTCCTAAGCGAGGCCACTCCGAATACTGCAAAGGATTGATAGAATCAGATCGTTGCTGATCAGCAGCAACCCGAGATACATTGGGCCCCCCAGGGCCCCTAGGGCCCCGGGCCCTAAATGGTCGCGACACATCCGGTGCCCGATATACTTGACGTCTACTACCACCCCCGCCCATGGAGGGACGTGCCTGGCTCCGATAATTTGAGTTAACCTTTCTGCCACCGCGCCTGTAAGTGTGACCAGAAACTCGAGGTCTATTAACCTGCACACCACCTGCCCATTGATTATCAACATTATTACCTTCCAATCGATTGTTGACAACAGCGTCCTGCGCCGGAGCAGCCGGCGGAGGCGTCCCGTTCCTGTTGCCACAAAGTAAAAAGTGGTGATTACCACCACACTGCTTGCACGGTCGAGAATAATTGCATTGCGACACGAGGTGGGAGCCTAAGCAACCGTAACACCACCTGCGCTGTCGCACAATATTACGTCGCGCCTGAAAACGTAATGCCAAAAACTTATAACAAGAAACTACACCGTGACCAGGGGCCCTACAATACGAGCAGCAATTGTCCGGCTGCCGGGCCGCAACTACATTATACACTCGCTGGTCCGGGCGGCGCTCCGCGCGCACCGGCGGCGGCCGGGGCCTCGCGGGGGCCGGGGCCGGCGACGGCAAAGGGACGTTGTCCTGCCTGCGACACTCATCCTCCAAAAAACGAATAAAATCTTCAAACGAAGGGAGATGAGTGGAAGAGTCCCCGCCGTATTCCTGTTCGAACCGGTTACGCATATCAACATTTAATTTTTGTAAAACAATATGCAATAAAATAAACGACCAACTGTCTATAGGTAAATTTAAACCTTTCAACGCATTAATCGCCACTAATAAAGGATTTAATAAGTGAGTCCGTAAATTACAATTTTTATTAATATGTGGCAAGTTTAAAATTACCGCAACATGATTATCCGCTAACCGGCGGATGTTTTGATACCGACGCATAAGTAAATCCCGCGCTATAGAATAATTATTATCAACGAGTTCCAAATGTTGGACCAAACCCTTAGCCTCACCGGTGAGACTAGCCAACATATAAGCTAATTTCTGAGCAGGTGTTAAATCACATCTATTATGAACCAAACTATCAAATAAATTAATAAACGCAACCCATTGGCTTAAATCGCCACCGAAATGGGGTAAATCTAATTTAGGCAACCTACCTATTATTCCACCGGACGTAAATAAAGTTTCTTTTAATTGTAGATCACCAACAGGCTGGACCGTGGACTTAATTTGTCCCACGGCTTGTCGTATTTGGTCCGCCAAATCCTCAGCCTGATCTACATCCGCACATATTCTATCCATAACCTCTGATTCCAAACCCAGTGCATGTAATGCCCGATAAGAATTGTATAAATCATTCATTTTATCTTCCAAAACCTCTCCCCGGGACAAAAGGGCCTGAATGCGATCTTGACGCGATATATTCAATACGGCTGAACCTAGCCATCGCAAAACACCGGCTACCTGCGCCTTGTGAGATGCAGCCATTTTTAATTAACAAAAACTTTCCGTAAACACAAATGAAAAACGCAAGTCAAAAAACAAATAACCGTATTCGAATAAACAAAGTATAACAAAACATCAAATGCACTTATTCGAATATAGAAAGTTCTATTTTTAGAACGTAAAACACAATTTAAAAAACCGTATTGAAATAAACAAACTATTACAAAAATATCAAATGTACCTATTCGAATATCGAATGTTCTATTTTTAGAACGCAATTAATCACTCAACACAGTATGACGCAATACCTATGACTTTGATTTAACCTTATAATGACTTGACGCAATTAATGTACCTAGGATTGAAACATTCAACTATTGTTATAAATTGCCGATATTTCTTACGAAAATTATATGTATGACAATTTAAATGCTATAACCGAACATATAAAATACCGTAATGTCATAACCGAACATATAAAATCGTAATTATTATTACCAAAATTTCCGTTTTAACTACGCTGGGCCCTACAACCCAGAGGTCGGTGGATTTTAACCACGCTCTGCTACCAAAAATTATGTTTGTTATTTATTTTGCTCTGCTACCATAATACAATAACAATAGTTAAATACATCCTGAGTACATACCTGAAATCTCGTGCGCTGCTTCCATAAATATGTGGTGTGTCGGTCAGTCAATTAGTCAAAACAATAGGGGCCCCTTGGGGAGGAAAATCTATATTTACGGGAATAATTTAAATTACATAAGATAAAATAAAAAGAAAAGAGACAATTTAATGTATATAGTCACCACTTCTGCCAGGCACACGACGTCGCCATTACACTTCACTTGTCACATAAATAACTCGCGGTCAGCGCGTGATTACTAATATCAATAAAAAGTACAATTAACCATTCCGCGGGCCGATTTTACTAATTTACTACGTGATCAGCACGTAAAACAATCGACGACACGCTCCGATGCGCGCGTAAATAACTTCCGAGGCGGCCGAACAACACTAAAACACGACTTCACACTAGCGGCGCGGTTGGCGGACTCCCATAGAATGCGACAATAACCGAATGCGAACCCCGCTCCGTCGCCAATTGAATACATCGCGTTTCCGCTATCAGTGTGACCATTTAATTATTTTATCTATTCCGAACACGCCCTATGGTCTGAACTATTGTCTGAACGCTCAAAGGAGATCTGTGTCCCTGTAGGAACAAAATATGAGTTGATACTTATAAATGGTAAAATGTTTTACAGATTTATTCTCAAAAGTTGGTGAACTCGACCTTACTAATTTTCAGTAATATAGGCGGGATGTCATACATAATAAATGGGTTAAGAAAATATTATGAATGAACGAATGAAACATATTTTATCTATACTATAATATTATAAAGCTGAGGAGTTTGTTTGTTTGTTTGTTTGAACGCGCTAATCTCAAGAACTACTGGTCCGCTTTGAAAAATTATTTCAGTGTTGGATGGCCCATTTAACGAGGAAGGCTATAGGCTATATATCATCACGCTAAGACCAACAGAAGCGGAGCCACGCGGGTGAAACCGCGGAGCCCAGCTAGTACAGCAATAAATGAAAACATAAACAGACACATTTTAGATAAGATATACAGAGGGCGGCTTATCGCTTGAAGCGATCTCTACCCGACAAGTGTATTATGCTATGGTTTGACGCTTGTAAAGTGCTTTTGTCTTGTAAAGTGAATAAAAAGCTGGCCAATTTTTGAATGTTTGTTTGTAAAAATGGCATTGTTCGTTTTTCAAATCAGAATGAATGATTTTTGGCGTTATTTTGTTGTATTTAATTGGATGAACTGGAGTTAATACTTTAAAGTTTAAAGATAGCCTCTAGCCCGGAAGAATAATTCAGCTCCCTGCTAGAGAAATAATTTTTATCGGTGTCCTAGTTATAGAGTTTATCCACTACAATACATAATATAGAAATAAAATCTTTTCGTAATTCATTAGGTACATAATATAATATTATACCTAACCTAAAACAAAAAATATACGTAAATTACTTGTTCCTTTTATTTCTACGTAACAAGCCTTATAAGTTTTGGGTGTCCTTTGTGCCAAAGTCCGTGGAAAGGCCGGTGAAACCGCAGGGCTTAAGTAATTATGAAGTTTCCAAGACACTTGTCATTTACATTTAACCAACGTGAATTAATGAGTAAATTTGAACTGTTAAAGCTTTTTATAAAGTGATCATTATTGAAGATATTATACGAATCGATCAGTTTTTTAATAAATTTAAGCAATACGTGTTCTTTCGGCATATTTCTGAAACAACTAAAAAAAATAAAATAAAACAACTGGATCACTTTTCAAGGGAATTACAGACTAGGGTAATTTTTGTGAGTGTAATTTATTTGTGAAGAAATGTATAACACTGCTAATTTATGTACCTACTGTCACTATCAATATAAATAATGAATAAGTCGCAATTCATATGCAATTATTATCAATCTAAAGTCTCTACCTCCAATTATTAGCTAGAATATGACGTATGTGACAATATTAAAAGACAAACTTTGCACACCCAATCGATGGGTAGAATGTATTAGCCACATAATATTGTAATTAAAACATCTATAATTTGTAACTACATTCTTACAAATAAATATAATTTGAATTTGAATTTGAACTCATATTAATTGACGACGCTTTAACTTAGTTAATTAATAGATTTCTAAGATTATATTCCTTCTTTCAGATTTTCCATCATTAAATTAAAGTTATTAATAACCTGAATTTGACCTGAAGGTTATTGGATTTTTCCATAATATTTATCTTCTAAGAATTACTAACTCTATTTTAAGACCTCAGTAAGTTAGATTTAATGTTAAATTATTTCTTTCTTAATTTCTTTTGCTCTTGAAGGTCACTCTTATGCGAAAGTTTGTCTTTGGTAAAATTATAATTTATAATTAACTTTATAATTTATGAATGGGTGAAGTCTATTTTAAGTACTCCTTACACTAATTTTAAAAAGTGAAATATTTTTGCATCTATATTGATTTAGGCTAAACGTATTGTATAATATCATAAACTAACAAATAATCCAGTAATAATCACATTTAACAAATAATAAAAAATCATTTTATCTTTGTTTATTCGTTTTAAAGACTAATCACATAATAATATGTTAAATTTCATGAGCTTGATAATGATTCATTCTATAGCAGCAAAATAAAGCTGCTCAAGATCTGAGTCATTCTAAACCAAAGATTAATACTATGCATTGTCACTATACAAGGACGCCTCTAAAAGAACTCTAGCAAAACTTACAAATCTTGAAATTCGGTACAAAAAGTGAAACTCAATGTTGATAATACGCAACAACGAACCTAAATGTGTTTAATACATAGCAAAGTGAAACGAGACATAACTTAAACACCCTTGAAATTGTTTAAACACACACAGGGACTTATTTAAGCAATTTCGTTAGCTGAAAAAACGCTCACATTCGACACACAGATCAGCGATAAGACAGTGATGTATGTGCGCAATTGCTTTTTGCAAATTGCTCGCTTTCCCCACACGATATTTATGTTCGACAATTATTTTTACTCAATAACATGAGCTCGAAGAAGTTTCAAATGGTACTCGTGGATTTTCTGTTGCTGTAGCGTCTTGTTAGTTTGAATTGGTCGATAATGATATTATAATATGAGAAATTTTTGATCGATCGCGAAGCTGGATTGGCATGACAAACAATTAACCAAAAACATTAAACCTTTAGGTTTTAAGAATGAAATAGACCAGATTACTTACGTTTTTCGTTTACGTTAACGTTCGATTTTTTGATGGACTTTTGACCACTTTTGAATAGAGGTATAGCGCCCGGCAAACTTCTTGGCCAAAAAGTAGCGTGGTGGGGGAAGTTTGCGCATCAAGCCAATACGATAGCGATACGCCCAATACTGGCTCCATTTTCTTTAAATTCAAATGTATTTTAATATTTATATATTAATTAATTATATTATAAGAAATAACACGCGAGGCCGGGCACAAATATTAGTTTGAAATGTATTAAGAATGTACTGCGATTCTACACAGCTACCTAATTGATTAACAAATCGCAGCAAGTCAACGACTATTAGCAAAGTGAAGGTAGTCGGGTCAAACGTCGTATAAACAACGTCCGAGCCCCTAGGCACGATCCGTACGATTGCGCCACGAGTCAAAGGAAAGCGGCAATTTATAGTATTCGACAGCTAAGCATGTTCTGACAGGTGACAGTGACAGCTATATTGACAACTATTCATCCACAAAAATATTAAATCAAAAGTTACGTCTAACACGGCCATACTGACAAACGTACGTCCTCGTACGCCTTTTCTCGTATTACAATACAACGGTAGTTCATCTCGGGATTTCAAAAACACACTGCCTCGGCCACACTGACCATACTTTTCTACGCACTCGTTAGTAAAACAGCGACTAGACAATACCTCAACGCTCAAATCCGACTAGCGAGTCAACTCACTACGGACATACAGACGGCGACTTGACGGTATATCTACGCTCGTACGACTAGTGAAATACATCACTACGATACGTCAGCGACTAGACAATACCTCAACGCTCAAATCCGACTAGCGAGACAACTCACTACGGACATACAGACGGCGACTTGACGGTATATCTACGCTCGTACGACTAGTGAAATACATCACTACGATACGTCAGCGACTAGACAATACCTCAACGCCAGGGTTCGACTAGCGATTTGAATCACTACGAGCCAATAACAATCATCGTCAAAAAAATTCGGCACATGCTTCGGGACACCACTCGCCACGCCAGGGCACCATATCACAGTATTACAATATTATTTTCCTACAGTAAGGAATCGCCTTTGATGTCGCGCGATGCCGCCGCCAGTGTAGGTACTCACGCTGCCACGTGTAAATATGCTAGGGTTGTCACCAAATGGGAAATAAAACAATTTTTATCATAGCTATTAATATGTAATTATTTATTCACATGTACATTAAAAATAATTGTGATTGTTGAATCTAATGTAATTATTTATACAGAAACATAGTATAATATGTCGCCGCAGTGACATTGTCATTGCCTATTGATTAATTATTAACAACCAAATTTACTTATTCTCAAATTTACTTTATACATTTCCTAATACGATATTGGAATTATATACAATTCCTAGGAAGATCATACATTTCCTAGGATATCTATGCATTAAATAGTTTATTAAACAATATTTTATAAATTTCCTAAATGGTATCGGAATTGTACACATTTCCTAGGATTTGTATACAATTCCTTGATTTCATACATTTCCGGTAACATATACAATTCCTTGATTTCATACATTTCCGGTAACATATATTATATGTAATGAAATAACATTTCATCATTATTCAAATTTGGCGCGCTTCGCGTGTTCATGTTATCTGTGGCTCGGATTGACGTAGCAGAAAGAAAAAATGGCGAGAAACGATTAAAATTTTTTTTATTCGCGGATTTAATAAGTACATACATGATAATAAAATTATTCCAATAGGTATCTAACCCAATATCCTTGTCAAATGGACTAATAAGAAAGTAAAATAGATCTTATTACAAGTTAGCCTAAAGTACATATTATGTTGTTAAATGATATCGCCGAGGCCTTTGACACAAGCCGCCTTTGTCGCAAGCCGCCTTTACTGCAATTGATGTTTTTGAGAATGTAAATAAACAGAATGGAAGCAACCTTATAACTCAATAAATAAAGTATATTTTTAAATGTAGTTCCGTTTATAGTAAAAGCCGCTTTGCGTGTTTTATTGTTTCGTCTTTCACATTCGTTACAAAAATTGTGATCCACTGCACTCTTCCTAGTTTATAATGTCAACTAAAAAAAATGAGAAACGAGTTTCGACACGAAAAAAATCTCAATCGTCACCTAGGAACGTATCCCCTATAATCCCATATAAATTACCATTCCGTATTCACGGTTTCTGTATTCGCGGCATATTTATGGAACATATACCCCGCGAATAAGGAACTTTTACTGTAATTGAGGATTTATTATAAGTGGACTTTAAATGTCGTTTCTTTGAATTTACAGGTGAGATTACATATTTTAAGTTGTTGTAGTAACAAACTATTTGTATGTTAACTATTGTGAAAACTTAAAATAAAAACTTTGAATTAACAGAGAAACAAATTGGTTTTCTTGAAAATCATCAATAATATATTTTATATATATCTTATAGCTACTTAAAATATGTATAGTCAAAAACATCTTCAACATCTTTGAATTGGTACTAAACAGAATTTGAAAAACCTACCTCTCGTCACGAGGAAATCTATGAAACTTTATGTCCTTGGATTTAAATGTAGATTTGCATCCATAAACACAACAGTTTATGCCCACCATTATAGAATACGTAAGTATAAATTATTACACAAAAAAACTCTGAAGCGTCTGCCCTTCGCGATAGGTAAAGCAATCTCAGCGTGATTGCTTTACGCGGCCCGCGTCGCCCGACCCCCGCCAGTTCCCCTCCGTTTCTCTGCACAAGTACATTCGTCGCACTACTGTAGGAAATATGGTAATACTGTGACCATATTATGCTGTGCCGCGGCTTGAGTCTTCTTTCCGTAGTCACCACAACGAGTTTCAACTCGTATCGACCACTAGGCAGGATGTTCACTACTTCGTAGGGCCCTCGCATCCCTGAATCTAATTTACCTGTGAACTGAGAGGTTTTTATTACAAACACTGGACCGCAGCCCAGATAGCACACACAATTTCTTCGATGGACTACATTCCCGTTACAATAATCCACGTAACAAACTTTTACTTTACACAACGCACGAGAAAAAAAAACACAAATGCCAGTTACAAAACTACGTAAACATAAACACATTTAAAAATAGTGGGCTTGAATTCTATCCCAATTCTGATATAAGAAATAACACGCGAGGCCGGGCACAAATATTAGTTTGAAATGTATTAAGAATGTACTGCGATTCTACACAGCTACCTAATTGATTAACAAATCGCAGCAAGTCAACGACTATTAGCAAAGTGAAGGTAGTCGGGTCAAACGTCGTATAAACAACGTCCGAGCCCCTAGGCACGATCCGTACGATTGCGCCACGAGTCAAAGGAAAGCGGCAATTTATAGTATTCGACAGCTAAGCATGTTCTGACAGGTGACAGTGACAGCTATATTGACAACTATTCATCCACAAAAATATTAAATCAAAAGTTACGTCTAACAATATAGTAAACAAACATTTTAATAAAAAACAGTACGAATAGCATTAAAATAGCTTCCATCAAACGTAGAAATGGCGTTCTTGTGGCATAAAATCATCCATGCCAGGTAACATGGCATATAGTACGTAATGTGTGCGAATGCTTTGACATGTTAAGTCAATGGCTTTAGACGTCAATAGGAAGATTGTTCTATGAACAAAACAGAATTCAATGGGTGCTCCGAAAACCCAATATCACAGCATGACCTACTTATGCATTATTATTTAGACAAATAAACACTTAGCGCATTAAACATAATTAATTCATCACACACTCAATATTGATGAAGCTTATTCAATTACAGCTTTAATTAAGCTGATACATGCAAGCTCTCAGCAGATTAATGTTTGTTCCGACAATTACAGTGTCAGTGAACCACATATCTAGCTTTGGTAATCCCAGATTCTTAGAAAATATGAGATGTGTAAAAGTAGAGTCGTTTATTATTGCAGGCAGTGTCTCAGCGCCGGACTAAGCGAGATGTAGGTTTAGGGCGCAAAAGCTAGACAGCGTCCCTAGGTTTAATAATATATATTATAGGAAGCTTTATTACTAAACTCAACATTGATAGTTTTGACTGTTTTGATTGATAACTTGACTAAACATTACGTTGAATGTACTGAATGTATTCAATTTCAACTAATATTTCAGTTTAAGCTCACACTCAAATTTACAGGAACAACACTTGTATTTCCTAATACAACTAAATACAAATATGTGCTGTTACTGTTACTTGCTATCTGTTATGTATAATTATTAAGTATTATTTTAATGGGCATTTTTATACCTTTGTCTAAGATTCGATCAAAGGAATACTGTAGACATTTACAATGCTCCCCTAGATAGCAGTTTTTCTGGCGCCTTCCGCCCCCTACTGAGTCCGCCACTGGAAAATATAAAAGTGTCGAGTTTCCTCGAAAGGTGCATTCAGACAATTGCGGATGGTGGTAATAAAATAAAGTTTATAATATGCAGCTTGTTGTTATTATAAATTGTTGTTACAAAAAGATAGATATTTTTTCTTTAATTAATTATTTTGATTCGATTATTTGAAACGATCTCCTGAAGTTTACTTCAATAAATTTTGTAATTGCTATTTGGAAGGTACGATGCTCTGATACACATACAAAATCAAATGACCAAATTTACCCCGGCAATTGTCGGAAAATAAAAATAAATTCCGACTTTGTGGACCACCACTTTTGTACGGCATCTGTGTCATACTATTTCAATACTGCTTTTAATCCATTATTCCGCAACGCCGTACAAAAATCATGGAGACAAGGGGAAAAAATCTCTACCTGTACTTTCGAATTCTCATCTGCACTCAGTTGGACAGCTTACAAGTGACGGCATAGTGCTGAATCTTATTATTTTATGCTCTTATATCGTTCTAGATAGGTCACCTGGTGGTTCAAATGACCCATAACTTTTTCAACATGGGCCTGTAGTCTATATAATATTAAACACTACGTTTTATATCTACATAAATACTCTTTAAAAATCCGATCAACAAGTTAAATGCAAATAGGTTGAAATATTTTATACAGTCGCTTGTTTATTCACCATCAATTTTAAAACTAAACATATTTATAGATTTATTTTATTATTTCGTTCTTAGCTTTTTATTTCCTATTTCAAAATGAAAACTGTACAGTTAATGTTTATAATACGTACATCCACATTTAATACGTACGCGCAAGTATATTTTTCTTTCTAAATAAATATGGCAATTAGGTAAATAAATCTAAATCTAGCATAACGCAAATCTAAAATAGCTTTTTGTGAAAAATATTAACAATGTACAAGTACGCCAGTTGATATTTAAATTTAATTAATTAAATAGGTAATAAAATTGTGGTAATTGTTAAAAATATGTATTAACGATTCGAAAGTGCTTCTAAAAAAAGTCTAATTGAATAAATAAATGTTTGGTTTTGAGTTTTAAATTAAAAATCATATTTTTGTTCAATAATAATAATTAAGAAGAACAGGATATATATTATTAGTATTGGTTTAGAGGTTGAGATTTTCACCAATTTTAATTAGTACTGAAAATTTTTCCCGATTAACGCTACGATAAATTAAAATACCATTTTCTTCGTTAAGATAAATAAAGTAAATTAAACAATCTTTAGCTTTTAATTAATGTTTTAATCAAGCCTCAATTACGACCATATTATTTTTTCAATACTTATCTTCTACCCTTTTTTAACCAATCAGCATCCAGGATATTTGTTTTCCTTCTCTTCTTTTATAACTAATGACGAATATAAGTGCTCTAACGCGATAACTTCTCATTTGTACCGCGTGAACTTAAAGGGCAGTGTTGCCTTAGGAACTGCGACCCTTATCAACAATGTCAAGTTACTACCATTTCGTAATACACATACCGTCATTTTGATCCCACTTCTGATACCGAAAATTGAACTCTATTACAATGGATTGTGGATCAAATTCCATTGTGACAAGTTTAAGGCTATCTGTCAAAGTCATCGAGCTAACATAAACTGTAAATGTAGTGAATAGAGTTCAAATTCAAGTGGTATTTTTAAAGGTTGCAGTGGACCCTTCGTAATTTACTATCGGCCTAACATTAACTCGGCATTACTATATTGTTTCGTTTTGTTATTTCAATCACACTTTCAATTCAGGTAAGGGTTCATAGTTTATTGAAAATTGGGTTATAAATTTGGTGCGTTGTGATTTGTGAAGGCAATTTATGAATTCGAAGACAAGATCGGTGCATTGAATAGATACTCTATCTTCTTGGCTATAAGGCTTAAATTAATTACTTGCAGGAAGACATAGTTAAAAGAACTAGGTCATCAAATGCATTTACGTCTCAGTTTAGTATCTATAAACTTTTTCACAGTAGAATTAAAATCACATTTATTGTTGATAACATCAGCTATTTTCAAATGAAGTCTCTTTGAATTCGGTAAAGCAGTTTCGTAGTTTTAGTTGAATAAACAGACGGAAAGAATTTGTTTACCTATATTTAATCTGTGACTCCGACTTTTGATTCAATTAAAAGCATATTATTTTTGTTGTCGTCATCTGGTTGAATTTTTAATATAATGAAAATATTTGGGAAAATTTCGATGACTTTTTGTTGACTGTACTAGAAGCTATGGTGTTTTAGTTATGTCTGTTATGTTTTAGTTATGTTGAAATGTTGAATATCATTAAAGTATGTTTTTAATCAAAGAATCAAAAAATTATTAATATATTTCCACCACAATAAATAGGTCATGATTATTACACATGTATTTTAATTCTGGTAAATTTCGTTTCACCCCTTTACGAAAGTTAATTAAGACTTTGAATGTATGGCGAAGTTGTGTATGTATGTATATAATACTAGATTTCCGCCCGCGGCTTCGCCCGCGTTTTCAAAGGAAAACCCGCATAGTTCCCGTTCCCGTGGGATTTCCGGGATAAAACCTATCCTATGTGTTAATCTAAGTTACCCTCTATATGTGTGCTAAATTTCATTGTAATCGGTTCAGTAGTTTTTACGTGAAAGAGTAACAAACATCCATACATCCATACTTACAAACTTTCGCCTTTATAATAGTACTAGATTTCCGCCCGCGGCTTCGCCCGCGTTTTCAAAGGAAAACCCGCATAGTTCCCGTTCCCGTGGGATTTCCGGGATAAAACCTATCCTATGTGTTAATCCAAGTTACCCTCTATATGTGTGCTAAATTTCATTGTAATCGGTTCAGTAGTTTTTACGTGAAAGAGTAACAAACATCCATACATCCATACATCCATACATCCATACTTACAAACTTTCGCCTTTATAATAGTATTAAGATTAAGATATGAGATAAGAGAGTATGTTACGTTTGTTAAGTAAATTCATGCAATACAAATGTATCTGAAACTTTTGGGGTGTGACTTTTAATTATCCAATAATTGTTGATAAAAGGGTTTTGCTTGTTACTCCTTTAGTTAACTTTGTCACCGTGTTTATGGTTAGAAGGAACGAAGTCTAAGAGAAATTTAAGAGGTTTTATTTAGTTTTAATATTTAGTTTCAAAATTAACAAAATATTTTGAATAATTGATTGTGTAAAATACACAGAACATTCGAAATCCGTTTATGTTTATGTCACAACTCTTTTTTTAGCAACAAATAATTTATCTAAAACGGCACATTAGCAAAAATACCTGAACATTTTGACTTCACGATTTGTCAATGTCGCCGATCATATTTTATCGAAAGGACAATAGTAACTACATTTTGATATCGGTACAGTATTTGATCGATGAGTCACGTTCGGGACCGCTTCCTCTATAGAATGGACTTTTATAAATAGCGGTGTCTGTAATTTCTTAACATTTTTCATACATTTTGATGTATAGAGAACTGGCTGATGCGAAGTTTTTAGTAATGTCATAATTTTTTCGGAAATATTAGTCTTAGTCTTTTTATAAAGTTTGAGCTGTTTCCTTTTCCTTTAACAATAAAGGCAGCTATTTGTCAATGAAAGTACCATCAAACTTGATCCAGATACTTATAGACAGAGTTATTGTTGATTTGATTAAAATAATATTGCAGGAAAGAAGAAGAAATAGTAAAGTCTAAGAGCTAGCGCGCAAGAGCAACTTTTGTCTCCGCAACTATTTTGTCTCTCCCATCAACTCTATGGGCTAGTAAGAAAGTGCGCGCACGTAGCGACGCAACTTCGGGAGTTGCGCTCTTACTTGCCACGCCGAATATTGAAATCTTTATCCTACTAATATTATAAATGCATAGGTTTGTAAGCATGGATGTTTGTTACGCTTTCATGGGAAATCTACTGAACAGATTTTATAAATACACTCGCATAAAACATAATCAGTCATTCATTTAGAATGTACATTGTACATGCATAACCTAACCCAGACGCGTATCCTCCCTGCTACCTAATACAATATTTACAACCATAAAAGAAAAATTAAACCAGTGTCCACACGACAGATATAAGGCCGCGTTTACACGACCCGACTTTATCGTAACATAGTATTTATCAAATCGTGAATAGCGGAGGGACATTGACGTATAGTCTGGTCCCTGAATAAGTTGGGACTTTGTGACGAGTTTTAACGTGCCTTTTTCGTTGACACTTGTTGCTGTTAATCATTGTTTGAATTTGGAAAGAGATTTGTCACAGATAAAAACTCTTCCATTTAGAGAGATGTTGTTGCCTCAATCGTTTCGTTTTAGGCTCAATGATCTTGTAAGTAAAAAGATATAGATGCAAAGCAAGATGGCATTATTCAACAACACGAACAAACACTAAACATACTTACCTACAACAAAATATTATGACGAAGTAAATAACAAACCTACCACAGATTCTATAATACGATACTATTATTCATTTCACATCTACAAATAAAGCCGCCATTCACGCGCGTTCAAATGTAAAGCGGTACACTCATTTCCAAATTCACATTGGAACCGATCGAAGTCGTCTTAACGCTGTTAAGCCTAATTAAGCACACAGACTTCGGGTGTCACCGGTAATCCAATCCACTGACCGTCCTAATTGATACACATAAATCATGTTAGACTGCTTCTCGAGACGTTAACACATTGATTCATTGCTTCAACTTTAGAACTTGCAAGTTAGACCTGTCATTTATATGGATGGCGGTTTAATGTGCTTGATTAATTGGTTTGGATTGAAATTTTAGTAGATTAGGGATTAGAGCTTATATTAGGGCTGTAGCTACCGAATGGTGTATAATGCAGAGGAATGAATCATAGAAATAAGACGTACTCGTGTGAAATATTTTGAACATGAATAATTATCTACACATACCTTAAAGTTTTTTTTTTAATATCGCAACTCCGCACCTCTATTTGGCGTCAAAAATCTAATATTTCTTTTTTTAATTTTCATAATGAAACAGTGATTTTCATAATTTATAAAATCTGACAGAGTCTAATGATACCACTTATGAATTAAAACTAAAAAAAAAACTTATTTGCCCTTCATAGCATGTCGACGAATAATACTTGTAAAACTATCTATGTCAAACAAAGGGCAAACATAATAAAACCTATTTTACCACCTTGCTTATTCTAATACTTATTTAGGAAGCTGTAAATGTAATTTCAGCTTGATTTTAAAATAAGTAAATAATGCATTTTAAAAGTTTTAAGTTTACGTTGGAGCGAGTTTTCTAGATGAAGTTATATGAAAGAAAATCAAGCTTTTATAAGCACTAGTTAAGATAATATGAACAAAACTTTATTATATTTTTAAAAGGAAATATTTGTTAAGAGGGGGCATAAAGCCAGAGAATTTCTATAGTTTAATGGGCGGGGCCATAGCGCGCCATGCCGCGCGCAATCATTCTTCCATCATACACCCGACTCATCGTACACGTAAAGTTCATCGGACGCTAAATTAAACACAATATTCTTCGCTCGTTCAACGCGTATTTTCGGTAGTATATTAATGAAATAATTATATAAAACAGTGAAGTTGAAATATTATGTAATATGATAATTCATTATTATTTTTTATTTATAATTATTGATGATAATCTATACATATAATAAAACAGTAAAAAAAGTGTATACGTATGTAATATATTCAAAAAAACAATATTAGGGAAACAATATAGAGCACGAATCCGTAAAAAAATCTGTCTGTTTGTTTATGTCTGTTTGTTTGTATGATTTGAATGAATGTTATATTGTTGTGTAGATATTATATACTAGCTTTCCGCCCGCGGCATCGCCCGCGCAGTCAAAGAAAAACCCGCATAGTTTCCGTTCCCGTGGGATTTCCGGGATAAAACCTATCCTATGTCCTTTCTCGGGTATCAAAATATCTCTATACCAAATTTCATGCAAATTGGTTCAGTAGGCGTGATTGAGTAACAGACAGACAGACAGAGTTACTTTCACATTTATAATATTAGTACAACATTAGTATAATATTAGTACAAGGTAAATTAGCTTGGAGAAATTTTTGCATATTATGTAGTGGTGTGTATATTACTCAGATCTTAGAGCGCGTTTCCACTATATCGTTCAGGCCTATACAAAAATGTTTCGATATCCTAACATTACTATTTAATTTCATACTTATTCCTAGCAACACTCTGATTTTTGTTTTCAATAAAAACAAGTTTTTATTTGAAAGAAAATGGTTTTGACTTTATAAAAAAAAAAAATATAATTATCATTCAATTTCACGTCCTTGAGCAAACGACAAGACGACTACCGTGAAACAATAAAATATCGTGTCCATAATAATTTGTTTCGTTATTAATATTTGACCATAATAATTACGAAACAAAACAAATAAATAAATCGTCACTTGATAGTTGAAAGTGGAAACACGCACAAAACAAGAATAAACCAGTTTACGCTGTCCGCAGGTGCCACGTGCAGTCTTTCGTCAGTCGCTTGGTACCCTTAGAACATAAAGCACACATTTCATTCAAAAGTTATAATTATTACGTAATTGTTAAATTTTGTATTTGTTGATTGTTGTTATTATTTGTTATTATTGTTGAACTATTTGTTGAAGTGTTTAATTTGTGTGCAAGTGTTGTAACTTTATATTGTTAATTGTTAATGTAAAAGTTATACGTATGTTAAATGTGCAAATATTAAAATAAAGTCTCATCTTTTTCAGAGGAGAAACACATATAGTTTTACTAGATTTCCGCCCGCGACTTCGCCCGCGTTTGCAAAGGAAAACCCGCATAGTTCCCGTTCCCGTGGGATTTTCGGGATAAAAACTATCCTATGTGTTAATCCAAGTTACCCTCTATATGTGTGCTAAATTTCATTGTAATCGGTTCAGTAGTTTTTACGTGAAAGAGTAACAAACATCCATACATCCATACAAACTTTCGCCTTTATGATATACTAGACTAGACTAGATTTCCGCCCGCGGCTTCGCCCGCGTTTGCAAAGGAAAACCCGCATAGTTCCCGTTCCCGTGGGATTTCCGGGATAAAAACTATCCTATGTGTTAATCCAAGTTACCCTCTATATGTGTGCTAAATTTCATTGTAATCGGTTCAGTAGTTTTTACGTGAAAGAGTAACAAACATCCATACATCCATACAAACTTTCGCCTTTATAATATTATCAGATCAGATATTAGAATATTAGAATATTAGATATTAGATATTAGATTTAAAATCCCATATATTATATATTATAATAAAAACTAAAAATAAAATGTTGTTTTTTTTATTTGCTGACCATACACTACTACAAACGCAAAAATTTCTCCAAGCTAATTTACCAGCTAATTTTTTTTGTAAGCTAAGCTAATTTAGTAGGTATGGATAGTGTGACTGTGTGAGACCCATTTGTAAAAAGTCGTCAAATAACGATTTTCGTGGGACTTACCTCCACCATACGGACAACTCAAAGTAATATCTAGGCATGTTTTTTAGTATATACCTATATAATATATTCACAATCTGTATTACATAATAATATTAGATATTATAGATTATCTATAAGTACATAAATATAGCTTTTCGAATTTTTGTATGTTTGTATGTATGTCTTAGCATTAGCTAATAATATTATAATTCATAAAAAATATACTATAAATCTTTCTTGATTTTATAGATGTAAAACTATGAATGAAATATTTATATCCATATATGTATACCTAAGATCGTAGCGTCAATACTCAGCCCGCGGAAACATATTATCATATTTATCTACAAATAGGTAGGTAGATTACTACCTATTTGTAGATTCCTATGGTTGTTCCAGTAAAAAACGTAAACAGGTTGTGAATAGTATATACCTATATAATATATAATATATTCACAATCTGTATTACATAATAATATTACATAATATCTATAAGTACATAAATAATAAAATATAGCTTTTCGAATTTTTGTATGTTTGTATGTAGGTATGTCTTAGCTTTAGCTAATAATATTATAATTCATAAAAAATATACTATAAATCTTTCTTGATTTTATTGATGTAAAACTATGAATGAAATATTTATATCCATATAACTAGGTACCTATGTAAACCTAAGATCGTCGCGTCAATTATACTCAGCCCGCGGAAACGAATTTACGAAAATAATAGATATCTAAACTCACCTGCATAAAGTTTCTGAAATGAATCAAGTCGTATTTTTTATTAATACATATTAATAAATAATAATAATTATTATTTATTATAAATAATAATTATTTATTATTTATTATAAATAATAATTATTTATTAATATGATTACAATACTAAGTATATTAACTTATCTTCGAAAATTAGTTAGATATCATTTAAATATGAATCTCTTTTAGTTCTCGTTTCTGAAGTTTCAATGTTCTTTTGTTGTTTACTATTTTCAAAAAAACAATATTAAAACAATATTATTAAAAAATCGGCGCGCGGCACAGCAATTTGAGCATGGTCTACTCGTCTCAACGGAGCGATAGCGTCTGATGTATGAAATAGAATTATGTTTGAAGCTCCTAGAACGTGCGATGCAAGATGATTTCTTGCGTAATTAAAAATATAGTAAGCGCCAAAAGTGTTTTATCGTGATTAAACCAAAACTAAAAGTAATAACAAAAAAGTGGTCTTACAAAGTTCTGACAAATGTTACAATATAATTGTTTATGAAAAAAAGAACATAATAGGCATTACCATGTCAAGTAAAAAAATGGTTGCCTGTAAAGTCGGTTTTACGGGCGAAGATTTTACGTGACAACGTCTTTTTCTCGGTAGAATATTTATGTGCTGCGCGCGCGGCAGACCGCGGGCCTCTCTCTCGTTCGGTGACTCATCGTAACGTTACCGAGCGTTACACTTTTTCATAAGTGACTCCCAGTCGCAACCTAATTTAAGACGTTGTCACGTCAAAAACGTAAAAGTGTGAAATTTAGAGGTAACTTCGTGAATTTTTTCTATCGAGTCAATTTCAATATTTTATGTTTTTGATCTGACAATGTAATCGAAAATATCATCAAGTTTTACATATATTTTATTTTTTATATTTGGTCTTGAATATTACACGTATCAACTAAAAGTTGATTGGTGATTTGACTTTATACCCATTCTTAAATTGTAGTAACTCTCCGATGACTGTATTAACTCTAGAAAAAAGTATAATCAATAACATGTTTTCAGTGCAATAAGCTAGGAATCTGTCCTAAATTATTTTTTGGTCTCTAGCATTTTCTTAACACATTGCTTTTTCACAATTTTCAAATAAAACTAAGAGCAGTCGCCAGTCTTCTGTCGCAACAAAATAAATTTCCAATTCTCAAAAAAATCCGTCGCACAAAACTTAGCTTAAGGACACAAACGCAAACAAAACATTTTGTTTTAAGAACTTTAACGCCTTCCGTGTAAACTTATACTTGCCGACAATAGAGTTATGCGAGATGTATTCAAAATAGAACTGTATTATCGTGAATTAAAGTCCATTTTTGTGTGTGCAATAAATAACAATATAAGTCAAATTGTATTTGCTGGTACGAGTGCATAATACAGAGTAATGTTTTACAGATCGTTCTTTAAATTATGTTGTATGTTTTTAATTAATATTGTGGAAAATAAAATTTTGGGACAGTTTTTATGTGGTGATTGTCTACCATTTACCAATGTATATTATAAATATTTTATACGATTTCTATTTAAGCACTAAAAACAAAAGGTGGAAAATTTTGAAATTATACGATTTTTGTATCTACTCTATTATATTAATAGTATGACATTTGTGGCTAAAATAAGCTATGGCTGAAAAACAGCGTGGTGAAAGCACTGGCCTTTTAGTCATTGTTTCCACCATATGCTGAGTCCATAGCCTTTTCGTAGTAAACTGTTATTATTCTTGTGTATTTTTTGTTTATGTGTTTGATTTTTACTGCGAATAAATTCTTATTCTATTCTATTCTATTCAATGTACAAAATAAAATATGTTCAGAGTATTTCAACTTTTGATTTGGGTATAATTAAGGCGAATCCTTCATCGTAATTTCTGAAAATCGAACAAACTGATTTAGCATTTATTGGAACTCGTTAAGAACGGAAAAATTAATGGGAGAGCAAAATAAATGATAAAATTTTCTTATCGTAACCTGATTGACTTTATTAAGCTCGTTACTGAGCAATATTTTCACGGCTTATAAATACCGCAATGGCGTCGGTTCAATAAACTTTATTTTCCCACCTACATTTTCATATTCAATATTTTTATTTTATGTTTCTCTTGTTTATTACATTTATATGAAATTTAAATAAATCTTGCAAAATTTTATTATTTTTGTGACATTCGTTTTACTTTACATAATCAATGTAACTACCTCCTATCCTGAATTATAAACGGTACTTCTAAGCTATAGTTTTTATTTCAAAATAGTGAATAAAACTCATAAAAGTGATAAATGAAAATCATGCTAATTTGTGATCAGGTGAACCATAATATTATGATTTTTTTTAATTCAACAAAAAGACCATGTTTTATTCATCCTTCTGACTAAAGATCTTATAATATCACTAATTTTAATTCCTATTATTTAGTCCTTCATACAAGGCTGCAACAACACTCGTACATATTATTATTCTTTCATAAAACAAAAAAGATGTATCTATGCGTCACCTACTCTGTGTCATATAGTCGAAACAAAAGTGTTAACAGTTAACAAACGAAGCATGTTTGTGACTGTGGTCGTGGCATTAATACTGTTAAGGCTTGCTTTATCTCAATACCAATTTTCCAA
Organism: Colias behrii; assembly: GCA_029959065.1. NCBI lineage: Eukaryota > Metazoa > Arthropoda > Insecta > Lepidoptera > Pieridae > Colias > Colias behrii. The sequence continues at coordinate 11,589,579 of JARWMC010000009.1, read as the reverse complement.
CTATGAAGGTATGGTTGTTTCAAACTTAAGTTTCATAACTTCTGTTTTATTGTATATTTTGAATTTTTTTAAATAGTACTAACACGTACAGTACTCCCAAACTGATAATGCGCATAGAAAAATTCGTAACTGTTCGGCAACTGTCATATTCCCCGAGCCTCCGAAGACGATATGTATATAGAGTGGTTAAATGTATTTTCTTAATGCGTAGTTTATTAGAATAATGAGTTTTATTGTGATTTTATGTAAAAGAGATAAGTAACGAAATTTGTTTCGATAATTCAATGTAAGTTAATAGCGAGGATAAGCCACACGATTGCGAATATATATTTGTTGTATTGATTTACTTGGAATTTCTATACTAAGAACTATTAAAGTGTCTTACTGAAGCTGGCGTAATGATGGACGTATGCAAGGTTAAAATAAGACAAAGTTTATATTTAAAAAATTGATTTTCAAATACTTACATTTAAATTTTTTCGCCTATTGTGCAATTTATGTATATTTTACTTAATGTTATTTCATTATTTTGGTGTGTACAATAAAGCTTTCATTCATTCATTCATTCATTCAAATTTTTGGTTTACATTTAATGGTTTACATTTAAATTTTTGAAATCTAATCATTAAAATCTCAGTCCAACTGATTTACAGAATCAGGGATTATCTCTATTTCTGATATCGTAGAATGATCAGAACGTTCATTATGCTCTTATTAATTTTCACTTTCCCCACTGCTATCTGCTACCTGTGTAAATAATCATTTTATCGGAAAATTCAACTTTGAAACAAAACTAAGAAGGGTATGTAACAGCAGCTCTATATAATTCCATACAGAGATAATACGTGCGGTCACCACCAATGTATAAAGACGACTGACGGATTTTTGAATTTTTTGACTGACAGGCTACCGTCACCTATCGCCCGAATTGTTTTCGATTGTGTATGACTCTGAATTGACTCCTATTTCTTTCGAACAAGGTGCAAGATGCAATTGCATTGTTTAGGGCACTTACGATTCAATGATTCGGGGTGATTCGGGTGTTTCTTGAAATACGATAATTAGCGAAGATCTGCATGCGCATTATTAATTTTGGAGTACTGTATGCGAAATTTCGTTCTATTAATTGTAGCGTTTGTTCTGTAATTTTGTTAGATTACTGTTTTTGTTAAATACTCTTGAAGTGTGTCTTGAAGTAACCAATTCTTTACCCTTGCAGAGTTTTACAGCACATTGAGTATAGTTTGTTAGTAGAGTTTGATTGCAGACTTTTACTGCTCAATAAATGATATTATTATCCTACAGAGTGTATGTTATACAGAGTGTTGTATGTTCAAATTCACCTAAATCGGTTCACTTTCTTTTGTATGAAATTGGTAGATTTTATATCTGTCAACATGTCCTTGCCAAAGACGACATCATAAAGTTAGTGATACAACAGATATAAATAACTGTTATTGAATACCAAATAATATCCCACTCTGAAAGTATTCATTCCTCATTTATTACGACCACGTAACCTACTATCGTAAGGAAAAAATGTTGTGTGGTTTTATGAAACCACGGTAAAAGTGAAACTGTTCGAACGGTTCCGAACACTGCTTTGTGTAGCGCATGTCGCGTGTCGGTCGGCTGCCGAGTAGGTATACCTACTCGGCAGCCGCGATACACGCGACATGCGCTACACAGACCAAAAAGTTTGAGACGATGTAATAAAAGTTTCACTTTAAAACGATTCTTGCAGACATCCCTAGCTACATAAAACGGGCGTTAAATCAGAAGAATCGATACAAAACGGTGCCAAAAGCGACGAAGCACATCACTAACTTGACGTTAGAGGAAGTAGTTGAGAAAATTAAAAAGATAACGTTCTCTCTGAACCAACACGCTAAGAAGAATGGGTACTATGTGGACTATAAGTTTAGAATATTCGAGAAGAAATGATTGGTGATTTGGTTATTCTAATAAAGATGTTTGGTTTGACGTGGTTTTATTGTAATGATTTGACTTGTTGAGGCTTTGTTATGGAGTAGTAATAATATCATCATAGTAGAATACCTAAAAAAAATATTATCATCTACAAATTTTCGGTGATTATTTTGGTGTAGTATTAATAAATACTAGTTAATTAATCTAGGCAATGTAAAAATATTATTTGGTAAACGAGTACCTTTTTTTATGTGGGGAAATCTTCCAAACGGCCCTCCCACGGCCCCCGGGGAAGGAGCCATGGGTTATGTCGGATTCTTACCGACTAAAACCCCACTGTGTTCCGTCGAGCCGCTTTAATGATGGGGCCGCGGGTATTGGTTGTAATTCTTCTACCTGTGTGTTTGTTTAATTATGTACGATATATTTGAAATCAAATTGATAATACCTTTAGATGTTTCCATTGGTCATAAAATAAACGTGGTACAGTAGTTACGTACAGCCAGATCGCTGCCTAACGATAAGGCTGCCATTTGTACGTACTTGCATCTGTTTGTCTTTTTCTTTGTTTTATGTAAATCTTGTGTGAAGAATTATCTATCTATCTATATTACGTTATTTACTGATATTCTGAATTTAATTTCTTAAGTAAAATGGTTACTGTTTTTATAATCTATAATATAATCTATAAATTTAACTATAAGCCTAGATTTCCAAATTTAAAGTCAGAATCGAATATTTTATAGGAGAGTAGGTATATCTTAATAATGTGAGATGTCGATATGTAACATAGCGTCCTCTTACGATTACAATTATATCAGCTAAAATATAAAAACGAAAAACAAATAGATATCGACACAATATACATTTTTAATTTAAAAGCATTCTTGGAAATGTCGCCAGAACCATAACCGAATAAAAAATAAAAGTTATTTTAGAAACAAAATAACGTTAAAGGTATAAGATTACCTCGTCTCGTAAATTGTTTTATTCCATACGAGAGATATATTTTGTTAACATCATACCCACGAAAAATTCTTATATTATTTCCTCGAATATTTTATTATGGGTTTGATATATTATTTTCTTTTGTTAAACTTGCCAGATGAATGTTTTGTGTTAAAAACTATCAATAGTAGTACTAGAAACAGTATTTTATTTATTTAAGAAAAACAGTATTATACATACTTTTTATAATAGAAACACTTTTTACATAAATACTATAAAGTATAAACGCTACATAATAAACATTAGGGATAAAAAAAGTATCCAATTACGAGATTTTTGATGTGTTTACAAACAGTTTTGTTGTTGATCAAATGTAGTATACCTAGTGCCCATATAACATTAAACATGTTAAGAAAAAGCACTGTCTCAATACAAATAATATAATTAAGATTTGCAGAGACTCTAATTGAAATTAAATTTAAGTTTATTTCCTAAATAAAACAATAGTCACGACTAAAATCTATAATACAACTAGACGCCGTTAAAACCATTAAGCTATATTTACTATCAAAATCAAAACAGTATTTCATCACATTAAAAGCTAATACAATATAGGACATTACCCAAATATATTATCCAGCCATAATTAACTATATTTATTTGCTCCGGTCAGAATATCTAATGTAATTTATTGTATTGATACGGGAAAACTGGCGTCTCTGTAATTAAGCTGCTGTTCCCGCTTTAGGCATGGGAACTGGAATTTCTTTAGGGAAACTCAATATTCCTTGTATAAAGATTTTATTTTCAACACCAACGCCCCATTTGTACAAAGGCTTCTTTATGAGTAAAAAAAATACATTCTACCCGGCCAATAAATAATAAATAAAAATGACAATCCATGTCGGTGCGCGCGCGATTGCTATTATAAATTAACAGGCGTAGACATAATCCTCCCCCCGGTGAAAAGCGTAGATTTTCAAGCTTGAAGGTCTTCAGAAGTGGGCAGAGGACACAGTCGAACCAAAGGTCTTCGAACGCAGTCTCTTGTAGTTTCGACGTCCGCAACTCGACAAACGCCGTCTGTTCCATGGAATAATCGAACGATACGCCCCATGCGCCAACAAAGTGGTGGAGAATTATCCTCTTGAAGCAGTACGAGGTCTCCGACGTTTACTTTTGATTTGTCAATCTTCCATTTGGTTCGTAGTTGCATTTCTGAGATATACTCTTTCTGCCATCTCTTCCAGAAGTGTTGGCGAATTTGTTCAAGTCTGCCATATCTATCCAGGGAGCTCTCTTTAGCGTTATTCAACGAAGGAGCCGGCAGTGCATTCAATGGTCTTCCGATTAAGAAGTGCCCTGGGGACAAGGAAAGGAAGTCATTGGGGGAAGATGACATGGGACACAGAGGACGGCTATTGAGAATGGCCTCCACTTGAGCAAACAATGTCGAAAGTTCCTCAAATGTGAGATGAGTATTGCCCATGACTCGCTTTATATGATATTTAGCGGACTTAACCCTGGCCTCCCATATTCCACCAAAGTGAGGAGCGTAAGCGGGGATAAAAGAAAATTTTATTCCCTCCTGAGCAGCAAACTCAGAGAGAGGTTCTTGATTAGCCTTTAGAAAACTATTTAATTCTTTCGTGGCCGCAACAAAATTTTTACCGTAGTCGGAAAATATTTCGGTTGGCTTTCCACGGCGTGCCACAAATCTGCGAAGTGTCATAATATAAGCATCTTTTGTCAAATCAGACACGACCTCTAAGTGAATGCATTTGAAACGCAGACACACAAACAAACATAAGTAGCACTTAACTACTCTAGCACCGCGTCCTTTACGATTTAGAATGAATAGACTACAAGCCGGCATAGGAAAAAAATATGGGTCAAATGAACCACCATGGGACATATCTAGAACGATAGAAGAGCATAAAATAATAAGATTCATCACTATGCCGTCACTTGTAAGCTGTCCAACTGAGTGCAGATGAGAATTCAAAAGTACAGGTAGACTCGGTAAATTTTGGTCATATATTTTTGTACGGCATTCTTAACCATCGATAGATCCATTAAAAATAATAAGAAACCGCTCAGTGCCGTACAAAAATGGTGGTCCACAAAGTCGGAATTTTTATTTAATTTCCGAGAGTTACCGGGGGTAAATTTGGTCATTTGACCATGTACGGCATCTGTGTCATACTATTTCTATACTGCTTTTAATCCATTATTCCGCAACGCCGTACAAAAATCATGGGGACAAGGGGATAAAATCGAGAGTTGCAATCCCCTCTCTTTCCCCACTCCAGGGGGTCATTTGACTAAGTACGGCTTCGGTTCCAAAACATTATCTAGCACTCAAAAGTACTATTAGAAGCAATGCCGTCAAAAAATAATTGTTCTTTTAAATGTATACCAATAATCATCTTAATTTCATCGAATTCTTGATATAAAGAGCTGTAAGGTCATTTGACCCTGTACGGGAACTTTTTATTTAACATGATATTGTAAAATTCAATTGTTGTATAGTATTGCCGTTCAAAAGAAACCGTTCTAAAAAAAGTTATAGAGAAATGCAAAAACTGAAATTTTGTAAAAGTTTTAAACATCGTAGATTAATGAAATATAATAGTTTTCTACACTTTATTCGTTGTTTTAAATAGTATAAACATAGATAAATTAGGAAAAAACGATGCCGTACATTTTTGTGCAGACCACATCTTTTAGGCTGATGAAAGCGACGAAAGCTACAATTTTAAGGGTGCTTTATGGCCATCTGATACAGTACGGCATTAACATATTTTTACCCGACTACGGCACAGCAAAAGGAGGGTTATGATTTTGACAGGTCATGTATGTATGTTCATCTATTCCCTCGTAACTTCTAAACTACTTAATATCAGAATTCGACAAATGATATATCATTAGAAGCGTTTGAATTGTTCACTGGATAACCAGCGACCAGCTAGCTAAAGGCTATATGGGGTTTCACAAAATCTAATGTGGCGCCTTCTAGCGGACAAAACATACAGAGTAAAAAAATTAAGTTAAGATAAATATGCCGTGTTTGGTATCATTTGAAAGCGCTTTACTTGTACATTTTGAATACAGTGGACCTCCGGTAATCCGACAAACATTATACAGGGCAGTGTCGGACTATCGAATTTGTCGGATTATAGAGTACTGCCTAAGACCCCCTATAGTCCGGAATTTTTTACAAAAGAGTACCTTGTAATCCGACAAATTACATGTCCAATGATAAGATTCTATATGTTATACTAGCTTTCCACCCGCGGCATCGCTCGCGCAGTCAAAGAAAAACTCGAATAGTTCCCGTTCCCGTGGGATTTCCGGGATAAAACCTATCCTATGTCCGTTCTCGGGTGTCAAAATATCTCTATACCAAATTTCATGCAAATTGGTTCATTAGTTAAGGCGTGATTGAGTAACAGACAGACAGACAGAGTTACTTTCGCATGTCGGATTACAGGGGGCGCCGGATGAGGCAGGGGCCGGATTATCGGGGGTCCACTGTATGTATATATTACTAGCATTTGCTTGTGACTTTACCTGTATTCATGGGCTAATTGCATATAATTCACATCTTTTTGTTCATAGCTTCTTTATTAGTTCATCAATTTAACGGAGTCCATTCCACCTGACTCCGACTTTCCAAGGTGATAATTAACCACCTCGAGCTTCTTAATATTAATGTATATTTATATTTTATTATCAAAATATAAAGCAAACATTTCGTTATATGGATTTTTTTCTTTTTCAGATTTTTCCCCTTTGAACCAATGAAAATGTACGGCACATGAAAAAATATTATCTATGCATAAAATACTTTAAAAATAAATTTATTTCGTGTTGTGTCAAATGACCCCCTGGAGTGGTGAAAGAGAGGGGATTGGCACTCTCGATTTCTTTCCCTTGTCCCCATGATTTTTGTACGGCGTTGCGGAATAAGCATATGAGATGCATCGCTAAACGAATGCAATTCATTGATTTTTGGTGAATCAGAACTCTACGAGAAATATCGAATTTTGAAAGAAATTTTAGATTATCAACAATGCCCAACCAGTCATTTTTGATATCCTGCGACACAGGTTCATCCCACTCAACACCCTTGAGCCACAATTTTTGGAGCAAAATTCTTTGGTTGAATAATGCACGGGCTCAAAAGACCTAAAGGATCGAAGATTCGAAATGAACTTGAGAGGATATGTCTCTTTGTGATTTTGTCACTATGAAGTGGAATTTCGATTGGAAAATTGAAGGCATCCTTCGATGGATCCCAACCAAGAAGCTTATATCTAATACACTGGAGATTGCACTATGACCATTAACTTGTCACAAGAAAATATAACCTTGAATGACGTCAGTGTTGTTTTTTGTCTCTTTCTGTGGGTGACCACACTGGTTTGTATATTCAGGATTTTTCGAAATAAAAAAAAAACTAAAAATCATGGTCTATAAATAATAACGACATATATTTTTAACAGTATTTATATTATAATATTACTGGTCAACTTACATGAATAATTATCATCTTTATAGGTACATACCATTTTAATTGGTAGAGAATGATAGTTTTAAATAACGCTTGATAACTTTTGATCTCATACTACGATTTTTTAATTAAAATGAGTGCTACATACATTAAAACATCGTTTTGGTTACTCAAGCTTCAGTCTAAAACTTTTCAATATTCCAAAGGGAGAGTTGCATCGCTAGTGTTGATGTGTGGTAACGATATTACAGTTCTCAGAAATTCGTATGTCTTTCAGGAGCTGTACTTACGGTTACTAATGGTTTCATGGTGGTTAATTATAATATAATTAAAATTACTTTATCCACAGTTGAGACGCAGTAACAAGAATGTGGTAAATAAAAAGGTTTTTTTCACTTTTCAAAAGGTATTTTTTTTCTGGACCGTAATCCTCAGGCTTAAAATGCAAACTGCATATTCTGGCATGTTGATAAATTTTACCCTTGATAGGCACTATGGACAGCCATTTATTTCTTTTTATTTCATTTTTGGAAAGCTGAAATAAGTAAAACAAAAAAAATTTGGTAAGTTAAAAGAACTATTAATTTCTATGTTAAAGAAGAACAAACATAAAACCACATGTGAGTGCAATATCGATGTCGTGCGTTGTTTCATTACTAGTATAAAAATCTTTGAAATGGTGTTCTAAATGTTCATCATAATTTTGTTAACTATTACAATATTTTCTCTTCACTATCCGTAAAAACTCGTCATCATGGTTACCTTACTTGTTAAATTGGTTTATTGAAAAATGATGAAATTATTAGGAAAAGAAGATAGATAGAAGATATTTAGCATGATTGATTACTAAAATGATGATAAAATTGACGATTTTTGCCATGAAAATGATTCTAAACAGGTAAATGCATGAGTATTGAGGAATATTGTAAATAGCGTAAATATACACTTGCCTGTGAAATTTTATGCCAGAATTTGGTGTCCAAAAACTTCTGCAATTTTTCACAATGCAATACATTATTTATTTTCGGAAAATATTTATTAAATACGCAACAATATTAACTTAAATATTCGAAGCGACGCAATTTTTTTGACACTTATGCCATATTGTCAAAGTGAGAGTTGCTACAATTTTATTATGGTAACTACCCATAATCAGGGAGTATCGCTTTTTAATAATTGGTTCAGATACTTATTTTATTTAGCATAAATAATAATTGTCTCATCCAACAATGCTTCCGAATGACGTTGTTGGCAATTTATGAACAAACTCATGTACAAAAACTAACCTTTTGCACAGAATATTACAGCATACATAGTAGCCTTGGGAAAACTTCGTATTAACAGTGGCAATACCAAGTTAGGTGTGAAAGTGATAAAACACAACAATTTTCTTGTTACACGTCAAATGTTCATACCGAAATCTCCAGTGTATAAGATATAAGCTTCTTGATCCCAACAAAGTCCGAGAGTGCTCGACGACTCACTGATTGTCAAATGTTCTGTATTACTTTCGTGTAAATTTTGAAATAAGTTTTTTGAATTAGTTTTGTACTTTCGTAGAGGAAAACAAGCTGAATTTAGAGCGTTTGAAACTGAATTTTGAATGTATTTAAGTTGATCTTCATCATCATAGCCGGTGATCAGATATTATTTCGTCTAAATCTTTTCTCAAGATTTAGGAATCGTTTTTTAGCTTGAGAGTATGAATCGCCGAGGCAGTCAGGTGAGTCCTTTAGGGGTAACTTCACACAGAATCTGCCGCTTTCTAAGCGAGTGGCGGTATTTAGAAAGTGTTTTTCGCATGCTATGTCATTTTGACTTCGAACAGTTTTTTGGGGTAGCTCTTCAAGCTCCCAGAATTTTGTGAGAATTTTGTGAATTTCGTTAGAAGTAGAGTTTGTAATTATGGCATGATTGCAATGAATTTCGTTACTACGAGAATTATTAATTGGGCCAGCTATTAACCAGCCGAATTTAGAATTTTGCAATTTAGGATTATTAGGACCTAAAGAAAGCTGTTCGCTTTCTAGAATGTCCCAGAAGATATCTGCTCCAATTAAAACTTCAATCGGAGCTGGCTTGTAGAACTCAGGGTCCGCCAAAATAAAAGAGTTAGGTATTTTGAGACCTTGAATGTCAACTGATTATTTTATTATTTATATATATTTATAGATATTTCACCGCGCACGGTGAAACTGTGGAACGATTTGCCACCTGCGGTGTTCCCGAACAACTACGACATTGGGGCCTTCAAGAAAAGAGCTTATTTGTCCATAAAAGGCCGGCAAAGCACCTGTAACACTTCTAGTGTTACAAGTGTTTATGGGCGGTGGTGACCACTTAACATCAGGTGGCCCATCTGCCCCTTTGCTTGCTCTGATATAAAAAAAAAAAAAAAAAAAAAAACTGGGGTCTTAGGTAAGCGGCCCGTCAATTCGTTGAGAACAAGACATGAAAGAGTAACGCTGTAGTTGCTATTTAGAGATTTTAATTGAGTAAGACAGCTTTCGTACACTGTATTAGAAGAATTATTGCCAATGCCAATGACATTCATTGCCTGCAATGGGCAAGTTCTTAATGACATTCTTCGTTGCAGGGATTTAGTGACAAATGAAGACTGGCTGCCACAATCCAAGAGAGCGCGAACCTTTTCTACCTGCTTATTAATAGGGTTAAAAACTTCTATCAATGCTGTAGATAGGAGAACATGTTTGGACATTTGTCTAGAAAAGGCTGCTACAGATTCGTTTGGTTCAACTTGTTCATCTGTGCTGAAGTTGGCAGTGACGTCATCATTAGAATTATGGAGAAGAGTGTTGTGTTTTTGCTGGCATTGTCGACATGAACCCATGCGGCAGTTACTGACAGGATGCCCTTGTCTGAGGCAATTTCGACATAATTTATATTTATTGACATCTTGAATCTATCCTAGCCTATCTTGAATGTTTTTAGACTTAAATGTAGGACAGTCATAAATTCTGTGATTTCCGTTACAAATTATGCAAAGATAAACGTTTAATTGATTTTGATTAGATGTAGAAAATGAATTTGTATTTCTATTTGTATTAAATTTATTATTTTTTTGTGAATTTAGTTGTGAGGGACGTGACGTGAATTGTGATTTAGAATTATTTTGGGATTCATTATTAGTGCCAACCTTATTGCGATTTAAAGATTCTAACACATCTGCACGGTTGATTAAAAATCTTTGAAATTGTTGCAAAGTTGGAATGTCATCAATAGTATTTCGATACTCTTCCCATTTAACAAGAGTACATGGTAACGCCAATATAATTAAAATAGTAAATGTAGAAATTAAATGTTTATTGTTTTGTGGTGTATTCCTTCATCCTTCCCTACATACGAGCACAACCAATCACCGCGCTATTTAGCGCTCGCCACGTGACCTACCTATGTCACGAAAGACGTGAACGCGACGTGCGTGTCGCTGGAGTCAGTCGAGTTCGCTCCGTTCCTTCGCGAGGTTCGGGACTCGGCCACCGCCGGAGAGCTTCCACGAGGCTCTCTAGATCATCAGGCATTGTGCTTTTGTAACACCCCCGGGGAATCCCGTTCCCCGGCCCTTGGTCGCGCTCACCGCCGCGTGTGTGTTTTGCGTGGAGTGTTTGGACTGGACGCCGTTCGTGCCCGCCGCGAGCTGGAGGACCCTGACCGCGTGGCGGCGCGTGTGTTCTGGACGCTACTCCCTCCGACGAGGTATGTGCCGTATGTTCCTGTCTTTCCCCTCTTTTGCTAACACCACGTTGATCTAAATACAGTCCACTTCATATCGAGAATATATTTACTTATATTTTTTTATATTGGCGCGACCATTGAGTGGTACCTTCGAGCCGGATAAGAACCATTGTTGGTCCTTACGAACCGTACATTACCTGATGATTCCACCGCCCTTATTAGGATACTCATTGTGTAGGCCCTAATAAGCGATTAGTAGTATCTTCAATGCGAAATACTATTTAATATACCGCATATAATAGAACGACAATGCGTCTTCTACTATTCATATAAAATATATTTTAAACCCGCCCTTATTAGGATACTCATTGTAGGCCCTAATAAGCGATTTAATAGTACATTCATTGTGAAATAACTATAACCGCATAGATCGACATTGCGTCATCTATTATTTTCGCTTAAAATATATTTTATTCCGCCCGTGACATTAAGTTACGCGTATATCATTATTAAAACATTTAGTTAAAACCATATTCATATCGCTTATCCGCAGTTATAACGCTAAAATCATTATAAATCGAACATATTACATCATATTTTAATTACCCGCTACCCGCACTCGAAATTTATAATATCATTATCGAGTACATTCCGCGATCCGCTGTTATAATCCGACCATATTGGAAATACATACTCGGTTCTTATTACGCTTGCGCTTGACCTACTTTATTTGGTCGTATTACTTGTTATTGTAACTTGCATTGTAACATTCTCAGTTTGAATATATATTTTTGTTATTAAAAATGCCGCCTAAGAAAATGACTAAGTTACCTGATAGTGACGCTTCGGATGTTAATGATTCGGAAGATATAAATGATTCGCAGTTATCCATGTTATTAGCTAAACGCGAAATTATATTCGAAATGGTACAAAGAATTTATGATTTGTCTTTGAACGTTCATAACAACGCTGCGCTTATGGAAAGTTTCCTTGACGAGTCCGCGCAGGTAGAATCATTACGCGATGATTATAAACAATGTTTAGATGAATATAATATTCGTTTATTATCATTAATTCCCGCCGCGAAACCTGATTATAAAAGCCTCGTTGCATTCGAGTCTTTGTATAGCAGGATTAAAAGAATTAAATCGCAATATTCGCAACCAAGTCCGTCACACGGAGATATTAACACTTTACATAAAAATAGGCCTAAATTACCGCCTATCGAACTAGTACCATTTTCGGGTGATATTCGCTCATTTCCGCTGTTTCTTTCGAATTTTGAATCAATTGTTCATAACAATCCCGGCCTTACAGATGCCGAGCGTTTATATTATTTACTAGGTAAATTAACGGGGAAGGCCACAACTGTTATAGCTGGTATAACCCCCTCCGCTGATAATTATAATTTAATTTTACAAACTTTAAAAGATAAATATGATGATAAACGTATGTTAGTTTCCGCGTATTTAAATCAAATGTTTGATTTTAAACCTTTGCATTCTCCGTCCGCAACAAACTTTGATTTATTTACAGATAACTTTATTAGCGCAGTGCGCGCCTTACAGAATATAAAGTTAGATAATATTACAGATTTAATGATTGTTCATATCGCGTTGAAGAAGTTAGACTCAGATACTGTTCGCGCTTTCGAGACTAAGTTTGGTAGTGAAATGCCTACTTTTGATAACTTAGTTCAATTTATTCAAACTCGTGCGAAGGTATTAGAACGTATTCGTCCTTCCACAAATTCGGGAATAAATAATCCGCCTCGAAAGAATAATAATTATAACCGCAGTTCAAATAATACTTCTTCCGCACCGCCTAAGACGTATCAGTCTTACGTAACAACCGCTGATTCCGCTTATAGTTGTCTTTGTACAAATATTACGCATCAACATTTATTTAAATGTTCGAGTTTTCATAAAATGAGTCCGCAGGAACGTTTGAAATACGTAAAGGATAGAAACGCGTGTATAAATTGTCTCAGTATAAAACATCAACTTTCTAATTGTTCGTCTAATTCTAATTGCCGCATTTGTAAATTAAAACATCATACAATGTTACATTTGAAACGCGAATCTTCCATACCCGCGCCTGCGTCTCACCCCCCGCCGCGCAGCACACCGCCGTTGCCAGCGCCGTCACCGCCGTCGGGCGAGTGCGTCCGCTCCGACATTGCGCTATATACCGCTAGCTATACAGCTGATACTGATAACGCATTTCAATGCAACGCGCCCGCGAATAAACAACATACTATTTTATTATCAACCGCTGAAGTCGTCGCTTATAATTGTAAAGGCGAACGGCTTATTATTCGCGCGCTTTTGGATTCCGCCTCACAAAGTCACTTCATTACAAATGAATGTTGTGAACGTTTAGGTATTAAACCGCAGAAAACCGAACGTACTATTATTAAGGGGTTCGGTGGTTCAGAAAAAATTGTAAATAGTAATTCTATAAATATACAATTTTATTCGCGTCTTGACAACAACATATCTTTTAATATTTCACCGCTAGTTGTTGATCATGTTACGGATTTATTACCTACCGCTGTTATAGACATTTCCGTCTTATCGCATATTTCGCATTTACCGCTCGCAGATGAGAGTTTTGGTACGCCAAATAAAATCGATTTATTAATCGGTGCTTCTCTGTTCCCTCATCTGCTTCTCCCCGACGTAGTTCATGCATCTCGTGACTCGTCGGCGCCCGCTGCATTGCGCACGGTGTTAGGCTATGTAATAATGGGTTCAGTACCCACCATACCTAACACACATAAACCGCCCTTGACGTGTTGTCACGTTCAAGAGACCGCCGCTATTGACTCATTAGTCAGGCGTCTCTGGGAGCTCGAGGAGCTTCCCACCGCACCGCCCGTTCAACATCCCGATGATGTTGAATGTGAAGTATATTATAAATTAACTACAACCCGCGACCCCGTGAGTGGTAGATATATTGTTTCGCTTCCATTTAAGGATGATTTCTACACTCTCGGTGATTCATTTAATATTGCCCGCAAGCGTTTCATGTGCCTCGAAAGAAAGCTACAGGCTTCACCTAAATTAAGGTTGGCATATGATGACGTCATAAAAGATTATCTAACGAAAAATTATATTTCACCCGCGCCTCCGTATGATCCGCGTGACCCTACACCTATTTATATTATACCGCATCACGCTGTTCTGCGCGAGGATAAGTCGTCGACTAAGCTGCGCATGGTTTTAGATGCTAGCATGCCAACTTCTGGAAGCCAGCGTTCGCTGAATGACCTTCTGCATGTTGGGCCGAATTTACAAGGCAATTTGTTTACAATTATTTTAGGTTTTCGTCTCCACGCGATTGCCATGACCGCCGATTGCCGCCAACAATTTCTGCAGATTTTCGTGCGTGAGTTTGATCGTCGTTTTCAATGTTTTTTATATCGTTTCAGCCCGCAGGATCCGCTGCTTCTTTATCAATTTAATCGAGTTTGCTTCGGCATCAAGTCTAGTCCTTATCATGCACTGCGCACGGTAAGACAGCTCGTAGAAGATGACGGCGCGAAATATCCGCTCGCGAGTAGCATTGCATCTTCGTCGTTGTATATGGATGATATCGCCTTCTCTATTCCCACGGAATGTGAAGCAGTTTCCGCGTCGCAGCAGCTCATCGATTTGTTTAAGGGAGCTCAGTGGGATCTAGTTAAATGGAATAGTAATAGTAAAAATGTGTTAGATAATCTTCCCGCTTCGCACAAACTTTTACCCTCCGCGGTGGAGTTTGATAAGGCCGTGCAACATAAATTACTTGGTCTGCATTGGTCTACTGTTGATGATTGTTTTTATTTTAAAATTACCGCACCCGCCGATGTGATGTGCATTAAGCGCTCCATCTTGTCAATTGCCGCCCGTCTGTGGGACATGATGGGCTTCGTTGCTCCCACAGTCGTGTATAACATCCCATCAGATAATTTCTACCATGTTTCTGGTATTGAAATTCCCGCTGACGTTCTTTCGCGTGGCATTACGCCACAAAATCTCGTCTCGCACCCTCTGTGGTTCCAAGGACCCCAGTGGGCTCGTTCGGACCCATCTGATTGGCCTCTTAGGAGTCTCGATGGTGAGTCTATTGCAGACATTCCCGAACGAAAATTATTATCGCACACTGTGTGCCCGCCTATAAAGCATTGCGCTTTATACGATACCGCCCTTCGCGTCTCGTCGCGTCGTGTATTTTATATTTATAGGTTCCTTATATTATTACCCCGCCGCGGTGTTATGATGACCGTAGAGGACCTTAATTTCGCTGAGAATAAAATCATTCCCGCCCTGCAAAATAAATATTTTGCAGAGGAGTATTATAATATACTCTTTTATAAATTTTATTCGCAGGCTTTCAATCACTTGAAGCCTTTTATTCGCAACAGACTTATCCTCATCGGACGTCTAAGCGATTCCGCCCTGGAATATGCACATAAGCATCCAGTGATATTACCGCGCAATGATCACATAATTATCATGATCATTGATTATTATCATATTAAATATATGAATATTTTAACACATTTGTTTCGTGTTATTTTAATTACCGCGTCTTTATTATCATTACCCGCGCCGCAAGTCAAATCTGATCACGTCAGTTTGCTTGATAGGCATTCGCTACTGGACAAGTTAGTTCAGTCGTTTTGGAAACGTTGGAGAATGGAATACTTACACGGTCTGCAGGTTAGGCAGAAATGGAATGCGCCTTCCACACCTGTTGCTCCTGGAACGGTCGTGGTTGTAATAAATGATAATGCACCGCCCCTAACCTGGCCTTTAGCCGTCGTAGAGAAAGTACATCCTTCAAAGGACGACGTCGCGCGCGTTTGTACAGTTAGAACCGCCAAGGGAGCTTACCTTCGCCCAGTCGTTCGTTTATGTCCGCTTCCAAGACAATAGTTATACCGCATTAGTATATTACCGCAGTTAGTTAAGTTTAATTTTAAGTTTTGCACCGCTTTCGATATAATTTCTTAGTTATAATACCGCCGTGACTTTAGGAATTTTTTATACCCCGCTCGCTTTACGCGATCCTAGAGTCATAGAATTTGTTAGTTGTAATACCGCCGTGACTTTAGGAATTATTTATATCCCGCTCGCATTACGCGATCCTAGAGTCATCGAATTTGTTAGTTATATTTCCGCCGTGACTTTTAGGATTTTTTATTATCCCGCTCGCATTTTGCGCTCCTAGAGCCATAGAACTTGTTATTTATATTACCGCCGTGGCTCTTAGGACTTTTATTAACCCGCGCGCATTATGCGATCCTAGAGTCATAGTTTTTCGCTGTATCTTATGATTGGTTTTAAATGGTGACCCATTTAGGGCGGGTGGATATGGTAACGCCAATATAATTAAAATAGTAAATGTAGAAATTAAATGTTTATTGTTTTGTGGTGTATTCCTTCATCCTTCCCTACATACGAGCACAACCAATCACCGCGCTATTTAGCGCTCGCCACGTGACCTACCTATGTCACGAAAGACGTGAACGCGACGTGCGTGTCGCTGGAGTCAGTCGAGTTCGCTCCGTTCCTTCGCGAGGTTCGGGACTCGGCCACCGCCGGAGAGCTTCCACGAGGCTCTCTAGATCATCAGGCATTGTGCTTTTGTAACACCCCTGGGGAATCCCGTTCCCCGGCCCTTGGTCGCGCTCACCGCCGCGTGTGTGTTTTGCGTGGAGTGTTTGGACTGGACGCCGTTCGTGCCCGCCGCGAGCTGGAGGACCCTGACCGCGTGGCGGCGCGTGTGTTCTGGACGCTACTCCCTCCGACGAGGTATGTGCCGTATGTTCCTGTCTTTCCCCTCTTTTGCTAACACCACGTTGATCTAAATACAGTCCACTTCATATCGAGAATATATTTACTTATATTTTTTTATATTGGCGCGACCAGTACATTTGTCCAATTTAGACGATAAAATAAATATTATAAGCACATCCCAATAGTCAGTAGGCTGACCCAGGCTAGACAAGGCGCGAAGATTTTTTGTAACATGATCGACTAAATTCGTAGTGACTTGTCTGACTCACGAGTTAAAGATTGAATATTAAGTAAAGAATCTAAGTGATGATCAACAAGAAGCCTTTTGTTATTATACCTGTCGCAAAGTAGCGACCAGGCTGCCTGGTAGTTTGCTGTTGACACTTCGAGATTAGAGACAATCCGTGCCGCATCACCCTCAAGGTAAGAAATTAAATAATGAAATTTATGTATATCAGTAATATTTTTGTTTTTATGAACTAAATTTGAAAATGTATCGCGGAACTCTAGCCAACGGAAGTATGAACCATCAAACTTTGAGATTTCGATTCGTGGTAATTTAACATTTGAGTCTTGATGGAAAGAGTCTTCATTGCCCATCGATTTCCTACGATTTTCGTTGTCATTAAATAAATTATCATACTGTTTAATCATTATTTTAGCAGAAGCAATACCTTGGACGAAATCGTTCTCAATGTCGTCTCTTTCATCAATCTCAGAATCTATATTTTCAGAATTAAGAACCTCAATCTCAGTCTGCAACACATCAAACTTTGTTGACAATGCTTCAAATTTGCTAAGTTTCAATTTAAATTCAGCCATTAATAGTTCATCCTTTGAAGTGGACTCGCTAATTCTGTCCAAATAATTTTTAAATTTTGTGATTTGGCCCTTAATAGCAGACCTTTTTGAATATAAATCTCTTAATAACTTTGGATTAGGTTCCGTAGACATTTTGTAAAATAGTTTGATTGAATATTGTTATGAAATTAAAATTTAATTGTATGTACCTAATTATTTTTAAATTATGTAATTATTTTTCGATTAATTTATTATTTAAATGCACGTCAACAAGCTTGATAAAATTATGGAAGAAATAAAATGCTTATCTCACGCTCCTCGCCCGGTGGAACCTGCCGCTGGTAGCCGGGCTGCTGCTCACACGCAGCTGCTTCGCAGAAGATCGTGCAAGCGATATTTAGTTGCCTGAGAAGACGGCTCCTGAAATTATTCGGCGAAGTCGAGTTTATAAGCGAGAAGGGCTAAGATATTCGAGATTGTTGTAAACAAAAAATGAATTTAATTTGGAACAAATAAATTACGATTTACATGCCAATCCCGCAAGGGAATCTGGCGTGAACAAATGATAATAGGTAATGATAAACCAATATTACTATAATTTAAATTGTTTTACACAAATGGAAGCGAAATAATAGGTAATTTTTGGATAATTATGAACGTGAATTTTATGTTATAAGGTTAGGTTTAGGAATGTGTTAAGGATTTGCACTTAACTTGGTACTATGAGCTGCACTCCGGCACGACACTTTAGCTGTATCGTTGTTCAGACGAGCAGGTTATCCTTTTCGACAGGAATCAGTCCCAAATTGAAGTCGTCAATTCCAGAAACAATGTTGCGTAGATGTGTAGATAATTTATCGCAATTAATTCGTATTTTGCGGTGAAATCCGTTTTCGTCCTGTCACGGTCGCCAAATTGTTCCCGCTTTAGGCATGGGAACTGGAATTTCTTTAGGGAAACTCAATATTCCTTGTATAAAGATTTTATTTTCAACACCAACGCCCCATTTGTACAAAGGCTTCTTTATGAGTAAAAAAATACATTCTACCCGGCCAATAAATAATAAATAAAAATGACAATCCATGTCGGTGCGCGCGCGATTGCTATTATAAATTAACAGGCGTAGACAGCTGCTCTTTGTAAATAAGAATTAGATTGATCCTTGTGAAGAGGTAAGTTTAGGTGTTTTCGTTTAATTTATGATGATTGAAAAGTATATAAAATAGGTAGTTCTCTTTCAACATGATGATTATGGTTCAGTTTCTACGTTTATGGCAGGTAATCTCGATAATAACGGACAAAATCCTTCTTCATTAGCAAATTATATTTTTGAGTCGTAATAAAGCCTTAATTTGGTTGTGATTAAAAGTTCGAGTCGAACACTAACAATAATTATTACCTAGTTTAATTATGATTTACATTCGCACATTTTAATTTTTAGAGTATATAAAGTATTACTTCCACATTCCAGTCTAAAACTCACCAACTGCTCAAAATTAAATCAACTAATTGCCAAGGAGGTAATATAACTACAATGAACAACGTAACTACATCGTTAGACACGGCATAGTGCAAAATGTGTCGCAAAAATCTATTTATTGTTATGTACTCAGACGAGACTCGTAAAGATGTCACCAGCAGATACATTAATATTACTTGAGTCTTGTTTTCCGATATCAACAGCAATTTAAGGGTTCGAGTTTCGTTTCATGTATGGACCTACTAAATACATAATATTACGTACCTACAGATTTAACGTTTACTGTTACATTACATTTTGGGATGTTAGGTACTCTTTTACGTAAAAATGGCTGGTCAAATCTAGGTAAGTTTGTCACATTGATAGAATATAATCCATACTAAATATTATAAATGCGAAAGTAACTCTGTCTGTCTGTCTGTTACTCAATCACGCCTTAACTAGGTACTGAACCAATTTGCATGGAATTTGGTATAGAGATATTTTGATACCCGAGAAAGGACATAGGCTACTTTTTACCCAGGGACATAGGATAGGTTTTATCCCGGAAATCCTACGGGAACGGGAACTATACGGATTTTTCTTTGACTTCGCGGGCGAAGCCGCGGGTGGAAAGCTAGTATTCTATAAGCAGTCTAGATCAGATTATGCCATGTTTTATAGACAATGAATAAAACTATGATTGTATTAATATTTAAGCTTGTGTAAAAATACGCTCATTCGCATACAGATTTTAAAATAATCAAATTGAGTCGCATTTGCTCTTCCTTTTGAAGTCGGTCAGTAACATCAATTAATTTAACGAATATAAATGAGTTATAACTAAACATAAATATTGTAATAAAACATGTCATTAAGTTGGCTCACAAGAGAAAAATTATTCAGATCCGTTGATAATTCTTAGGAAAACTCATCTCATACAAGATAGTTTCATAGAGGTTTCATAGAAATATTTATATGTTTAATTTCTGTACTATTTTTAGAGCCTCTAAGGAATTTTTCTCTTTGCATATATTTTCCGTGGTATTGATACTTTTTTAAATCATTATTTTTTACTGAGGTAAGTAAGTAACTAAGTAATAATAAAATATAATCATAAATAAAAACAAAACTATATCGATTAACGAAAAGCGATAACTTTCAAAAAATTCTTACAGAGTCAGATCTTTAAATTAGTATTCATCAAAAATCGTTCACTAGTTTTTATGTGAAAGCCTAACAAACATTAGTATGGAATATGTTATGAATTAGTTTAACGAGTTAAGTTCACGGAGGTTTAAATGATTAGTTAACTAAACGGGTTTACCCGGGTTAAGCCCGGATGTAGTGACCTTCATAATAATTCAGCCTATAAGCTGTATTTGTATCAAATTATATGCAAATCTGTGCTACCTACCTTTTTAACCATAAAAATTACATTTAAATTATATTAAACAAAGAATAAGTGAAGTCCCATGTCCCCAAGTGGGGTAAGGGGCAGATGCATTATACATCTGTTTCACTGATCGATTTTCTTTAGGGACAAGTAGGTGATCAGCCTGGTAGGACACAGAAGGCTGATCACCTACTTGTCCCTAGGGATATGGGACTTCACTTAACAAAGAATAAGGTCAATAATATTCATAATATTGTGTTATTAAATTGTTTTCTAAGTAACTCGACAATTTGACTCGGTCTCGGTCAACGGTAACCCATCCACATATTGACCACGCCCTATGCTGCTTAACCAACAAATCGATGAGAGCATTTTATGAACTTTAATAGCACTATTATAAATTAGTTACAAACTATTTTCGAAATAGTCACTATTTTCCAATGTCAAACTCCTCAATAAACTAAATGGTAACCCATCCACAAATTGACCGCGACTACTTTTTTTTTTTTATTTTTTTTACTGTTGCTTAACCAACAAATCGGTCCAAGCAATTATAAGCTATAATAACACTATTTAACGTAGCGTTACAAAATATTTTCAAAGCCGCTAAGTAGCGGGATGTCACATAGATTGATCGGTGCTAAGTGCTCCCTCGACGCTCGAATCGTAACAAGAGTTTACACTTATATCGATAAGATTCATCGATTTTTTATTGATTGCAGTTTTTGTTAAAAAGTTTTGCTTTTTCTATGTTGATACGGTTGACATTTTATCAATCACTTACCTAGGTAGGTACTTATTGATTTATTGCAAAAAATAGAGATTCAGGTAATATAAAAACTTTGGGGTTGAAAATGGGAAATTCTATTTAAAAAACAAGGAAATTATTGTCACAACTATTAACTTCAGTTATAAATTATAATCACTAGGAAAATAATTATTATAAAAAAGTTCAATGAAGTACATTTATTTCTAATCACTGCGTTTTAATTTAATTTTTCAGTATAATTTAACGGCGTTTAAGTTGTATTAATGTACATAAAATATAATATATTATATTATCTGTTTCACTGATCTATTTTCTTTAGGGACAAGTAGGTGATCAGCCTCCTAAGTCCTGCCAGACTTAGACATTTTTTAAATTTGGTTTGAGACGTTAACCACTGTACCAAGGAGGCAGTTACCTATTACAGTAGGTAGGTATTACTAAGGCAAAATGTTATCAATTCAAAACAACAGAAACATAATTAACTAATCCAACATTAGATCTTCGATCATAATAAGGGATAGAATTTAATGCTAGTTTCAATTTGGGCCAATGGGAATTAATAGGGACAGAAGCCTGAATGGCTCATTAGTTTTAATAATCGATGTTTTATCAATACTGTAATAAGAAAAAATTGCAAGACTAGTTAATTTTAAGTCACTCTGAAGAAAACTTTCGAATTAGAGAATCGAAGAATTTAATAAATATATTATAGTCTGCATAAGCAACTGTTAATAACAACAGAACAAAAAACATAACCATCTAAATTTTAGGAAGAAAACTAAACAACTTATGAATTTGACTGTCATAGATTATACAAATTTAATTATTATATGCGTATACATGTGTATGTGTGTGATATACCTACATAATATTTTTATGACAAAATAATGGGTGGTTTTATAACCATACTAGCTGTGCCCCGCGGTTTCTTTCGCATTGCTCCACTCTTGTTGGTATTAACGTGATGAATATAGCTTATAACCTTCTTCGATAAAATAATGACCAGTAGTTCCCGAGGTTAGCGCGTTCCAACAAACCAACTCTTCAGCTTATAAGTATAGATATATTTCTCCATTCGTTATAACACGCTTTACAAGCCTTAAAAACTCACGTAAAATTATAAACAGCGATTTTCTTTTGTTTTATATTTGTTCCGTAGTCTTTCTTGTTCCCCAATTCATCCATTTAGGGTCAAGTCGCTATCACAATAGATTTCTTTTAGTCACGTATAAGGAAAAAGTTAGGGATTAAATTTATTACTGTCATTAATGTGAAACTTACTTTTCTATTCATTAATTATCCCGTAACTTATTAATTAACTTTGTTAAACTTTTTTAACGTTCAAGTTGCTGAGGTCGGAATTTTTCGTATTTTGGCGATTCTTTGAAATTCGGGGAGATTTTTAAATCTTAATGTTGTTATGTTTAGATTTTGTAATGAAGGAATGGTACGAGGTTTATTGTGAAAAAATAAATCTTGAAGTGTCTTGAATTACTTTTGACAAACATTAATTTTAGGAGATAATTATATTGTTATTTTTTGCCCAATCAGTATTTACAAAAAAATAAAATTAACATTCTACGTGACGATTCATAAAATAGGTTGTATTTAACTCAATACATTGGTTAACCAGTTGTGAATTTTAATAAGACTGATCGGTTACCCATCAATATTCTGACCGCGCAATATGTTACTTACCCCGCCGGTCATTTATTCACTTTGAGTTTAACTAAGCATAAATAAACAGAAAATTTCAGAAAGCGATTTATTGTGTTAAAAATACAGAAAAAAAATCAAAGGTTGTTTAGTTTGTATTGCTCAAATAAATCAAAAAACATCTTCATAAATACCAAACAAAATATATATCCTTACCAAAAACGATAAAACCATAAACAATTCTCACAATAGATTTTTCGACGTCAAAATATGACGACCATAAAGCGAGGCACTATCACAAACAAGTGTCTTAATTTAGACTATATCTGGTACATTTCGAGCAAGGGATGGGCATCACTCAACGTCCGAGCCCCCATTTATCAGCCAACCATTTCTTGCTTAAAACTACAGGGAGTTTGATTTAAAACTCCATAGCTTCACGGTCAAGTATTTAGGGGATTAGTGTAGACAGTTTTAGATTGTTTCAATAGTTTATTACAGACAGTTTAGAGTTTACTAGGTTTGGTTATAGACGTGATCTGGTGGACGAATTATGGTTGAGAAATTATTGTTATAATTGTTTTACTGCGGCCTGTGTATTATTTAAATAAATTATTATAAATTCAAATTCAAATTAAATTTATTTACAAGAATTTAGTTACTAATATAGGCGTTGTTATAATTATAATTTTATAGATTATTTGCGTATGGGATTTTATTAAAAGTGGAACGCCAGAAGCTTGTTCTCTTCTGCGTTAGAATAAAGCCTGATTCCCACGGCATGTTTGCTTCACAAGCATTGGCAGACGACAAGCGCTTGTCGCCATCCGTCGCGATTTGAACTGAGCGTTCCCACGGCATGTGTGCGTATGGCAAGCACTGGCGAGCGACAAGCGCGCCGATTCCCATGGCATGTGGTGTGGTGTGGCGCGGTCGGATTTGTGAAGCAAACATGTCGTGGGAATCAGGCTTTAGATGATTTTAACGAACTTTTTATTACGGTCATACGTGTTTTTGTGCCCAGATCGAAACTATCTCTTCTGTGTGACCCAGTAAGCACTAATATTATTATGATTGCTCGTAAAGCTTAAGATATATTTTATGTTATTTATCACCAACATTCGGTCGAAATATCAACAACACTGTTATAAGTTTGAAAACTACTTCATAACAAGGTACTATAAATGTTAATCAGGAACGCAATAATCAGGAATAACATGAAAACGATTCCATAAATAAATATTCCTCTATATCCTCGATATCTCGATACGATAACATCACATTTGTAAAAACATTAACATCATCTATTATAAGCATTTAAAAAGCTTCTTCCATTTTCCTTATGAATATTAACAAACATAAAACCTTACATTAAGCCCTCAATATGTTGCCCCCAAGTAGGCAATATGTTATTTATGATATTATTTACTATACATTAAAAGAGCCATCGAGATGTAATGGGAATTTTATGTGTTTACCTAGAATTGATAGTTGCCCATACAAATACAATATTTAAGTATATTAATTTGTGTGTATTATCCTCCTACTTAACTATATACGTCCTTTATCAAAGTAATGATAAATGGTTCTTAATCGTTATAATATTAGTATATTATTGTTTGATAGATCGTCTATGTACTAATTAATAAGCCATTGTTTTATACGTGTTTGAGCCTGAATTACTAACTACTAATAATAATTTGATAATCAATATCAATGTTTCTAAACTGTCTTTGTTTAGTAGTGTTAATTGTATTAGACTCATAATTATATTAATACCTACATACTGTATTAATAGGGATATTATAATAGGTAGTACCTACATATAAGATTAGATGCGAAAAGCTGTTCATATTACAAAATATCAACAAATGTATTAAAAGAATTTGAAAATACTCATTTGGCGGAGATATAATATGTAAACATACAAGAAAAGAGGACTTAAATAAATCCTATTTGATTATCGTGCATATGCAAACGTATCATAAAAATCTACACATCGTTTTAGCTCCAAAACCAAACAAAACACATAATTAAACTACACAAAATTTTTACCCAATACCTACCCAGTAATTCAGAGAACCTATCAAAATTTTCTTGGCAATTATCAAGCTGGTTGCGGCTATTCGAAGCTCGTTTGGAAACTATTTTCAACGTATTGCGAAAACCCATTACAGGATAAAGGCCAGATTAGCTTTGGAACGAACTACACAAGATATTGCTATCATCAAAAATTGATTGCGGCGAGTTGAAAGTAAAAATATTAAAGTTAAAATCGAAGGTTTGAAAGCCTTTGAGAAGTAAACGATGCGGAAATAGCTTTTTTAGTTTTGTGTAACTACTTTGGAATTTAATTTACTTTGGGATGGGTGTTGGTTTTGAAATGAAAGATGACTATAATAAAATAGTCATTGAACTTAACTCTAGTCTATATAGCCTTCCTACTTGAAATTATCGAGATGACTATATAGTCATCTTTAAACCATTTTTGGTCTATTTTATATTATGCATGACCAATATTAACAAGTTTAAAAGTAGGTATATTAAGAAGTCATCACAATATTGCCAAAGACAGAATAAAAATTATTTATATTTATTATATTTTTATAATGATTAGAGAAGAGAGCCAAATATAAATGGAAAATAGCAAATGAAATTCCATACAGGATCTGCTAAAATAATGGAGACTCTAAAACATAAAACAAATACGTTTCTTTTATGGCTAGTCGTCAAAAATTTCGATGGATCTAAATTAATGTCGTAAAATCGGAAGTGAAACTATAAGTTATAAATTCGCTTTTCTACGTTAGAGCCCATGAACATTTGCAGAAGTGAAGGCAAATGTGCTGCCTGCTTCGATTTCCTTCCTTCTTCGGAGATTAACTACTCATTTGTGACGAAATGTAAAAAAAAATAGCATTTAACGAATCCCATAAATACTACTTGAACTATTTGACTATAATAGTGATATTGAGACACTGTATGCCCTGGAATACGCTACTTCTATCTAATGAATGCATAGCAAAAGCTTCTGATTCAAAAATAACGACTAACATTCTTATGAATTGTAATTTGAATGTCTAGAAATGAGCCATCATATTGTACAATAATTACCATATATTTTAGAAACGCCTGAGGTAAATTTGGTAAAGGAATCGACCTCGGAAAATATGTATATAGCAATTTTCCACCCACACCATTAGGCATCGTGTTAATGTCTTCCCTTTGTGAAATATTTGCTCGAACAACAAAATCGACGAAAATCCTTATTTTTTTCAGAAAACATACACGAGAGCTTCAGAGATAATATGGAATATAAAACACACTTCAAGAAATGATGGATAATCCTGCAATGTTTTTATGTCTCCTAGATTGAAAGTACCTACACACTATAAAAATTTATAAGTTCGTTATATTCATAAAGTACACAATCTAAATTAAGAGATAGTTTTAAATTAAACATAAGTAAATTATTTTCGATACAAGGTTGCCTTTGTTCTATTTCTAAGTTTTTCTCTTCAAGAAACTTGCCCTAAGCATCATATAAGGCATTTAAATTAAACTCCTATCAATACTTAAGCAACACTAATCAAGAATCTAATTCATCATCATTACATTCATTGCGAATTTGCCTCACATTTTTCGCAGGCGTTTCCTTTTTATTATTGAATAGTGCAAAGACTTAATTACGTCACATGTTAGCGATATGAAGCTAACATAATCGCCTTATAATAAAAATATCAAACAGAATATGAAAGCGTCCACCAAGCGAGTGTAATATATGAGACACGGTCTACGATCAATCAATATTATTGGTTCGGTCTTTACGGAGTGTTACTGACAGAAATTGATATAGCCGCAAGGATAACTATTTGGGGACAGAACCTTTGTATTTCATGTGACACTATTAAACGTTTCCTTTACGGGGGTTTAGGGAATTTGTGTGCTGTTCATGAGAAAGTTTTCTTACTGCAGATGCATCCTTGTGCGAAATACTAGGCATTATGTATTGCTGATTTTTCTACTCGTTGTATTTTGTTTATATTATTGCTGTTGGTTCAATATTTTTACAAGACAATAACCATATTAATGATTTAAATCTAAACAAGTAAAAATACATGATCTATCCTATAACCATAAAATTAAATGAAACGAAATATGTACCTAATAGCTTTATTAAACCACATTTTAAAGCTCGTTCAAAACGATATATAGGTATTATTCTACTTTACTGAACTATACAGTATAGTATAACTATATACTATTATATTAATATTTTTGACGCAAATAACCACAGTATTACAATATTATTTCCTACAAAAAACTGTTATGTTAAAGAGATAGACAAACTGCAACATACCTCTAGCTATAAGCTACGGTCTCAAGTACGTTCCACTACTTTCGTTAAAGTTTTTCAATCCTATTTGCCCTTCACGTTTGTTCAACAAGATCCGTATAATCTGAAAACGAGTATTGTCTAAGGTAGCGATGTAGGTGGAAGCTATTAGAACGGTGGGAAAAATGTTCTGTTTGAACAGTCCTTGGGTTCGTCCATACTCGACTTTGGAAATGATTAAACGAAATTTTAGTCTTTCGAGGTCTTTAAATTTAGATACTTTATGGATAAAGTGTGTAAGTTTTGATAATTAAATTAAAATTGGACGAAGCTTTAGCATATTTAACAATAATTATTTATCTGTAACTATGAATATTCATGTTCAATTCTAAATATTTTAGACTGTAGACTAGTTTAAAAAAAATACTATTGCGTAACATAGTAGAAAATAATATATACACTAATTAATATACTTATTTATTTCAAAGAGGCTTCCAGTTAATCTCAAATTAAATTTTATAATATATATCCTTGTGTGATTTACCTTACAAAGAATAAAAATCAAGTCGAAAACGTTATGTCCGTGGAAAAAATGCATTAAAACAGACAAAAACGTACCCAAATCGTAACTGAATAAGGCCGAGCACTTAGCTAGTTGTCTTAAATTTCAGTACGGGTTACTAATTGCAAGGCGAGTTACATATTTACGTTTTTACGTTGTAGTGGAAAATACCTTTTGTTAGTTTTCAGTCTCTATGAAACGTAGTATGTACGTATGAAACGTAGGGAAATATTAGAAATTTCAGTCTTTATTTATAAACAAAAAAAGATTCAAGATGGATCATGTTTTTGGTTTATAAATCAATCTTTGTTGATAATTCTCTTTAAAAATTATTATAGTTTGTTGAAGTTGAATTTCTTTTCTGTACATTTCAGGTGAAAATTAAAGCTACGAAGGGTCAGGCAAAGTAAGATACACAAAATGTGTTATTTTAGTCGTTAAAATACACGTTCGTTAAAGCGTATTGAATACAATTTTAGAAATACATTGAAAATATATCATGATATTATTGATAGATAAATCGACTGTGAAAAATCCTTATAAAATACATAAACAGCTTTTATCTCTATTCTCCATAAAACTAGCAATTACGTCCACACAACGCGACATTAATTTTTAATTTTCCATAAGCGTACAATTTAATCTGGCTTCATTTAAATTTTTATTACAGATTGATGTCGCTTATATTGGATGAAAATTCTACTTTCATTAACAGCTTTTGTTTTAAAAATATACCTTCTATTCCGATGATGGTACCTCATTTATATTATTTTTCTTTAGTTTTCTCTCTTGATAATGAACTACAGGGTGTCCCACTGTTGGTATACTAAGCTCAAAGGAGGTTATAGTTTTGCATACGCTGAGTTCATAAAAAATACTTATAAAATTCCAGACGCATTTTTTTTCAAATAGATGAATTCTTAAAACTCTTTGTGTACACCCATAACAAGCAACCCGCCCAACTTTGCCACCAGCACGTGAGCTATCGTTTAAGATTATGTTTTCATAGACAAAATGCTCATATTAGCGAAGCGGTATATGTCGGTTGCGCGAAGCTAGAGAAGAAAACATGGATTTTCAGGAAAAATTTAGCAAAAAAATTTTGACGTAATTTTGTTGTTTAAGTATTTTTTTCGTCAGTGTATGCAAAACTACAAGTTCTTTCGCGCTTAGTATACCAATAGTGGGACACCCTGTATATTCTATTGTATTGACATGATAATGTGACAGCCTTAACTATGAAAAGGTTATGTCTTGCGGAAGACCTTTCTTTTATACTGTGACCTGTGACTGCTCAGTGTAGATGGGTAGCCTACTACTGAGATATTAAGTTTATTAACTGATTGTTAATAAAAAGGAGAAAGTATTATTCAAGTATTTTTTAGAGTTTTTCATCTCAGTATCTTTTTAATGTAATTAAAGAATAAAAATAAAAAAAAATTTGTTACAAACAACTTACAAAAAGAAATGAAATCCCACCAAAAACATTTTCATGTAAAATGTTGCCAAGACGAGCCCATATGACTCGCACTGTCAAAAAGTTATCAGATCTCATGTAGAGCCAAGCTTCTAACACTACACGCCCTAACTCTACAAGGCCTAACTTCACAAACTCTACACCTTAGTCAAAATATGTGTCTTGGCCGTTCGTTACTACAAGAACTATTGTATAACACAAAAGTAATGAACAGTGAATTAATTTTTCACCTTACGCCGATGTGAATGTAGCGAAATGGCCAAGCCACATATTTTGAGAGTTTGTGAAGTTAGGCCTTGTAGAGTTAGGGCGTGTAGTGTTAGAAGCTTGGCTCTACATGAGATCTGATAACTTTTTGACAGTGCGAGTCATATGGGCTCGTCTTGGCAACATTTTACATGAAAATGTTTTTGGTGGGATAAATATATTTCTATATATAGATTTAATACTGTAGAAATAATTGTATTTTGAAAATGTTATGGCAACTGAAGGGAAACTTTTCGTTTAATATTTATAACAGTCAACATTACATCAGGAAGCAACGAGCGACTTAAAAAAGGAGGAGGTTCTCAATTTGACTGTATTTTTTTGAGTTTGATAACTCATAACTATGGACTGGGTATATGATATTTGATGACACTTTTGATATTTGTAAGCTGTTGCCTATCGATTTGTCCCATTTAAATTTTCTCTTGATCTAACTTTTTGAAGAATGTTTAGAATTTTGTTAAAAATAATTCCCTACTCTTTTAATACTAGGTAATACAAAATTTTTGTTTCTTAGAAACTTTGCATTTGTGAATATCTGTGCTTTATTAGTTTTTCAGGTATCATATCGAGCTGACTTTGATTAACTTTATAATGAGAGTCAATAGTGCTTCAAAGACTGTTAAAGAAGTTCACTGAATAAATATTTAAGTTATCGGGACTTCAACATTCTTTAGATTATGCTTGCACTGAACAATTTATCGGCTATCAGTAAAGTATCAACTCGTTACCTTTATATAAACAACTAGGTAGCTTTCCACCCGCGGCTTCGCCCGCGTTTTCAAAGAAAAACCCGCATAATTCACGTTTCCGTAGGATATCCGGGATAAAACGTATCCTATGTGTTAATCCAAGTTACCCTGTATATGTGTGCTAAATTTCATGGAAATCGGTTCAGTAGTATTTACGTGAAAGAGTAACAAACATACATACAGATACACATACATCCATCCTCACAAACTTTCGCATTTATAATATTGGACAGCGCTAGTCGTCCGCTAAACGGATGAATAAAATAAATTAGTCGTCCGATTACCGGATGAATAAAATAATTTAATCGTCCGATAACATCTATTTATCTATATATAGTTAGGTTATCGGGGTTTCTTTAGAGAACTGCCGCACGTATTATAGGTTTTTTGTGGGGGGAGGAGAGGGGGGAGGAGGGCACACGTAAGTATTTGATATTTTTTTTGCGCGTCGACGGAGCCCCGCTTCGCGGGGCTCCTATTTCTGTGTAGTTTTTTTTTAAGAAACCTAACCTAACCTAACGGCTAACCTAACCTAAACTTGATTTTTTTTTGCGCGTCGACGGAGCCCCGCTTCGCGGGGCTCCTATTTCTGTGTAGTTTTTTTTTTAAGAAACCTAACCTAACCTAACCTAACGGCTAACCTAACCTAAACTTGATTTTTTTTTGCGCGTCGACGGAGCCCCGCTTCGCGGGGCTCCTATTTCTGTGTAGTTTTTTTTTTAAGAAACCTAACCTAACCTAACCTAACGGCTAACCTAACCTAAACTTGATTTTTTTTGCGCGTCGACGGAGCCCCGCTTCGCGGGGCTCCTATTTCTGTGTAGTTTTTTTTTAAGAAACCTAACCTTTTTTTTTTTTTTTTTTTTTTTTTTTTTAAAGTGGGGAAATCTTCGAAAGATACCCACGGCCCCCGGGGAAGGAGCCGTGGGTTATGTCGGATTCTTACCGACTAAAACCCCACTGTGTTCCGTCGAGCCGCGCAGTTAACCGGGGCCGCGGGTACTCTTTTGAAATCGTCCACGACCACGGCAGCGGACGCCCGGTAGCGGGCCCACCTCCGTTAACACTCTACTCTACGACTGCGCGCGTACGCGCCTCCTCATTCCTCTGCGAGGCGGCATGAGCGGAACACGTCTCTTGCCGCCTCATCGCCCCGGACGATGGAGCACTCCCCGGCCCATCGTCCAGAGCCCTTCGTTAGGGAGGCAGGTCGCGATCACTAGCGATCGCGACACGGCGTCGTCGCCTTGAAGGTCGCTGGCGCCGCCTCGGGTCCGCGAGAGGGTTCCTCTCACGAGCCCAACCTAACCTAAAGGCTAACCTAACCTAAACCTAACCTAACGAATTGCGGGCGAATATCTCGGCCATTTTTGATTTTAGAGAAAAGTTGTTCCTATAAAACATGCTTATATTAGCGTAATCTTTACGATAAAACAATATTAAATAGGTGTTATAATGACACCAACTCCATCAAAAATTTTCTAAGTCCTGCGCCCCCTTTGCTTTAGTCCAACCCAACTAGCTTTAGTGTTAAAAGGTTATCTAGTAATCCGAATAATCGGACGATTAAATTATTTTATTCATCCGGTAATCGGACGATTAAATTATTTTATTCATCCGGTAATCGGACGACTAATTTATTTTATTCATCCGTTTAGCGGATGACTAGACACTTCGTATAATATTATATAGTAGGAAGTACACAATATATTCATATCACTTTTTTGTAATTCAAACTCTTTTGTTATATTTCACCAACCCAATTAAATAACATAGCCTGTAAAACCACCCTCTATCTACAATATCAAATCTACAAAAAGATACGTCATGCCTATATAAGTAGAATATAAGAAATACCCTCTAATATCAAAACAATTTTAAAACTACGATCACGTTCCATAAACCACATCAACATGGATCGCTGCCACAAAACAGCGATTATTTAAATGAACCTCTCATCGTCTGCTTGTTACATAGCAAATCATAAAGACTAGGTCATAAAGAACGGAGCATTGAACACTGCGCTATGGAAACGTGCCAAGGTATTGTGTATCTTGCGCTATCGATGTTGGAAACTTGTTTATAGGCCGAGGTGATAGAATTAGAAAATAGGCCCAAGCGCAGTTTGCAGCAAACATGTGGTATTGGTCATGTTTTTCTGGTGGTAAATCTTTGGAAACAGTTTTGAACGTTTGGGCATAAAGCAGTATGCAGCTTGTATCCCGCAAATGTTATAAATAAAGCGGATAGATTCAATAAGTATTATATTTTAGCAACCCCCACTGAATGTTGTTTCTTTGTGATTTTGTATCTTTTCTTAACAGCAGCTCTGATGCATTTTGTTTTGGAAATCGGTTTAGGATTTCCAGTGCATTCAGTTATGGGCTAGTTAAAATTCTACAAATATCAGTCAGGACGTTTTGAATTACTTACATAATCTAGATTTCAAGGATTGTTCATTCATAAAGTCTGCTCATAATAATTTAACACTAAAAGATCGAATATATTTTATTTAGTAATAAATTACTTATATACTACATAAACATCAGCATTCAAAATCATAAATATCCACTCAACCATAAACCAGAATATTTAACACAAATTAGGACCACTAGAACAAAACACGCCACCGATCTAGAAACTCGTAATACATTTAATTTCCACTGAAGTTGCCGACCGCTCATATTTCAGACAAATATTTTATAAGCGGTTCGCGGTTCAGAGTGTACGTCATAATATTTGCCTGCCCAAAAAGCAAGTCTTTCGCAGTGGCGTTTTAAAACGCGTCTAAAATTTTCTCTTATAATTTTTATGAGTTTTCGTTAATAGATTAAGTTCCTTATTTTGAATGATTTTCTACTATAATAATATGTTTTGATATCTTTCATTGTTAATCAAATTCGTATAGAATGATTTTCTTCTGCTCAATTAAGTTCCTTATTTAGAATTATATCATCATTGTTCTATAATTAGACAATCGTTTTCCTCTATTTTAAATCAATTTGTTTACCTTAAAAACATTAATAATTTACGACAAGCAAAATTTGAACTTTAAGGAAGATTGTTTAGTAAATACAAATAAGAAGGTAAAAAACAGAACAAAACATATATTTTGTAAAGTGAATTAATAATTGTTATTTTAACATGAGATTTATTTTAAATTTAAGTAATTTCTCGTAATGATGGTTGGCTCAACTTTTAGTACAAAATTGCTCAACTAATAAGCTTACCCTTTGTTGAAATCGTCCCTAAAAGGATTAAGGCAAGGATTACGGATCAGGAAAGAAATAAGGGTCGAACAACTTTGTTTGTGACCACTTAGTGATGTAAACACCGTCTACAGTCGTAAAAAATATCTTACAATATACACTTTAGATTTACAGTTTATACTATAGATATTTTTATAATAAAAGATCTTTATAATATGCAGTAGATATTATAAATATTGTGCTACCTATAATAATATGATCATTTTTCCATTGCGCTTTGCAGCTTTGGGTACCTTATTGATAAAAATAAGGTTCAGTGTGGCATAGAACATAAAATACATATTATGTTCATTTAGTGTACTTTCAGATTAAGTTTCTTCTCTCCAACTGCTATTTTTCCTATTCGATTCAACTAAAGACCGAACGAGGGTTCTTTTCATTGGATATTTGTTGACTATCTCTGAAATTGAAGCCCGAATTCACGTAGCGTTTCCCACCACAAGTGCGCAGTTGGAAATTACTGCCTCAACTTTTACAAGGAAATATGCACGGTATAACCAAAATACGGCCTACATTTCACCGATCTTCCGAAAGGTGTATTCTGTAGATCATATTTCATGAAACTCGAGTGGTATCGTATAATTCCGCTTGCTTTAGTGTTATAGTTTGTGTAACAATGGTGATATTGTGCGGTGTAAAGCGGTAAAATTGTGTTTGTGTATAGGTTTTTGCGGATTTATGTATCTATAGATTTATTTTAGTTCTTTTAATGTATATGAGACTAAGTATAATAATTAGTTAGTAAAAATGGTAAATATAATGGTATAGTAATGGTAAATGGTACTCGACAGATATTTCATAAAAAAATTTGGGATACCTAAAATTAATATATTTTACTGTAGTAAAATCGAAAGTGCTAGTGCAAAATGTAATAGGAATGGAATATTTTTTGATGAGAATTAAAATTAAGTTAGAAAAAACTATTACTATTAAGGATAAGCCGTCACCACCAAACAATACTGCACGAAAATATCATCAACCATACAAAATTAGCTACTAAGCCTCCGAAATTATATTCTTCAAGGTACACAATATTTTAATTAGTCTTTTGCCTGTTAGTATCCACTCGCCACTATTCAGAAAGTGGCACTTGAGATGTAGGCCGATATCATAATGAGAGCTCTTTGCAAGACAAGATAGCCTTGGAATCAAGGTTTCTGTTTATATTTTAACAGAACCGAACCTGATTAAGGGGTTAAGATGTTAATCACGGTTTTGATGAGTTTTGGAATTGTCTCGTTTTGTAGAATGTTTTAATTGGTAATTTAGTTTTAAGTGTAAGTTGTTTAGTGTATCTTATAAGGAATGATTTTCTTCTTCAAATTAATTTCCTAGTTGCTTAAAAAACCTGCTGGGTTATATGCTAAGTATATTTGATTATAATTTATTCTATAATTGATTCACTAAGTTTGCAGCCAGATGGCGCTGTATGAAAAAAAAATAAGATCATGCAGGGTATTTTTCTAAAAGCTTAGCCGTTAGCACCCTCTCGTACAGGAGTTTTAAAATCATCAATAATACAATAAGTCATTCATAAATATAATAATAATTAATAAACACTCACACACGCACTACCTTTGTTTACGTATGATATTATGAGCATGTGTGCGTCTTTGATAGTTTTGTTATCAATGACCGCGCATAGTATGACCAAGTAAGAAAGGGTATCCATATGGGTAAATATTTTAAAACTCAAGTAGGTGTCACTACTGTGCTACTTACGTGATTTTAAATATTTGTCCATGTTTAATAGTAAACTTCATACTTAATATGAGATTAAAATTAATGCATATCATGTATGTAATAAATTAAAACTTTAATAAAAATTCAAATTCAACTGACTTTTAAAGTGTAATAAGGAAAATTAAAAGATTGTTGATTACAAACGTATTATGGTTTGTATGCCTTAGTATCAAGACCTGGGTATGTTATACCTATAATATAAATAAATATGAAAGTACCATTTCTTAATGGCCGGCTCTCTTATTCACCTTACTGAAAAAAAAACATTAAACATAAAAAAAACAAGGAAATGAAAAAAAAAACATTCCATGAAACAAAAACGCATCTATCACGCAGACCATCTAGGAATGAATATTAAAAACCCTTTGGAAAAGTAAAGCTAATGAAAAATGACGAGGGACTAGGAAATAAAACAATGTAGCCTAGGAGCTTGCAGGGAACAAAGGCCGGACTTCAGATATAGCGAATAAGTCACCAAGGGTCTGACGTTAATGAATGATGAGATGTTCGTCTCTCGGCGTAGCTCTGTGATGTAGTGTGGATAAGACGAATGTTAAATGGTTTTTTCTGGTAAAAAAATATTATAAATATTTCAATATTTTATTTAACATTTTTTCTTTCATAGTATCTACTAATTTATCCCAAGAGGGAGACGCGTACACTGTACACTACATGGTATAATAAAGTCGCGTCTGTCCGTACGTATGTATGCTTAGATCTTTAAAACTACGGAACAGAATTTGATGCGGTTTTTGTAATAGATAGAGTGATTCAAGAGGAAGGTTTTAGTATATAATTTATTAGGTTTTAAGCACAGCGGGCGCAGGCAGAATGCTCGTATTAGCTTAATAATAAAATCATAAGGACAGGAGAAAATCTGCGATACGAAAAATTAACTTATTTATTAATTAAATATTTAATACATCCTTTTTTCCTATTACTTTGTATGCAGTGTGTACATATATCAGAAAAATATTTTTATTTTTGGCATCTTTGTGGTAGATTAGATGCTAATTAAAAGAAGCAAATTCGATATTGGTTTTCGAATGAGAAATCCTAGTCAAAGCAGTACGGAGTTTCAATCATTTGGATTTAATTAATGTGGTTTAAAAATAATAAAAGTATCTTAATTTAACGAAAACAAACTGTCGTCACAAGTCTTTTTATTTATTTGAATGTAATATTGAATAGAGTTTCAAATTAGATTACTGTTTTGGTAATTAAACAGCTGATTTGAGCAGCCATATTGATTTTGATATGAATCGAAGCACTGTTACTAAGTATATCTTAAGATACTATGTAATTTGGAAATTAAAAAAGCTCCAGAGCCTCGGTCACCGCCGCAGAGTGGCCAGCTTATCGGTCTTCTATCGGATACACTTTGGAGAGTGCGCTGCGGAACTGCACGATCTCGTTCCGCCATCCCCGTTCTTCCATCGATCGTCGAGGCGCACAGATTCTAGGCATCGCCATATGGTGGACGTTCCATGTACCCGGACTAAGCGGTTCGGTTCCACATTCTTTATCCGAACCGCGAGGGACTGGAACATGCTTCCTGAGTCTGTGTTCCCCGACGAGTACAATATGGGGGTCTTCAAGCGTAGAGTGAACAGGTACCTTCTAGGGAAGCGCGTTCCATCTTAGACCACATCTCAGCTTAACATCAGGCGAGATTGTGGTCAAGCGCTTCCCTATTACCAATAAAAAAAAAAAAAAATTAAATTTAGCTTACTTTACTGCTATATTTTAAAAAAGATTATTACCTAAATA
Source organism: Colias behrii (assembly GCA_029959065.1). Lineage (NCBI taxonomy): Eukaryota > Metazoa > Arthropoda > Insecta > Lepidoptera > Pieridae > Colias > Colias behrii. The sequence goes on along the minus strand of JARWMC010000009.1, from coordinate 11,552,447 downwards.
GCAGTATTTAATAAGGATTGTATATAGAGCAAATTGTGGTAACGGCCTTCTTTTTAATAAGGAAAAAATATCACACCCACGAACTTTACAATAATTGTCACGTAATCTTATTTCATATTTTTTTTAGTTTTTGATTGTAAGACATGTCATATTGACCCGTATTTAAAAAGACAGGACACAACTACAAATAATATACAATTTTAATAATAATTTCAGATTTTTTTATTTATTTTTTTATCAGTCATGTCCACATTAACCTCTCCTAACAATACACGCTGTCTTTAAAGAACACTCGTTTACAAACATTAATGTTAAAAAATGGTTGCCTGTAAAGTCGGTTTTACGGGCGAAGATTTTACGTGACAACGTCTTTTTCTCGGTAGAATATTTATGTGCTGCGCGCGCGGCAGACCGCGGGCCTCTCTCTCGTTCGGTGACTCATCGTAACGTTACCGAGCGTTACACTTTTTCATAAGTGACTCCCAGTCGCAACCTAATTTAAGACGTTGTCACGTCAAAAAATCGTATCTTTTGCTTATTTTGGTTCACTCAATACCTACTCAGTCGTGATGAATGAACGACTGGTTTTCATATTTTTCCTTATTCTATAAAATAGATGCATTTATTTTAATGGATCTACGTTGTAATTATTATAATGTATTCAGATAGGGGCTATATTATTCAAAAACCTTCCTTAATTTAGATAGATAGATAATACTTTATTGCACACACACAATATTTACATAAAACACAGAAAAAAACAAGCAGATGCAAGTATGTACAAATTTAATCAATTTCATTTTAATTTTGATCTAAACAAATAACAATTAATAAGTAAAAATAAAAACATCTCGATTTAGCAAGTATTCGGTGTCAAATAAGGCTGATGGTCTCAGAATGGTTTTATTTGCGAGAAAAATAATTAATCTTCAGACATTGTACGAGCAAGCACGTCCAAAGTGCAATAAGGCGCTTTGCTTGCATATTGCGTAACTCAAATTGTTTCCAATATTTTAAACTTGATATTATATTCAAATCAGTTCATCGTCGACGGTCATTAAGAGTACCTCGCGTGACTCATCCATTTTATAATATATTCCGTTCATTACAAGTTTTTTATATTTCAATAATTCTTTTATTTTACATTTATTAATTATATACAAGTACGGGATAGCCCGTACAAACATTAATAGCTTTCTCAACGCAGGAAAATTCTGAAATTTTTGGTCCACCCATTCCGGAGACTACCGATTTAAAATAATTATACAAAAATGATTTTACTCATACACACATTGTTTTTTACATATTGTACTTTTAATTATTAAATTGAATAACATACAAAAGGTAAAAAATACATATTATAATCAAAGTACATAAGTACAAATTAAGGTTATCCTCAAAAAATATTTGCTTGTAACTAAAATAATAATATGCGGTCTTCATTACGACAGTGAATTAAGGATAATAATAAAATATTTTACTTTATTCAAATGACAATAATAAAAAAATATAACGTAACAGTAGGTATATCACTACATAGTATAAAACAAAGTCGCTTTCTCTGTCCCTATGTCCCTATGTCCCTATGTATGCTTAAATCTTTAAAACTACGCAACGGATTTTGATGCGGTTTTTTTTTAATAGATAGAGTGATTCAAGAGGAAGGTTTTAGTACATAATTTATTATGTTTTAGACAAAGCGGGCGAAGCCGCGGGCGGAAAGCTAGTATTTTATATCATGAAGAGGAAAGTTTCGATTTTTTTGTCATTTTGTTGTCAAAAAATACTAGATCGTGTATGTGATGGGTGCAATGATAAAATAAACTTCTTAAAAAATCTCTATATTTACCAAGTAGGTACCATGTAGGTTCTGTCTCTTTTTCCCTGATCAACCCGGGACGAAGCCGAGACAAGAAGCCAGATTCTTTAATATAATAACTCAGAAACAGAGATAAAAATATACCGGCGAATTGATAACCTCCTCCTTTTTTTGAAGTCGGTTAAAAAGAAGGAGAGAAATATAAATGATATGATGTTTCTAATTTTTTATCCGCACTCGTTATGTTTTATACGCAATGTATTTATTTGGTTTCAATCCAGGCCATTTATGGTATACGGAGGTTATAAGGAAGGATATTCTTCTTCATTATTTTCAACACAAATTAATTAGTCTTACATTTAAACACTTAATTGAAACCACAAAACCATACTATGCCCGTTTTTACGGTTGTCCTAAATGTGTATTACGTAAATCTGAAAAACATTCTAACAGGAAATTCGGAATATACGTAGTTTGTTGTTTTTACCTTAAAATAGTAGTTTATAATTAAAACAAATATTGGTGACGTCAATAATTACGTTACTACTGGCTTACAAATACCTTGTATTACAAGGACAAGCAAGTATACCAAAGTGTCTCTATAGAACATTTTATGGACCTTTAGAATGGATTAATTGTATCAATAATCCCACCATCTTAAGTCCAAAAGACAGATTAATTAACCACAAACTTACAGAAGATAATATCCATCATAATACTACAAATCAAACGTGACAGCTCATGTTTCCACTGTCAAAACTTGTGTGTATTCAACTGGGCTTAATTCCTGCTCTTCATCAACGATAAATTCATCTAAGCTCATCCACTTAGCTCCTGTGGTGATAAATACATTCACTATGAGATTATATTGGCTTGAGGCCAATTTTAATTTCGCATAGTGTTGCATACACTAGCTACGAGGTATGGGCGTGGTCGTTGGTAAATATTCTGAGGGAGGTCACACGTTTGTACGTAACGGTTCGCAGCTGATCGTTTTGTACGTTCATGGAAAACAGAACATTGTTTTTTTCATTGAAAGGGTTTATTTATTGTAATCATATTATTTGAATTTTTAGTAACTGGAAAAAACAAGCCTTAATAATGTGCAAGTCAAAAATTATTTCAAGATTTAACTACAACGTTAAAATTTCTCATAAATCGATATTCTAGAAAGAAAAGGAAACCCCGCTTTACAGATAATGATAGTAGGGGAGCCCAAGAGGGGATTTTGGGATTTACTCGAGCGCGTCAGATTACTATAAGGGACGGTACCTTAGCTATTCATTAGTACCTCTAGTCAATATGAGCAGTTATGGTTGGTGGGTGCGCTCAGGGGCCCCGCTGGAAAATTTGAATAATCCATAATTCCCTAAGGTTGAGCTCGAATCGTCAGATTAGCGAAATGGGGACTTCTTATATTGTAATTAACCCCCCCCCCATATATTAATCTGACGCGCTCGAATAATATTACTTTAATTTTTTACCCTTTCTTCATAGCGATTAAATCGCCACTTAAATCGTCAGATTAACGTATACTTTTTTTCAGTGACGTCCTGGAGCATGCAAAATATCAATATCTAACGCGCTTGAGTATTTCCAAGCCAATTATTTTCTTTTTTAAATTAAAAAAAATCAAAAAACCCTTCCCCACCGCTAAAAGTGAAAACATTATAGGACCTTTTTTTCTCGCTATGGTCTAATCTACCAATTCTAATAGGTTCCCGTGACGCTCGAGTAAATCCACATTTAGCATCCTGGGCTCCCCTACTATGATGAAGCCACCTGTCAAACTGCTTACAATACGGGGGTGCCTGAAAACATAGACATTAAAAGGAACATTCTAACAGCCAAAAGAAACCTAACTATTTTAACAAAGACAACCTTTAAGATTAATGCAATAATAAACGATATTGATGATTAAATAAAAAATACAGCGATCATCGCATACTAATTTAACTAGTATACTTATAGCATGTCGGTGTAAATCTTTTTTTTCCATTACAAAAGAAGTTTTCCTCGACTGATAATACATAATATCTTGATAATACATAATAATATCAAAATAGTACATGAATTAAAGTAATTTCTAAGTGAGTAATTACATTCTAACACATTATGTACACCAACGTATAAATGTGTGCAGTCCCTAACTCTAGTTCAATTTCACCGTGAATAGATTAAACGTAGAGCCGTTAGGAAATTGAAGTTTGGAATAAATCTTCAGATCTTCGTAGTTTATTATGTAAATACCGTGAAGTATTCATTCAAGATTCGCTTGTAAGATGTATGCTTATTCGGATTCCATATTCAGTATTAGACATAAATGGAAAATCTTAGAAATGTTTTCCGATCTTGGTATTAGCTAATACTGCTTAATGTAGTCAATGATTTATATCCCGGCATTTCAATATTATGAAATACTAGCTGCTCGCCCGGCTCCGTTCGGGTTGACGGTTTTTTGCAAACTTTTCAATTATTAAGAGACTAATTCAACAAACAAAATTGTATAATAATAACCAAATTAAAAGCTGAAAAAAAGTTATACATTAGATTTTAACGAATCACAGTACAACGAGCCCTAATCCATTTTAAAATACATAATAGAGTTATAAATCCAAATGTAAGTATGTCTAGACAGACTAGTTAAATTTTAATGCCTGAAACACTGATCGGATTTGGATTAATGTTAAGAAATAACAGATGGAATTAATATAGTACTAGCTTTCCGCCCGCGGCTTCGCCCGCTTTGTCTCAAACATAATAAATTATATACTAAAACCTTCCTCTTGAATCACTCTATCTATTAAAAAAAAACCGCATCAAAATCCGTTGCGTAGTTTTAAAGATTTAAGCATACATAGGGACATAGGGACAGAGAAAGCGACTTTGTTTTTTAATATGTAGTGATGGTACGGTCAGACGCGTGGCAAGCAGCCTGGCAAGCAGCCCCTGCGCTTACGGTACAAGCAAATGCTTACATGCCTGTGCCCGTGCTTGTGCTCGTTGAATGTCACTTTGAATGCAAGCGTCTGAACCCACCAGTAGGATATAAGATTTTTTTAAAGCCAACTGAATAAGCTGAAACTAATAATTTGACGATTTGATTGTAATTTGCTTAATGTTGACTTGCTTCAAGTGTGTATGTGCCTATTAAGATGAAGATGAATAAATAAATAAATAAATTAATTAATTTTGAATCCATTTTTTTCACAGGCTTTCTATGTGTAGCTCATTATCTACGGCGAGTATTCGTTTTCTTGGGACACAGAAGCAACTCTATTTTCTAGTTAAAGTCCTTATACAACCTAAATTGTTCACTGCAATTCTATACATTTAAAACATAAAAAAAACTATGCACATCACAAGCTCTATTACAGGGAGCAACTTTATCATTCTAAAGAATTTTACATCCACGCCATTATAGCGCTAATTGACAAGTGTGGAAGGGTGCGATCGGTATCAACAAACATTGATGTATCGAGTACAGCTTAAACGATTAAACGAATAGCTTTTTCCTAGATCTATCATATTGTGCTTCTCCAATGTTTACTTATTTATGTTTTAGTTTCTTGGAAACGTTTATAGGAAATTATTAATATCTTGCTGGTAAAGTTTAATATTAAATATGAAAAGCGCTGTCTTGTTTGTAAAGTGAGGGAAGTTAGACAAGTGAAAGAAAATTGTTTGTAAGTATAAATAAATCGTACATAAATGAACCAAAAAAAAAAAAACAGGTATAGACAGTTAGACACATAATCACTAAAGCAATAGGGCTCTTTCCCCTATGCTCAATGGGTTAATTCGAATTTTCTTATAATATTAGTTCAATCCTGTATAAAAAGTGTATTTTCTTTGATTTAAAATATCGTATCTATTACTTTTTCAAGAATATCTTCAATTTTCATCTCTTTATGAGCTAAAAGACAACAAACAGACAGACACATAATATATAACTTCTATATTTTATAAAGGATTTAAAAGTGCTCCTATTAATTAACTTTACGCAGTACTAATAGCTTCGCTATAACAATGTGATCGTTAGTAAAGTAAAAACAAAACGGCTCTTCAAAAATTGGCATACTTTATCTGCCACAAAGGTAATCTACCGTGAGCTTTGGAGTTGTTTAGACTGGTCCACTTACGAATAGTGTAAGAGCTAGCGAACTTTTTTATTAATTTAAAGAAGTTTTTTTTTTAAATTGAGAATCGATTAAATTAAAAAAAAATATTTAAGCAGCATTTGAGTGTGGTTTGAGACGTCAGACTCAACGTTAGATACTTAATTCAGAAATCGGCTGTATGTGTATGTAATGGCCCCAATTAGCACGTCTGATAAGTACGCTTCATATTCGTATAAATAGTTCGATGACAATAGTCTTATTTAATCTTCATTTTACTGGTAGTTAGCTAACATTATACTAAGGTTAGATTCAGCATAGAAATAATATGCAAATGTATTATAATATTAATACAAAACAATAGTCTAAGTAAAAAATGCATTAGCCATTTATTAGGTAATGGATATCTATATACTTTTTTATCCGTTTATCATGCGTTTGATTGATTTTCCAGTAAAAAATTGGTTGTTTGTAAAGTAGGTTTACGATCGAGATGTTTACGTGATAACATAATGCAGTGGCAGCGCTCGAGATGAGACGGGAGATCGGTCCGTCTCTCTCTCGTTATACCTGCGATCGCGCTCGTGAGGTTTTGGTGTGACACAAGTTTCTGAACATGTCACCCGACTAAAACGATTTTAAAAACGTTATCACGTTAAAAATAGCTATTTCTAATAAACAAACAAGAGCTAAGGTCATTTGAAAGACAGAAGTTAATTATTACAGTATTATAGTGTTTGATTACATAATTTAAGATATTATTATTTTTCAATTTCCTTAAAATTATAAGGAAAAATTTACAGAGCAAATCAAAGTTAATTTTCAAGAAACAATTAATACCAAAGCAGTATATTTATTCTAAATATTTTACATATATTTTTTGTACGTTAACTAAACTAATGAACAGAGCTCGAAAGAATTTTAGTCATTTCGGAGCAAAAACAGAACAAATATTGAATAGATTAGAAAGGGTTAGTGGTATTGGACTGATTTAATTATTTTTAACCGTTGAAAAGATAATATTAATATTATACAATTGAAAAAAAAACAGAGCAAATAATATAATCTTCTATGAAAATTTGATGATATTATAATTTTTCAGCAGCTCTTACTCTTCAAAAGCAGTAATTGTATTGGCGGGCTGCCAGTACACAGTTTCATCTGTAAATGGCTGCGTATATAATTTTTATTATATACGGGTACTGTTAAGTTCGTTGTTTTTAAGGGTTGTATGTATTTTTGAAAGCTTCCACTTTTTTAGGAACGGTAAAATTTTATGAAGAACCTTTTTTATTAAAACACGAAGCCTAATAAGCCTAAGAGTCGTAGATTGTTACATAACGCTTGGTTAAAAATTATTAATTTTCATGAAATTAAGTGTTATTGTTTAATCCCGTTTTATATTTCAACTTAACCTGATAAAAATATAATATTATATTTTTATTGGTTTATCGATTGGATTTTTTTCAGAATTAAGTAAGTACAAGTTTAATTAAATAGTATTAGGTATACTCAGTGATAACCTTTACGTGTATAAATAGTTAACAGCACCTTAGACTAACATGTGAGTAAACTGGGTTTTAACTGTGGTTTAAACTTTTTGGACGATCTGATATTATTTAATTAACTAATCCTAATTCCTACTAATATTATAAATGCGAAAGTTTGTGAGGATGTGTGTGTGTTTGTTACTCTTTCACGCAAATACTACTGAACCATCACAATGAAATTTAGTACACATTTAGAGGGTAACTTGGATTAACACATAGGATAGGTTTTATCCCAAAAATCCCACGGGAACGGAACTATGCTGGTTTTTCTTTGAAAACGCGGTCGAAGCCGCGGGTGGAAAGCTAGTATAATATGTAATGGTTTATTTACTGATTTATCTTTTTATAAATGACTGCCCTATGTTTCAGATATGGCCAGGCAACTTTCAAGTCTTGCGAGAAATATTAAATTACCTATTATTTTTGATTTTAACTTCATAGGTACATACTATTATTTCGGTGCACAATAATATATTTTTATTTCATAATATTATGTAGTATTATAACATTTGGGAGTGCTGCACTTGAAAATTATTCATTCATACGTATGTATAGTGACGTCCTGAAGTTTGAGTCATATGTGATTCAAACTTTTATCAAACGTCAAACAGGATGATAAAAACCAAAAAACATAGCAATTTAACCGTCAGTCAAAATTATACCACCAAAAGGAGTGGTTGTGTTGTGTGTGTGTCTGTGTGAAATATTTTGATGGTAGTACGTAATTTTATTATTAAAAAAAATATTAAAGTAGTTGGCAGATTTTATGGTTTGTAGGTAACTGGGGAGGTTGTCGTTAAATTTATTAAAATAAAAAGTAATATTTATAAAAATACAATAAGTATGGTTTCCTAAATGTTAATGATATTTTATGAAAAAAATAGGAACATTGTCAATTACAAAAAATACATTTATTCAGTTTTAATGTAACCTTTAGTATAAGAATTGTTTTATTTACGTAGGAATATACTAATAAATAAATGCAACGTAATAATTATCACGAAAAACGAAAAAGCAATACTTCCCTCGAAAGTTTACAAAATTTATCGTAATTAATATCAACATTTATGGGCTAACTTATTCTTCAGAATCGTCTATGAGCAGGAAAGTATTATTGAAAATAGTTTGACTGGTAAATTTGGAGATCAGCTAAAATATTTTGGACAATTGTTTTGTTTTATAATCTATATATATATATATATATATAAATGAAACCCTTTTTCCTTGGTCACGGCATCACGCGTGAACGGGTGGACCGATTTCGATAATTCATTTTTTATTATATTCCTTGAAGTACGAGGATGGTTCTTATGTAGAGAAAACGTAAATATGAACCATGAGCGAAGCCGGGGCGGACCGCTAGTATAAATTAAAAATAAACTTCGAATGTAATGCGGATGACACCGCGCGGCGCGGCTAGAGTTTTATATATTTTTTCTTTTTTATTTTTTTCTTATTATTGTAGAAGTCAACTGCAGCTGGGGATTTCCCTGTGTCAATCGTTCTTTAAGCGTTTTTAAACGCATACAAATTATGTGAAATGTTGTATTTTAAAGTAATAAACAATCATGTAGGAAATTTTTAAATTAATTGTTTTATATACTTTTTTTAATTTCAGAAATATTCCTGCTTGCTATTTGAATTTATTAACGACTCGTTGCTATAATTTATTTTTCAAACAGACATTTAGCGTGTTTGAATTACAAATTAACTTATATATTTTGTCCTCTATTCAAAACCTAAATAAAGTATATAAATAAAAATTAAACACCGGAATTGAAATGCCACGCGAAACGCAAAGCTTAAAACTCGAGAACGGTTCGACCAATCCGGTTAATTATTTTTATTTATTTTTTGTTAAGTCACAAGGCAAGGCATGCAAAACGAACACTTTTCTTTTCATTTCAAAGGTTATGTTCTATATACAGATATTATGTACAGGTATAGGTAATAATATAATAAATAATAATATAATTTTAAATCTTTATTCAAGGGCAAGTAATTGTTCAAGTGTATTAATACTTAATTCGTTAACGCTTTTTGTAAGAAAATAAAATATAATTATGTTCAGAAAAACATTGTAACTTTATCCAAAATAAATAAAAATAAAACCTGTTATTATTTTTTAACGGTCTTTTTTACTATCTGTACCCGATAAAATCATTGATCGTAATTTTTTGAAGTCACAATACCTATATTATCATGTTACCTTACGTACAATATTCGAAAAACAACAACGGAATTTAAATAAAACCCATGGTAGATAATTCTAGATAATTCATGGTAATAATACTGTAAATAAAATAAAAAATAGCATGAAAGTTATTTCGTTGGTCTTGACCTGGTCCATATGAAAAAATGGTTACACTTAACCACTCAGACCTGGAGTTTCCCTAGGCGCGGGTCAAACACAAGCGGCGCGGGCGCGGGCGTGCCATAAGCGCACCTCTTCAATTCTGTTTTGCACCACGTCCTTCTTCTACATTTTGTATGAAAGAACTTTGGAAAGGCGCCGAGACGGCACGCCACGGTTGTGCTACGGTTGCGCCGCCTTTCCAAATTTGAGAGACTCATGAGAAACAAATTCAACCCGGGTGAAGTCAGGGCAAGCCGTCAGTACATTAAATACTCGTAAAGAAGACGGACCAATGAAATTACGCCATAATTAAGAAAAATGTATGAATTATCTTTCACAGCTCTCAACTGATTATATCGGACTAATATCACGTCCTGCAGTGATAGTTGATGCTAATTATATGCTCAATCATTAGCTTACTAAATCCATTATTGATGACTGATGATAACTGTGACTTCAAATTAGATAATCATGTACTAATTTATCTTTCAAATGATAACCTACGCTAAAATATAATATGAAGTGTTTTGTTTACAATAATTCACATAAAAAGAGTAAAAATAAACAACAACAAGCCAAGGTTTTTAGGTTTTTAAAGTTCAATTTAATAAACTTATTTTTTTATTAACTTGACAATTTAATTTTTATTATCCTCGAAATATACAAAAATACAATACAAAAATTTTATTGATACGTAACTTCTTTTTACGAGCTTAAATATTCGATGTATTTGTCTCCGACAAAAAAAATTGTATGTAATTATTTCACGTTGTTTTTTTTGCGATCGAACGTGCCTTGAACTAAAGAACACAATAATGTTTAAAATACTACAAAAAATATTACAATAATACCATCAAAATCAATTAACGTAAAATTTAATTCCACCAAACAAAAAACATTTTAATATTTCCCAAAAATTTTCATTTGACTTTTCATTTCAACAACAATCAGAAAGAATATCATTATATGGATTAATTAGAACATAGCGTACTTAGGTTAATTAATGAAAATTTTATGATATTTTCGTACTATTGTTTGCGAAAAATACGTTCCATTATACGAATGTTATTTCACTCGAATATGTCATTGTGCTTCAATGTTTTTGATATTTTTTTGTGAAAATAAAACAGTTGCAAAAATTTGCATGGCCGGAACAATAAAAGTTTTAACAAAAACCTATTAGTGTGTATGACAAGGATTTCCATAGTATTTCAAACAAAAAAATATTATGCAGTGTACGAAAGCTTCATTTTAGTTCTTTTAACTTGATAACATTTCATATTATTATAGACGAACTCAATTCCTTATTTTTACTGTAATGCAAAGTTTATTGTTCAATGTTCTTATTTAGTGTCAATACAGACAGTACAATTTTAAATAATTTTTTTACTGGGATACAAAGTAAACAATGTACTTTCAAACAACTTCTTATTTAGTGACACAGAATTAATTATTTCTACAAGAACTATCAGTGGACGAAATTTGCGTTTTAAAATAGTTTATTTTTTATAACATTTCAACATAATAATATGTAACTCTAATCCATAGAGATTTTAATGGAGTTAGTAAAATATGAAAAAGGACCCTAGAAATTATTTGTCTAACCTTATTTTGACTTCACACAAATTACTAATGATATTTATTTAGATTTCAGCCTGGTAATGCCCTTTTAACTTCCTACAAAGCTATGCTAATCAAAGAGTTAATAAACCGTAGGTCGCGGGCTAAATTTACACACAATCAGTTTCTTTTAATAAATGAATTGTAATGCTTTAATATTTCAATACATATAATATTATATTAAACTAACATTAACCAGTTTGATTACCGGATATAATAATTTATGCTGATCTTTTTAGTTTTTACATTAGGTAGGTACTTTGTATGAATTAATGAATGTGATCTTATTTCGAAATTGTTTTTACGGAAATATTCTTAAAAAATCATGTCATTATCTGTTATAAATAAATAAATCAAGTATCGAACATGTTTTTTACTTTTTATAGAATTTCATACCAATGTACGGATAACTTTTTTTTTCTAAACATGAAAAATTTAATATCGTATTTTGGCATATTGTAAAATAACAACAGCTACATACGTAAAGACAATAATTTATGATGAACAGTATGGAACACTAGTTAATAGAGATTGCGTATGAGGTATCTATTACGTCACAACTCATGAGATGAACCCTAGGTCAATGTGTATGTGCCAGGTATTTATATAACTGTTAGTTCAATAAATTATAATACATAATAAAAAATAATAATATATTGTTATGGATTGAGTTATTGGATAAATATGAAAACCCTACAATTTGTAAGGCTCTACATTAAAAAAATATTCTAAAATTTACCTACGGATTAAAAAGGTCAAAGTAATAATTTGAAAGGCAGATAGTTATAATTACTAAAAATATAGAAGTAAAATATTTAATATTATTACGGAAGGAGGAATAAGTAATGGGAAAGAGACTGATCTCAGAAATATACTTCACAAAAAGTAGTGGGTAAAAGGGGGTAGTTATTGGCCTATACCAAAACCCGTAGCAAAGAAAAATTGTCGCAGACGATTTTTATATCAAAAATCTATGACCATAACACAAATAATTTTATTGTCAATAAACATGTTATTAAACTCTCACAAATCAATTACAAATAATAAACGATTGGCAGTAAATATTGTCGATATATTGGCTCAAATATGCCACAATGCGCGCGCGCAGTCACGGCTACAGTTCAATTAGTAGCTTGCTATGAGAGGCCGCGCGCGCATCATTCGAGTAATTAGATTGTGATTTCTGTTATGAAAAAGGTGATTTGTTTTGTTGTTGAAAGGACAAAAGAAATACAAGGATATCAGTGTATACGGAGGGAGAGAATTAGTAAGGTACAGGTATTTTAATTTTTTTTGAAGTGATTCTTTAGGCGCGTTGAGAGAACTTCAAGATCGCGTCATGGCAATACCGTCACGTCATGGAGTAAGGCGATTTTGGTATCTTTGAATCTTGCTACAGAAATATCACTTCTAACACGTACGCTCGGCATCTTTTCTTATAGTTATTTAGGTGTATACGGTGGTAAATGTTATAATTATTTGTAATGTGGGTGATAGTTTATTTATGATCTAGAAAATTATTGGTTATTGATAAAAATAGAAGAAATAGCATTTCGACGTGTTAAAAGTGAGCTATTATTAATATTAATTGCCTCTACAGGTAAAGAGTTTTTCAGTTTTTATTCTAATGACATACAATATTTGGCAAAAAGACCTTTTTTAATAACATTTCATTTGTTCCATTTGCCAGCAACGTTTAACTAATTAAAGCATAGATTATCATAATATGTAAAAATAAGATGCATTTCTATAGTAATAATTAATTTATTAATGTTTTTTGGACTGCATGCATTGATACGGCGTACGGCCTTTGAGCGTACTCCTCCCTCAAAGGCCGGCAACGCACCCACAATACTCCAAAGTCTGTGGTTGTTCATGGGCGGCGCCAATCATCGCTTTCTGTCCGGTGACGCGCAAGCTCGTTTCCTACATACATAAAAAAAATGATATAAATTATAGAGAGATCTTATCATACTCGCTGATAAAGCTCAGAAGAAATTTATATAAAAACAAATAGCAAATTGTTTTTACCAAATTTGTAAAAAAAATAAAGTAAATCGATTTTCGAATAAAAAAAATGTAGAGAAAATATGTTAGGTATTAGTTTTTGGCATTATTTATATGTTGTTAATAAATGCAAAAAAGCAGTTATTACAATATAACCTTGTAATCCTTTTATCTGATATTTTGATGAAGGGTTATTCCCCCCATGGTATTATCTATTCAATTGTTTTGTTTTTTATCGTTAAAGAGGAATTTGATTATCGTATTAATATGACATTCAAAATATTCTAAATATAAATTTAAAAAGAATAGAAAAAAATCGATCACTCGTGACCCGCCAGAGCGGTGAGTGGCCGAGTGGGTCAGGCATCCGCCCCGGAATGGCGCGAAAGGATGCGGGTTCGAGTCCCGCCTCGTGATCGAATTTTTTCTATTCTTTATAAATTTATATTTATAAAGCATTTGAATGCCATAAAACCAAATATATCAATTTCAATATTCGAAATATTATTTTGATTAATATCGATAATTTTATAAATTGACAACGACTCTATTTAATCGGTGGCCAAGAAACTGAATAAATGTTGTAAAATGAGGATTGCATTTTTTTGGGTCTATATATATATATGTCTTAATAGTCGATGGTTAACAAATATGTTTATTGCAAAAATAAAGAATATGTTGTATCGTAAAATGAAAGAAAATTTAATTATTAATATAATTATTTGCCAGAAAACTTATAAAAAGCTTTTGCTCACTCTATGATTAAAAGTTAGGATCCCATAGTAAAAACTCAATTTTGGGGGTAGGTAAATTTATATTTAATTATTTATTTATTATTTATTGTACATAAACTATAATTAACAATCACACGGCACATACGTACTAAAAGGCGGAATTATTACTCAAAAGCAAAAATATAATTAATGACCTTGCGTGAAATGTCCTACGTATTTTTTTGCATAATATATAGGTACCTACATTCAGTATCCACATATTATGAGACTTATTACGAATTAATACGATTTTCTGCGCATTTTAATAAAGAGATTGTCCATCAAAAATAAAAGCACACTTTGATAGCCTATCTATATAGGTCTCTATATAGTACTATTACTAGCTTACCGCCCGCGGCTTCGTCCGCTTTGTCTAAAACCTAATAAATTATATCCTACTAAAACCTTCCTCTTGAATCACTCTATCTATTAAAAAAACCGCATCAAAATCCGTTGCGTAGTTTTAAAGATATAAGCATACATAGGGACGTAGGGACAGAGAAAGCGACTTTGTTTTATACTATGTAGTGATATAGCTTAGCCAATCTTATGGTTTCATAAAAGACAAGAATCGTAATTCTTCGTATATATTACATACATACAACGCAAATGGTCAATAAAGCCCAATCATTATGTAAACAAATGTGAAATAGCATTAATGAAGATTTATCTGATAAAGCTAGATTTCTTATCTAAAGCCGAATGGAGTCGATAACCTCTATTTCAAAGGAAGTTGGAAAATATAATTACGTACGTAAAATTAAAACGATGTACATAAGTTTTTGCATCTTAAAGCCGGCTACTCACGTACCTGCCGCAGGGGCAATATTGGAATTGCACCCTCAATTGCCTCCTTAATTGTGATGTGTATAGACAAGCAGGGGCAATTTTTAAATTGGCCTCTTTGGCTTTTTAATTGCTCCAACTGCTGTGCAACCAACATTGTCCCTGCGGCAGGTGTGTGAGTAGCCCGCTTTACAGTTAAAATTTGTGTTTTTTAATAAAAATTAAATCCGAGTTTAAATGTATTTTATTAGTTTTAAAATAATAATTGAAGGTAATATACACACACACACACACACACACACAGTAGAAACTGTAAGGACATACGGTAATATTTAACGTTACACAATTTTATTTATATATATAATATAATAACTTTAACCTTAAATACATATATATGAGAATTTGTACATACATTTTTTTAATATGACTGAAAAAACGTAATGATTAAACATGTTTTCTCTACAGTTCTATTAATTGTTAATAATAATTATCACTATTGTATTATTGTTTATGTAACGATGTCAATCAGCTCAAGGTCAGTAAGAGCTAACACTAAGACCTGACATTGTAAGCAAATGGCACTCAATTACGTAAATTGTAAATCATTTTGTTCAATTTAAATGTGTTTATGTGACACCGAGTGGAAATATCTTGAAAAGTGTCTAAATTATTATTATCTGAGTTGTTATTTTTGAAAGAAATTTGAACTTTGAGGATGCTTATTGAATATAAGAGATAACATTAATCGATATGTATATCTGGTAAATAGAAACTGAAGGGGAATGCAAACTTTAAAATGGAGGACACAAAAGTAAAGTACTGTCAAATACTAGGATAGATCTGCTAGGTCATGTACTATAATATAATAATTATAATTCACATACGCAAAATATACGAAAATTTGAGTTAATTGTACCTTATTGACAACGTTGTTAAATTAACGTTGTCTTCAAAAATTTAAAAAAATGCACATTCCGAAACAAAGTCGACAGACGACAGCCTGCTACAAAACAAGGTTATAACAAATAACATGTTAAGACTAACCTGACTCCTGGACAGTCCGACAGTCTGACACACCAGCCTAGGTTAGCGTTTACTTTAATGTCCTGAAAATAAACTTCGATAGCGCGATTTATAATGTTCCAAAATATCCATAACGACACCTGGTAGACTTTCCACGAAACTATATTTTCTTTACCAACTCTTACCTGTTTAATTTTTGTAAACTTATATTAGCACAATATCAATATCTATCATATACTTACAATAAAAGTAAAACAGTTTTTTTTATCCTGTTCCGTTAATCAAATCAAAAGAAAATTCTCCGAAATTTTAATATGCACGCCAAGCAGCGCCACTTAGTCCCGCGGTGAAAATATGAACTAAATTTCACAGGATAGCTCGATAGAGGGTCGAGTTGCTCCTCCCGGCTCTCCTCCTACTCTTTACCACTGTGATTCAAACACTATAGAAAAAGCATTTGAGTACATAATAATGAATGTACAATATCATTTATTTTATTTTGGTTACTTTATCCAAATAACTGCGCTTTATATAAATAAGTTGAAAAAGTAAACAGCTCAGCAAATGATCACGGCATTGTTATGGTTGATATAAATAGGCCAAGTGCGAGTCGGATTCCCGACTAGGGTTCCGTACCAATAAGCTAAAGAGCAATGGTTATTGCCATGCCAACCAATTCATCCAAAACAAAACACGTAAATTAAAACTCAAATCTCTTTATATATTTTATAAATATATAATATAGTATATTGTATACCTCTAATATAATATACCTCTCCTCTCCTTTGAGATCTTCTTTGGATGTACCTGTGCCGTTTCACAAAATCGTTATTTTTTTTCAAAATTCAAATATTGAAAATCATTGCTGAGTCATTTGCTTTGTTATATTCAATTAGTTTTATACAAACAAACAGAATACAGCAAATACTACATATCTATCTTTTTGACCGCCTCCTTGGTACAGTGGTTGACGCGTGAGCGTAGCACCGAGGGATCCTGGGTTCGATTCCCGGTGGAGACGAAGAAAAAAAATGCCTCGGTCTAGTAGGACACGGAAAGCTGATTTGTCCCTAAAGAAAATCGATCAGTGAAATATATGTATAATGCATCTGCCCCTTACCCCACTAGGGGACATGGGACTTCACTTACCTATCTATCTTAAGAATAGTAAGTACTAGCTTTCCGCCCGCGGCTTCGCCCGCGTTTTGAAAGAAAAACCCGCATAGTTCCCGTTCCCGTGGGATTTCCGGGATGAAACCTATCCTATGTGTTAATCCAAGTTACCCTCTATATGTATGCTAAATTTCATTGTAATCGGTTCAGTAGTATTTGCGTGAAAGAGTAACAAACACACACACACATCCTCACAAACTTTCGCATTTATAATATTACTAGATTTCCGCCCGCGGCTTCGCCCACGTTTTCAAAGGAAAACCCGCATAGTTCCCGTTCCCGTGGGATTTCCGGGATAAAACCTATCCTATGTGTTAATCCAAGTTACCCTCTATATGTGTGCTAAATTTCATTGTAATCGGTGCAGTAGTTTTTACGTGAAAGAGTAACAAACATCCATACATCCATACATCCATACTTACAAACTTTCGCCTTTATAATAGTATTAAGACTAGCTTCCACCCACGACTTTGTACGTGCATCCCCGTTTTTCCCCGTTCCCGCAAGAATTTCGGGAAATCCTTTCTTAGCGGATGCCTACGTCCTAACATCTACCTGCATGCCAAATTTCAGCCCGATACGTCCAGTGGTTTGGGCTGTGCGTTGATAGATCACTATATCAGTCACCTTTGAGTTTTATATTATATAGATTAGTAGGATACTACTAATCCTACTAATATTATAATTGATATTTTTATATCTATATTAAAAAAAAAACATAGGTACTTTGTTTGTCGAACAAGTGTTCATGTAATTAAATAAAGTATCCTTGTATTGAAGTATTCTTATTATATGCAGACTTTGTAAGAGAGCTGTAGTTCTCTTGGAATTAAATTTGCATTTACAACCATCGCAGAAATTCTAGGAAGTATAACTAGTTTGTGTACGTAAAATAATTATAATATATACTAATTTATTAAATTAATAAGAAATTAAACTAACTGAAACATCTTTTTTTAAATATTTGTATAAAAGTTTAAAGAAGTCTTTTAGTCCAGTCAAAAGATTTTATTTACCTTTTCTAAACTTAACCGCAGTCTTTATTTCACCGCACCTTTTTAAATTAACTACAAGGGATTGAAACTATGAATTATCAATAAAAATACACACCGTAATCATTATACTAATGGAAACTTAATTCGAAGATAACTTATATTAATTTACTAGCTTTCCCCCCGCGGCTTCGCACGCTTTTTGTAAAGCCTAAGAAATTATATACTTAAACCTTCCTTGAGAATCACTCTATCAATTGAAAATCGCATCAAAATCTGTTGTGTAGTTTTATAGATACATTCAAACAGACGCGGGAAGCGACTTTGCTATATTAATACTATGTAAATGTAGTGATAGTAATTTTCAAAATTCCTTTAAAGAGGTTTAAGCGGGAAAGCATAACAGACAGACATACAGACAGAGTTACTTTCGCATTTATAATATTAAATATAGTAGGGATTATTCAATAAATACAATACAAACAACACTATCTAAGATATGTGATGATGACTAGATAAGATATATATTATACTTAGATAAAGTCATCCAATAAATATTTTTCAATGAAAATAGCATTAATTGTAATTTTTTAATTATTTTTCATAATGACTTTCTAAAGATAACCTATGATTACATTTTTGTGCTATGTTAATTACTGCCAAAGATACTTCAAGTCTTAAATAATTAATAATTATAATATAACCTAGCGACCCCCCCGCGGCTTTGCCCGCATTGTCTAAGCCCAATAAATTCATTATACTTAAATCTTCCTCGAGAATCACTCTCACAAAATCCGTATCAAAATCCGTTGCGTAATTTTAAAGATTTAACCATACATAGAGATATAGAGACAGAGAATGCGACTTTGTTTTATACTTTGTAGTGATCTCGACATTAGATGAACCGATTTAAACGAAACTTTTATAGGAATTCACTAATGTAAAAATGTGTGTTACATATACAATTTATATAACGTTAAATAATGCCCTGTTCAATGGTTAATCTATATTATTTTTATTACTTAAGAAACCGGTTAACTTACTCATCTGTTATAATCTTTCGTGGGATAATTTCTTGGCAATTAACTGCAAGACTAACAATGGAATTAATTAAAAAAATATTATGTGTTTTTATGACTTGTTTTTCACTATTTGATAATTTGCTCGGATATTATAATATAAATAAGCAAAATTAATAAAATTCATGAATTTTTTATTACTTACTATTTTAATGACGTATTTTGTTTTAATCTTCTCCTTAATCTTAGCTATAAATTTTCAATAGCGTGGTTTTTAATTGTTATCTTGCATAAATTAATATGAATTATACTCATTCTTGTGGTCTGTGATTATACTTTACTTAATTTATTTTGTTCACAGAGATATATATATACTTCTCCTATAATTTTTTTTTGCACAGAAATAAACATAATAAGTACTACCACTGTTTTAACTTTTTGTAGTATTAAAAATTTACATAATATTAATGTATTAACTTCCACAATTATTGTCGTACAATTTTTTAAACAAAAAAAATATTTATAATACAATGTTATACACATTATAAATTTAATTTTAATCAGCTTATTATTACAAAAAAATTAGTCCGATTTATACGATAACATTAACTAACATAATAAATATAACAACATCTCTAACAAAATTATAAAAATGAGCTTGGAAAGTCAATGAAAGGGTTCTAAACGTCCATTAAAAGTATAAAATCCAACGTGGCTAAGAATAAAGTGTGGCCTATAATAGTGCACTTACACATTTGTGTTCGCCGTCCGCCTTTACAGTCATATTATACGAGTATTGCTACGAAGAACTGCTTACAAATTTGTAAGCAGTAATGTAAAAATGTTTAGTAAGTTCGTTTTTGCAAATTAGTGCTTTTTGATTATGTCCAAAAAACGTACTGCTCTTAACGCGTATACGTGAATCTCAAGGCGAATAACAAGTGCACTGTTTACATATCCACGTTCTTTAATAGGCGGATTTTCATAGAGAGAGCATCCTTGCGAAGCAGCTTGTTCAGTATGGAAATGGATCGGCCGAGAAAAATGACGTCACACGCGCTTTCCTGGGACGAGCCATATCCACACTGATCGAGCTTTTTGTGCAGCAATTGGTTTGCGAGGATGCTCGCTCTGTAGGGACCTCGCCTCGCTATTCGCACAAATGTGTAAATGCACCATAAAGGATTCGCAGCGTGGGCAGCAGTTTGTTAGAGAATAAGATAGGTCGAGATGAGTTCCATCAATGTAATTGAAACTAATGAAGATGTAGGTGCAAGTGTGTTAGCGTTTCAACTGGGTCAGTGGTTTATGTGCATTTTGGCATAACACGTTTACGTATTATTTTTGTTTTGTGTAGAGTGCGGGTATTTTGATATTTTTATCTCCCTCCATAATACACGGGTACCACCAAAAGGAAGATACCCGGTCCTTTGGAAGTCTTACGTGGGGACATAAGTACAACACGCAGAGGCCCTTTAGAGTATTTAATGTGTTGTGGGACACCACCACAAAAAAAAAATGTTATCTGATTTTAATAAGTTACCTATTATTTGTTTTTCTTCGTTTTTCCGACAATAATATTAATGAACTTCACAGCTTTAATTCTTCCTATTCTTCATTTCTGTATTAATAATATTATTTATTACAGAGCAATGGCTGAAATAAGCAAGCACATGTTTGAGAGCGCCTGCAGCGACCTCCACTGCAGTGTGATTCTTCACCCTTGGGACAGGAGTTGCTGGTCTTCATCCATACAGACATACAACGATTCATTGATTGGCAGCGCTCGGTTCTATGCAATTATACATTTGGTAAAATTTTTTTATAGGTATAACTTGTTTACAATATTCCATGTATAATTTGATTTCTATTGTTATTTGCTAGTACCTATCGTTTTATAGACAGAATGATATACATTTATCTTATTTATAAATAAATATTAAATCCGATAATACAAACACTTTACAGATTTTGTTTTGAATCTGTGAAAGCTCATAAAGCTTTAAAATCATCCTACTTATATTATAAATGCGAAAGTTTGTGAGGATGTGTGTGTGTGTGTTTGTTACTCTTTCACGCAAATACTGCTGAACCGATTACAATAAAATTAAGCACACATATAGAGGGTAACTTGGATAACACATAGGATAGGTTTTATCCTGGAAATCCCACGGGAACGGGAACTATGCGGGTTTTTCTTTGAAAACGCGGGTGAAGCCGCGGGCGGAACGCTAGTATAATTATAAATATTAAAACGAATTTAAAACACCATTTATAAAATGTTATTCATATATTAAATTATTATTTATATATTATGAAAACTTTAATGTTAAATTGATAATAGGTATTATGTAGAGTCACGAAAATTCTGAAATATCATACTATCATACTATTTTATATTATACTAGATGTACCGACAAACGTTGTTCTACTTTACTCTTATCACTGGAGGGTTTAAAAAAATAGATGATGTCCGATTCTCAGACCGCGTGTAGGTCTTACTTACTTACTTACACAAAATTTCATGAGAATCGGTAGAGCCGTTTTGGTGGGGTTTAACTAGAAACACCGCGTCACGAGAATTTCATATATTACATTTATTTAATTTTCAGGCACAAAACTTAATACGCGGCAAGAAAATACTACAAAAGGAGGAACTAAAGAAAGCTCTAGAATACTACCTCAGGTCAACCCTTTTAGGGTCTCTCATCAGCGGAACATGTGTGTCACTTGGCTGCTTATTTAGGTAAGGTACGTTAATTATTCATATATTTATGGAACAACAGCAAAAGTATATACATATTTAAAGGCATCAAAGGAGAATGCCCAAGTGACTATGGCACTTGGTATCGTAATCAAACTTATTGTGTCAAGATGAAAATATATAGCTCAATTTAAAGCTTGATGTTAGTACTTTTAGATATGATTAAAGTTTTTATGTAAATAAGCCGCAGTTCGCGACAATAAAAATAAAACAATAGTTTTATTCAACACTTCATAAAAATACTTTATTGAGTTTAAACTAACGATGAACGTTAAGTTTTACATTTATTACATAGGTAATATTTTAATTTACAAGACAAATGTGAAAAGTAAATCGTTATAAACATTATTTCAAAATAAATAACGTGGAACAATGCGTCGAACACATTCATTTCAAATATAGAAACATAATGTAACGCTTGCAAGAGAGATAGATATATATGTGTCAGAACAAAAACTTTTACTTTTATTTCTAGTTCATTGAAATGTTACATTTTTTAGGCCTAACCTTGCATTTTTTAGAGGACGCAATTTTGTTTTTTTGATATGTAGGGGGGGTCAGTGTGAAGCTAAAACCAAGTTTGTGGGGTCGCCACCCTTGTCCCACGGCCGCCATCTTGGAAATAGCGGTTGGAATGGTTTTTACGATATATCTCTTAAACTATTTATTTGATAAAAAAATATCGTTAACATTATTTGTTGCAAATTAAATTCTCTACAACTTTGGTCCAGTAACTTTTTTTCTTAGAACTATAAATAAAAAAGTTATGAGCGAAAATGTTCAGAAATTAGAGATGTTTATATTTTTCAATAAAACTTTTTTTTTATAATTTTACGAAGAAATGATATCAGACCATTTTTGTAGATTGTTTTTCGAGGAACAACTTTTACCTACAACATTTTTTCATTACGTCAATAGCTAAGGTTTTACAGCGCTCAGAAGTGAGTACTATTTTTCAGTAGTAACTATACATAATATATTGGCTATTGGCTCTTTTCCCAGACTCCACAACAATGGAAGCACACTGCAGAACCTTTCAGCCCTGCTTTTCGACGTAAAAAAAACGCGCTTCCAGACTCTTATCTCCTGGGTGGTGGGGAAAAGATTCAATAATTAATTATTAATGATATTGCAAAATTAATTATTAAAAATATTATAATAACAAAAAAAAAACAATTACTGATGACAAATTATTATTTACACACATAATATAAGTATACTGTATAGATCAGAGTACTGAAAATTAGTACTCACTTCGGAGCGCTGTAAAACCTTAGCTATTTACTTAATGACAAAATGTTGTATATAAAAGTTGTTCCTCGAAAAACAATCTACAAAAATGGTCTGATATCATTTCTTCGTAAAATTATAAAAAAAAGTTTTATTGAAAAATATAAATATCTCTAATTTCTGAACATTTTCGCTTATAACTTTTTTATTTATAGTTCTACGACAAAAAGTTTCTGGACCAAAGTTGTAGAGAATTTAATTTGCAACAAATAATGTTACTCAATGTTTTTCATCAAATAAATAGTTTAAGAGATATATCGTAAAAACCATATCAACCGCTATTTTCAAGATGGCGGCCGTGGGACAAGGGTGGCGACCCCACAAACTTGGTGATAGCTTCATACTGACCCCCCCTACACATCAAAAAAATAAAATTGCGTCCTCTAAAAAATGCAACCCCAAATGTAACTTTTCAATGGAGTATTCTATTTATTGGGTATAATTACGACCACACGACAATAGTGATAAATATGATCATTATAAATACAAATAGGAATTAACGGAATTAACAATATAACGAACACGTGACACAACTAGTATTTTACCGATACCACCCGTGGTCATTCTCCTTTGACCAATTTTATTTTATGGCCTAGACTAGACATAAAGGTTATGGTCTCTGTTTTTTGTTATGATAATAATAATTAATTTAATTTTAATTTTAAAAACTGTTACAAGTTAATGTAAGGCAAGATATTGTAGATCAAAAAAAAAAAGCAAAGATCGCTATCCTCACTAAAAATAAAAGTAAATATTAATTTAAAAACATTTTATTTTTATAAGTACCATTATCAAACATTATAAATTATAATATTAAACCTACGTAAGTCGAAATACATAAAATAAAATAACAGTTGTTATACCCAAAAATTTTACATGATAGTAAATTGTACCTCACAAAACGAGTTAAATTTTTCTATAGTACAATAACAATGTGACATTAAGGTTAAGGTTGTGAATATTAATTATTTTTAATAGTCAGTATTTTTGCGTTATTTTTACATAAATATGAAGAATTATTCATCACTATCAGATGCTCGAGACTCGTACAGTCGGATGGTTCTCTGCACTAAAATAACGAGTAATTATCAAAAGAAACACAGCAGTTAGTATCATTATGGAATATTTTATCAATATTACTTCAGCATTACAAGTAATTTTTCATTAATAACCATTGTACTTACTTACTCTTTTAACTAATCTGATTTCAAAGTACTTTTTCGATTAATCCTGATTTTAATGATATATTTATGTGCTCAAAATACGTACGAAATAAATATAAATCCAGAAAAAAGTTTTTGTAGATAATATTATTTATGTACTACAAGTTTAACCTTAAAATTGTTCAAAGAACACTCGCTGGTTTATTATAGGTATACTCAGAAATACCCATGAATCTGGCTCTGATTAATATAATTATAATATTATTTTCAGGTTACTTTTGGGAAGAAAATTCACCTATTACACCTACTTGATGATTCCCAATATGATTAATGGGATATTTATATTATTAGAACCCCCTTCGCGAAGAGGCCTCGTTATCAACTTATTCACTAACTTGGTTCGTATTTTCAAGATTGTTTTCCTCAAATTAATTCCTCGTTGCTTGCTTATTTTTAGAGTTTTCAGTAATTAGGAAAGGATTTTATTTTATAATTAAGGCTTTATTTTGCAATTAATGATTGTTTTTTTTTTGGAAAAGGGCGATTTTGTTTTGTTTATTTTTAAGTTTTAAGGCACTGATTAATTACGTCACGTAAATTATGAATTACATTTTATTTAAATTAGTCACGCTTGATCCTCTGATTTTCTAAATAGATACGTTTTCAGTTTCACAAAATTTTGCGAACGAAACAATACCTGGCTTGTATCGAAATTATTAGTTCCTCGAATATGATGGATTCATGCTTATTATAACTAATTTATTTAATACCAAATTACTATTTTATATTTATATTAATGTTTTTAAAGGTAATAGAATACTGGTTACAATCATTACACCGTTCAGGAGTTTTGGCGCTAACAAAATCGAAGCAAACATTTTTGTTCATGCTGGGTAGTTCTATCCTCTTCTATCTTATGCGATTAGAGGGAGATAAGGAGAAGAGAACACCCTTATTATGGTAAGAATTTCAATTAATATGTTTTCTGTAGTAAAAATAGGTGTAATTTCATCAGTATTGTTTTTATGGTTCAAATTCAATTGATTATTCCAAATTAATAAAACTAATAAAAGATATAGAAATAACATACTTTACTATAATAATTTACTTACTCGTAGCAATGCTTGGCCTGAGGCCTCGGTTTAATTTTGATTTATTTATGTGCATATTTTGAAAACGTAGATGCGGGTGAACTTTTTGCATACTTTGCATTTTTTTTGCTCAGATAAATTAATTAACAAAGATTATTATTTTCTTGAAAAGAACCAAAATTGTATTTTCAGTAAAATCTGTATATTTAACATTGATATTATTTCTAGGTTTAATATAAATTTATAAAATAATGTTATTTCTAGGTTATTTACACCGGAGAAAGTGCGTAGAAAAACGGACGATTCCAAGAACGTGTGTCCTCACAATGGGCCCTGTTTGAAGTATATTTTTAAGGTAAATTTCGTATGTGATTATTAGGTTACAAGAATCTTTAATAAGCTACTGATATATTATATACTTGCTTGATTTAAATTGCTTTAATATTGCGGAAACTGTAACCAATTTTATTCGATTTTTTATTATATTATTTTAATATACAACTGTAAAAAATGCAAATAAAAAACGCTTTTTCACTTTGATATTTTCTTCAGTTAAAACTAATTATAATTCTAGTAGATACTTAATTGTGTTGTCGCTAAAAGTTATTCTTTCTATTCATGAATAAATGCTTTTTCATTTACCGTTTTAATTTAAACTCTAAGTATAATGTTTTTGCCAGATTTGTTTTTATTCATGAATATTGCTTCTTTTTATTAATTTGTTTATCAATTTATTTTATTCCAGGGTACATCAATCTACTTCGGCGCTGGTTTAGCATTATCGTTGGCTAAGACTATACTACCTCGGCTCGGGAACCCCTTGAAGGCGCTATCCAGTATTCGTAGCAGACACTTCAAAATGGCCATGTTCTTTGGAAGCTATATCGGTATCTACAGAGTACGATACTATTCTGTTTAGCTGTTCTTTTTGTCTCTAACTTTAATAACCAATAGCTTTCCTTTCATAGCTTCGCCCGCGTTGTGTAACGGTGCATTTAGATCAAAGCGAATGCTCATTCTAACCCCACTATGCCAAATTCTTTTAGTAACAGGCATAGAGCGTTCGTTGTTCTTAGTGCGTTCGAAAAGATTCTATGCTATGTTCTAATAAACAACACTGAATACCAGTTTTATTTTATACTAAAAGATCAAGATCAGAAATTTTGTGGGTCAATTTCGGGTCATTTGTAACAGGATGGCGGTTCTACAGGGGTCTTAGTACGCAATGACAAAAAGAAAAATGATGGTCAGAACGCTGATACCGGATACCTTAAGATACTGTAATATAAAATATTACATAATAATATAAAATATTACAGTATCTTAAGATAAAATATTATAGTATCTTCACCGTGTGTGACGCGCTTTAAACTTAACAAATTATATTAAACCATCGTTGTATTGATATTCATTTCAACTCTTATCTTATAAATAATACTATACATATTATAACGGATGTTTGATGTAGATGACGGCTGTTAGATGTATATGACGGCTGTCAGATCTAGATGACGGTGGTCAAATGTAGAAATAATTCACTTTAAGAATTTTATATAATACTAGTGAGATATGGTTGGAAATGAAGAGCAACTATGGAGTTTCTTGCCGGTTCTTCTCCGTAGATACTGCTTTCCGAATCGGTGGTAATTGTTAAAAATATGTAATGACGTTTCAAAAGTGCTTCTATAAGAAGTCTAATTGAATAAATAAATGTTTGAGTTTGAGTTTGAATGCACTTTAGTTAATAGTTGGTAATGTGGAGGATTAGAATAGCTCCTGAGCTATTTTGGGTCATCCCGAGACAGGTCTTATATTAGGAGCCAAGATATACATTAACGAAACTAAATGCATATATTTTTACCATACTTAATATAATATTTAAAAGGCTACTGAAAAATAAATATCACCGTCTATTAAAATTATATTAAAGCAATATTTCCTTTTAAATTTATTTTAAGAGGCTTCTATCGTGTGAAATATATTTACGAGGTCCTAAGAGACAGTACATTACAGTACACATCTGTTCTTGTACAAAATAATATCGTAGTAAGCTTACAGCGTGGTCTTTTGATGTAATATGCCATTATGTACTATGAGTATGTAGAACCATTTTCTTAGTTGGTCGGTATAATAAGAGCGTTGTTTTTCAAGGACTATTTTTGAAAGCTTTTATGTGAAGGATTTTCTAGATTTAAAAATAGTAAGGATTTGATTTGAAACTCAAACTTAAACTTCTTACATAACTTTTTTTGAGCATTTATGGCTAGACATTTTTTTTTTCTGATTCGGGTTTTTTTAAGTGAAACTTTTCATGATTGAAACGTCATGGCAATACTGTCACGTCATGGATTAAGAAGACGATTTTGGCATCTTTGAATCTTGCCAAAGAAGTTTCAGTTCTGACACGTGCGCTCGGCCCACGCTCTATTTTTACTTAGTTTTGTAGGTAGTAGTAGTAATACTTATTTGCTCTGTTTTCCACAACTGTAGGCACTTTGGTGTCTTAATATGACACTTTATATGTGAAATAAATAACATGTTCGTCATCCAATGCAGGCTGTCATCTGCTACCTGTGCCGTAAGCGCGGTTATGACTCAGCAATGTACGCATTACCAGCTGGATACATCGCAGGTTTATCGTTTCTATTCAAGCCGAACCTTGGATTCGCGATCGCGGCATTAACGGGAGCGTTCAAGGTAAGAATTACTTAGATTATAAAGTAAATTCTATTAATTTCTTACTTATTTATTTAAATATACACTTTAGATATAATCATAATTTTTCTTGTAATGAATGACAACTAATTAAGTTATTAAGTGTTTTAAAACTTTGACATTAAAATTTCGATTAGTTAACAATTAACATAAAGAAAGATAATTATTACAAACAAGAATCCACATAGAAATTTCTTTAAGATCTATCGATCTCTATATTATGATCTCTGCATTGATTAATTATCAATTCGATCTATTGTATCAAAGACAATAGAAAAATGATACGTAATCAAGATAATGGTTTTTTACTCTTTGAACCTGCTTAATAATGATATCACGAAGTTAAAGTATACGTCTATGCATTCTGGATTTCCCTTCATTCTTCAATTGCATTTTATTTTCAGATCTACTCCACAACACTATACGAAAAGAAGATATTACCAGAGAACATTCCTCTTCCTCTTATTATGTACTGTGTATGTCAAGGGATACTGTTTCACACACGTTTCATGCACCCAGACGTTTGCCCCAGTTATGTGGTGAACCTTATAAAGAGCGTTAGTAATGGAAGGTATGATGTTTACTAATAATAATCTTAATGCATGAAGAGTTTGTTTGCTTGTTCGTGATTATCTCGGGAACGATTGGTGTGATTATAAATATTGTTTCACTGTTTGATAGCCCATTTAACGAGGAAGGCTACAGTTATAGGCTATAGTTATATCATAATACTAAGACATCTGCGTTATGTTTATAAAATGCGTGTTATATTATTTTTTTGACTGAGATCCATTTAGTTTTTCGCAATACATAATGGTAAAAAATATAATATGTTTTAATATTGGGAGATAAGCGAGCGAAGCCACTAGCTAAAGCTTGTTTTATTTATTAAATTTTCACCTTGCATAAAATAAATAGTGAAATTTTTGCGCATTTCTTTCAGATCTGAAATACTCTACAAGAATATGCTAGAAGCAGTGAAGAGAGCATCCTTATGAAAATAATTTAACGTTTAGGTTAAGGTGAACTGATTTACTTTAATAGTGTAAAATGTAATTAGAATAATATTAGGAATTATAATTAAAGGTGCTGATCAAAGATATTGCGTTTATGTTAATATATTTGAATATCTTCGAAATATAATTAAGGTATATTGAAGTTTAAGGGCCGATTTTTCAATGCTTGGATAAACTGTGGAAAAACCTTATCCGTCCAATAAAGTATTACACGATAATATTAAAATGTCTCGTAAAATGTCAAATACGGGCAATTAGAATACGTTTTTAAAATGGTAGTTTTATACATTATTCGACGAATAAGTTTTAACCAAGGATTGAAAAATCAGCCCTAAATGGTAAATGTGATAATATCTTAATACAGTTAATAACGAATTTAATCGAAACATCTCGATTGTAGAATTTATATTTTTGGTTTTATGGCATTCAAATGCTTTATAAATATAAATTTATAAAGAATAGAAAAAATTCGATCACGAGGCGGGACTCGAACCCGCATCCTTCGCGCCATTCCGGGGCGGATGCCTCACCAACTCAGCCACTCGTGACCCGCCCGAGTGATCGAATTTATTCTATTCTTTCAGTTTTATGTGTCTGAATTTATAAATTCAACAAAAAAGGTCGTGTTCCATCGTTACAATATTGTATTCACTGAAAAGTGCTTCATATTGGTTGAAATGGTTGTTAATCATCTCAATAGATGGCGCGCGGTGTGTCCCTTCAGACACATAAAACTGAAAGAATAGAATAAATTCGATCACTCGGGCGGGTCACGAGTGGCTGAGTTGGTGAGGCATCCGCCCCGGAATGGCGCGAAGGATGCGGGTTCGAGTCCCGCCTCGTGATAGAATTTTCTATTCTTTATAAATTTATATCTCGATTGTAATTTGAAGGATACAAATATCTTATCCTTCAATAAAACCTTGTTGTATTGAAGGATTTTTTTTTTATTGAAGTGAAAACTTCTTTAGCGGCGTTGGGTATAAAATCTTAAACTCGCGTCAGGACACGTGACCTGATCGAAAAAGCGTAAGACGGATGGATATCAAACATGCTCATTGCTCAACGTTAATAATCAAGTTTTCACTTCTGCCGGCACTCCCGGAGTGCAACCCGTCTTTTTTTATTAGGTATCACCACGCTGTATTTATGTAAATTAACTTTTGTATAGTAATTCATATCGGGTAATAGGACTGGTAGTAAGTTTAGTGCAATATTATTTGACTTTTGGGGTACATTTTTGTACCGTATTGTTTCAAAAATTATGTAATGTTATAAGTTAAACGGTTGCTTCGATGAACAGCTGTTAATTTGAAAATAGGAGATTTTTTCTCAAAATAATCTGGTTTAGGTTAATAAGGTTTTAATAATAAAATGAAAGGTACATTAAATAAAATATCGTTTGGTTATTTATTTATTAATTTACTAGACATTTAATAATGAGGATCTTTAGAAATATTGTATTTTGACTATTTATTACCTACTGTTGATAATATTAAAGTTTATTTTATACACTTTGTATTTTTATTTATATTATACCAGTTTCTTGGTTCAATAATAGCATAAAGATATCGTATAGTTATATACATATATTATGAGGAATGAGTTACCTACGAGTAATATTGTAAAAAGAAAAATGTGATTGTTTTTTTGTTTGTTTCATTTTTACTCAGTATCTACAAGATCGATTTTAATAACGTTTTGTTTGTGAAGTAATGAAGAAGGGGATGAAGTTCATGAAATTCTGTGCAAAATAACAACAGTCTTCCTATACTTTTTTTGACTATCAAATAAAAACTTTTTTTTCTTTTTAAGTATTTTTTATTGTCAAATTAGGTTTATTAGAATGATTGATGCCTTTTGTAGTGGTCACTTGATGCTTGCCTCGTTTTGATGTGGCTCCAATAGGATTGATAATCAAGACCTTTTTAATTTTGTCGGGGCCTTTGGTCGCCCACTTGATAATCCCAGTATTGAAATTGCAGATGGATTCACACTGAAAAAAAGTTACATGTGTTATTTGCATGTGCTAATGGCAATTATGATTTCTTTACTTTGCAAATTATTATTATTTTATAGCTTTTGATTTACGATTAATATATCGGCGACTTCATAATCTTATATCCCATAATACAAGAATACAGAAATCTAAAATCATGAAAAAAATAACGTCATCATTCATAATAATAATAATATGAGTTAATATCTCTCTTCGCCACGGAATAAGGACACAGACTATATAAATTAGTATAAAACATATAATTTTTATCCTAAACTTTATTTTAAGAGACATAAGACACAAAATCACCTGCTCTTTATTATAAAAGTTGTTTTTATTTCCACCACATCCCGAATAGATTCTCTCCTTACAGACTTGCCACAACGGATCGAAGTACCACACTGTAAGGGACCCGAAACAGTAGCCATAATCGAAGGTCAAACTGCACCAGCGGGGTCGTTGACCTGGAAAATTTGTATTTACATATAGAGACCATTAAACATAGCTTAAAGACCGTATACATAAAACCTATAATACTTCTTTTTAAAGATAAATATTTCTCAAGTAGGCTTAAGCCTTAACAGTTTTTGTTTACAAACATTGTACTTAATCATTTGCGATTAATGAAAATTTATATCAGCAGCTAAATGAAAATTTATATTATAGATAGTAGTCATTATCTTATATCATTTTACATATAAAATATCTTGTATAAACAATGGCTTACAGATTAGAATAGTAAGAAATAGTATAATTATTAGACCTTTAAAATTTAAGCTATTAAGTAAGCACTTATATGATTGGCTAATTAAAATAGCACAAAAAGTCATCTCTTCCCTACAAATATGATGAATTATTATGTTAAATAGGGAATGTAAATAAATTAT
The DNA here is from genome assembly GCA_029959065.1 of Colias behrii. Lineage (NCBI taxonomy): Eukaryota > Metazoa > Arthropoda > Insecta > Lepidoptera > Pieridae > Colias > Colias behrii. The sequence goes on along the minus strand of JARWMC010000009.1, from coordinate 11,520,286 downwards.
TATGTCAGTATGATCTTTAATTTTGTAAAGAATACGTACGTCTCCCATTTGGTTCACTCAAGCAGGCCTGTAGACACTCAGAGCGACTATTGAATCTATTCCCGTTGCCTTGGCAACCGCCCCAGAAGAACTTAGAACAGTCTTTGGTGGAAGGATCATAGAAGTACATCAGGATATCGCCTCTACAAGGACCAATATCTGGCTTTAAGAGGCATGTCTTGTCGATCACTGGAAAGTCATAAGTATAATAAAAGTTTTTGTCAACACCAAATATTAAAGATTTTAAATTTACCAGCATTAACATTTAAATGTTCAGGTTGTAGTAGCTAAACTAGTTCATTGTAATCCTAATAATATTATTTAAAATTGAAATTTGGATGTGGATGAATGTATGTAAACTTTGTCCCGAAAAAACAGCTTGTCTTATTTTTGTCGGATTGATTATAGCACAGAATACTTAAATAGTAGCTAACGCTAATTATACTCGGGATTAGAACATAATATGCAGTAGCATCACTCATGAGTGGAGACGCGATCTCCGGCTAGCCATTATTTTATCAATATATGCATAGTAATATGACCGAAGAGCAGCAGAGAGCCAAGTCTTATCATCTTATCTATATCTAATCGCTTATCTTTATCGCCAAGCTATTTACTCTGAAAACTCTGTCATTATTGAACTACGATTCATGGGCAATAAACAGTTTATGTTATGATCAAAATTTTATATGACCAATTCTGACAAATCATAATATTTCTACATCGTTATTATTATTGAAAATAATATAATGCAAATGCACCCTAGAATCATCTTATAATCTAACCAGTACCTATAATTAGTCGTTCACTCTTACAATATTATTCAGTTTCACAAACTTAGAAACTTCTAAACTACTTAAAAAGTTATAATATAGACTACTTATATAGATATTTAACACCCAGACACAGAGCAAATATCTATGTTCTATGTTCATCACAGAAATATTGGCCCTGGGTGGGAATCGAACCCACGACCTCTGGCTTGGAAGGCAGGGTCACTACCAACCAATCCAAACGGATTATTCGGTCAGTTCAAGCTGCATTGAATAATCATCTTTACCTTCTGGATTATACGGAGTAACACGGGATACAGATTCCTTATACGTGTTATATCGTTGTTTCTTCGCTACAATAACCTCCAAAAGAAATAACAAATAAAATTTAAGCCTTAGCACTACCATGTTTACAAGTAAATTGAAGCATTTCCTCGATTTAAACCAATGTCGGCGAAAACAATGAAAATTCGTGATTGAAACTAAAATTTTATTACGTTCTGTATTGTTTTGTTGTTTTATGTTTATAATAAATTGTGTGTATTCGGTAGTATTTTTCTTTGATGTTTCGCGTGGGTATTGAACGGGAGTTGATAAAAGAGTTCGTATAATGTTAGTATGTATTAGTTATATAAAATAATATACCGATATAAATAAATATAGACAAATAAAAGAACAAGATACAGTGTTAAAAATGTGATTTAAGCACACTATACATCATACATAGTATAAAACATAGCCGCTTTTTCTGTACCTATGTCCCTTTTTATGCTTAAATCTTTAAAACTATGCAAACGAATTTTGACGCGGTTTTAATAGATAGAGTGATTCAAGAGGAAGGTTTATATATACATTAGGTTTTAGACAAAGCCGCGGGCTGTAAGCTAGTATATAGACAAAAAGCAACATTAAAAATGTAGGCATTTTATACATTTTTTTCAATAACATTGCGTCTAGACCGCTTATGTTTGTGCAGACTATAAATTAATTCAATTAGGTTATAAACATTTTATAATTTACCTCAGTCTCATAAAGATGTCTTTCACACGCTATACTGTATCCTTTTACTCCGAGACTCCATTTAATTCATACGTTTGTAATTAGAAAGCAGTGTTCCGCACACAAGAGTTCCCCATCTTGAGCAAATCTCATAATATAGTCATGTCGAGAATTCAGTCAGACCGACTCCGACATGTAAAATCCAACTTCGGAAAAGTTTAAAACAAAGCGAACTTCACTCCGTACACTCATAAATTAACGGTGAAGAAAGGGTACGGTTCAACTTAATATGCAGATTATCGTGTGTGTGATTATTTGTAGATATGTAACGCTTGTTTTAAACAGTTTTAGTTAAGGTTATGTATTGTGGATGAGCTGGAGTGTGAGATAGAAGGCAGTGGTGTTCTGTTCTCTTAATTTGTGATATAGTCCATGGTTCTATTTCTTGGTGCTACTTTAAAACACGACAGGTATAATAATCGCTTACTTGCTACACGTAAAACTTAACAAGCAGGTTCTATTTCAATTTCTGAGGTAAATGAAACAGATTTCTCATTTTTTTATTTCAAAGCTTTTCTGCATGTTGTATACCAAGAACACAGCTCTTCAAGCGTCATGTGGTGAATATATTCAGACCATATTGAGCTTTCTTTCAAATTCAGACCTTTCACATAAAAAATAGCGTGTATTCCTAGCACACGTGTCAGAAGTGAAACTTCTTTGGCAAGATTCAAAGATACCGAAATCATCGCCTTACTCCATGGCGTGACGGTATTGCCATGACGGGACCTTGAAATTTTTTAATTCTTAAATTTTACTCTCAACGCGCATAAAGAAGTTTCACTTCAAAAATGTTTGCTCATAATTCATAATATATGTAATATATTATACGAAGTTGATAGATAAACGCTTCATTCACATCCCCAACACTACGATACTTATAAAATATATGCTAAAGAAAACTATCCTAACATCAGAGAGCATCTTCCCTGAACTTTGATAGCACGGCGTTTTTGGTAAAACTCAATTAGCATATGTATTTGGCATGAAATGCAGAACAGTAGTACATTTGCATTGTTAATAGAGGCTTTCCGAGTTACAGAAGTTTAGGTTAGACGTAAGGGCAGTGTTTTGTGTTACATGAATATGTTGAATAATTTTGCCTGTATAATTCGTGAAGGTCGGCTATATGTGTTTTTGGGTTTGAGTTTTGTTTGGTATTCATTAGTTGGAGGGATAAGTGTAAAAATAAAGTAATATGGGCTGTGTTTTTACAGATAAAAAAGTGTGCGATCCAAAACTAATAAGTATATTGCTTAGCCTTTAATTTGGAAAATAATATGTATTTAAAAATTAATAACGCGTTGGTATCTCATGGAAAGGAAATTACTTTATTTACCTGGGTTAGTAAAATTTGCCTGTGTGTGTGTGTGTGTGTGTTTACACGAAAAACTTACCGAGAGAAATGAATAATACTGTAATAATGAAAAAAAAAAACTTTTTTATTATGAAACATTTAGGTAGGTATAATCCAACGAAAAGTAACTCTATCAATTCTTTGGAAATAATCGTATTTAAATCCATACAGACCAGCCTTTATTGACTTACATTAGTCTTCGTTCTTCACATGAATGCACTTGACATAAAGTAAATTTCTTGGCACCTCCACGTGAAATTTTCCCGCGTTTTATTTTTATGTTAAAATAAGAGATTTATCCAGAAAAGACGTCTATGTAGAAATTTTCCAGGTATTTGCGAAAACTGGGTTGACACCTAGATTTCCTTATTGGCGTTTGAATTGTTTCGTTCGGAAAATACGGATTTATTTAAAGTCTCCTTTATTGAATATAGACTTTGCTTGGAATTACGTTTGGGTTATGTCTAATCTTAGAGTCAACTGGGAGGCTCAATCTGGGAGATATTGTTGTGTATGTTTAGTAATCTGTTAACGTGTAATAATACACTAATAACCAAATACTAAAACTAATAAATTTGTATTTTTTTATAAATATAATACATTAAAATAATTATATTGTTGCTCTCATTATCTAATTAATAAATCTGAGGCGGAAAAAAAAAACGAGCAAGAAGAGAGAGTGAATTTACCATTATATAAATAATTTTTTAAAATACTCATCTTACCATACAATCAAGTTAAAATCTATTTCATAAAGGTAATTGAAACATACAACGTCTTCCAAAAGGCGTAGTACCTAATAAGTAAAGTTTAAAATTTATGAATGGGATCCTACAAGGTATCTTACTTAATTACAACACAAATCCAGTTCACTGTAGGTACAACGAGAAAGAATCGATGTGTGAAATATCATCTTAAACAACTTATTTTAAGTTTTTCAGTTCCTATCCTGGTCTACTGCCAATTTACTGATAAAATACTAAACTACAATAATCTTACTAATTCAAATACTATAAAATGGTATGCTGTATGCCTTGTTTTAAATGTCATGTTTATATGTATACCCTTATACTACAGTCTACAATAACCGTCTATAGCCTTAACTTTACCTTTTTACCATAATACACAACAAACCCTTTACTTTTCTATTCACATTTCTCCTATTTCCAACTCTATCAAATGTAAGCATGTATTTCTTGTAAATAGCGATTTTAAAACGTTCACCTCAAATCTCAACGGTCCGGGAGCCAGAAGCAGATTTTATGACCAAGTTCCTCTCAAGCGGTAATTAGTAAAATGCATCAAAGTATAGTATTATGAAGCCTCGTGAACGTCAGCTGGAGCTCGGTTGGGGGGGTGAGCGGTTGTAGCCTCCCACGCACGTAAGAAAAAAAAGTATATTCATTCATTTCCTCTCAGCTAAAAATTTGTCAAATTGTAGCTAACCCAATATCTCAACGAAAAATAATAATCAGCTGGTTACAGCATGGTGTATTATACGTCAGCTGGTGTCTCGAATATAATGAGACATTAACAAAATCATCGAGATACGTGGAATTCCATCAACATAAGTCCCCGTAAAAGATAAGTAATAACTTTATTAATTATATATTATACTATTATTTTTTTAATAATTATAGTTAACTAATGTTTTTAGTGGGTTATTTCATATTTGTTACACTTTTAGGTAGTTATGTGAATTTGATGATATGATAGTTATTTTTAAATGCAGTTTATAATATTTGTAAAAACATGTTTACCGATGTGGCTGAATGTACGTAGTACCCCGATCATGCGCATAACTAACCACCTCTAAGTACCTTATTACTGTCTATATTATGCTAGCGTGTGTTGCTTGAATTTTTAAAAATAACGATAATAATTAAAGATACGTCATTTCATCTCAGATGAAAATTTGTGAGCTGATTGTTAATATACTGATGCGATAAATAAAAAAAATCAGCTAGCAATAATTCGAGGAAAACCTAGTCAGTTGATGCATATAAATTGGCAATAGATGCTTCTGTCTAACTCCTATGTAATAACTTTCAAAGTATCAGCTGACGGTTTTTCCACCAAGATACAGCCAGCTGACCTATATATATATCCACAGTTACATATAAGCTATCATCAGGTAAATTTTTGTTTGAGAGGAAATCACGGAAAATAATTTTATTTTTTTCATGTTCGAGACACCAGCTGACGTATAATACACCATGTTGTAACCAGCTGATTATTTTTTTTCGTTGAGATATTGGGTTAGCTACAATTTGACAAATTTTTAGCTGAGAGGAAATGAATGAATGTATTTTTTTTTCATACGTGCGTGGGAGGCTACAACCGCTCACCCCCCCAACCGAGCGCCAGCTGACGTTCACGAGGCTTTATAATACTATACTCTGATGCGTCTGACGAATTATCTCTTGAGAGGAAATAATTAACCAAATTTGCACCTGGCTCCCTAACCAGTTGTAAAAGCTATGCATTGACCTAAAGTTAACCTAGAATAAAATTCTTAGCTAAACTTGTGGCATACCGCTTCAGCGGAAGCCGTGGCGACAAACTATGCGACGGGAAGGAGCGCTCTATGAGTACATAGAGTAGGCTGACAACAGAGGCTGGGTTAATTTATATTTATTCGTAATAGTATTTTCTTGTGTTTGTTTTTAGGCGAGTATATTAGATACATTAAGAAATTAAAGACTTCTACAGATTTTAAACACGATTGTTCGTTATATTTAGGATCTTAGGAAAGAAAGATTTTTTTTCTAAGAGAAATTTATTTCACTAGTGGACATAAATGATATCCAATTAAAATAATAATAGCAAAAAAGTTGCGCCCTACCTACTACATGGCCCCATACAATCTACTTCTGCAGTACCTTTACAGTTCGGTTATAGTATAAAAGTGTAAGTTATATCTTGCGCTAAGTAAGTAACTTTCATTATTTTAGTATGTTTTTCTAGTTAAATCGATATGGATAAATTTAGGAACAAATATAGATTATTGTTTCGTAAGCTTAATATGCCTTTTATCCTGTTACCACAAGACTGAAGTCATGGACATAAGGTTGTTTGACAATATTCTTTTGTAGAGTAAGTCCTTCGTCCTGGAACAGCGTGGTCTCTGTGGTAGCTACTCTGTGTGCCCTACAGGGAACTCATGGACGATGTTTGTTCATTAGGGGTTTAATTTGATTTTTCTAGCGCGCCCCTAATTGCATTGCCTTTATAATTCGCAGCTCATTTATGCGAAGACGCGGCATACAATTAGTTTGTGCTATTTGTTTTGTGAGAGCCGTTTTTATTTTTCTTAGTTTCATGTGACGTTGAAAGTATGGAAAGGGATTGATTGTTATTTTATGAAAGGCATGTGTTGTAGTATATGAGAAGGAGTGCTATGATTGCATAAATATTTTAAATAGGTATGTCTTACTTCAAAAATTTTACAGTGTTTGTGACCAAAATCCCTGTATCCCATAGCATTACGATTTTTTTTTATATTCGGTAGATCTGTAATAAGAGTGCCCTTAGACGGCTAGTACCTAAGGCTAGTACATATTAAAGAGGATTAGAGAGAGAGAGAGAGAGCTATAGGTACTCATGGAAAGTTTCAGTATGAATTTCCTTACCTTATGCAACGTGCAGTGGAAGGCATTCGTATTGCCTAAGTGATTGCCGTGACACGGAGCATACAAGGTAATGTTAAAAATTGCCAATTTAAATGCCTTCATTTTTAAAAGTATCTATTCAAGACAATCCCTACAATCAGTAAAGGAAAACTCCGTGCGGTGATTGGCATGTTAAACTACCAAAAAAGTTTGATTTATGTGATTTCTACCAACCCTATAGAATAAAGCCTAAACGATAAGAAGCTTCTAATCCCAGCTTTAAAACTCATAAATTTATAAAAGCGCCATCTAGTGTAATTGTTAAGAACAACTGTTATTTTTGTTACAACCGTGTTTCAGCTTTACGTTAGAGCTAGCGCGCACGAGCAACTTTGTCTCCGCAACTATTTTGTCTCTCCCATCAATTGTATGGGGAGTTGCGTCGCTACGTGCGTGCACTTTCATACTAGCCCATGGGTGGAGAGACAAAATAGTTGCGGAGACAAAATAGTTGCGGAGACTAAGTTGCTCGTGCGCGCTAGCTTTTAGTAAGTTTTATAAATGTAGTATCTTGTCGCCTTTTTTACAAGCTGTGGTTTTTTAGGAATATATTTATTTTAAGCAAAACTCATAGTTTCGAGTAAAACAATGTTAAATGCAGCTCGTTTATTATCATGATACCGTATTCCAACGCTTTTCTATTTCGCTAAAATAATATTCTGATTGCTGCTGATATTTTTAAACATCACTTTATTGTCTTGTGTCGTGTTTTAATCTACGCTGGTATTATTTAGGTTCACGTTCGGATCGAACATTCAGAAATTAAATCTTTTCAACTTCTTTTATACGATTTATTAATTCAACCATAACCACATTCAATGAAAAAGTCATTTTTTTCATAATATTTAGTTTAAATACCAACTTAACATACAGACTTACTCCTACTTAACAAGTAATAATGAAACACATTATATCAATTATTTCAGTTTTATTTGCTCTTAATTATTGTATTTACATTTTCATTGTCAATATGTTACGTAAAATGCTTAGACTTAATAAAAAATTGTTATAAAATTGCCATTTGAAAAAGATAGTGCAAATTATACAGCTAATAGATACCTATAAGATTGAGTATTGGTTGATAAAAACCTTGTTTTACATAATATTTCTTATAAAATAAAAAAAATACCTATGTGTAGCACTCGAGGACTGCCGCGGTAAAGCTATTGCATAGCATCGCATCGCTGTGCCGGCTGGTGTTAGGTTTTTTCGTTACGGACTTTTTACATTCGGTCGCCGCGCTCAAAGTCTGAGATAAAAGCTATGCAATAGCTTAAAATCTTTTTATTATAAAATAAATAACTTCATCAACCAATACACGTTGAGGTGTCGGGCAGTGACGTAAGCATAAGTGAGGTCCTCATTGGATTTGTTTTCATAAGCCATAGTAACTAAATGTTTAAGACTTGTAAACTACATTGGTATAGAAATTTGTGAAATTATAAGAATTGTATTAATCATAAATAATTGTATGTTGAATTGTATTTTTATAAACAATATACACAGGAATTGCATACTTAAAAAAATATCAGTCAGGCTTTCATCTAGAATAAGAAAAAAAAATCAAATTATTTTCTATAAATAAGAGGTACATATAAACCACTAAATAAAAGAGACAAGAGAGATGATATTATTATTCACATATTATATTATACCAGTAGTTTACAATACGTAAAGGTTTAAAATACAGAAACATAGGTACTTAGTTAGTAGTAAAATCGTAGAAATAACTTAAATAATCGCTAAAATTAGATAAAACAATTTTAATAGGCAATTACATAAAAAGTACATATTATGTTGTCTTTGTACACAATGCTCAATAGTATCATAACGTATGAAAAAATAATTAAAATTAAGATAAAAAAGTAATTAAAAAATTGCTGCTTCTAGCAAAAGTTTATGTAAAATACAATCTAAATTGAATGATTCATTTCAACTTATACCGTAAAATATTGAATAAATAATCGGTAATTAAAAAAATGCTTAAATTAACAATAATATCACAACACTAATTCCGCAAAATTTTTCATTTTATGACAATTTAATTAATAAACTATAATATCACTTTAAAACTTTAAGGGCCGATTTTTCAATACTTGGATAAAACTTATCCGTCCAATAAAGTATTACACGATAGTATTAAAATGTCACGTAAACTGTCAAATACGGGCAATTAGAATACGTTTTTAAAATGGTAGTTTTGTACATTATTCGACGAATAAGTTTATCCAAGCATTCGGCCCTAAATAAAATTCTCAAACAGTTAAAACTGTTGACAATATTTTTGCTTATAAACTATTTACGTATAAGCAAGGTATTAAAACTTAAATATTCGAAAGTATTTAAATTTATAATTAATTTGAATCATAAACTTTGTTTTCAATTTATTGTGTAGATGAAAAATAAATTTAAAAAAATACAAAAAATATTTATAAAAAATTTATTGTAATGTACATTGTACACTTATAATGTAAACATCTTGTTTGGAATTTACTAACTACTTTTTAGATCTTAAATTTAAAAAATTAAGTAGTTCTTTGGTTTGATACATGAAAAAACTATTTTTGTTTTAAAATCATTCAATAATAAAATAAAACATATTAATGAAATTCATAGAGGACATATTAACATTAAGATTATGGTTTTTAGTAGTTTATTCTCATAATTCTTTGGATGACATCAACTTATCTATGTTAATTTGATTATTATATCAAAGTATCCAAATTGAACTACGCAATTTTGGAGTCTTATATACGCAGAATCACTATAAAAATATTTTATTTACTCCAATTCCAAAAATCTGAAAGAAATCGTATTAAAAAAATGAACATAATCGAATACTTATATGGCTTCAGAAAAAAATAAGATTGAATGAAAGAAAAAACCTTGATGTCCACTTGATGGACAGTAAAAAGGGTAAAAATTTATCTTCTTCTTTTTCTTCTTGTAGAGTCAAAATTGTGCATGATTTAGTACAAGTCATAATTTTGTCAATAGGTAAAAATAGGTAATTAAAATGATGAGTACCTACACACATTTTTAAAATAATCATGCGTATCAAGACTAGTTGAATTAACCAGACTGGTCTAACATCTTTAACTGCGTACTACTGACTTTATTTACAAATTTACAATTTATCTAATGTTAGCTGATTCTTATTTTATAAACTTAGTATTACCTGAATCTTATGAAGAAAATAAAACGTTATATTTTTATTTTTTTAAAGGAGATTTAAAGGATTATTTAAAGGAGAAATTATATATTTTAGAACGCTGATACAACAATCCATGCTAATATTATAAATGCGAAAGTAACTCTGTCTGTCTGTCTCACTCAATCACGCCTAAACTACTGAACCAATTTTGATGAAATTTGGTATGGAGATATTTTGATACCCAAGAAAGGACATAGGCTACATTTTATCATAGAAATATGTACCACGGGCGAAGCCGGAGCGGACCGCTAGTATTTTTATAAACACGTAAAAAGAATTAATAATAGCCATAGTAAAAAGTAAAAACATTAGTTCACAAATCCTTATAGATACCTTTAAAGTAAAAGGAGACATTAATTATGTATTTTTATATCATTAAGGCCATTCTCCCATTGCGATACGCACAGGCGATTCAAGTATCCTGCAAGTCTCACATACATTGTACCGGTAGCGTAGTGTGCGAGCCTACATACAAATGTATGTGAGATACTCCGCGGCGACTAGTCTCCGAGGACTTGCAGGATACTTGAATCGCCTGTGCGTATCGTAATGGGAAAATGGCCTAATATTACAAATTTAACTGTATCTAGGCCGAGTATGTTGTCACAAGATTTTAGAAATCAGTTTCATCGAAAATGACACATTCTAATAACAGTATTATTTTTCATTAATTTCTCTATTAATTTTCCTAATTACCATATTATAATGGAATCACTCAAAATAAATAATACCTACAATCAAATTGTACCAAAGATTATATATTTTGTTCTTCGATTACAGAATATAGACTTTTTGGATAAAACAACTTAAAATTAAAAAAAAAAAAACATTTAAATTTTAATTTTTTCCACATCAGGTGCAAAAGATAGACTCTTTTAACATTATAACAAAACAAATTCAAATTAAAACTTACTATTATAATTTATAACTAATCCTTACGGGTGAAGAAAAACGACCTTATTCCATATTGGATATAAATTAAAAATATGAAAAAACCACGTGAAATTGAGCTAACGCTAACATTTGCGTACAAAAACGAAAGAAAGCTTAACTATACAAATTCAAATTCAAAATTCAAATTCAAATTCAAATCAAGAAATTTGAATATGAATTTGAATTAGAACTTAACTATACAACATTGCATTTCAATAAAAATGTATTAAAAATAACAAAAACATCAGACCAAAGACAAAACAAGGTTTTTTTCACTTTCATCGTCGTAGCTATAGTAACCAAATTCTTCGAAACCAAAATCCTGTCCTGATACTAAAGGTAGAAAGAAGAGAAGAAATAGTGGAAGCCAACTGAGGAATGTTCTTGAAGCTCCTCCGTTGAGAGTTACTGGAAAGAGAAAAGTTTGCATTTAAAAAAAGTTTACCGGGTTCCTTAAGATCTAAATACATTATATTATGCATACAAAAACAATTTGGATCAATAAATCCAAAGTTCCATTTAGTCATTTTAGTCTAGAAATATTTGTGGAAAATACGAAAATAATAAGGTTTAAACGGTATAGTAAGAAACAAATGTAAAATGGTTTTCATAGTTTTTATTAGTGATACAACATTCACTTGGTCACCTAGTGAGTAATAAATTACTAAGTCCCAACCGGGATGATTTGGAATAAAATTCAGATATTTTTGCATTGGTATTATATTATCACTCAGAAATATCATTTTTGACGCTTTTTTTATATACCATCGCTTAGTTTTACCGTGTTTATTCAAACACAAAATAGAAATATTTCCACTTTTTAATATAAGTAGGAAGTAACTAAAGTTGCTTCAATCGGAGAAAATACAGAAGCAACAATTTTACAACTTAGTACGTTCAACAAACTTTGATATAAATTGAATCAGATAGGAATTGAGAAATGCCACGTATTCGCAGATTTTATAGAAAAATATGTAGTTTTGCTATAAATTGCTTAGATATGTTGTATAAGTAGTAAAATTTAAAACCTTTAAATTTTTAGATCGCAACATTTTCTCAATAGATAAAAATGTGAAACAGCCCAATGCTTCAAAGTTTCATCTTTTAATGAGCATTTCAGAAATAAAAACAAAAGAAACATATTAGATCTAGAATAGATTAGATCTCTATGTTATAAGAGAGATTATTTTGTATTTTAATGATTATGAGCAAAGCGCTAGGACAATAGATACGACAGATACCTTTGTTCTCAAAATTTTTTGTTATTTCGGCATAAGACTGAAAATATTTCAATCGACTCATCTCCAAACGCGAGAACATCATGTTTAATTTAAACAAGGCTCGTAATCACTCGAAACTGTTCCGAGAGTGTGAAGTCAAAGTTTTATACGTTCTGAAACTTTACAAGTGAAGCTTTTCAGTGGAACGGTGAAGTAACACTTTTACGTATTAATGATTTATGATGAGCTTATGCTTTGCTCATTTGAAATATATTCATGAATGGATAGAAAACTTATTTGAATAATAGTATTGATTTGATTATATTATTTAATAAGTACTTTAGAGATTGTTGAATGACATAATATTACTTAGTACTTGCCAAAAGAATTTGGATTGATAAAATTGTCTAGACGAAATAAAGTAAGATATAAAAATACTTTTAAGTAGCTTCTTTGTTTACAAAGTAATAAATTGAAAACATAAAATAACTAGTAGTGTTGAAAAAATAAAACGAAAAATAATAAACGGTGTTTGTTTGTCATTAGGTCACACTTATTAACATAATTAAATAATGTACACACTAATTAAATCAAATAAATATACCTAAATGTGACTCGAATATCACGAAGCATTTTTACTGCTATAACTTTGTGTATCTTTCAACTTTGCTAACTCTTTGTACGCATTGTGCAGCGAGTCCCAAAGTCGTGCCCCAGGGAACAACACTGGGATCATATTTATTTCTAACTTTCAAAGCCGATAATTTGATTGTACTTACTTTTTATAAAGTTTCTAGATGTGAATTAGACTCAGAAGGATTGCGAATTTATTTAACATCTTGTTTTTGTTGAGTTGTAGATGTATAATTTATACGAAAATCGTAAGCTTTCTTTACTTTAAGTGGATAATTAGGCTCGCAATTATTTCTATTTTGTCAAATATTTGGTAAGTAATCTTTACAAGGCAGGCTTTGTAAAAGATCATAATTTCAGCCATTTCAATATAATTTTCAAAACACGGTAACTATTCATATAATATTATCCTCATCCTATAGATATTTTATCCTTCAATAGAGATTTTTCTCATTTTTCACGGCTCTATAAATAGTCTCTCTATCCACTATCATTTTTTTTTAATATTAAGGTTTTCTTCTTTTATAAATACTTACTTCTCTCAGGCCGTGGATCAGTCTCCGGCGTCAAGAAGTCCAGCTTAGCGGACTTATTGTAGACGTTGTACATAGTCGCGTAGCACGCCACCCGCAGGCGTCCCCCAGGGAACAGCGCTGGGGTCACTTTTATATCTATGTTCACTTTTGTTGTGAGTAAGCCACTTTCAGATGGGTGGAGGCTTGTTTCTGATGCTCGTACCTGGAAATGTGTTTGTAAAAAAAATTAATAAACTATGAACTACTAATGATTCTAGTAATAGATAGTAGTTCTAGTAAGTAATATTTGATTATTGGAATGAATTATTTAACCCATTGAGCCCCAAGTGGCACGATCGGTCCACGACACAATAGATTTTCTATTGTGTCTGTGGTTCCGGGGCCTGAGTTAATAATGTTAGGATATCAACAAAAAAATACAATAATTATGGGATACATAAAATTATGCATTAATTTATTGTCCAAATTGCAATCTTAAAGAAATTTTCTGATAGAGAGTTTCGTAGATAAAGTAAAAAAAATAAAAGTTTCAAACCCTAAATGACTGACTAAAATAGTATTAATTCCTACACAAGCAGTTACAATTACACAGAAACATTAATCATTAATTTTATTGCTGTATTTGGCAACTAACAAATAAGTTAAACCAGAACATACCGGTTCCTCATTAACAAAAATAGTGAGGTTGGCTGATGGTCTGGCCGGTGGTGACGTGCAGTTCGCCCGGAGAATCTCTCCAGGTTGGTAGCGGTCCTTGTCAGCGTTGAGAACTGGTATCGACGTTGGTAGTGCTGAAATATATAGTAAAAGAGGGTGAGAAAATTAATGTGTTATCACAGACTAGAAATAATATACTACGTGTGTTATGTTAAAATTATTGAATTGAAACTTCTTTAGGCGCGTTGAGAGTAAAAATTCCAGGTCGGGTCATGGAAATAACGTCACGTTATGTAGTAAGGCGACGATTTTGGTATCTTTGAATCTTGGCAAAGAAGTTTCACTTCTGTCACTTGTGCTCGGCACACGATTTAGATACTTTTTTATTTCTTGGAAAATTTTAATAGGTAATTCAAATTGTTCAGAGATGTCGATTTAAAAGCTCACTAGGTACCTATAAATAAAGTTAAAATTTCTAAGAATCGATTAAACTATGTATGAAATTTCTCAAAATATCTTTATCACACACATCAAAACAAACAATTAGATATTCTTCAAAATATATTTCTTTTTTTTTAAATTTAACACAGGTGCTTTTTTAGTTTTCAGTTTATTCGATAATCGATATCCATCTATCGAATTTAGCATACATTTTCTCCACTATTAAAGTATCAAATTTCACACAAAAACATCAGTATTACGCAATTTTGGATCGAAATAATTCGATAATCAATTTATAGAGCAGCCAATTTCTCATTTTATTGCCACAGTAATTTCACGATTGTGAGTAATTCGAATATAAATGTTTTTGATGAAATTAACAGAATTGAATTATCATTTTCAAACAAGAGATATGCGACTGGTATTAGTGTGAATGTTTTATGAATTTATTCAAATAATGAACTATTATTTGAATAAAGGGACATTTACACTGGACACAATTTTATACACTGTAGGTACATATCAGTAAAAGACTTAGATAGTCAGTAATAAAAGTTAGCAACACATCTTCGGACACGTCTGTAGATGCGTATAGTCTGTGGTATTGCTTACCAAAATGCGATGACCATGCTCGTTTGAGTACTCTTCTATAAAAAAGTCCCTAGTCACGGGGCAGACGTAATTTCCTAAGATAATTATTATTAAGAGGAGTCTAAAAATCGAGAATTATATTCAAAACACGCATTAACACAAATTACTCCATAACAGCATTTCATCGAATTTCACTAACCTCACTTTAATCTTTGAAAATTCAGGTGCCCTCACTTTATGAGTTTATTCATAGAATTTGAATAAACTTAACCTACAAACGTTACATTAACAGTTTATCTTTGATCCAATATTACCTGGAATAGCATTTGATAATAATTACCCAGAGACGCAAGCATCATTTCTCTAGAACTCTGACATTTTATGCTCCTGTTAGCTGAAATGGTTTATTCGAGCAAATAAACTGTTACTTTATTATTTTATCTTGAACAGTTTATAAATGCCGTTTAAAGCATACAGTTCGTTATAAATTGATTTTGTTTTCTTTACAGTTAAGGCGTATTTAAGTTCTTGGTAGGAAAGTTTACTGTTTTACTTATTAACATATTTGATGGATATTGTATATTCAGAAGGCAGTAATCATTTATAGTATGTAGATACTAATAATACTAGTTTTCTCCCAGCACTTTCTGTTCATGTTTATTGTCACCTTTCTGATTCCAATTCAAACAAAGTCATCTCAAAATTCTCCTCAATCTATGTGCTCAAATTAATACAAAATATGCTAATTAATTATTTACATACTACAGTTTGTTTAAAATATGAACTCCCGTGACTACAGATCCTAATAATTTATTTATTTATTTATTTATTTATTTAAACAATTAGATTACAGAGATCCATTAATGTTAGTACGTGACTTATTAACTAATGTTAGTAAATATTAAAAATATACTAATTATTATCAGATGGTGAGGCACCCTATGCGTAAACCCGTCGCTTTGAATGGACAAGTTCACGCACAAAGTGTCCCATGAAAGATGACATATATCTCTCTGAAATGATCAGCATGAGACTGTTGCGACTGCGCCGCACTCTATCTAGAGTAGACGCTGTTTTTCTGCGTATAATTGCCCAGAAATCGTCAGTATGCGCATTAGCGAACATTCCAGACGCACTGCAGTAGCGAGGCAGTCCCAACAGCATTCTAAACGCATTATTATACATGACACGTAAGGCATTAAGCGATCTATCGGTATAGTCAAACCATAGACTACCCGTGTAGTATCAATTTGTATAATATAATATAAGTATCAATTTGATGTCTTGCGATTTTATTACATTTGGTAAAATATTATTATAAAAAAATAATTCATGCGTCCGTAAGCAATGACTCTATTAAATCACACATCACCAAAAGCAAGGATCCTTTTTTATCATTGTGACAGTAACAATTAACTTGAGTCTAATAGACTAGACTAGAGTTAGTCTAGTCATCCTAAACAATTCTTCCATATGAATCCTAAATCCAAAAAGCTCATTGTTACATTTAAATAAGAGCGTCAGATTCATAAATCATAACAATGCTTCATATTCCAAGAATATGTTTTTCAACACAATATTCTCGGCTCTATGCACAATGTCCTTTACAAATCTTTGTTCAGATCCTCGCGTGCTCTGTGATATATAATGTCCTTTTTTTAATTTACGCTTAACTGAAATGCAAAACATATAACATCACCTTTTGTTCGAGGTAGATTTTGCATTTTATTTCCTTCTGGGTCTTGAATTCCATTGAGCTTAAGAAATATAGCAAAGAATTATCTTGTTTTTACTTTTTGTTTTACATACGATGAATAAAAAATCAGTTCATTATATTAGCTGATGATCGGAGATAATATTAGCAATGTACTATCAGGATGTGCACTATATATCCATTATCCATGTGTATGTTATATGTAATTAAAAACATATAACTGTAGCGACACCTCGCTCTGAATCGCGCAAGCGAAATGTTTTCGCTACAGAGCACATAATGCATATTATATTATAATGTATTTATACAACTTTCCGACATCATTCATCGGGGCCTTAACGGACGGCCAGTCGAGTAGACTGGTCGAGGATTCCCCCTTTTTCGATGGAGGAATTCCACCTTCCTTCCTCCATATTTAACTAAATTATGTTGATAGAATAATACATAAAATAGTATATTTTCATTATCATTAATGCTTCCATAAAATTAAATAATTTTTAACACTAAAGTGACATTCGTAATTGATTTTATGCCACAATTAAAAGTTGTTTTTGCTGACCGTACACAACTTCAAAACGAATAACCTTCGCATGAGTGATTGATATAATTGTAATTAAAATTTAATTTGCAGATGAGCATAATATTGAACTAGCACGTCCAAATCGTTGAAAATATTAATAATAATAATGATTAAAAGTACTCTTCTATTAATTATCAAGTTTCACCCGCATTGCTCCGCTCCTGTTGCTTTTAGCGTGATGATATATAGCCTATAACCTTTCTAGATAAATGGGCTATCCAAAACTGACAGAATTTTTCAAATCGGACCAGAAGTTCCTGAGATTAGCTCGTTCAAACAAACAAACTCTTCAGCTTTATAATATTAGTATAGATAAATACAGCACATAGCTAACTAGAAACGAATATAGGAAGCTATATCTCTTCCTGGTTACTAAATAATATATTATTATGTAGTAAATGTAGCTATAGCAATAATTTCTTCCAGACCACGAACTGTAGTAAAAAAAAACTAAAGGTGAGTTGTTTATCCATTCATTGCTTATAATCGGAGCTAATTTTGATAAATTTGATAAATTCTTCGAAATCATTGAACAAGGTAATCTCGCGATGATAAAACTAAACTGGAATGAAGTGAAATAGAAAACTACAGAAACCGTACACCGCTATTACACGAATCCACGTGTAAAAGTAATAAGTATGATAAATTGAATATAGGTGTATTGGATTGTGTTGACGCTTTTGGAAGCATTACAAATTGGAAGTTAAGATTCTCTCCATAAAATGTAAAAATATATTTTATATATATTTCTTTATTCATATTATAAATCCATCTAGCTTTTGGGTCTCAAATAAATTGTATATGGGGGCACATACATTAAACGTAAATAGTTAAAATAGACTTAGATTAAAACGCTTAAAAAGGTCTCCAACATATTTATAACATTCTTGTCCTAATGTAAATGTAGGCATTTTTAGTTAAGTTGTTAAAACATTCCGTATCCCAAATCAGGACATAGGGGGTGATGTGGGAAAGTGATGGCGATAGACGACCCGTATAGCGCTGTCACTTTTCCACCCTGGAATTAATACTGCTTTATACATCATGGTACGGGGGCTACAAAATGCTCAAACCCGTATTACAATCTATCGGATACAAGATCGCTCTCTTGATTACAAAACTAACTAGTAACATCGTTAGCATCAGAACAAGTGAATTAAGCTTCTAACTCAGACAATGATGTACAGACGGACAAATTGCTGGAGCAGTTTGATTCGTAGTGCAAACGGTAATATATTCCTTGGTAATGTTTATGTGCATTTTGCATTGTCATTAATTGTACGAGTGGTTCTTGTAGTTCGATGTTCTGAAGGACTACGCTTTTAGTCAAAGTGTGTTAAATATTGCATATCTATACTTAATATTGTAAAGTTGAAGAGTTTGTTTGAATGTTTGAACGCGCTCATCTCAGGAAATACTGGTCCGATTTGAAAAATTATTTCAGTGTTAAATAGCCCATTTATCGAGGAAGGCTATATATCATCACACTAAGACCAACAGGAGCGGAGCAATGCGGGTGAAACCGCGAAGCACAGCTAGTTATAAATATACAATTCTATGTATTAAATTTATTGTTGATTTAATTTTGATTTAGAGATTAATAGCAAGCGTTTCAAATATTATGTTATCAGATATTTTAGAAGTAAAACTAATTATTTATCAGTTTATATCGATGAATATAACATTTTCGTATTGTTAATTAAAACTAATTGAAATCGAATTATATCAAGCAGAAGTAAATTGTATCGCTATCGCTTGAAACAATATTTCATAATACGTTTCAATTTTTCTAATAAAAAAGGCATAAAATTAAATATTGGGTCAGTAAAGATTCTTTTATAAAAGCTATATTCCGTTCTCGAAGCTCTTGACAGTGACCGAATTAATCATTTAATTTCTCGCCAACGATAAACAAGAAAGATAGATGATTTGATGCTGTCAAAATGGTATTTCTTTTATATAAGATAAGTAATAGAAGGTACAAAAGTGACAATTTTATTCACATTTTGTTTGCGGTACAATTTTGATAAATTACAGGCTTATGGGTGAACATTTTTTGGAAGATTAAAAAGCGATTGTAAATAAATAATTCATTAATTATTATGCATATTATTATTATCATCAGTTGATTCCGCGAAATATAGTATGGAAAGAGGGTACATTTTGAGATAATTAAGATTTATACCTGTTTAAAACGATATCCTGACTCCCGACATAGGTACAGATTTTTAGCTAGTTTGGGAGTCAGAGATTTCAATATCTCAAAATTTAAAATGTTTTGTTAATAGATAATTTTTATTTATCTATTTATATTCACTTAATAAAATATTGTTTATTTCGTAATATTTATCGTTTCTGTTATATGCATGATGGTCACGAAAAAATTAAACAGTCATGGTTGCATAAATTTTTATAAAACTGAAATTTGGCGCAAATCTTCAAAAAACACGTAGTTATTATCATTTATCATTTAGAAAGTTGAAAAAGTTTTGTTCATCACAATTTGTTTAAGTACTCTGCGTACACCACTCTTTATAATGACGAACGTTCGTAATCCGTACGCCGTAATGGGAATTTATGCATCCTCTATTTTTTAGGCTATACTGTTCGAATCAGGACACATTTCTAATCGATTCAGACATAAAGCAGGAATTTTGCAATACACGCTGATGTGGGAAATATTTTGTCAACGATGTTTTGTTCCCTTTCATTATTTATTTTAAATTTTTCACTGTCATGTCATCATTTTTCATTTTCACTGTGTCTTGGTGCTAAAAGTGTGTATATCTTTTTTTCAAACATTTTTAATTCTCCTCTGATCAAGCTGTTATTTATTCCATAATATTTAAAGTTGATAACTATTGACCGAGGCGTTATATCTTCATAGGTTGTGGTGTTTGCTTACCACCAGGTGAATCCTTTACCAATTCTAACATTAATAATTAATAATTTATTACACTCAAGTAAGGTAATTACACTTACCAATAACATCAATAAACTTGGTAGCGATCTGCGTGGCGAAGGACGGCGACTCGGCTGTGACTTCGCAGCTGAAGTTACCAGCGAGGCCTAGATCCATGCGCCGGAGGAGCACTTGAGAACCGTTTGAGCGGTTCATCTGAAAATTGGTTTGATTGTGTTATTATTGTAATGTATTTTAGACTAGTTACCGCCCTGCCTGTACACATTACAGTATACTGTTGAAAAAACCGTTCGCACGGGAACGGAATGTGTTAGTGGTTTTGCTGATTTGTATGTACCTAAAATCCAGGCAAATAATAATCTCCGTAGCGTTTTTCTCAGACTCCAATTATATAATAATATATAAAGATTTAAAAATAATCAATTTAAACAGAAAATAGGATTATAAATTTTATAATGATTCTGATGAAATATATGTACATTTAATAATATATTGTGTAGGCTGAGATAGAGTTGTTCACTCTCGTTAATTAAATTTCAGTGTTTTCTTGCGATGCGTGTCATTTATGATAGTTTTATGTTAGTAATACTAGCTTTTTTTTAGAATATTTAAATAATAAATTTATTAATATCTATTCATGTCTATAATATTCTTATTTAAATTTTTATAACTTGGGTTTTTCGTTTTTATTACTGCATTTAATTAGCAAATTGCTAAAAGTTGTATTTATTTTATTTCCACTTTCAGCCAAATTTTTTGTATATAATAACAATAATGTAGATATTATGCTTTCAAAAGACTAATTAAATACCTATTATGAATGAGTCTATGCTCTATACGGTGTTTCATGTGGTGTTTTTATCTATAGTGAAAGCATAATACAAGCATAATATCACGTCACTCACCATGCATAAAAAATTAACAACAACATCAAAAGATAAATCCACAGAACATCATTATAAAATACACTAACAAAATTGTAAGCTACAGTGGCAATACTCGTAACTTCAACATGATCTTATTTCCCGGCACCCGCTACAGAAATGTCAATTTCTCCCCCACATTGAAACACTTTGATCAAAGTAGAAATTTAATACAAACCACCGAATAAGGAGTAGGAAATGGCTGGAGGGATTTGTGATACAAACATTATTCTATAAATAAAAATGGAGGGCCGATTGTATGTTGTAGGACTTCAAAAGGTACATAATCATAAACCAATCCGAAGGGACTGAGCAAACTATAGGGATTCAGAAGGGAACTACCGCTAGTTGTGTTTCGAATGAATGCTGATATTTTTATTACGAAAGCCCTTCCCATAATTGTTACGGCCCTGCCAAAGTAAATAAAAAATGTGTCTATTGTAAACTTTATATAAATTAAATTTAAGTGCCTACTTTTAACATCATAGGACTTTTCATTAAACGCCTAAAAAGTATTTAGATTTACCCTATAATGGATTAAAATTAACGGTACTGTCTGTCGTGTAGGTGTATCTTGGAAATGACTATATCGATTTAAACGGGAATTTCAGTAGAAGCTGTATTTACATCGCTTATGCCTATTGATTGGAAAACATTAGGTCGGTGTAAAAATAAAACTCGTTGAATATAGAGAGTATTTAATATCTGTTACACCAATCGATTTTACTATTAATTATCATTGCAATTACTAGGTGTTCAGCAGTCTATACCCTGACCTACATAAAATTTCTTTCATTAGTATGTACTAGATAACACTAATCAATATACTCTTATAATTTTTCCAATCCAATCCAATCTGCTTACTAGGTAGGTCATGGTTAACGCATGGTGGGTCATGAGTTTGATTCCCGGAGGAGACAAACAAAAAAGAAAGATCTGGCAGGATTCAGAAGGCTGATCACCTACGTGTCCACGTGAAAATCGATCAGTGTAGCCGTATATGATGTGCTTTATAACCCACATGAACGTCACGTATATTCGCACACACACCAACAATACTTGCAATAACCCTTTTAAGCTTATACCCTATTTGTACAAAACAAACAGCTGTTCCAACAATCCACAATATTATTTCAAGCCGGCAAAACCTCGTAAAAAGCCTGCATTATCGCAATTAATTGACCCTTAACGTTATCAACTTTGTACGTTTTGTGAAGGTTTAAAAGCGAAATAAAACTAGTAAAGCGTGATCTCTGTGTCTGACATTTATGTCGAGAACCGAGCGTCGGAATAGAGCGGGGTTTCGCCTGAAGCGACGATATTATCTTCAGACATTGTAAACGATCAAGTATATTTTATATGTTATCTGTTAAGATAAATAACCTAGTGTTTGTTTGAGTGTAATGGGTTTTGTTTTTAACAGATATTTCACACTTTATAAGTGGGAATTATGTGTCTATTTTGGTGTAAAGTTCTGAATTCGGATAGATTATGGAGAAGGTAGAAAAGGCCAGTTCCTTTCCAAGTATCAATATTTGGGAACTTACAACTTTTAAAGAGTTGGCCAAATGTGACGGAATGTTATGGATATTATCAGGGTTTTATGGATAATATTGAAAATAATAACGAGGAAACAATGTAGAGGCCATATTATAAAGTTTGAAAATTGAGATAGGATGGCATTTAGTCTATACTTTTTACCATTTATAATAAGACATGAAATACATAACAGTTCCATTAAATAATTTCTTAAACGTTATTAATTTTTAAAATGTGGGCATACAATTATAATCAAATTCTACAGAAGTCCAGACGTTATAGTTATTTTATATTCAGTATATTTATAAATGAATGGATTGAAAAGTATTAATGAAAACGCGACAGAATTATCAACATAAATATTTCATACCAATATAAGCCAACAATTACGAAAATATCAGAGAACATTATTTATATTAATTTAAATACATTTATAACATTCATTGTTACACACGAACTGGTTAATTTAAAATGATTCACGAAATATTTTGAATACTTAACATATTTTACGTTTTATCGCCATTATTAATTAAATTTATTTGTAAAACAACGTAATAACATCGACTTTTTACATGTGTCATCTACTGATTCGTAGTTCTCGAGAATGTTTGTTTTGTTTAAGTTTTATTCTTATTTTTATTGAAAAACTAGCTTTCCGCCCGTGGCTTCGCCCGCTTTTACTAAAACATAATAAATTATATACTAAAACCTTCCTCTTGAATCACTCTATCTTTAAAAAAAAACTGCATCAAAATCCGTTGCGTAGTTTTAAAGATTTAAGCATACATAGGGACATAGGGATAGAGAAAACGACTTTGTTTTATACTATGTAGTGATGATAAGCTAATTATAATGTATCACATATATTAAATTAATAATAATGATTATGTACTTCATAATATTATGTACAATACGGGATATGTATGGTTTTGACAAGCTTTGCCGTAGGACTCGTGTTTAACATGACGTTTAACAAATCAAATGCAATGGTCAATACAGGACAGACATAATAATTACGGTACGTAATGTATAGTACATAATATAATATTATGTACGTCTTAATATTATAAAACTGAATAGATTGTTTGCTGCATCATTCTAATTTAAATAACTACGGATCCGATTAAAAAAAAAAAGCACTATTAGACAGTCCATTAATAGAGTAAAGGTACTGCAGGCATCACACAAAGATTAATAGAAGCAAAGCAAAGCGGGTAAAACCGCGGCACAAAGCTAGTTTTTAATATAATATACTGACGCAACTGTTGTACTGTTTCCTCTACTACATCTTTCCAGTTATGAGGTTTCAATTTATTAACAGGAAAATATAGTAAAAAAAATCAACTTGTCCAAGTAGCAAACTTCGAAGACACGTGACATGTTCTAATCCACACAAATTGGCCACCGTGGTGGATTACCGCCTAAACCTTTATGGGAGCCCCTTCTCAAAACAAAATAATAATAAAAATATGTTTACTGTCTGTTGAAAATATACATGGAAACAAAACCTTTATAGCGTGTGTTGGGATAAAAAATATTTTGAAGATAACCTCTTTCTGTCAATAAAATAGTAATAAAACTATGTGTTAGTAGTACTAGTGTAGTTTATTTATGTATATTATATACTAGCTTCCGCCCACGACTTTGTACGTGCATCCCCGTTTTTCCCCGTTCCCGCAAGAATTTCGGTAAATCCTTTCTTAGCGGATGCCTACGTCCTAACATCTACCTGCATGCCAAATTTCAGCCCGATACGTCCAGTGGTTAGGGCTCTGCGTTGATAGATCACTATATCAGTCACCTTTGAGTTTTATATATACAGATAAACAAACAAGTGTTTCGTAAATTATTTTGTACATTATAACTAGGTGCGTAAATAAAGTTAGAAGTTAAGTTGACTGACGATCTAAGCCTTGGCCTGTGAGGCTGTGGTTTTTAATAAACATAGTATAAGTTTCTGCTGTCAATCTAAGCCTTGGCCTGTAAAACAATAGCGTCAAAATCCTATAGAATACTAGCGGTCCGCCCCGGCTTCGCCCGTGGTACATATGAAAAATAGATGTTGGCCGATTCTCAGACTTACCCGATATGCACAGAAAATTTCATGAGAATCGGTCCACCCGTTTCGGAGGAGTATGCAGACTAACATTGTGACACGAGAATTTTATATATAAGATTATTATTATGAAATGTACAAATGCTGTAAACCTTGTGAGGTTATTTACATTTCAACAAGAGACCCAGACATCGCGTCTCATAATTTTAATTAGCAACTAACTGCTTTTTCCTATTCGTTCGCCGCCATTTTAATTTTTTTGCCGCGAATTCCAAAATCACGCTGAGTGCTTTTCATGAAATTTAAAACGGGAATTTTATAGACGTAGAAAATGATTTTGAAAAAAAGGATCGAGCGAGCTTACCTACGCTTTTAAGAGGAAAAATTAATTAATGGAAGAATTTCAACTAATTTGAATTTATGTTTTGCAATGTTTATGAGGCATGGGTTTGAATTAGTACCTACGATTGGTGTATTTTTTATTAAATAGTGCAGTGTCATTGAACCGAGTGTGTTTATATTTATGGTTTTTGCCGGCGTGCATTTTTCATCATGATATAAAAAAGAATTTTTAACCACTTTTTAGCATAATGGTATCTCAACGTAATGTAGTCTAAACTCATTATGAAAGTTCTCTTGATGATTTTTATTACGACATAGCCGGCCTGTCGGATTACCTTGTTATACTGGCAAAAATCTTATTAAGAATTTTTTGACAAAACCAATTACCTAACAGTAACAAAAAAGCACCTCATTACTGTTAAAACACGTCATAATATTGTATACGGCATAAGGTGTTTATTTATTTATTTATTTATTTATTTGATTTACCAACGTTTCTTTACATCACAGATAAAACATCAAAGTTAAAATACAATTTTATATGATCAATGTAAAAAAAACACTTATAGGTAAACACAGCATGCGTAAAGTAAGTTTAAAAGTATACAATTAATGAATTAACTACTAAGTATCTTAAACAATGAAAAAAATTATAATATATATTATGCACTTATCAATTTTAATCGTTAAAAAAGGAATTAAAAATTTTGCGGAGTTTGTTGGGGGAATCTGTGAAAATATCAAACAACTCACTGTAGTCATTTACAGTTTTACAAATTCTCGCAATGGGTGAGTTTCGACCCGATACGGTTCTGCGTTGAGGAGGACACAGCGGCAACAAAACCTTACGAGGGTATCTAGAAGGCACCTTTAAATTAAATTTTTGAAGCAATTGGGGGCAATCAATTTTACTATTGAATAATTTCAAGGCAAAGAGTAAATCAAGAAGTACCCGACGATTATCAAGAGATGTAATTTTGAAGTGACATAGTTGCTTTTTATATGATGGTAACTGTTTCTTTGATTTTCCACTTGCATAAACAAGGTGCAAAAGAAATCTTCTCTGTATCCTTTCCAATCGTAAGGAATGGCACGCATAGTGAGGTCTCCAAACCACAGAACCGTATTCCAATATACTGCGCACCAGGCAGTTGTATAATGATATCTTCGCCTTGACATTATGTACATGTTTAACATTACGTATTAAAAATCCTAACATTTTAGCCGCCCGTGTAGCAACTTGATTTATGTGTGGCACGAAAGTCAATTTATTGTCAAAAACAATTCCCAAATCTTTAATATGATAGAGCTCTTTGATACTCTCAGAGTTTACATTGTAATTGTATTGTATCAAGTTTCCTTTGCGTGCGAACCTTACCAAAAAACACTTCTTAGGATTTAGATCCATTTTGTTAGAGTCGCACCAAGCAACAAGTTTATTTAGGTCACTTTGCAGCTTATGAGTATCGTCAATGTTGTTTATTGTACGACAGAACTTGAGATCATCAGCGTACATGTAACTCTGGGAGCAAGACAATAAATCAGGTATCTCATTAACGAATATATTAAATAATATAGGGCCTAAGTGAGAGCCCTGCGGGACGCCGGAAGTTATATTTTGCGTTTGAGAACGGAAACCATTTACAACAACATAAAAACTTCGTTTCGTTAAGTAAGAATCTATCCATTGCAAAAATTGATTTGAAATACCGTGCAAAAACAGCTTTTTAAGTAATATTTTATGTGAAACCTTGTCGAACGCTTTACTAAAATCCGTGTAAATAACATCAATCTGTTCATTGCGATCTAGGGAACTAGAAAGATTTTCGCAAAAATCTACCAAGTTAGTAGAAGTAGACCGAGATGGCATGAAACCATGTTGACTGATATTAAAAAACTGTTTAAAATGATAATGTAATACTGGGCAAATTAAGGACTCCAACACTTTACCAAAGGACGACAGAATAGATATAGGTCTGTAATTATTAATGAATTCCTCATTTCCGGTTTTATAAACGGGTACAACTTTAGCAATTTTCCAAACTGTTGGAAAAATACCAGATGAGAATGATTTATTATAAATTTTTGAAATGGGCCAAGCTAAGTGTTGTGCACATTCGACTATGAAAATAGGGGGTATTCCGTCAGGGCCAGCTCCTTTCAATTTATCTAAACTCTTTAATTTTTTAAGAATTGTGCGACAATCTAGGTGTTAGCCTATAAGCGATTGTTGCACGATTATTTTTAAATCTATTTATTGGTGTTAACAATTATAGGCTTTTCTAAAGATAAATACATGTGAAACAAACTTACATCTACATAAATCCCGGGCAAACCAAACACTCTCGTCGACGGTGTCTCCATGGGTGTGAACCTGTAGAACTCATGGTTGCCCCTATACCACTTGACGGAGTACAGCGGTGCACCCTGCATGTCCCGGGAGCAGATGAGAGCAGCTGTACCGCCTCGTACTACTGTGGTGGGCTCCACTAGGAGTTTGACGTCACGGAGGCTGGTTACACCTGGAATGAATGCAACCTTTAATTCTGAGAATAGTGTTTTTGGAAATCGACGTTACGTGCCTAGTTTTTGTTGAAGCTTCCAATTGGAGACAATTATAATGGGGTGTTATTATTTCTTTTATTTCCAAGCTTCTTTTTTATTACTAAGTATTTTTATTTACTAGCGAACTGTACCTACTGCTTCGCTCGAGTGCAATAATTATGCTTGTTATATAAGTACATAAGGAGGTATTCCTTTTAGAATGACTCTATGAAGAAACTTTTTTCCCTGTCTTTACGTGAAAATTTGTCATTTAAGAACAAGTTTAATTCTCAATGTTTCTTTATGGTATACGGGTAAATGATTTAAGTAACTCAATAATTAACTCTTTGAAATAAAAAATAAATGTAAAAAAGTATAGCAAATTAATTATCTAACCAGGTAATTAATTCCTCCAACAATTCAACATTTTTCGGCAATTAAGCTGTCTAAAATGTGTAATGGACTTTAAAATCGTCATAAATCAGTTACTTTTAATGTCAAAATTAAAGTTATTTTACCCCTTAAGCAGTCACTAATTACCAATTGATAAACTTCGCCATTAACCTAATAAATACTGCTATTTCATTGTCCCTCCATAAAGTCTTTGACTTTGACGTGAATCCCTTAATTTAAGTCACATTTGAGGCGTTTCATTATATATATTTACTTCTTACTTTAGCTTTAAAACTAATACTATAGTACATTGAACGCGATCAATCGATTCAGTCTCTAAACATTCAAATTGATTTGAAATTTAAAACAACTGCAAAGTTTCACGATAATACATTTTAAGGTATTTTTAATTTTTAATGGAGCAGTCCGTTGTATATTTACTGTCAATACTTTATGATTTTCTTTATGTTACACTAGGTTTCCGCCCGCGGCTTCACCCGCGCAGTCAAAGAAAAACCCGCATAGTTCCCGTTCCCGTGGGATTTCCGGGATTGCGCAATTTTCCCGGGATAAAAAGTATCCTATGTCCTTTCTCGGGTATCTAAATATCTCCATACCAAATTTCATGAAAATTTGTTCAGTAGTTTAGGCGTGATTGAGTAACAGACAGACAGACAGAGTTACTTTCGCATTTATAATATTAGTATGGATTGGAAAAGATTACAAAGTTATTCTGTATCTTGTCCCAGAATATTTATGTAAAGGATAACCCGTCATTATCATCAACATAAACTGGGTCTAGTATTTGTCTAAGTCCTAAGACAACAACTCAAAAGGTTCTTGAACTATGGGAAAGGGTAAGGTAAGTATTATAATATATATTGTTTTTTTTTTTTGGTGAATCATTTTCCCATGATTTTACAAGTACGTAGATATGTAAAGCAACTTTTATATTTTATGTATGTTTTAAATATTTTATTTACGCTTCAATAAAAAAAACTTTTCGTAGTTAGTTAACTATTAACAATAAAAACGTTTTTTTATTGATTTTAAACAACATCACAAATACCTAACCGACAATCAAAATATACAATGGTCCGGAAAATTATATTTTTAGAGCAGTCTATACTGACATGAAGTTTCAAGTGCTTTTGTTAGAATAAATTTAGAAAACGTTATGCTCTACGTCTCTACGTAAAATATACGTGACTGTCCTTTGTCTTTGTTTACTTTTGTCCTCACGTATAAAAAAAAACTGGAATTGCACTGTCAAAGGAACTCGTTTATTTTTAAATATAACGACACTTTGAGTTTCGACATCACTACTTTTAACAGTGTGTTTAAAAGCCTATGAAACTATCGTATGCACAATGTTATTTTAATATTCATTATGATAAAATGAATTTAGCTTAAGTACTTCTTTTAATGTGTAGTTTGTATTGTAGGTTCAGCAACCTGACAAACATAACATTTCATTCATAAGCATTTTTTTAATTACCCCGTTTCTACTATCTAAACAAAATAACACACATACTGTATTTTATACTCATAGATATTATACTAAATATTATGTACTTTATAACTCTCAATCGTAACGTTACGGCGTAATGTTATACCTCAACAAACAGACTATCAAAAGCCAACATTCCTTTCAAATCATAACTTCAGCTCATAATTTTAGTATATACTGACACCAGATATCGCCACGCTATCTAACCCCACCATAACCTACATATTAATTCTCGAATCAGTCAGCTTTATCACTTGGCCTTAGCAAGAATAATGCTCTATAATTCAGATTCAGGATCTCCGACAAATCCTTTATAGAAAGGACGCAGACCTATCTGTAACGAGCTTAGTGCCTTGGGGGATCTCCAACTCAGGTTTCCAATGTTTGTTAAAATGGATACGTAGTAGATAACATTTTTGAATCCAAATCAACGAAACTTTCCTCGCTGCGATGGTTTTTTACCTATACATGTGTCGCAGTCATCTGGTTGAATTTGCTATTTAATTGAATGACTAGCGCGTTATTGAATGACGCCATTTAATTGAATGACTAAATGACAACTCGTCAAGTTGTTTAATGTACCGTCTGAACGTCATTGAGCATAGTTGGTTTGGTGGTTAGGTTAGATTCGTTGTATTTTTAACTACACAGGGATAGTGGCATATTATTTATAAATTTACTATTTAATTATTATATAACTATTAGTAACTGACTAACTATTGGATTATTATAAAATAACTATTTTATTTATAAAATTGGCGTGCTTCGTATTGAAATTTCATAATAGATTTGATGTGAAATAGTTCTGCATTTTTATGCTTTCGTTCGTAGAAGTGTAAATTAATAGAAATATAACGGGAAAGATTTTGTTCTCTTCAACATTGACTTGATAGAATTAAAAAGCATTATTATTTACTAACGCTTCATTTTGTGAAATAATGCAGTCATTGTTATATTTAAAAATAATTGAATATGGTTAAAAAAAACCAAAAACACGCTTTCAACGATCCTTGATAAGTGTAAAAAGTTTTAATGAAATCTGTCCCCTTAAAGTGAACCAAAATGGAGTCTAAAGGAGTCAGTTCTATACAAACTTACAAACATAGAGATGCATTATAAGCAATTTAATAGATAGCAGTAGATATTATTTATGTGTGATCGAAACCACAGTACAATCGATACGGTATATCCAGTATTAATAAATCCATGCTTCATTCCATTCTCAAGGCCAGCATACAATCATACATCCAAAACATGAAATGGCACATTGAAATTGAATCAAGATAGACCGATCGCTGTGTTTGAGTGCGTCGTTTATATTCAGAAAATATGGACGCGTCTTTCCAATATCGTTTCAAAGGAGAGACTGCTGGAGATATTTTATAGTAGATAAATTGTGATATAGGAGAAAGGAGAATTTGTTGGTATACCTTTTAAAGTATTTGACGGTTTTAAAATGTGTTCATTTGAGCACAGACACACGTTAGTAAACACTAACGTATCGATTGGTGGAATAGGTACGGAACATAATAAAAATAAACGATTCATGAATTACTAGATGAATTTTAGTATAGTAAGTAGTAACAAAAACGCATCTAAAACTGTGGGTCTCCGGTTTAATAAGTTATTAAATAATAGTTAATCCATTGCCTGCAGATAATGTTCTTTTTGTAATAATAAACTTATATAAAAGCATTAAGCACATATAATAATATACATACCTAAGTATATAATAACAAAAATATAATATTGTTTATAATTTCTCACAGAATGAACCATACATTTTCCTGCATAAAAGATGAACTCTATGAATGCGCTTCTATTTATAACCTTTTTTGAAAATAAAATTATTCAAAGAAAAAGAGGGAAACTATCTATAAATTATAGTGTCAGGCTTTAGATTTATTTCATAGAGTCCTTGCATTTTATACGATAAAAGCGTGCATAGTCTAAGAAAGAACCAACCGAATCCTTTATGTAAATATCCTTTGGACTATTTATTAACTTCAAAAGCGATTATTGAGTTTCTTTTACTTTTAATGCTTTAATTATAATATTATTTTTAAATAACTTATTTTAAACCTTAAAATAATAATAAAATAATTAAAGGAAACATAAAAATAGCACGTTTTATTCAATTTCCGTTCTCTTCATTACGAAAGAGAAGTGTCTCTGAATGTGCCATTAAGATTTTTTACCGGCAATGAATCCTACGAATCGCGGTTAAAACGGCTTAGATTACAACATTATTTCCTTTGTGACCAATATAATGGTAATAGACGTAAAAGTTATCGTTGTTAAGCTTGGAAACACAAATAAATCGTGGGCTTGAATTAATTTGAGTTATAATTAAACGGTGATTTAAAATATGAAAGTTACTAGTTAGTACAAGAATTACTGTATCACTAAAATTAATAAAATATTTGTATTAGAGTCCTGAATCAAAATTGTAAATGATTTGAAATGTGTTATGACAATTTTCAATTATCTAGTCTACTAGAAAATTTATCTTGATAGTTTACACACAAATACTCTTATGTATATACTAGCTTTCCGCCCACGGCTTCGCCCGCTTTGTTTAAAAACTAAATAAATTATGTACTAAAACCTTCTTCTTAACCTTCCTCTATGTATAAAAAAACCGCATCAAAATCGATTGTGTAGTTTTGAAAATTTAAGCGTAGGTATATAGGGACAGAGAAAGCAACTTTGTTTTATACTATGTAGTGAATTGAAGTAGGAACGTATGAACCACGTAGATAGTAGATACCATTCCTCGTTCACACCTAATCCACAAGTCTAATTCAAAAACAATCCACTGTTACAAGGCCAAATCCCATTGCGTGTTACGTAAATCGAAAAACACCTTCGTTTTAACGCGTTATTGAATCTGAGCGAGAACATATCGGCATTATCAGGAACACACGAAGAAAATTCCATTTTCTACTACATTAGCCCGGTCTGAGAGTGGTTAGCGATAGGAATGTATCTCGGTACTGTAAATTATGAACTGATATAGGCCATTGTCATATGATTTATCTAAAATGGACCTTGTAATTTTAGTGTGGTTTCTTGTTTGTTCATGTTACCGAAAAAATTAGTTGAATTAGAAGTAAGCTTCATAGGGTTTTTTAAACATTAATTTGATAACATTTAAATTGTAAAATGCATAGCAATTCTATCCACGACAATTGCACGGAAACGGAACGATAATAAATATGTTGTTAAAAAAAAATGTATCTATAACTTTTATTATATTCGTTTTATATAGCTATAAATATATATTGCTCATTATTATTAATTAGAAAAATATACCACTACAGGCTTTTGTCTTTCGAGATTCATTATAATGTTTTCCAATGTATAAATCTCAGGCAGAAGGAAAAAAAAAACTGTGTTATAATAATTATAACATTATAATTTGTACAGTGACGAAGGTAATTTATGTAGCTCCTTTTATTTTTAATTAAAATATCAATTAGATTCAACCATCTCATTATATCCACACAATATAAATTCTAGAACACTCGAAACATTTACAAAACAAAGTTAGCACTCAAATGGACAAATTTTTATGAACATTGCCGTTGCTTTTAAAATGGTCCATCCATTTGGCTTGCTACAGTTTGCCAAATGCGAAGGCTCAAAGGTGCTTTTAAAAGCCTACTTCAATATTTTTCATTTTATAAGCGTCGTTTTTTATTTATTCGAAACAGAGCTAATTTCGAACAGAGACATAATATTTTTATTGCGTGTACCGCAATGGAGTTTTGAGATTATTTGTGTTCCTACATTTGCTCAAATCCAGCCAGATCCGAAATAAACGAACGCGACTCGACAGTTTGTAAAAAATGGTCTGAAAGTTTGTTGCTGAGGGTTTTTTGCCAAATGTGTGCGGCCAAAGTTTTGTTAGCGCACTTAATCTAAATGCATAGACATTGCTTGTACTGTGTGTCAACATCGTAAATACGACATCAGTCAATTTGATGCTACTCTTGATTTATGGTTGGGCAATAATGGGGATTAACGAGCTGGTACCATTGAACGGAATAGTTCAATGAATATATACATTTGTATTTCCTTAGTACTGCTGATACTATAACTTATTATTAATTGATACGCATAAATATATTAAACACTGAAACACAGTTTATTTTGAGCAGCGAAAAATCATTATGGTGAAAAGATTGGGTGGGGGCTTAATTCACGTCGTGGTAACTAATACCTAAAGAAAGGCACATGGGTGCCTTTCTTTATAGTGCAGGATATTGTATAATTATTATTTATCCACAAGGACATTACATATTCATTTTGAATAAATGCTAAACATATCATAACATGTATTATTATTTAAATAGTATTGTTATTCAGAAACAATATAACCTTAACCGGGAGACAATTGACAAACCTTTATTTAACCAAATGTATACAAAAACACAAAGTATTCCCATTCCTATCAGATTTACCAATATAGCAGTCGTAACATGTATAATACCTTCGGTCAACGGTTGTCCATCACGAGGCTGCTCTAAAAAACCGACTACATCTGCTCGAACAAGATTTACGATCGTCAGTCGGGAGTCGATCATAAAAAGTGTAATATTTCTATATTAGCTGCCAAATAAGATGTGGATTTTTCTAGAATATGTCAAAAGTGAGCTGTATGCGCTTTGTGATGGTAATGTTCATGCAATAATAAATTATGATTTTAAAATATTAGCAAGTAGATACCTTATATCAGCTGGTCGCCCCGGCTTCGCCCAAGTAGTTATTTTTTTACAGTTAAAATGCTAAAACTAGCGGAGACGAATCCAACGAACCAAAAATCGTTAAAATCGGTTCAGTCTTTCTTTAGTTATAAACTGTAACGAACGCAACTTTTTATATCTAGGTACCTAAATAAATAAATAATTGTATTTCAAAAATATATATAATATAATCGTTATAGGTATTTTTAACTATCAGATCCTTTTTTCAATAATAAATTGGACCAAAAAGAGACCAAAGATAATTAACTTAAATCTTTACTTTTGGCAATGCCCGTTTTATGCAAAAAATTTACCATTTTACAAACGAATTTTTGTTTTATAATTTTTATAAGCCACTGAATGTTTGCCAAACTTTCGCTGTAAAGTACTCGAAACTTCGCTTTAATAAAATATTGTAATAATTTTGTAAAATCATTTTTAAAATCGTTTTTATTTCCACAGATAAAATATCCGCAAGTGCGTAAGAAAAATTATGTTATATTATTACATTTTTTATATTATTCTTCTCTAATTATCGTGATTTTTTTTTTTTTTTATTGTGTGATAGGGAAGCGCTTGACCACGATCTCGCCTGATGGTAAGCTGAGATGTGGCCTATGATGGAGCGCGCTTCCCTAGAAGGTACCCGTTCACTCTTCGCTTGAAGACCCCCATATTGTACTCGTCGGGGAACACATACTCAGGAAGCATGTTCCAGTCCCTCGCGGTTCGGATGAAGAATGTCGATCCGAACCGCTTTGTCCGGGTACATGGAACATCCACCATATGGCGATGCCTAGAGTCTGTGCGCCTCGACGATCGATGGAAAAACGGGGATGGCGGAATTAAATCGTGCAATTCCGCAGCGCACTCACCAAAGTGTATCCGATAAAATACCGATAAACTTGCCACTCTGCGACGGTGGGCGAGGCTCTGGAGTTTTTTGCCTACTAGCTCATCGTCGTTTATTAGCCTCTTGGCACGCCTCTCTATTGCCTCAAGCGCCTCCAGCTGGTACTTGGCGGAACCGTCCCAGAGGTGAGAGCAGTACTCCATGCACGATCGGACTTGTGCTTGATAAAGGTTGAGCAGCTGTCCCGGGCTGAAATACTGTCTCACCTTCGCCAGAATTCCAAGCTTTTTTGAGGCTACTTGGGCTTTGGATTCTATATACGAACCAAAGTTCAGAGTAGGCGTCAGGGTAATGCCAAGAAGCTCGAGGTGGTTGGTTATCGGCACGGATACACCGATACACGGATACACGGATACACCCTGGAAAGTCGGAGTCAGGTGGAATGGACTCCGTGGTATTATATGCCAAGTTATAGAAACTAATTTATTTATTTGTAGGAGTATTACTGGCTGGTAGAAGTATTACTGGCTGATGAGAATTACATCGGAACGAGATTTGACAACTGTCGATCTGGCGGAGCGTCGCGTCGATGGTCGGCTGCAGACGTTGCTTGGTTACAAACGAAGAACGTCTAGGGCACCACGTTTGCGACGAATCGCTATTGTTCCGAGTAATCTTGTGCATTGTTGTATCGAAACTAATTAAAAGCGATTGATCAAGTGATTCCCTAATTACTAGCGCTAAGATTTGTGCGATTACATAACATTTGTTATAACATTGATGATTCATTTGTTTCCACCAACATTATAATTTACTGAAGATATGGGTGATTCTGATGAATATGGCCATCCGCCCATATATTCAATATAAATAAAAATCTCCATAGATGATTACTTAGTAACGTTCTGCGTCTAAAACACCTAATAGTTAACCATCTCGTAAGGTGGCTCTTTTATTTATTTTATAACTATTTATATTGAAAAATATAATATTGTGAGAGAAATAAATAATTACATATT
Source organism: Colias behrii (assembly GCA_029959065.1). Taxonomy (NCBI): domain Eukaryota; kingdom Metazoa; phylum Arthropoda; class Insecta; order Lepidoptera; family Pieridae; genus Colias; species Colias behrii. Next base: position 11,484,018 of record JARWMC010000009.1, on the reverse strand, counting down.
ATGTACATACCGAACACATAATCTATGGTTATTTTAATTCCAAATGCATGATACAGGTAGATATTTGTTTGTTTACATTATTGAAATATAGTTTATTTTAATTTATAATTCTAATATTGTTTAAATATCCAAACGCGTTATTAAAGCATTTATCAGCAAACCGTTGTTATTGAACGTTCTCTTCTAATTCGAAATATATTAAAAGTTTCACAGCACGGCTTGCACCGTGAATGTTGCTTGCAATTTAAGTTTAAAACTGTCTCAGTAGTTACAGTAAAGGTTAGTTAAACGCCCGTATATTTCCTTTTTATTATTGCTTCAAGGTATAAACTTTAAGCGTGTTGTGTATCGCTTTATGACTAGGACCTTGTCACTAGGATAAAATGTATTGTGGTAAAAAATAATAGTATACGTTTTATTTCTATGTTAGATTACTGTATCTACTAGGTTGATCACTACAGAGCTCGTTCAGTGTGGGCTTGCCTCTTGGCAAATTATTATTTTTTTATATTTTGTATTGCAATATTATATTGTTTAAGTTTATGCCGTGTAAATAACCCCGTTAATACTATTCCAGATCTACATACAAATATCACGTATGAGAAAACAGATTAAAAAAAAAATATGTAACTCTCCTAATTAATTACCATGTCCGTTATGCGTATTGAGTACAAAACGAAAATGTTTCGTCGTTGTACAATGAGAAAACATCTGAACAAAACTTGAATTCTCAGTCTCTAATTTATTTCAAATCCCGCTACAGCGTATCCCTTAACGCTTGCAGCTTATGAGCGTATTTAGCCGTAATTTCAGTAATTTCGGTGCAAGTCAATTTCGCGAGACGTGCAAGCGATTCCGCGGTATTAGTGTATAACTAGCTAGACAACTCCGTTCAATTAGGCTGAAGGAAACGTGAGTTGCATATGTTTCCATAACAATAGCGATTGCAAATGTTTATCGTATCTGAAATTTAGGTTAATATAATTGCTATTTTGGTATTTATACTCTGCTTCTATAAATGAAGTGCTTATTTCATACAACACTCCGTTATTTTTGTACCGTGAACATGGCTATACTTTTTTCATATCTACTAGGTACATCTCTTATTTGGCAAAATATTTCTATATAGATAATATTTATGGTAAAGCGTGTCGCAAATTCGTAAAGCTTTCGATGCACAATAAATTTTATATTCCTTCATTTCTTTGAAAATAAGTTATCTGATACATCTTGCGTATTTATAAAACAGCAGCCGCAGTATCACTTCTAACTATGTATCTAAATATAGATAGATAGATGGGTAATTCGTTATTGCATAAAAACAAAATAAACATAAACACAGATAGAGTCAAGTATGTACAAATGGCGGCTTTATCCCTAGGTAGCGATCTCTACCTGGCTAATAGATGGTTTTACAATAAAAAATAACATACAACTTAAAATAAAATAAACTTTATTGTATACATGATTGTTACAATCCATATTGTAAAGTAAACAATCCAAAGAGAAGAAACAACCTCAACAACCACACCAAGAAGATATCATGACGCCTAAGACACGAGATTATTACAACGCCACGTAACAGACTAGACTAGCATTTGAGCTGAGCCCTCATACATATGTTACCACAGAACCAACATTACAAACAACGATGTGCTCTAAAACACCAAGAAACATGTCACACCAGGACTAACATGATGCTATATATTACATAGTTTACTATAGTTACATGCCTATGAGAACAAAGTACCTGCAGATTAATGTTTTGTAGAATTCAAATGCTTTAAAAAATTTGCAATAAACATTGCCACGGTTCGGCGAAAGGTAAGGGTTCAAAACCTGTTTTACGATTTCTAGAAATTTTTGTATTTTTCAAAAATGTCTCAAGCATTTCTTTAGCTTATTCATTATTTTGAAACATAATGCTACATCACTGCCATAAATCATCAAAATCCGTTCAAAGGTTATCGTTTGAAAGGGTTACCTATCTTAATCTCGAATTTTAATATTCCGAATATCATAATCCAGAAAACGTTTGGACATTTTTTCATTACCCCGAATTTTTAAATTTCGAAGTTTTGTTTGCCATATAATCGCAACTCCGAATTTCATTTGCCCATTTCTTTATTTGTACGACGTTTTACAATCCAGACGAAATCTAAATGTACAAAATCCAGATGACCGTAATCCATATGCACGAAAGCCAGATTTTTAAAACACAAATTTTTGAAATACAGTTAATTGATATCCAGACAAACAATGTCCAGATTTTTGAAATTCAAATAAACGATATCCAGCAAAACGAAATCCTTCCAGGGGGTCGCAGCACGAACCTAACCTAACCTACTGAATAGATTTTAACACTTTAACCTTTCTGTAATGGGCAAGTAAAACAATAGCGAGTCGGTTCTGGCACTCGCCGGCCGCTGCTGCGGCACGCTCGCTTCGCTCGCTCGGCTCGTGCATGGGGGGTCACACTTCGAACCTAACCTAACCTACTGAGTCGAATTTGACACTTAAACCTATCTGTAATGGGCAAGTAAAACAATAGCGAGTCGGTTCTGGCACTCGCCGGCCGCTGCCGCGGCACGCTCGCTTCGCTCGCTCGGCTCGTGCATGGGGGGTCACACTTCAAACCTAACCTAACCTACTGAGTCGAATTTGACACTTAAACCTTTCTGTAATGGGCAAGTAAAACAATAAATTTACTTACTGACAATGTGTATTTTCAGTCGATAGTAAACTTGTAAAGGTATAATCACGATTGTATGGAAATCAAAATATAAAAAGATTATGAAAATCTGGCAATAGTTTATCTGTTATACGATTATATGGGAACCAAATAAAAAGATTATGAAAATTTGCCAATAGTTTATTTGGAAAATGGTACGATGGGAAACAAAAAAAAGTATTTTGAGAATCTGGTATATTGAGATCTGTATTATGAGAATACGGGAAACAAAAAAATACTTTTTTAAAATCTGGTTTTGGTGCATCTGGAAATTGATTCATCTGGGAAATTAAAAAAGGAATTTTAAAAATTTGTCATTCATTACATCTGTCTTTTAAAAGTTCTAACAACCGTTTTCGGGGTTTTAAGATTCGGGTAATAGAAATTCGAGTTTTTAATAGGTTACCTTTGAAAGAGTAACACATACATCCACAATCCACATATACTTAAAAACTTTAATATTTATAATATTTATAATATTAATACTTTAATGTTTATAATATTAATGGGAACATTATTAACTATATACAAGTTTTCTTATATTGGGTTTATTCTATTATTCCCTAGCTGGAGCAAGGGAGAAGACATCAACTGATTTTAAATTGAAATTCCCTTGTGACTTAGCTTCAGGTATTTCCCAGTCTTTTCTGCCATTACGTCCAATTACCGTGTAAATTTAAATTCAAATATTTATTGCTTCAAAGCAAATTATATCAAACTAGCTAACCGCCCGCGGCTTCGCCCGCTTTGTCTAATACCTAATAAATTATATACTAAAACCTTCCTCTTGAATCACTCTATCTATTAAAAAAAACCGCATCAAAATCCGTTGCGTAGTTTCAAAGATTTAAGCATACAAAGGGACATAGGGACAGGGAAAGCGACTTTGTTTTATACTATGTAGTGAAGAACTATAAAGTAAATAGTTAATCAACGGGTTTAAAAGGTAATTTCAATACGAATTAGTTTAGTATTTTTTTTAGTTGAGTTTAAGCTTTTCCAATCAATGTTCCAATAATACTAGTTTAGTAATTAGTTTCAATAATTAAATACAGGATCTGTCCTATTGTTATTTTTCCTAGATTTGTATGTCCTGATACATGATAATAATAAACACAAGTAGGTAGGTATATTTGTCTACCAAATTTTATTTATAGTATCTCTACCTTATCTGGTTATTTCAACTTGAATATTCTTATTCACCCGTACTTTCTTATATGTATCTATGCAGCTCTATGCAGCTATTATGCAGTAAAATATTTACTGATATAAAAGGTAATTAAAATTCATTGTTTTAGGAAACGGTAAAGTATAAATTACAATATTATTGCAGAATAAATTATTTTCAGCCATTTCTCGTAAATCAAAAGCCAGTGTAATATTTATTACTAACTTCATTACAAACCTATTACTATACTGTTTAGCTAAAGAAAAAAAACGACGTGTGGCACTCGGGGACTGCCGCGGTAAAGCTATTGCATTGTATGCCTTTGTAGCGACACCTCGCTCTGAATCGCGCAAGCGAAATTTTTTCGTTACAGAGCTATATATACAACTTTCCGACATAATCCATTGGGGCCTTAACGGCCGGCCAGTCGAGTAGACTAGTCGTGAATTCTATCTTTTTCGATGGAGGAATTCCACCTTCCTTCCTCCACACCTTCAAGCCACACCTCCGCCCGTCGGAGTGGGAGAGCGTGAGGTTTTTCGTTACGGAATTTCTCGATTCGGTCCCCGCGCTCAAGGCCCGATTATTTGTTCTTGGGTCTGGGTGTTATTATCTATATATATGTATTTATTAAATATTATATTTATCGTCGCCTAGTACCCACAACACAAGCCTTAATTGAGCTTACTGTGGGACTAGGTCGATTTGTGTAATAGTGTCCTATAATTAAAAAAAAAAAAAAAAAAAAAAATTAAAAATTATAATTAAGTACTATAATTGAATATAATCAATAGGTGTTCGGAATCTGAATACCTATTTACAACTATATTATATTTTAACAGAATATGAAGACAATAATGACATAATCTTAAAAAAAAAAAACGTAAATAAGCAAAGTTTGATATCGAAATTTCTAACGTCTATTCAAAAGCCACTAGCCTCAGGCGAAGAGATTACAACTCCATTTATTTTTATTACACACCTTAATATTTGTAGTAAAATATAATAAAAAACTCATAACTTTAATCCTGATATTACGGATAGCTCCATTACTTTCCTAAATCTCAAGAAAATTAAACATTTTTCATAAGAATTAAGTTCTTTGTCTGTGACAGGGAAAGGATCGCGGCATATTTTTCTTAGCCTATCCTAGGCCTTTAGTTTCACTGCAAAATGAATGAGGCCAAGTTAAAAATAAACGTATTTTCCTGAATATATTTTCAGAATTACGATCCAATAAACCTCTCATTTATAAAGATGCTTGGAAATACAAAACAATTAATTCATACAAACATGTTCTGAAAGACATTTCAATTCGTACTAACAATAAATTATTAATAAAGTTCTGTAAAATATTATTACGCTTTACGAATTTCACGTACAAATTGTTTCGTGTACAAAACAACAAACATTTTCAATATCACCGGGGCTATTGTTAAAAAATCGAACTCCAAAGATCTGGGGATTCATTAGATCTTTGACTCGGCTCTATTATGGGCCCTCTTCACAATGGGCAGCGTTGGGCGAGTAGAGGCAATCACGATAGTATAGATGGCCTAAATGTATGGACGGCTGTCATTGTAGATGTTAATTCATAATCGCCGTAGTGGCGGCAAACATCGACGATCATTTGTTGGGCCAACGCTGCCCAATGTGAAGAGGGCCCATAATCTCTCTGTGTTTGCCTTAGAGGCGAGATTCGTTAAGCATCTCTAACTGCAACTTTACCCTGTCACTGAAATTTGTTTCTACTTATGTCACCATTTCTATATTTCTGCTTATTCAGTTTGTGAACGCCGCGAGATTTTCGTTGACTCATTTAGCGAACATATTCATGTTTTCTTGAATAATTTTAACGGTTTCGCGGTTGATGATAAAGCAGTGAATTTGGGTGGGTTTATTAAGAATAATATGTTATTTAGATTCAGATATAAGTGTTATTGAAGCCTTATTAAGTACCTATATTAAGGGTAAGATATTATGTATCGCGTATAAAAATGCTAGGTACCTACTAGATACATACATACATAATGCTACATATTTCTTATCTTGAATAATTATCTCATAGATAGGTATATCGAAATAATATTAGAAAATAATTTATTTCATTTGTAAGTAATTTCTGTAAAACATTTGATTAAATAATCATTATTTTGTCCCTCAAAAATAACCAGCAAAACACTGAAAGTAACTTGTTACGAACACAATACCTAAGAGCCTGTTAAATTTAATAACAAATCGCAATTTACGAACTAAAATTAATATTGCCAACAACGAGTTAGCAAAAGCAAGATATTTACACACCGTTTCTCGCCCTAAATAAATTATGAAAACGCTAACAAAACCAAACGTATTTTAATGAGAAACTTACTTTAAGCTAGTGTTGTAAAGAATACGTTTTCAAACGAGCCTAGTTAAACTGAAAAAGGCTAACAATCTATTCAGGAGATTAATGCTTTATGTGGGATTCTTTATACTCCTGCCCTAAAAACACTAAAAGGAAGGCTGGTTTAAGGCCGTGAAGAATATGCTGAAATCCTTTTACTGTCATGGATGGAACTTTTTGCGAAATGCTGAATATCTTGAGGTCTAAATGGGGCTATTTATTTTACAAATACATTTAGGGTTAGTGCAAATAAGTTGAAGGTAAAAACAGAGATTTATCTGCCTTTAGTACATAATACCGACGCGATATGTTTTTGCTATTCAGAGATATGGAAGGTAGGCCTGGTAAAAAAGGATGAATTTAAATAAGTGGTTTATAATTTGATTCATAAAATACAGACATTTATTGAACTAGTTTATTTTTAATTTAGTAGGTATTGTTTTAATGATAATATAATATCATTAACATAATACAGGAATCTTTTACGACTATAAATAGGTACAACGTTTTTACAAAAATTTATCAAAAGAAACGAATCAAAAAACTGTATGTTATTAATCGTTCGACTGTGAACATGTTTGCTTGTAGTATTTCAACTTTTATTTTCATGAATAATAACAGAAAAATAATACAAAACTAGCTCTACTACTACTTTTTCTATGTATGTTGTGCGGAGATGAGTAAATCCAATTAAATATTTTTTAATTAAATATAATATGGATTTCAATGAAAAATTTTTTTTCATTCATAATCTACTGATAAACAAGATTGTAAGAGCTACAAATAAATAATAATAATATGTAGGAACATATTTTAATTCTCACCATTCCACACCAATCCAACGTCAGTCATTATTATTAATTATTATAAAGGAAACACATTTACCGTATTTATTTAAATTGTTGAAGTGATACCTACTTAATTAAACACACCACATTTTAATTAATTATTATAAATAAAATTATTATAAAACCCACATCTTATACCGAACTGTTAACATCACTGATTGGCGCGAAAACTATATAAAATGACAGATTAAAAATATGACCTCATTTCAATCTTAATCTTAAAAGGGCTGATAGACGTACGAGTAAGTACGCGAACTTGTGGCTCGACGACCTTTTTCGCTCGTGTATCACCCCAAGTACGCGTACTTAAAAGCCGTCGAGTAAGTTCGTTGACGATCCAACATGTTTGAAATTTTGCTCGTAACCCGCCTTCACTCGGACGTGTGTCACCGCCGGGAGCCGCGAGCCTAGCCTGTCTAGCTATAATAGGTGTTATTAAGTGCAAAAGTTCATCATATAACGGCGCAGGCATCCTCAAACAATTATGCAAGTCTTCCTTCTCTTCACGTATTAGCTACTTCACCAAATTTACGTGAGATAAACGCTCTTTTTTGAAAGTCAGTTTTTCACCCACTTTTGCCGATTTCGTCTTCTGCTTTTAGATTTATGGATATAATATAATATAATTCCTGAATTCCAAAATTCCCTCCGTTGATGACAAAGTGACGTCCGATATCGGTGACAGGTGAGAAGCTACTGACCAAGCTCTACGTGTGTCACGGCACCGACGTCGAGCCAAGAGTACGCGAACTTTAAAACCTCGATTAAGTTCCTACGTCTATCACTCGTTTTATCACTACATAGTATAAAACAAAGTCGCTTTCCCTGTCCCTATGTCCCTATGTCCCTTTGTAAGCTTAAATCTTTGAAACTACGCAACGGATTTTGATGCGGTTTTTTTTAATAGATAGAGTGATTCAAGAGGAAGGTTTATATGTATAATAACATCCATTGAATAGTGGAGAAGTACTGTTATTTTTGAGGTTTCTAATGTGATGTCGTAAAAAATTACATTTTTTCCGCTTACATTGCAAACGCAGGCTGAACCCTACGAGTTTTATCAAAATAATGTACTAAGTATTATACATGTCGCAGGTTTTTCATAAAATTAGGTTTTTGATCAAAAACCTAGGTTTTTCATCAAAAACCGGAAGATGACACATTTTAAACTCAATTTCATCAAAAACCTGTAACAATCCAGATTTTTGATCAAAAACCTGAACTAGTTTGGGTTTATGATAAAGTTCTTGTCAAAATCACGGGTTTGCTTTGTTTTATGACAAATTTAAATGAAATAAATAAAACAATCCATCATCATTTGCAACTTAGTAGAAAGAAAACAATCATTTATTTATCAAAATTTTACATCCATGATCCAATCAATATTCTCCTCCTTCAATCCAATCAGATTGATCATAAACCCAAACTAGTTCAGGTTTTTGATCAAAAATCTGGATTGTTACAGGTTTTTGATGAAATTGAGTTTAAAATGTGTCATCTTCCGGTTTTTGATGAAAAACCTAGGTTTTTGATCAAAAACCTAATTTTATGAAAAACCTGCGACATACACATTGAAAAGGTCTACAGAAAAGTCCGCGATGGTATATGTCTATCTCTTATGGATAACCCACAATAACTTTTTTTTGTCATTTACTTTTTACGACAAATAATGGCTAATTTTCGATGCGATTTTAACCAATACAGCATTAATCCTTAACCAATTAAATACCTTGAATACATTGTTCATTTAATATAGATCTATATGGCCCTTTACACCGTATGATTTAAGTGAATATTTTCGAAGATATTACAGATTTAAAAATTGCGGGACGTAGCGTTTGCCGGGCGGTACCGGCCGGCCGGGCCGCTATGTTTTTAATTTTTATATTGTACAACGTTCACAGTTTTTCTGTAGTGTATTTAGTATCAGCATTGCACCCGTGCGAAGCCGGGGCGGGTCGCTAGTACTATTATAAAGGCGAAAGTTTGTAAGGATGTATGGATGTATGGATGTTTGTTACTCTTTCACGTAAAAACTACTGAACCGATTACAATGAAATTTAGCACACATATAGAGGGTAACTTGGATTAACACATAGGATAGGTTTTATCCCGGAAATCCCATGGGAACGGGAACTATGCGGGTTTTCCTTTGAAAACGCGGGCGAAGCCGCGGGCGGAAATCTAGTAAAATATATTTTTGTTTCAATTATTGGTCTGGCAATAATGACCACTACTTTTAAAATTTAAAATCAAGACAAAATTAATTATGTATTCGTTAAAATTATAATTTATAACGTAGTAAGGCGCAATTACTATCTTCATTCATTTTGTTTCTCGAAGCTTCCGTTAATCTTCTAGTTTAACTAACCTAGATTGTTTCCTATAAGAAAATACTTCGTTACGTTAATAAAGTCGCAACATTTCTGGCTGATGAAAATGTCTAATAAGAATACCTACATTAAAAGCAAACAGGAAATTTAAAAAAAAACTTCTCTTTCTTAAATGGCAATGCATACATTTCAAGTTGACGTATTATTTTATAAAACCTTCATTTGATAAAAAAATACGCTATTCAAAAACGAATCAAATATCTGTATTCTGTATGTTATATTATAAAAAAAAATAAATTGTTATATTATTAAATAAGGATAAAAAAAACATGGCTGTATGATATCCATATTATGATACTTATGTCAATTACATATAATAATATGAAATTATTAAAACAGTAAGATATTTAAAGTAGATTAGTTTCGAAAAAGTATAATATGATATTTACAGTCTATAAAATGTTATTATTTTTATAAAAGAACAAAAGAGCAATGAATAAAAATAAATAAAAATGAAACTCGGCTGTATGGGTTCGCGACCTTTGCCTCACTATAATATGGACCATAATGTTGTACAATTGGCGCCAAATAATCTGTGGCCAAATTCAGAGCAGCTAAAACATAAACCAAAGCTCCCTAAAACGTAGCACCTTCTTTTCATATAGATAGTTATTCTTATTGTGTATAAAATGTGTAGTTTAATAAAAAAAGAATACATATTCGGATTAATATATATAGAAATAGTATAGAGGTAAGTCATAATAATTCTTTTTTTCATAATGGTGTGCAATTAATTAAGTTTTAATGAAAAATTCCACCACAAATGTAAGATAAGGACAGAGTGAGTACTTCCCTCTCACATGGCGCAGTTTTCTCATGCATAATAAATCTTGCAAAAGCTTTAACACGTCTAAATCTATTGTTACGTTAATTTCATTGCGTATTCCCTTTGAAACGATGTTTTTATTTTTATTTCAAAGGTAGAGCACGTTTTCGTATTTAATTTGTTTTTATATCTTCTAATATACAAAATTCTCGTGTCATGGCATTTGAAAGTAAACTCCGCCGAAACGGCTTAACCGATTCTAATGAAATTTTGTAATGAAATTTATTTTTTATACACCTGAGTGATAAGAGAAAAGCAGAACAACGTTTGCCGGGACAGAGAGTTATTGTATTTGCTACATAAGTCCGATAAATTGTTTATAATTCGAAATAAGACATTTACAAGATACATACGTATTTTTTCAGTTTAAAAAATATACAGACGTTAAGTTCACATGTGGTTAGCATAATTATTTAAGAGATATGGAGCATACTCTCCGCGGCTTTAATAATTATAATGTAAGTTTTTTCTTAAGATAAATGTTGACATTTCCTTTAGAATAAAATATCATAACCACGGAACATTTATATAGCCTTTTTCTTTACCCTTTACCTTGGAAGAAATCGCTGATGTGCGATAAGGTCGTCATACGTATTACAGTAGAACCTCGATAAGTTAAAGTCCAAGGGAAACACAAAATATTTTAAGTTATAGAGGTTTTAAGTTATCAAGGGTCTATCCATTTTTCACTGCTTCTATAGCTTTTAATTTATCAGCGTAGGTGAGGGTTGTTAGTTTTCTTTTTAGACTCATTTTAAGCCAGTTTTATCACACAGTAAGTAAAGTGATGTTTCCAGGACAACAATCAAAAACTTATGATGCAAGTAAGTTGTTGTCATAAAGCTAACCGCCGCAAAGCTTTGAAGAATTTCGATAAAGCAAACAATAGGTAATGTATTGTTTACGTTAACAATACATAGTAAACACGTGCAAGCAATAAATACCGAAACCTTTTGTTTTAACACTCTCAAAATGACTCATTGACAAACAATTTTATGTTATAGAGGTTGTGGAAACATTTCTTTAAGTTACTGAGGGCCAATACAGAGATTATTTATTTAAGTTATAGAGGTTGCGTATTTTAAGTTAAAGAGGTTTTGGGCTCTGATGGGAAGGGAACATATTATTTTTTGAAGTTACAGAGGTTTTTATGTAGTATGTATGAGTATGTATGTATGTTTTATGTATAAAGACTCCAAAACTTCTGCATCCGATTTATCTTTGGTTTGAGAAAATTTGATCACGTCTCCGACTTCCGTAAGAGACTGAAATGGCTCCCTATCCGACTGAGGCGAAACTCCCATATCCTTCATCTTTTGTACTGTGTGTTGTTTGATCCAAAAGCTCCAAGCTATCTTCGAGAGAAATTCAAATACTTGAGCTCGAGTAATCTACGCTCCTCTACTAACCTTTTACTTCTGATTCCGGCTCACAAAACTAAATTCTTTCACAATTCGTTTGCAGTTCGTGCGGTTCAATTATGGAACTCTCTCCCCACAAAGGTCAGATGTGCTCAAAATTTGAACGCTTTTAAATTTTTATTAAAAAATTATTATCTATCTCTTGTGTAATTTTGTATAGCTGTCGTATTTACGTTTATTTTTATTTCTTGTTTTATTCTATTTTTCTGATTCCTTCTTTTCTGCATAGTTACTAATATTTATCATGTATATATGTGTGCTATGGATATATATTTGTATATGTATTTATGTATTTATTGTATGTATTGTATGTAAGTGTATGTATAACTATTTATTATAATTATTATCGTATTTATGTATATATTTATTTCATTATTTTTATGTATTTTATATTACTATTAGTAAGTACATAGTTAGCTTTGTATACGTTTATTTTGTACATTTTTCAATGTGTTAGTATTGCCTTATTTTTGCTCACCCACATCATATTGTTAAATTTCCTCTGATTGTTGGGTTGCCTGGTAGATATCGCTACCTAGCGATAAGGCCGCCCTTTGCTGTTTCTGTAGTATTGTCTTTGTTATATATATTTATGTATTTTTAATGCAATAAAGTATAATAAATAAATAAATAAATATGTTACCGAGGTTTAAGTTATCGAGGTTCAACTGTATTTGTTTAATATAAATTCGTTCATTGTGTACTCGTATTTATTATTTGTAATTGGATATTTGATTATTGGACATTAAATTGTTAAATAAAAAAAATCATAAGGCATATTTTGTTTTGTACCTTTTAACCAGTTTCACGCATATCAAGACTAGCCATGCCAAGCGGTTTTACCCGCATTGCTTCGCTCCTGTTGGTTTTTATACCGTGATGATATAGAGCCTAAAGTCTACCTCAATAAATGAGCTAGGTAGGTATCTAACAATAAAATAAATTTTCAAATCTGTCCTATGATTAATGAAATTAGCCCTTTAATTATATAATAACCAAACAAACAAACCCTTCAGATTTATACCGGTTTAAGTACCTATATTTGTCTGACCGGTTGGCTTGGTTAATAATGGCACAGGTAGTGGCCCTGCCTTCCAAGCCAGAGGTCGTGGGTTCGATTCCCACCCGGGGCAAATATTTGTGTGATGAATATAGATGTTTGCTCTGTGTCTGGGTGTTAATTATCTCTATAAGTATTTATTTAAAATTATATAGTATGCATGTTTATCAGCCATCTGGTTTCTATAACACAAGCGAAAGCTTAGTATGGGATCAGATCGTGCCGTGTGTGAAAATTGTCCTGAAATATTTATATTTATATTTGTATATTATATTGGAAATACATAGACCCTTATTGTTTTATAGCACTATTAGAATTTATATGTAAACATTTTTTTATCAAGTAAGCTCATGAAATGCTGATGTGTTGGCATCACACCAAATAAATAATATTGTTATGTCTAATTTGAATGAATTACATGATATAACATTATCATAATATACTACTCTACCAATATTTCGGTCAGTTTTATGTTTATTCAAAAATAATTGATATTGGGATATTGTATTATGGATTGATAGGGCAGTTCTATTTATTTTAACACTAGCTTTCCGCCCGCGGCTTCGCCCGCTTTGTCTAAATCCTAGTATAAATTATACATTAAAACCTTCCTGATGAATCAGTCTATCTATTTTAAAAAACCGCATCCAAGTCCGTTGCGTTGTTTTAAAGATTTAAGCATACAAAGGGATATAGGGACAGAGAAAGCGACTTTGTTTTATACTATGTAGTGATAGTGATTTAATAAAAAAAATTAACTTTTAATGAGCTCATTGTATTTTAATTCTACTTTATCCGCTAGGTGGCAGCACAGGAGTAGCAGGTCGTGCGCTAACCAAAGTCGCGTATCTAGCAAGCGAGCCGCGGGCGGGCGACGTGCGGCAGGCGGCCCGCCGGGCGCTAGCACACCTGTACGACTGCAACCCGCCGCCCGTGAGTGCGGACACGCAAACACACAGATGTGTACACCCAGAGATACAAACGTTCGAGATACACAAAATAACAACGACAATATTGATACACAAGAATTAGCCTTTTAGACGGTTATTTATTTTTAAGAAAATACTTCCAAAGAACAATCACAATTTTTAATATTAAATGTTAACAATGTTAACATTTATAACAATTATAATAAGCGAAATGGTGACGTCTATCCGATCCGTGTATCGAATAACAAGCGAGCGAAGCCGAACGCGGTGTCTGACATCTGCCACCGTCCTCGCTAGCTGGCCTGCGATCCCTTTTCCATCTTTCACCTCCATGACGTCACTCTGACGTCATAACCCAAGACGCCCCTTATTGCCTATTCCACTAACTCAAGATAATACAATTATCTTGTTAATAACTAATGATGCGTCTTTCCAATCTATACATAGCCAGAACGCAACCATAGGAAACTGCTCGTGTATATGTTATGGACCAGGTGATTAATGCGGGCATTATTTATAATGCACGAGCATTATGAATAATGTCTAGCTTTATTGGGCTAAGTGATTAATTACTATCTTAACTTCATTATTTATCACATTGCACGGTCATTATTATAATGTTACATGACAATTGGGCAATTTGATAATAAAGCTTGAAAAGTTGTCGCAAAGCCAAAAAGTTGTGTACCTCAAAATGCCATCACAGTGGCAGTTGTTCTAATAAATATTTGTTAGAACAACACACACAACACAGTGTTCTAATATTTGAGAACCATCAAATCAAAAAATTTTATCCTTGTTACCTCTGTTAGCTACCGCAATCGAGAGTTTCGTACAGGAAATTATTGATCGTCTCATCAAAATAAAGCTACTCACGGAAAATTAGCTTGATAGTAATCACTTGCAAAAATGGGCGAGGGATCCTGAACTATAAGTCAATTCTATAAAACAAAGGTACGTTGTGAAATTTTTGTTTTAAATTTAATTATATTAAATATAATTAAATTTAAAACAAATTTTTATGTTATATTTTTAATATGACTTTCCTTAAGTTTTAAATGCAAAAACTAGTGGATTTTTAAGGTAGAAGTCCTTGGTAATTAATCCAAATAATGAGCCTGATTGTTTAAGTGGTTTAATATTTAGTTTATTTTAAGTTAAATGACAATAACAATAAAAAAAATTGTAATTATATATGTTTGTTTTACTCTGCCCAAAAGGTGATGGGCAATATGTATAATGCCCGGTCAATTTGATTATTTGAATAATTATTATCAAATTGCACTCTCATATTGGGCATTTTTCATAATGACCGTGCATTATGTATACTGCCCAATTTATCACTTGGTCCATAACATATATATTGTAATTCTGTTTTTAAGTCTGTGATTACAATGTATATGTTATGGACCAAGTGATAAATTGGGCAGTATACATAATGCACGGTCATTATGAAAAATGCCCAAATTGAGAGTGCAATTTGATAATAATTATTCAAATAATCAAATTGACCGGGCATTATACATATTGCCCATCACCTTTTGGGCAGAGTAATACAAACATATTTAATTACTATTTTTTTATTGTTATTGTCATTTAACTTAAAATAAACTAAATATTAAACCACTTAAACAATCAGGCTCATTATTGGGATTAATTACCAAGGACTTCTACCTTAAAAATCCACTAGTTTTTGCATTTAAAACTTAAGGAAAGTCATATTACAGTACTCCAAAATTAATAATGCGCATGAAAATCTTGAGATTTTAATGATTAGATTTATATGGTTTAAATGTAAACCTGGGTTTGAAAACCATATTTTATACAATATAAATTTTGTGTTATTTTAACCTTCTTTTCTTCCATCATTACACCAGCTTCAGTAAGAAACTTTAAAAGTACTATAAAATTTTCCAAGTAAATCAATCCAACAAAGATATATAGTTATTAGCAATCGTGGGGTTATCCTCGCTATTGACAAGGAATTATCTAATACTAACAAGGAATTATCGAAACAAAATCGTTACTTACAAATAAATATTAATCTCTTTTAGTACAAAACGCATAATTTGACTAAATTATGCAAGAAGAAAATGCATTTTACCCCTCTATATACATATCATCTTCGGACGCTCCGGGAATATGACAGTTGCCGAACAGTGACGAAGATTTCTATGCGCATTATTACTTTTGGAGTACTGTAAAAATATAACATAAAATATAATTAAATTTAAAACAAAAATTTCACAACATACCTTTGTTTTATAGAAATGACTTATTATTATGAAACATAAAATAAACTAAAGTTTAAGCAATCAGACTGATTATTTGCCATAATTAGCAATTACTCTTAATAAACGAAATGTAAAGAAGTAAAATAGAACATAAAATTGAAAACAATAATTATACAATATGTAGCAAGTAACAGGTTTATTTATTAGAACAACTGCCACTGTGATGGCATTTTGAGGTACACAACTTTTTGGCTTTGCGACAACCTTTCAAGCGTTATTATCAAATTGCCCAATTGTCATGTAGCATTATAATAATGACCGTGCAATGTGATAAATAATGAATTTAAGATAGTAATTAATCACTTAGCCCAATAAAGCTAGACATTATTCATAATGCTCGTGCATTATAAATAATGCCCGCATTAATCACCTGGTCCATAACATATACACGAATTTTACGGACTGATCGCGTATACTATGTAACGCGAATGCTTGCGTCTTCGTTCCAAACTATACACGATCAGTACGCAACATTCGTGTACATGCTTTGCAATGATAGATTTAAAAACAGCAATACAATAATATAAACGCGAGCAATGGAAAGACGCCGCGCTTACTCCGAAACATACACGATTAGTCCGCATGCGTACTGGCGCTGTATGTTTTGGAGCGCTATTCTTACTTACTTCACTACAAAGTATACGCGAGTATTTGCGTACTGCTGTTGTATAGATTGGAAGAACTTTGTAAAAAAATTATTTCCAAACTATACGTGATTAGTTTCACTCCGTTGCGTGCTGGCCTTGTATAGTTTGGAAATACCTTAGAGTATATATATTATATACTATCTATAGAGTGCGAACAACCAAGTGGGAACAGTAGGTGCCTACTGTTCCCACTTGGTTCACGACGACACGAACACGACGTTCCCGCCGCGAGCGCTCGTAGTCGTGGTTGAGTGCTGTCGAAGTGCGTTGCTCTGGAATTTTTTTCACATTTACGAATAAACATGGTGAAATGTGCAGTTCTATCTTGCAAAAACGATACTAGAAAATACACAAAATTGAAATCCAGTATCACATTTCATCAATAAGTCGATTGTTATACTTATTTTTATGAAAATAAATCTAGCATCGCGGGGGTGAAGGGGAGGTGGGAGGCGGACACGCGCAGGCTCGCTCGCGCGCCTCACTGCCGCCACGTGATCGTAGTGATGTGACCTGACCAACGCTGTACTCGGTATAAAGTTTACTAGAAGAACTATATTTTAACAAATTATTTATATAACTTAAAAATTAAAACTCTTTTAAAAATGTATTATAAATAAATTTTTGGTGTGTTTTGTATGATACACTTTCTAATATTATGAATGCGAATGTAGGTATTATAGTGTAAATGTAAAGTATGTAATGTTACGATATATTTTCTGAAACGCTAAATTGATTTTGAAGATTTTGATAGTAGAATGGATAAAATTAAAAAAAAGAAAATATTAATATTATTTATTATATTATCATTTTAAATTATTAATTATTTCTTATTTTTATTTAACATTTTTAAAACATTATTATTATTGTTTGATTTATTATTAAAGAAATAGCACTAAACCCGATCTTTTATTTTATTAACTTTATTATTTAAAAAGTACTCACGTTTTTCTGATATTCCAATTAAACATATTTTTTTAAAGTACATACTTATAATTAATACAAGAAAATTTCTTATATATTTAATATTCAAATGGAATAAACAAACTTTATTCAGTTGGTAAACAAATTTAAAATTACATAATATTTATACTTTATTCATATATTTTTCCTTTAATAATTTATTGAACATAAAATTTACTTATGATACATATTTATTTACATAACTTATCGATAGTTCAACACGCAATTGATACCTACCCATCCCTATTTGTCACACACACATCTATATAGTATCTATAGCTCATCTGCCTACGATGCGCACTAAGCAATTTGTGCAATACACGCGCTTTATACTATTTTAATATAATATACTCTAAGGGAAATACGCAACTACGATACACACCATATTATACAAAGACAAAGTATACACACTCGGAGATACAAACATTCAAGATACACACAACTAGATCATAGTTATAGCTCCCTGACCGGTAAAAGCTCCCCGACCGGTAAAAGCTCCCCGACCGGTAAAAGCTCCCTAACCGGTAAAGTCTCCCCGACCGGTAAAAGCTCCCCAACCGGTAAAAGCTCCCTAACCGGTAAAAGCTCCCCGACCGGTAAAAGCTCCCCAACCGGTAAAAGCTCCCCAACCGGTAAAAGCTCCCCGACCGGTAAAAGCTCCCCAACCGGTAAAAGCTCCCCGACCGGTAAAAGCTTCCCGACCGGTAAGATCTCCCCGACCGGTAAAAGCTCCCCGACCGGTAAAAGCTCCCCAACCGGTAAAAGCTCCCCGACCGGTAAAAGCTTCCCGACCGGAAAGATCTCCCCGACCGGTAAAAGCTCCCCGACCGGTAAAAGCTCCCTGACCGGTAAAAGCACCTGTAACAGCTCCCTGACCGGTAAATGCACCTGTAACAGCTCCCTGACCGGTAAAAGCACCTGTAACAGCTCCCTGACCGGTAAAAGCACCTGTAACAGCTTCCTGACCGGTAAAAGCACCTGTAACAGCTCCCTGACCGGTAAAAGCACCTGTAACAGCTCCCTGACCGGTAAAAGCACCTGTAACAGCTCCCTGACCGGTAAAAGCACCTGTAACAGCTCCCTGACCGGTAAAAGCACCTGTAACAGCTCCCTGACCAGTAAATGCACCTGTAACAGCTCCCTAACCGGTAAAAGCACCTGTAACAGCTCCCTGACCGGTAAAAGCACCTGTAACAGCTCCCTGACCTGTTAAAGCATCTGTTTTAGCTTCCTGACCTTAAATTTAATCATACTTACATCCCGCAAAAAACACTATCTATTAATACACTAATGTTGCATGCACCATACAAATTATAATAATGCCGGTTCTACTCCATAGATATATGTATATTATCTGTTTCCAAATGCGGTAAATGTTAAAAGTATGTTACGACGATTCTAAAGTGCTTCTAGAAGAAGTCTTATTGAATAAATAAATGTTTGAGTTTGAATATTATTCAAAACTAGCTGTGCTCCGCGGTTTCACCCGCAGTGTTTCGCTCCTGTTAGTCTTAGCATGATGATATATAGCCTATAGCCTTCCTGGATGAATGGGCTATCTAACACCGAAAGAATTTTTCAAATCGCACCAGTAGTTCCTGAGATTAGCGCGTTGAAACAAACGCACTCTTCAGCTTTATAATATTAGTATCTAAGATTATCTAGATTATCTAGATTTAATTAGATGTCCTTTAGACCTTTTACGAAATATTAAGATCATCTTTATGCTTGCCATGCTTATTAACCGACTTCAAAAAAAGGAGGAGGTTATCAATTCGGCCGGTATAATTTTTTTTTTTTGTAGATAACATATTCATTCAAAATACTTATATAAAAAAACTGACTCAAAAGCTACCTTACTCTATCAAAAAAAGGGAGGTAGCTTTTGAGTCAGTTTTTTTGAATGCACGACGAAAACTAAAATGATAATTTTTGCAAGTTTACGGAAATACTTAAATCTGTCAATTTGTACCATAAACTGAACTTTAAAAAGATATTCAAAAAAATTCAAAAATTCTTTATTTGGAACATAATAAAGAAAAAACATATATTGTTAAAAAACATAAAATATATTGTTGAAAAAACATATATTGTTTGAAGTACTAGTATTCACGTAGAGAGTAGTACACGTAGTATTCACGTACACATTCAGTATAGAGTCCACACTGCTTCGCGCAGCAATTTCCTTGTTATGCTGCTCGCTCTGTGTAAACCCGGCTTATGACAATATAATTTAGGTCCTACCGTTACATATTCATATTATGTAGTAAGTAATTATTTTATCCAGTCTGATTCAAATTCTAGATAATTATAGCGTAATGCAGTGGTAACAGTGTCAAATAAGCGTTAATACAATTGCGCTAACCTATCTAGTATTAATGAAGCCAATTACACTCGAATCACGTAAGTGTATAATATATTATTATTTTATTTAATCCAATTTGTGATTGAATATATTGAGATATTAATATAAACATAGAAATAGTTAATGTTTGTTATTGAAAAATCCACATGAAGGTGATTGAGTGGGCTGATAGAGAGAACATTGAATTGTTGAGACGTAAACATTAATTTAAAAGAAATATTAATTTAGAAAAGCAATACTTTAGCAGAAAACTTCAGCTAGTTTGGTCAAAGGAATGCTTTTGAACGTGTTGTTATCAGCGTTGATTATACCGAGGACACCCAATTTTTTATAAAATCGTCTCAGTGCCCACGATACAGGCTTGCCTAGTGTGGGTACTATTGGAAAACCTTTATTAAAACCTAGATAAAGCCAAATGTATGTAAAACGTACAACATAAATACAATTGTAACTGTGTAAAACATATGGTTTTAAAAAAATATATTTTTCATTTTTTTTTTTCAATAACCGAAATCGCTTATAGGTATTCTATATTGTCGTTATTAAACGGAACTCTAGTGTTTTTAAAAATTAAAATTAATATTAGCAGCATAGCATTAGAAAGTTTATCTTTATATAATATAAGTAATATGTTAGGAACGAAGTTAGTATTTTAATGTTGTATAAACTATGCTTCATGGTAGCCGTATTTTCAATATATTTTTTTATGTAGTACGCAAATAAGTTATGTATTTTTATGGAACAATGTATAATTTACTGTATTTTATGTTATCATTATTATTTACACCAATGTTAAATACTAACAAAGTATAATATACCTATAATGAAGTTTATTGCAATTATCAAACGAATAAAATATTACCTGGATATAAAATACACTCCAGTATTTATTTTTACTACAACCCTACAAATTCATACCAATTACAACTGATAAACAACACCATTGCGTTCCATTTCACGAAAGCTATATTCTACAATACCAAACGTGTCCACTCAGAGCACTGCACAATGTATCGACAATCTTGGAATGGCTCGTAAAACCGATCGTCCAGAAAATTACACCATCGCAGGTGGATATCTAGAGTTGACAGGTACAGTTTCTTGCTTTGCAAAAGGAAAATACCTTACAATGACAATACACACAATGATTTATGATAAAAAAGTCATTGTGGACGTTTATTTTTGGCCGTGTGGAGAACAAAAGATAACCTATTCTTTCGTTAAATTACATAGTCTTACGACTGTATTTCGAACCGGTGATTCCTGGCGTTTATTTAGTTGGGTTCCTCTTAAGAACAAAAGATATCCTATTATTTAGTTATATTTCATAGTGCTACGACTGTTTTTTGAACCGGTGGTACCAGTAGCATAACTATAAGACCTAATGGCTGGCGTCCACTAGGCGGATCGGGCCGGGCCGCATCGCAACGCAAAAATACGCCGGCCTATGTTTTGTATGAAACATCGTCCATTAGCGACGGATCGGGCCGGGGCGGGCCGCAACGCATTGGCGGATATCGCTTCGCAGGCGGATTTCTGCCGGCCGCGGCGGTGCGCTGCGGCCCGGCCCGCCCCGACCCGTCTAGTGGACGCAGGCAGGCGGATGTGAGCGGCGAGCGTCTGTTAGATAAAATCCGCCTAGGCGGTCCGCCGCGCCCCGTACAGGTGGACGCAGGAGCAAACAGCGCGTCCATTAGAGACGGCCCGTTGCGATGCGGCCCGGCCCGATCCGCCTGTAATGGACGCCTAGCATAAAAGTGTATACAAGAGTATACTTAACATAAAACCGATGAAGGGGATTAGAAAAATATAATAAACTAGCGGTCCGCCCCGGCTTCGCCCGTGGTACATATTTACGTTTTCTCTACATAAGAACCATCCTCGTACTTCAAGGAATATAATAAAAAAAGAATTATCGAAATCGGTTCAGCCGTTCACACGTGATGCCGTGACAACGCGAAACGGGTGCGGACCCGCCGCCTTTTTATAGCTCCCGCCGCGAAGCGCGTCGCGGTCGAACGCGGCATGATTCTGTATTCACGCGCGATGACTTATAGCGTATTTCATGTGTAACTTTGGTGTTTCTACACCGATTTACATGATTCTTTTTTTATTGAATAGGTAATAATGTTAACTTTTTTTAATTAGGGATGAGTGAGAGTGTTGTAAACGTAAGAGTAGACAAATATAACCAGAAAGCTCCGAATTGCTAAGCTATTGAAGTTTCACGTGTTATTGTGAGTCAATTTTAAAAGATAGACATATGTTGTCTAGGAATTTATTTTTATATAATAATAATAATTTAAGAATATTTGTGTCGTACATGATTTCTATGTAGCTTTAACCATTAAGGCTGCACACGCGACGGAAGCTTAAAAAATGGAGTAACTTCTCCCGTTTTCCCAATATTTACCTTCACTGCTCTGCTCATATTGATTGTAGCGTAATAAAAAGTATACTATAACCTGCCCAGGAGTATGAAGAATAATTGTGCCAAATTTCGTTAAAATCCGTAGTGTAGTTTTTGTTTCTATAACGAATATACAGACAGACAGACAGACAGACAAAAATTTTACTGATTGCATTTTTGGCATCAGTAGCGATCCCTTATCACCCCTTCATAGTTTTTTTTAAATATATTTCATGTACAGAATTGGCCTCTCTACAGATTTATTATAAGTATAGATTTATTCACATAATGCTGTACATTTATCAAACTATGTATGTATCATAACGTTATTTTCAACTGATCCTAGGTCCTATAGTCGAAAGAAACGTATCTAAAATTTACGACCACCAAGAGATTCACATAGGTCCATAAAGACGTTTTGGTCATTTTATTGGTATTATAAGTAGAAGTTGTTTTGGTCACTATAAACACGGAAGCAGTTTACACACTGATATAGGAATGTACGGTGCGGTGGCATAATCAATCACGCGGCAGAGTGAAGCCGCCAAAAATCGCGTAGGTACGTTTGAATAACCCGGATCGCGATAAAGTGTTTCGACGTGAATCAGCGCTCGACAGTGAAATATGGAGATTATCTTAACCATCTATATTCTATCGGGACTGTATTAAAATATACGGTGAGGATTAGATCCGAAGGTTTGGTAAAATTACGAGCATTCAAAGTAAAATTATGATGTTTAAAAGGGATTGGTTGAATCTTAGGAAACGTTTGCTATTTTCATTTACTATTATAATTATTTTTTATAAGTATGTCTTTAAGATTTAAAAGACAAACCACTTTTTATCGGCTCTACATTGTACATAAGACATAAATTAAGAATACATACTACTGAAATAATAGCATTAACAGAATATAATACAAATATGTAATTATTATAATTTACTTTTATCCAAGTATATTTTCTTATAATAATAAAGAAGTTAATAAATATTGTTCATAATTAATATACCATTATGTTAACCGATGAACTAAATTTATGAGTTTATTTTACAATGACCAATGATCAAACTGTTTAACAATTCGCGGACATACTATCAATTAACAATCAATAGAATTTTAATTATTAAATTCATGGAAGTATGAATGAAATATTTTATTTTGAGTTAGAAGAAAATTGATAAGAATGGCGCCTGAGATCCGGAACGGAAAAACTCAAAAGTATTTTAGTCTGAAAGGTTTTTACAACTTTTTGCAAGTTTATAATAGCAGAGTTTTCTTCATTGACGTATTTAATTTACATTTAAGAAGTCATATATTATAAACTAGCGACCCGCCCCGGCTTCGCACGGGTGCAATGCTGATACTAAATACACTACAGAAAAACTGTGAACGTTGTATATAAAAAGTAAAAACATAGCGGCCCGCTCCGGCTTCGCACGGGTATAAAATATATAGCCGGGCGGCCGGCCGGTACCGCCGCAATCGCTACGTCCGCGTCCCGCAATTTTTAAATCTGTAATATCTTCGAAAATATTCACTTAAATCATACGGTGTAAAGGGCCATATAGATCTATATTAAATGAACAATGTATTTAAGGTATTTAATTGGTTAAGGATTAATGCTGTATTGGTTAAAATCGCTTCGAAAATTAGCCATTATTTGTCGTAAAAAGTAAATGACAAAAAAAAGTTATTGTGGGTTATCCATAAGAGATAGACATATACCATCGCGGACTTTTCTGTAGACCTTTTCAATATGTATAGTACTTAGTACATTATTTTGATAAAACTCGTAGGGTTCAGCCTGCGTTTGCAATGTAAGCGGAAATAATATTGTAATTATTTACGACATCACATTAGAAACCTCAAAAATAACAGTACTTCTCCACTATTTAATGGATGTTATTATACATATAAACCTTCCTCTTGAATCACTCTATCTATTAAAAAAAACCGCATCAAAATCCGTTGCGTAGTTTTAAAGATTTAAGCGTACAAAGGGACATAGGGACATAGGGACATAGGGACAGGGAAAGCGACTTTGTTTTATACTATGTAGTGATTTAAGCTCCAGCATTAGTTCAGGAACAAATTGTATGATCAATAAGACTCATTATAAAATATACAACTACTATAATATTGTAAAACTTCAAAAATGATGACCCGTTATTCGTGAAATTGCCATTAGCTTCTAATACTTTAGTTACCTACACCACTAGTTTTTACTGTAGATGTTTTTAATAGCTTTTTCATAATTTTAACAATTCAGGAATTATTTTAATAGATATCTTGCTAAAGGAATAGATATTTCTGTTCTTGTTTGAATAAAATAGCTCTTACCTATTGTATATTTGGAATTTGGAAGATGGGAGTCAAATATGCTTTGACAGTAACTGTATCAAACGTTAAAGGTGGGAAATTAAATCATTCGAATTTCCGCGCTTTAACGTAGACAGCTTCGGTTTATGGAAGTGTATTTCTATAAAATATACATGTAGTACTTATACAATACATTGAACTGTATACTAAATTTCGATAAATCTAGGCATCTTTTTAACCGACTTAAAAAAAAGGAGGAGGTTATCAATTCGGCCGGTATTTTTTTTTTTTTTAATGTATGTACACCGATTACTCCGAGGTTTCTTAACCGATTTACGTGATTCTTTTTTTGTTCGATGCGGGATGGTGTCGAATTGGTCCCATAAAAATTTTATTTGGTTAGGCCCAGTTGTTTTTATTTTATGAGCATTTTTGTCTGTACTCGATGACATAATTGAAATGTAGCAAGTAACTTTGATTCACTTCCCGGTAACCGATTGAGCTGAAATTTTGTATACGTATGTAAATTGGATAGCGTTGAAACATTATCATGACAAAGAGCTGATTTGATGATGGAATCGGAAGGTGGCCATAGGAACTCAGTAATATATTGACTCAACTTTATCGAGATTGGGCTCGTTTGATTCGTGTTGAAAAATACACTAAAAAGTATTAAATAAAAATAACTGCGTTAAAAACAACCGACTTCAAAAACCGAAAAGTAATAAATAAAAAAGATTTGATATTATTAATTATCACCAATATTAGCCGCCAATTGCTTAGTATAATATCCTGATTTTGTCAAACTTTATGTGTGCAATAAAGAGTATATAAATAAATAAATATCACATATTATTTAGATGTGCTATTGAAGTCGGTTGTTTTTAACGCAGTTATTTTTATTTATATTTAGTATATAATATATTGTACATACTACACAGAAAAACTAGACTCGAACAGTATCTAGACTTTTGTCTATATTTGTAAAGGAATTGGTTGCATGATGGTTGCATGAATGAAGATATTATTGTAATAGGTGCAAAGCAATAATAATTGTTTTTAAAGGTCTGTATTAAAAGTTCAATCAAATATGTAACACATTTTAAATGTATCTAACAGTTCATATAAGACAGTATATTTATATTGATAAAAAAAACACTACTTTAATAGTAGAAATGGTTAATTATAATAAGGTTGTCAAGACTAATAAATAAGATAGCTTACCGACCTACTAACCTTTGTTACAAAGCTCATTGTAACAAATGCTTGATTTTTCTAATCCCCTTCATCATTGTTACGTTGAGTACACTTTTGTATTAATCCCAGTATATAAGAGTATTTATAAAAAAGAAATCAAAGAGTTACTGTATACAGAATTTCGTTCAAATTTTCGATCAAAGAATAGGTACAGCTTCAAAAATCCACTCTTGATAAACAATGTTTTTTTATTGAAATTGATATTTTGGTTTTATGGCATTCAAATGCTTTATAAATATAAATTTATAAAGAATAGAAAAAATTCGATCACGAGGCCCGCCTCGTGATCGAATTTTTCGCGATCGCGAAAGGATGCGGGTTGGAGTCCCGACTCGAACCCGCATCCTTTCGCGCCATTCCGGGGCGGATGCCTGACCAACTCCCTTTCAAAATCAGGTCAGGTATTCTTTATAAATTTATAATGTTTTTTTATCTTCTAAAATTACAATGAATATAAGCGAATCTTTTTACTATCCAAATAATGGCCTAATAAAGCCGTGTGTAGTCAGTAGTTACCATATAAAACGAATTTATTGCATTAAACTTTTCCAATGTGTTTTGAAAATACATCAATAGGATGGAGTCTATATATTGTAAAAATATTAGCTTATTATATTAGGTGCAAGAAAAGTCACCAGTATCAAGTATATAAATTCACATCCAAACCAAAAACACGAATCAAAAACAAGAAGTATAAAACAAGATAATCCACCACCGCTCCATCAAGAATTATTACAATGAAATGGTTCTTGACGCGTGCATATTTTCACATCAACTCTTCTGTTATGTCGTCAGAACGGGAGTATTACGCAAACGATGTTAATTATTACTCGTACCACAGTATAGAATACGAACAGTATTGCAATTAAGCCTTTTCGTTATAATGGCACCGTAGAAGCAATAGGGTTGTTATCTTGTAAATCTATTACTTGATATTTTTTTTTAATAGAAAAAAGAGCATGCAACCTCACTACCACCCATGATGCCAATCATGGGTGGTAGTGAGGTCAGGCGTCGCGTCGCCCCGCTAATAAGGCGAAAGATGTTCGAATTTCGCCTCATTATTTTCTATTCCTTAAAAATTTCTAATCTATAACCGTAAGTTTGGCCTTAAGACAAACGTACGTAACGCCATGGAATAGAAACTGCTAACGCTAATTATTGACATAAGCTCATGACATTTTGGTAATGGTTCGGTCACAATACCAACGACGAAGACGACCACGACCAAAATTCCAATCTTGCCGAAATTTGTTCAAAATCAATATTAAAATCTCTCGTCATTCTGGTACTCAGAAATAAAAAATTTCGAGGTCAATTAATAAAAAAAAAAATAGGGTTTTTTTGCGATTTTCGCCGAGACGGTAAGTTTATCATACAATCACCTGAACTAAAATTGTAGATCATCTAATTATCTATAAAAAAGGTTAAATACATTTTTTTCTAGGAGCCACCGTTTCTATGAAAAACCTGTTTGTTTATCCATTGATCTCAAAAAAAAATTTTCCAAACACCAATACGACAGGAAATTCTTAAATTTCATTTTTAATTGTGTTTTGCACAATTTTATTTAATTGCGACTAGATGAAAATTTTGTTCGTGGTCGTCGTTGTCGTTGGTAGGGTGACCGAATCCTTAGGCAAAACATCATACGCTTATGTCAATTTCTATCGATAGCGTATTCTATTCCTTGGCGTTTTGACGTTCGTCTCGGCGCTCTTGTCATGATATTGTTATGTGCGCTCTTTAAAAAGGGCACTTACCACAATACACCGCAACGACTGTTTACAAGTCTCATCGATGCCATGTTTGAGTTAGCTGTTTCGAACGTTTTGTAGTTTCCCTACTGTTTGTATTCTATTTACTGTGCCCGTACTTTATTCAGCTGGGAATAAGGGCCAATTGTGTGTTTATGATACTTATATAACGCTATTTCTTGCTATTGTGGTGTATGTGGTTTATTAAAGACGCGCTAATCGGATCGGGGCTTAATAGAAGTGCCATGTATTATGTATGTGCAATTAATTGTCGTTGTTTGAGTACTTCGTTTTCGGGGATTTATTAATAGAAGATAATGACGTTATAGGAGGCTTGATATCTGAATGTTCTTTAGGTTGAAATGAATGAAAGCAAACAAATGAAGTAGAGTCGTATTAGATAAGCCACAAATTAAAACTGAAGGTATACTTTGGTTTGTTGCTTGTCTGGGTCGTTATTATGTATCAAACTTTTTTGCTCTGAAATTAAACCAATAAAAAATTGCTTAACGACCACAGGTTAGCTAGTGTAGTCTTATTTATATATTATTTCAATTTGTAAGTCACAACGATTTAACAATTAAATATACCAGAGGGAGTTGCAGTTTGCTATAAATTTACATGTCAAACGTTTGGCGTCCGCATGCATTCAGAAGCCACATATTTTAACGAAATTTCTGCTCAATTCAAATTTCAGAATTGGGAAGTTTAAGTTGTAGTTATGTCTTGTATAATTGTATGTCTTGTAGAGTATCTTACTGAAAAATGCAGGATTAGGGCTACAGATTGCTTCATTTGCTGGTCAAAATGGCTATAAAATCAAATGTAGATACCAAATTCATAAGGTCGAAAGTTTTTCCGAGTAGATGCACATTCACACACATTCACATAAAACTGTTTATTTGGTTTTGGTGTCTAATAATTTTATTTCAAAGATGGTTAGTAGGTAGGTACCTAATAAAGATTTTGCTGCAAGTCGTGATTATTTAGAAAAAATATATAAAGAATGAATATGCGATGATTCATGAGAAATGTCCCAATTATTTACACTTGAACTACATATTTGACTATAAGGAAAATGAAATGTCTGAATTTTTTATTACTGAAGAATAATAAGCCCTCGATAAAAGCAATGAAATAAATAACTTTAATTCCAACATCTTGTATTTTAAAATAGGCCAGTCTATCAAGCTATACATTATTATTACTTGTAATAAGAAAACGAAGCAAGAAAGCGGTCAATGGTCATATTTCATCAAAATATGCCTATAATGTAAATTCCAATTGAGTGAAAAAAGTAGAATCGAATCCTTAAAAAAAGAGCGGCATCAGAGCACACGTGTCAGAAGTGAAACTTCTTAGCAAAATTTAAAGATACTAAAATCGTCGCCTTACTCCATGACGTGACGGTATTGCCATGACGCGATCTTGTAATTTTACTCTCAACGCACCTGAAAACTATCTCTAAAATTTTTAAACATTCATGTGTAGTAAAAGATTTACTAATTCTTAACAATTTTCGTTCAGAAACGTAAAGCTAACTAAGTTTCAATGAACAGCTTAATTATGCCCAATGTGTATGTATGTACATACATCTGAAAACAAATTAATTCAAACTTTAATTACGTAGCCCAGTTTTCTTCGCACTAATTTAGCGAATGCTGCTCTTATTAAGAAAGTTTTTTTCAATAGAATTTTAAAACCTCAAATGATGATTAAAAAACTTACAGTAAACATTATACTAATAATATTTAAAAAATAAAATAACCATTATGTTAATCAAGACTATACTCTATCCATTTAAGAATTTCATCGAAATCCGTCCAGCATTTACAGCGTAATTAGGTACGAAAGGTGCTCCTTAAACAGGAGCACTAGCTTCTCGAGTATTGGTAAATTTTAAAACATTAATAAAATTATACATCTAGTACTTATAACGGTAACGATATAAATCGCTGTATTTAAAGTGTACTCGCGTACGAAAGAAGTTTCTGTTTAACATTTCTATAGAAAATATACGGGAACTTTTCTATTTCAATTTGCATTTAACTACTACTGTTTATAACTGAAAATAAAATTCTACAAGAAAGTATAAAAGAGTATAGTTTTATACTACATAACTAGCTGTGCTTCGCGGTTTTACCCGCAGTGCTCTGCTCCTGTTGGTCTTAGCGTGATGATATAGCCTATAGCCTTCCTCGATGAATGGGCTATCTAACACTGAAAGAATTTTTCAAATCGGACCAGTATCCTGAGATTAGCGCGTTCAAACAAACAAGAAACAAGCTTTATAATATTAGTATAATAGATTAGCAGAACATGTTCAACAAAGTTTAATGTCCTAGTCAGTAATTTATATTTGAATATTTATCTCATAGATGAATATTCTGCTTATCATGCTCATATTATTATAGATGTTAGAAAAATATATTCCATGATTTACCTATAACCGCTTAATTTCAAGAAATATGGTCGATATATTTGTTTCACTTTAGTCTCATTTAAACACTATTTACCAAAATAATGGTGATTTGTTGACTACGACATGGAGATAGTTTTATATTAAAGTAACTAGCTTCCGCCCGCGACTCCGTCCGCGCGGAAAAATTAAGATTTTTTTTACGTATTTTTCCAAGATAAAAAGTATCCCATTTTATACCTAGGATAATAAGGTGTAATTATACCAAGTTTCATCAAAATCGAACCGTTAGTTTTCACGTGATGCCTGCACATACAGACAGACAGACAGACAAAATTTTTTTTAATCACATATTTGGGTTTGGTATCGATCCAGTAATACCCCCTGCTATTAATTTTTTCAATATTTTCAATGTACAGAATTGACCCTTCTACAGATTTATTATAATAAATATGTAATGTAATGTAATATAGATATAGATGCGAAAGTGAAAGCATAAGTTTGGCCAACTATTATTTTCCTTAAAAAAAGTCACAATAATTAATACAATATATTATAATCTCTTAAAACTTAACATATAATGTGAAGAGAATAACTGTAATATACCGAAATGTATTTAACATAATAAACATATAATTTATTAAATGTATTTAAAATACAAACAAAAGTGTTTATAAAATAAATTGTATTCGAGTTGACTTGAATTCTGTAGATGTTTGAAAGTTGAAAGCGTCTTTTGTTAAAGTTTTGTTGATTCATTTGGGCGAATTTTAGCATTAAGAAATGCAGAGGAATTCAAAGATTTTGTCAATTAAAATGTTTGAACAAGTTCGAATAACTACGAGCAAGGAGCGGAATTCATTAAAAATTTGTGTAATTTCATTTTATTGCATGAAATTCATCTCTGATTTCACACTTTCCTGTATCTTTTATTAAATTAAGCGTATGTATTGTACACTAGCTTTCCGCCCGCGGCTTCGCCCGCGTTTTCAAAGAAAAACCCGCATAGTTCCCGTTCCCGTGGGATTACCGGGATAAAACCTATCCTATGTTTTAATCCAAGAGCCCAGAGTTACCTATATGAGAGATAATAATATATTGTGTGCTAAATTTCATTGTAATTGGTTCAGTAGTATTTGCGTGAAAGAGTAACAAACACACATATACACATCCTCACAAACTTTCGCATTAATAATAGGTACATATTAGTAGGATGTATAACCAATCTGAGATATTTATCATATTTTTAAACTTTATAACCCTTTCAAGATTTTTTACAACACAGAAAGATGCTAAATTTTTAACATTTTATTTTTGTTTTTATTATGAATCCACCCGGATGCTAGTATACCTATTATAAATCCTCGAGTAAATACTTTTAATTGTAAAGAAATAAATCCTAGATTAAATACTATTAATTGTAAATAGATTTCGAATAGCCTTCTATCTCTGGGATACGGTGACATTTTTATATTCCAATATTTACTGAAAAAACGATTAATGTTTTATCGTGGTTTTAGTTTTAACTGTCAACATGGCTGAAACCGCCAACATACATGTCTATTGTGTACTATTTGTGAACGATTTTGTAAATTCTATTTTTTTTAGCTTTTGTGTTCTATTTCCGCATATACTGTAAAACGCTAATCCACTGTATGAGTTTCGTTAAAATGAAGTTTAAATTACTGAAAATATAAAATCCTCTTCTTATAGATAGCTTTCCGCCCGCGGCTTCGCCCGCTTTGTCTAAAACATAATAAATTATATACTAAAACCTTCCTCTTGAATCACTCTATCTATTAAAAAAAACCGCACCAAAATCCGTTGCGTAATTTTAAAGATTTAAGCATACATAGGGACATAGGGACAGGGAAAACGACTGTTTCATACTATGTAGTGATAATTAATTTCCTTTCTCTTATAACTTCTCCGTAGTAATTATCGCACCTAGATTCACAAACACACACACACACATACGGTAGGTTCGACTGTTTTGACTTAACGAAATCTTCTCTTATAGGTTCTTTTGTTTTTTAGAATGAAGTTTAAAATTCAAATGAAAATAATGTAGAGCCTGGTTGATAAGGGAAATAATAAAACCGCATCAGCGGAATATACTAGCGAGCATTAGTTATTATAATAATGTGATAACAATACACATAGTTACAACATATTCCTACGCTTTGCAAAATTCATACATCCAATAATTTCCATACATCTCGATACCCTATTCTACAAACTGAGATTCAATCGGGTAAAGCAAATAACTGTATATAACTTATATGTATGTAATACTAAGAAATTTTAATTTCCTTCCAAGACTATGCTTCATTGATATGGAAATTGATGCTTCAATATACGAAAGATAAACAGAAAAATCGAATATCTAATATATTCCAAATACATTATACACTAGCTTTATTTAATTCATGGCTTCAATAAAAGAACGTGTTCAGTTCATTTTGGTTTCTTAGAAACGTACTCTTTATGTTAAAGGCAAATTGTTATCTGATATAGAATAAATTGAAGTGACAATTGATCGTAAGAACTAAGAACGTAATAATGTGGGCTTACAATGTTGAATTTATGAAACATTTTGTCGCAGACAGTCTAAAAGATTATTAAAATTTAATATGTAGATGTCACAGTTAGTTCAACAATATGCCGAGCGTTATAACCGCTATGTTCAAAGGGCTATGTTAGAATCCACTAACTAGTTGAATGTTGAGTGACGCTTGTCAAATCAACGTTCAGCCTAGTCATTCAATTGAATGTCGTCATTCAAATAGCACATTCAACCAGATGATTGTGACATAGATATCAAGTAGGTATATATTCAAGAGACCTTCTAACCTATATGGTATTTATTGTAGGTACGTCTAGCTTTTATAAACACTAATAAAATTAAATTTGTATCTATTGATATTATTTTCAATATACGAGGATATTTACCTATCAAACAGGCCCTTTGTGAAGCATATATTTTAATAATATAGAATTTTCGCAGAATCGCGAATTGAGGCTTTGTTATCAACAAACATTGAGTTTTGAAATTTGTTTTAGAATAATTGATTTATCCTTAGCATCAAGCAGGATCAACGGATAATGTTACCAAATCCTTAATCATAATATTATTATATTAACTAGCTGCTTCTCCCGGCTTCACCCATCAGGATAAACAATAGCGTATGTATCTTTATAATAATAGTATTTTCTTGTGTTTGATTTTATACTTCTTTTATATTAAGAAGTCAAAGACTTAACGGGTTTTAAACGCGATTTATTAGTTATACAATTTTAAATCCGAACGTAAACTTTACAGCGAGAGCGGTCATGGAGAGACTAACATTACATGTTTTTAGATACCAATTGTTATTTAAAAATTACTACAGGCATTATATCTATATAATATATTCTAGATAATAGAGATTCTCATGTCACAATGTTAGTTACGATACTCCTCCGAAACGGCTGCACCGATTCTCATGAAATTTTGTGTGCCTATTGGGTAGATCTTAGAATCGGCCAAGATCTATTTTTCGTACACCTAAGATATAGGTAAGGGTAAGACAGGTTAACGTAAGCCGGGTCAGCTAGTAATTATATTATATAATAAATACATTTTTCTTATATAATTTACTCGATGATGCAGTTATAAATACGACTATACTGCTTGAAGGAAGAAAATAAACTATTGTTTGACGGCACGTGTACAGAAGAATCACCTTGAAGTTTTTTATGCAGGTAATTATTAATAAAATATTTTATTATATACTAGCGACCCGCCCCGGCTTCGCACGGGTGCAATGGCGGCCGGCCGGTACCGCCGCAAACGCTACGTCCCGCAATTTTTAAATCTGTAATATCTTCGAAAATATTCACTTAAATCATACGGTGTAAAGGGCCATATAGATCTATATTAAATGAACAATGTATTCAAGGTATTTAATTGGTTAAGGATTAATGCTGTATTGGATTGGTTAAAATCGCTTCGAAAATTAGCCATTATTTGTCGTAAAAAGTAAATGACAAAAAAAAAGTTATTGTGGGTTATCCATAAGAGATAGACATATACCATCATGGACTTTTCTGTAGACCTTTTCAATGTGTATAATACTTAGTACATTATTTTGATAAAACTCGTAGGGTTCAGCCTGCGTTTGCAATGTAAGCGGAAATAATATTGTAATTATTTACGACATCACATTAGAAACCTCAAAAATAACAGTACTTCTCCACTATTTAATGGATGTTATTATACATATAAACCTTCCTCTTGAATCACTCTATCTATTAAAAAAAACCGCATCAAAATCCGTTGCGTAGTTTCAAAGATTTAAGCGTACAAAGGGACATAGGGACATAGGGACAGAGAAAGCGACTTTGTTTTATACTAGGTAGTGATTTTCAGATTTAACTTGCTATTAATCGTAATAAATTCATGTTAGATTTTCATAATATTGTCTTAAGTTCTAAAAATAACTAGATTAGTAGGCATTAAGACGGGTTTTCTTTTATATTTCTGCCAAATTGTGTTCAAGAAAAGATTTTTTTTGAAATAAGTATAAATATTCATAAATTTATCTCTTAAAATCGATTCAGTAGAAAATCTTTACTATAATAATATAATTCTTCTTCTATACCTTCACTACATATTATTAAACAAAGTTGCTTTCTCTGTCCCTATATCCCTTTGTATGCTTAAATATTTAAACCTACGCAACAGATTTCGATGTGGTTTTTTTAAATAGATAGAGTGATTCTCGAGGTAGGTTTAAATACATATAACATTTATTGGGTTTAAAGCGGGCAAAGCCGTGGGCGGGTCGCTAGTAATATTATAAAGCCGAAGAGCTTTTCTGTTTGAACCCGCTAATCTCAGGAACTACTGGTCCGATTTGAAAAATTTATTTCGGTGTTAGATAGCCCATTTATCGAGGAAGGCTATAGGCTATATATCATCACGCTAAGACCAACAGGAGGGAGCCACGCGGGTGAAACCGCTTGGCGCGGCTAGTCACCAATAAATACCTACTACAAAGTAAGAAACTATAGAAACTA
The DNA here is from genome assembly GCA_029959065.1 of Colias behrii. Taxonomy (NCBI): domain Eukaryota; kingdom Metazoa; phylum Arthropoda; class Insecta; order Lepidoptera; family Pieridae; genus Colias; species Colias behrii. The sequence continues at coordinate 11,448,763 of JARWMC010000009.1, read as the reverse complement.
AATTGATAACCAGACTGAAAGCATAGGTATAAAGAAGGTCGTTGGGTTAATATTTTCTTGTAAGTAATATCCTTTAGATATTTGTGAATCTTGTCACTGATATTCTAATATGACATAATAGAAAGATGGAGGCTGTACGTTAGAATTCATAGATTAAAGCATTTTCATACGAATAGATAACTTGTATGTACGACGTAATTTTCTTCGATTGAAATTTTGAAAACTTATTAATTAAATCACTTTAAGAAAATTAAATAAAATGTATTAAATAATTACGTTAAAAACAACCGACTTCAAAAACGGAAAAGTATAAAATAAAAAAGATTGCACGATGCAAGCTGTCGGTGCACGGGCTGAATACTAAGTGCTTAGTGCTTGGCACCGACTTCAAACCTATTTAATAAATAGCACATCTAAATAATATGTAGTAATTAATAATATCAAATCTTTTTTTTATACTTTTCCGTTTTTGAAGCCGGTTGTTTTTAACGTAGTTATTTTTATTTAATACTTTTTAATGTATTTTTCAACACGAATCAAACGAGCCCAAACTCGATAAAGTTGAGTCAATATATTACTGAGTTCCTATGGCCACCTTCCGATTCCATCATCAAATCAGCTCTAGGTCAGCTCAATCGGTTACCGGGAAGTTAATCAAAGTTACTTGGTACATTTCAATTAAGTCGTCGAGATCAAACAAAAATGCTCATAAAATAAAAACTACTGAGCCTATCCGAATAAAATTTTTATGGGACTCGACATCATTTCGCATCAAACAAAAAAAGAATCTCGTAAATCGGTTCAGAAACCTCGGAGTAATCGGTGTACATACATAAAAAAACATACCGGCCGAACTGATAAACTCCTCCTTTTTTTTGAAGTCGGTTAAAAATAGCATACATTGCATCGTAGCTTCATCAAGACCTCAAAACGTGTAAGGAGGTAACATCAGCATAATAGTTGAAGATACTTTTCAGACGCTTGTTTTTTACTTACTTACTTGGATGTAAAAGAATAAACAATAACAAAACTGAATTCAATCCAGTCCATTCGTTACAGAGGCTCTACGATGCTACAAATATACATAAAGATATAATAATATCATTGTTTATTCGGTGAGAGTTAAAAACGCGTTTGTATGGAGAGCCTTATTCGACTTCATATGGTTTCAAACACAAAAGGTGACCCGTTTCTTTTCATAAATAGAGTAAAAAAGTAACTCAATTTTATTATATTGACTGCCTCAAGTAAATATAATGTTATTCATTTCAAGAACCTTGGCTGGGATTTAATTTATTTAAAGATAACTTATTTGCGTTCTTAAAATATTCTAATTTCTAAGAATCATTCTCACATTACACACTAAAAATAAATATTGTCAGATAAATCAATTAAATACAAATACACATTGTGTTAGAGTACCTAAATTACTAAAATATTAACCCTTCTCAATAAATAAATAAAAACCGATTATTCTGATAACTTGTGTGTAAGAAAAAATACAATTAGTAGAACAAGCCCTACTATACTTAAAATTTAATTTCATACGAATATTAATTGTTTTTTATTAGAACAAATTGATATACCGTTAACATAGATACAGATTAATTTCTATCAAGACATTGTTATGTAACAGTATAGAAAAACACCAATTTTATTTTTAGCTTGTTTGATCTCTTTTACATTGTTGTTACTTATAAATCTAATTTTATCCACAAGCCTTCTAAAATATTTATACAAGAAAATAGAATTTTATTATTAAAACAGTATCATGGAAAAATTATTTCTTTTACAGGATATTTCGTTCAAAAAACCCAGATACGCTTAAAAACTGACCTAAAATGTGTCGAATTTTAAAAATGTAAGAAATATACGCTCTAACTATTTTCAAACATATTTTAATATTTTAAAGAGACTTGGCCTACGTGATTTCCCATGAGGGCTTTGCGGAGTCAGGTCTAAAAACAATCACGTATTTCATCATACTTATTAGTTACTTGAATAATTTAAACTTAAACTATTTTAATGTAAATTGAAATTTAAAATTATTAATAAAGACAGTTATTAACGCGGTATTTATTTGGATATATAGTTATATGTTGCCATTTTATATTTATTGAAGAAAGAAACGTTAATTATAAAATACTTATTATCATTTACTACTATATAAGTAAATAAACCGAAATCAGATTAAATTCAAATATCATTACTTAAACTCAACATTCAATTTAAAAATATTATCGTTCGTCTTTTTTTTATTATTTAAAACTAAAGTGATTTGATTATAATATTAATTACATCAATTTTACACTACTATTATATTAAATAGTTTTAATACTTTTATACATAAAGTTATATCTATATAGTATATAAAAATATATACAAACTACTGTAATGTCTCTAGGTATCTGTAGTTAAACTCTTTCGTAACAAAGACAAGCTTGACCAATTTCAAAGTCGTTTAGAAGTTTCTTGGCACTCGAAATATCGACGTTTCAAATAAAATGCTTCTGTTACGCGTTATTAATTTAAATTCCAAGAAAGCTAGTCATCAATATTCAATTTAAGTTACTTGTAAAAAGTTGATTAAATCATGAAGAAAAAAATTGACTCATTATAGTAACGTTTTCATTATTTTCCAGAAGCTCTTGGTTATTTCATGTTGGTTTACAATGGGACCTTTTGTTATATTTATCCATCGCTATGACTTACTATTTACCATTTTCCTACTTGAATTTACTAGTTGTATTTATTACAATTTTCAATATAGGTATATTATATCAGAATTTCCCCTTTTTTGGGCATTACCTAGAACATCTATCGAGCCTATTCGGTTTCATTATCATAAATTACAGTAAAGAGCAAAGGCTGGATTAATACTTAATTTGGTTTAATACAATATGTGTTAAAGTTTTAATATCCTATACGTTATCTATACTAATAGGTATTTTAAAGAGGAAAGGTTTGTAATTATATATTATGTATGTATGGTTTTCAGTTTTCACGCATAAACTACTGGACCGATATCAAAAATTCTTTCACCATTAGAAAGCTGCATCTTCACTGAGCAACATAGGCTATATTAAAAAAAAAATTAGAGATCCTTACCAAAAATGCAATAATGTAACCCAAGGTGTAAAAAATTTCTTAATAAAAATTCTGTCATCGCGTGCACTGCGGAATCTATTCCTTGAAGTACGAGGATGGTTCTTATGAAAAAAACGTAAACATGTAGGTACCACGGGCGAAGCCGGGGCGGACCGCTAGTAACTTATAAGTCAATCGGGGCGCTAGAGCGCAGCTAATAAATAATATACATTACCTTCACACACCGCACACATGAATCTATTATTCAAGAACTCCTTATTGTGTTCGTGAAACCCTATTCTTTATTGTTGAAACTCAAGTAAATGTTTGTGTTATAACAGGTTATAACAGGATGTGGTTTGGTGCCACGCTTTTTGCGCAGTGACAATCAAACTATGGCTTCGCCCGCTATGTATATAACCTAATAAATTATATACTTAAATCTTCCTCTTGAATCACTCTATCTATTAAAAAAGCCGAATCAAATTCGTTGCGTAGTTTTAAAGATAGGGACAAAGGGACATAGAGACAGAGAAAACGACTTTTTTATACTATGTGATAAGGAGCCCAAATCATGGTCAATGGTCATATTTAATTCTTGTTAGAAATTACGTGGTGGCTATTGGCTAAGCAATATATTTTAATTTCTTTTACGAGTATAATAGGTAGGGAATGCAATCCCGATCCCGCGGGATCCCGATCTCGCGAGATCTCGTATAATTTTTCGGGATCAATCCCAACGCATCATATGACGAGATCCCGTTCGAGATTGACGGGATTGGGCGGCAGTGGTCAGCGACGCAACACACAACCACTCGTGGCGCAAGCTTTTCAATTTTTCCTGATTTTTCCTAATTCCCTTGAAATAAGCTTATTGTTTTGATTACCTAATTTACCTACGTTAATTTCCTTACAACCTGATTATTATTTAGTTGGTAAGATTAAAGAATAAAGCTTTTTATTTTCTTTCGAGTAATATGTTATTTTAGTTAACCTCACTTAAGGGGCCATCCATAAATTACGTCACACGATAATAGGGGGGGAGGGTATCATCTTTATGTGACACAATGTGACAAGGGGCAGGGGGGGATCAAAAGCTTTGTGACGTGACATAATAAAACGAAACGAAATTTGTACGTGAGCAAAAAACTTTGAACAGAAAATTTTTAATCTACCTACCTATATGTATTTATTAATAATTTCGCACTCTCGCTATAAGATTATCTCTTACGCAACAATATTTAATTCCTAGAGTCATGTTGTAATGCAAGTGGGACACTAAAATTTACGATTTTTAAAATTTTCGATATTTAAGTTTATTTAATAAGTAAAAAAATGAAAATAACTGTTTTCTTTTAATTATTTTTAGATACATGCATAAGTTTGAAAAATGTGTGACGTCACATTAGGGGGGACGGGGTACTAAAAATGTGACAACCTGTGACAAAAAGGGGGGGAGGGGTTGAAAAGTTCTAAAATTCGCGTGACGTAATTTATGAATGGCCGCCTATCACAAACAAGCAGTTATTAGCTTTTTCAGTCATCTGAATTCAACATTTATTTTTAAATTAGACGGGATCCCGAAAATTCCGGGATCCCGCGGGATTGATATTTCTAATCCCGCGGGATCCCGAATTTGCAATCTCGAGTCGGGATTGCATTCCCTAATAATAGGTATTGAGTTTGTTGTTTCGCACGTTTCATTACTTCTGGATTATTAGGTATGTTCTGTTTAGACCACCGCTCAGATAGTGAAAAATAATATAATATCTGTCGCGCGAGATAACACGTAGTTAATGTGCTCCTCGTATTTAATTCTTATTTCGTGATAAAAATAACATTTAAACTTGGAACAGTGTGTCATCGTGAATATCAGTGTCTAATGGAAGTATCAGTGCAAAAATAATCTCAATAACGGACGCAAACTTGTGAGTTATAACTTAAAACTTTATAAATTTACGATTAACGGCAACTTGCAGTTCGTCCTTGTCGCTGCGTTACAACGCTCCAAGGTCACGACGGAACGCTTCGTAAAGCGCTTGAAGCGCTGTTGCAAACCTTGTCAATTAGACGGACGCATTTATTTTATAATTTTTTTTTTTTGGAGACCGAAACTTGTTAACGAATTTACCCACCAATAATGGCTCCTCCGATTAAATGTGCAACATGTCAAAACATTATAAAAACGAAAGACTTCTTGACCTGTCACTTCTGTAACTCTAAGTACGATATAGAATGCGCAGATATGAGCCGCCATTTTTTTAGATTGATGATACCAGAACATAAATCGTCTTGGAAATGCGCTACCTGTAAAAGTAAACTGCTTGCGTCAAGCGATTCAAATATCGCAAGTAGTGACAGTGCAGTTGCTGCTTCAGCTTTCAAAAAGTCTCAGCACCTGGAGAGTATTACCGGCACTGCAGACTGTTATATTACAGAAAATCGGCTGCGCGTAATATTAAAGGAAGCCTTAGAGTCGTCAGTTTTGGTTCAATTAGGAGACATACAGAAGCAGATAAGCTCTTTTCATGAAAGTCTAGATTTTATTAATACACAATTTGAGAATATTAAAACTCAGCTGGAAGAAAAAACTTCTATTATAAACGATCTTAAAGCAGATAACCTTTTTCTGAAGACGTCAGTAAAAGATTTAACAAGTAGACTTCATACAATAGAACAGCACATGAGGGAAAACAACTTGGAAATAAACGGCATTCCTGAACATAAATCTGAAAATTTACTGAATACAATTGGCCAATTAGTCAAGACAGTTGATAACCCCATTGCTCCCGCAGATATCTTGTTTGTCACTCGTGTCCAGAAATTGAATAAGGATGATTCAAGACCTCGCTCTGTTATAGTAAAACTGCGTAATATACAACACCGCGATGCAGTTATTGCTGCTGTGTCAAATTTCAATAAAAATAACTCTGATGCCAAACTAAATTCTCATCATTTAGGTATAGGCGGAGCACCCAGCCCTGTTTTTGTATCAGAACACTTGACACCGACTAATAAATCGCTTCACGCAGCAGCCCGGATCAGAGCTCGCGAGAAAAACTATAAGTTCGTTTGGGTCAGGAACGGCAAGATCTATGTCCGCAAAGACGTATCCAGTCAAGCCTTTCAAATACGCAACAGGGATAGTCTTAATATCATTAGTTAGTAACTTAACTTAAAATGTTTTTATATTTTTTTTTTTACTTAAAATTCGATATGTACTACCAAAATGTCCGTGGTCTTCGTACCAAAACCAATGATGTGTATAACGAAATCCTACAGCATGACTACAAATCTATTGCATTTACCGAAACATGGCTTAATAGCAGTATAGCGGATAGCGAAATATTCGATTCAAGATATGTAGTATACCGAAGAGATCGACAGCATAATATTAAGAACGATGGCGGTGGAGTCCTTTTAGCAATATCACGCGACACTCCATCGTATCGCATTCAAAATTGGGAATCGGAGTGCGAGGATCTGTGGGTCATGACTGAGGTATTGTTAAATGGTAAGACAATTAAGTTAGCTATTTGTATTGTGTACCTTCCCCCGCCCGTTAATATCGGAACTTTGAATATATTCTTAAATAGCTTAGATAGAGTATTGTGTACTGCTGATAATGTTATAGTAGTAGGTGACTTCAATCTCGGTTTCATAAATTGGAATAGGACTTCTCACAGCGATGTATTGATTCCATCTGATTACAACTGTTCTTTGGGTCACAATTTGATAGATTTTTTATCATCTAATTGTCTAAATCAGTTCAATGAGTTTAGGAATTGTAATTCGAAAGTATTAGACCTAGTCATAAGTAATTTATCGAATAGTATAATATCTGTCTATAAGTCTGACGATAGCTTATCCAGAATCGATTCTAATCATCCATGTCTATTAATATCACTAATTAACTGTCGAGATATTAAATTCCTCAAATCGAAATACAATCCTAGGCATAACTTTTGGAGAGCAAATTATCCTGCACTTAACAATGAGCTTGGTTCTGTCGATTGGCTGGATCAGTTATCGAATCTATCAGATGTTAACGATATGGTCTCTGCATTTTACAATATTTTGAATTCTGCTATTAAGAAACATGTCCCAATACGAAGTGGATTTAAATCTAAATACCCAAGTTGGATGAATATTTCATTAATAAAACGCTTAAAGGAAAAAGACAAGGTTAGAAGGAGGTTTCATAAGTATAATAATCCACGTGATAGCATAGAATATAAAATACTTCGTGAGCAATGTCAAAAGTTAACCAATAAATGTATAAGTGATTATAAACATGCTATAGAGTCTAATATAGCAAAAGATCCTAAAAAATTTTGGCGCTATTTTAAGGATAAAGCTAAAACTAATTCTTCTATACCTTCTGAAATGCATCTAAGCGATTCTACAACCTCTACTGGTCCAGGAATAGCGAATTTATTTGCTGAGCACTTTCAGTCAGTGTATACACCCGTATCCGGTCCGACAAATCATATAAATTATTCCTCGTTAAACCACTATAATATTTCAAATGTTTCCTTTTCTGAGACAGAAATACTTAAATGCATTCAAAAACTTGACTACAATAAAGGTCCGGGTCCAGACCAAATACCTTCACTCTTTGTTAAACGGTGTGCCAAAGTTCTCGCCCTTCCTTTATCATTGATATTTAATAATTCATTAAGATTTGGTATTTTTCCATCATCGTGGAAAGAAACTAGGATTATCCCACTCTTCAAAAAAGGCGATCGTAGCAATGTTTGTAATTATCGACCAATCGCAATTTTAAGCTGCTTCCCAAAAATTCTCGAGTCTTTGCTAACTCCGCTCATTTCTAGACATATTCATCACTCAATATCACCCCACCAGCATGGCTTTGTTAAAGGACGCTCCATACACACTAACATGGTAACATTTATTTCAAACCTTTCTTATGATGTTGACAGAGGGAAGCAAGTAGATGTTATATATACAGATTTTGCAAGCGCCTTTGACAAAGTCGACCACTCAGTTTTGATACAAAAGATATCATCCTACGGAATATCGGGCCCCCTGCTTAATTGGTTTCAATCGTACCTCAGAGAGAGACCTCTAGTAGTATCAGTTAACGGCTATACATCTAAATCATACCAGGCAACTTCAGGCGTGCCTCAAGGATCACATTTAGGCCCTATTCTCTTCGTCATTTTTATCAACGACATAACTGTTGCTATTAAAAACTCACAAGTTTCATTATTTGCTGACGATCTTAAACTTTATAAAGTCGTCGATTCAGTTTATGACGCACAATTGATACAAAGCGATCTAAATAATATCCAATCTTGGTGTGAAGCAAACAAAATGATTATAAACCCAAAAAAATGTTTTCACCTTATATGCACTAGGAAAAAAAATGTACTTAAATCTAGTTTTGATATTAATCGTGTTCAAATAGAAGAGGTCAAAGAAATGAGGGACTTGGGTATTGTGATTGATGGGAGCTTAAAGTTTAATTCGCATTTTGACACAATTGTTAAAAAGGCGAATCAGATGGTTGGTTTCTTGAAAAGAAACACAAAAGGATTCCGTTTTAATAGTACCCGGATTATTCTGTACAATAGTATGGCTCGCAGTGTTCTTGAATACGCGAGTGTCGCTTGGAACCCCTACTTCACAGTTCACTCTCAACGACTGGAAGCTGTACAGCGTAGGTTCACTCGGTATCTTGCCTTTATTTCACCTGGCATTTCGCATAGACGCCCCTACTATGATAGACTAGCTTTTTTCAAAATGGTTAAACTTCAGGACAGAAGAGTCACCCTAGACTTAACATTTTTGTTTAAATTGTTAAACGGAACAATCGATAGCCCAGATTTGCTCAATAGTATAATGTTTAATGCTCCTCGTTCGATTCCCAGAAAACCTATCCGAACTTTCAGCGTTCCAACTTGTAGAACAACTCTCGGTTCGAACTCACCAGTTTTTCGCTTATTGAGAACCTACAATGAATACCTCACTAAAGTTCCGAACCTTGATATTTTTCACGATAGTTTGCCAATGTTTAAACGAAAGGTGCACAGATCATATCACATCACGTTTTAGAATTAAGCAATATTGAATTGATATACTTAGGTACTTTATTTGTATAAAACATCCTCATTGACTACATTTATCTTTAGTTTTTCTTGTAATGCTGTGTACATCTATAATAGGGTCAAGCATTAGAATATTCTTACTTTGTATTTATTATTAAGGAATGATGTATGCGCGATCTGTCGATGTACCCAAATAAATAAATAAATAAATAAATAAATAAATAAATAAATAAATAAATATGAAAATATTTCGTTAAATTGTTAATTTTCTGAATTAAATTTGTTTAGTCAAAAAAACATTAACATTTTTTAACATAATAAAGAGATAGTAACACAGTTATACCTGTTCACAGTATAATATTATTGATTCCATCATAATAGGTACCTAGTTTAAGTAAAATTAAAAACATACAATCAAATTTTAAAAGCCTGCTATTCAAATTCCTTGCACTTTGAAGCAAATATGCATAATACATGTAAAAAGGTCTCTGAAAGTGCACTGCACTCCAGGTACCTAACTAAGTATATTTGAATTACAAATATTTCATTTTATACTTGAAATACATTTATTTTATATACTCTTTATTGCACACACAAAGTTTGACAAAGTCAGGATATTATACTAAGCAATTGGCGGCTTTATTGCTTAACAGCAATTTCTTCCAAGCAACCTTTACTTAGTGATTAGAATAAAAATCACAAGTAAAAAAGAGCGTGTGTGCCGAGCACACATGTCACAAGTGAAACTTCTTTGGCAAGATTCAAAGATACCAAAATCGTCGTCTTACTTCATGACGTGACGGCATTACCATGACGCGACCTTGAAATTTTACTCTCAACCCGCTAAGAAGTTTCACTTCAATAAATTGTTGTAAAAGTAATATTTAATATGTCGCGTAGAATGATGCTGTTATTTTTACTTTAGTTATTTGTACTTTTAAACATGTTATTTGAGAATTACAGGCAACATTTTCATACTCTACTCCGTTCTTATTGGTCATAGCGTGATCTTACGTAGCTTGTATCATATTCGAGAAATGAGTCTAAAAAAGTTAAAAAATAAACCAAAAAAAAAAAGCAAAATTCAGTGACATGATTCTAAAGAAAAACTAATTAATCCCGCTAGCGTTTATGTAATTTCTTTAAGCTAATTCATTCAGTACAAAATACCGGGTATAACATCTAGTTAATCATATTAAGACCTTTGATTATTAATTCCTTCTGATCTCAACTTGAGAGCTTTTGGGGTAATTTGATCCTAGAAATATTGACAGCGGAATCTTGATTATATTATTTTAATATTCGAAAGGGAACTAAACCTTGAAACTATAAAATTATATTATAAAATGGTTAAAATTTACGCCAATATTCAATAATGTCAATTGTATACTAAACTAGGTAGCTTTTGGCTTCGTTTTGTGCCTCAAGAATCGTTTATAAACCAAAATGTTACAACCCGTTTTAAATTTTAATTGTTTCATTTTACAATATTCAGCTCCCTTTGTAATATTATTATTATCTAGATTAACATTATCTTTCACAGAGACGACAGATATCAATATTCTAGCTTTATTTCTATACCTATTTAATATGCATTAAAATAACAATGCAATATAATTTTTTCATCACTAACTTTAACACTTGTAATAAAAATATTGATTCGAATATAGTTAACCAAGCTCAAAGTTCAGTTCTTTGCTTTTCTTAAATATCAACGAGTTATACAAATAAAAACTACGAGCAAAATATAAAATTTTACGCTCAAATGAACTAAAGTACTTCGATATTTGTTAAGTAAACTAGAGTACCGCTTGCGTGTTTTCCTTTTTATTACAGTGTGTAGAACTGTTCCTTATCATATTTCTCTCCAGAGATTTCCACGATAATTTATTACCTTGGAAAAACAACACGAAGTGTGCTGATTATTATATTTTATATTTGATCCGGTATGCGCAATTATGAACAAAGAAAGTTGCTCCACAGGGAGTTCTATATTGTTCAATGCTATGATCAATGATTAGGATAAATAAGTAAGTATTAGACGTTTCACAAAAAGCCTTTGTCTATATATAAATCGAATTTCTTTTAATTTATGTTATACTAGATTTCCGCCCTCGGCTTCGCCCGCTTTTTCAAAGGAAAACCCGCATCGTTCCCGTTCCCATGGGATTTCCGGAATAAAACCTATCCTATGTGTTAATCCAAGTTACCCTCTATATGTGTGCTTAATTTCATTGTAATCGGTTCAGTAGTATTTGCGTGAAAGAGTAACTGGTGTGAGTTGGCGTGATTTGGCGTGATTTGGCGTGAGTTGGCGTGAGTTGGCGTGAGTAGGCGTGAGTTGACGTGAGTTGGCGTGAGTGAGCTTAAGTTAGCGTGAGTGATCCTGAGTTAGCGTGAGTGATCCTGAGTTAGCGTGAGTGAGCGTGAGTTAGCCTGAGTGAGCGTGAGTGAGCGTGAGTGGTCCTGAGTTAGCGTGAGTGATCCTGAGTTAGCGTGAGTGAGCGTGAGTTAGCGTGAGTGAGCGTGAGTTAGCCTGAGTGAGCGTGAGTGAGCGTGAGTTAGCCTGAGTGAGCGTGAGTTAGCGTGAGTGAGCGTGAGTCAGTCTGAGTGAGCGTGAGTGGTCCTGAGTTAGCGTGAGTGATCCTGAGTTAGCGTGAGAGAGCCTGAGTGAGCGTGAGTGGTCCTGAGTTAGCGTGAGTGATCCTGTGAGTGAGCCGGCTGCACGCCCGAAAAAACATGACTCATGCGGCGTTACCTCGCTCTGAGGCGTTCCATGTAAGGCTTGAAGTGCAAGCGAGAGCGCAGATCGAGCGACCAAGAATCACAATCGGACGTTGTCACGTTCAACTATCGTCAGTAAACCGACTTTACAGACAACCAATTTTTTTCAGATCGTTCAAATCTGACGAATTCTCAACGCGCACATGTCATCAATGCGATGGATAGATAACTCCATAGCACAGATTTCAACCAAACTCGACCATCTTAAAGCAACCCACGATACTCTTAGAAGAGATAATAAAGAAAGATCTTTCCAATTGACTTATACTTAGCTAAATAAGTTTTGAAGATATAGATTTTTTTTGTAAAAATTTGTCGTGAGAATTGTGATGAATATAAATGTTCATGTTGATTCAGAAATAAATGTGATGCAGTGAAATTGTGTTTTATGTAAAACTAGCGACCCGCCCCGGCTTCGCACGGGTGCAATGGCGGCCGGCCGGTACCGCCGCAAACGCTACGTCCTGCAATTTTTAAATCTGTAATATCTTCGAAAATATTCACTTAAATCATACGGTGTAAAGGGCCATATAGATCTATATTAAATGAACAATGTATTCAAGGTATTTAATTGGTTAAAGATTAATGCTGTATTGGTTAAAATCGCTTCGAAAATTAGCCATTATTTGTCGTAAAAAGTAAATGACAAAAAAAAGTTATTGTGGGTTATCCATAAGAGATAGACATATACCATCATGGACTTTTCTGTAGACCTTTTCAATGTATATAATACTTAGTACATTATTTTGATAAAACTCGTAGGGTTCAGCCTGCGTTTGCAATGTAAGCGGAAATAATGTAATTATTTACGACATCACATTAGAAACCTCAAAAATAACAGTACTTCTCCACTATTTAATGGATGTTATTATACATATACACCTTCCTCTTGAATCACTCTATCTATTAAAAAAAACCGCATCAAAATCCGTTGCGTAGTTTCAAAGATTTAAGCGTACAAAGGGACATAGGGACATAGGGACATAGGGACAGAGAAAGCGACTTTGTTTTATACTATGTAGTGATTTTTTCGATTAACAAGTCTAATACGTGTTCTTTTCTACGATGTTTTATTGTGCATTATTGATACTATAAAATTCATCAGGTGCAACCTGATGAATTTAGCCGGACCGGAGTTTAATTTTAACAAAATTTTGTAACTATTATTATTAATAATATGCTAACGCAGCGAAACCACTCTCACACTCCGTGCGAACGGCGTCTTCATCTGTTTGCTGTGATAGAACCGTAACACACTTGCAAATGCTTATGGTGCTTACACTAATACAATTTGACACCACTGGAGCCAAAATCAATGCCTAGTGAAGTCAACCCACGCGAGCCGCATACAAAGCATGGGACCAATTTGACGAGCTCGTCAAGTAAGGCTGTTTATACATGAGGCGGTTTTATACATTTCTTTAGCGGTGTAGGTACCATATGGCTTTTTTACATTTGTCAGGAAATCAAATACGGTAAGATATCTGAAGTACCTATACACTGTGTTATAGAACGTATACGAAACATACTTATGTAAAAAGTATACACCCTGCATTGATTATGCAAACCAAATTGTGATATCTGAGTAATGTTAAAATTATAACTTCTTATTACACACGAAAGTATAGTTACATTATGTTCCTGCAGCAAAAGAACACGAATTATACAAAATTTTCAATTGAAATTAAAGCTACGATAAGGCGTCATTTAGGCAACTTATACTATGGAAACAGTTAAAAATATAAACAGATGAGATTTTGCTAGCAAAATGCACTCAAAATTGAAGGCTTCTGCTAACAGATTATAACACAACTTATTACCACGCGTAGTAGGATTAAACTTTTAACAGCGCTGTGCCTAAAAATCCTAAAGGGACCTCGTTAGCTATTTATTGTTTACGTTCCGAGACCCTAACCATCCTATTGTATAAAGGGCCTCTTATAACGTGTTCCTGACATGTAAGGGCTGTTTATACTGTAAATGAAAACGGAACAGAAATTAAGTTACATTTAGGTGTTATTTTAGCTCTTGGTTCTGAAGTCAATGTTTTTAATACTGGCAATATATCTTCCGAGAATTTTCTTACTCTTCCATAAGTTATATTATTTGTTATAATAATATTAGCATTGTATGTTGGATGTTTATTATCTTGGAATCAAATCTCTATCCAGCAGGGTATAAGAAACCAGCCGGGCGGTGGCGGTTAAAGCGGCTCGACGGAATACAGTGGGGTTTTAGTCGGTAAGAATCCGACATAACCCACAGCTCCTTCCCCGGAGGCCGTGGGTATCTTTGGAAGATTTCCCCACTATAAAAAAGGGTGTAAGAAACCTATTCATAAAGATTATTATTCATCAATTCATTAATCTTATAATAGACTCGAAAGAATCGCTATAAGTTTCACTTCTATTATTTATTTATTACTCTTCAATAAAACCATACATATAAAACTTATTGCTAATATAAGTATACAAAACAAAAAACAGTATAGTTTATTAGGCGGCCTTATCACTTAGAAGTGATCTCTTCCAGGCAACCTGGGCAAAAGGTAACAAGCTTACTGAAATGACAATGGTAGGTGGTAGAAAAAAGCAAGGATAAAAAAAGCAAAAAAAAAAAATAAATAAATAAATAAAATAAAATTAATAATTAAAATAGATTTACGGATAGATATATAAATAAAGATACTTAAGGATAAATATACTGCACTCGAATATACACAATTATATTATACATTAATAATATATACATCATACAAATTACACATACACTTATATGACTATGATTTATATATATATATATATATATATATATATATATATATATATATATATATATATATATATACATGATACATGATACTATATAATATTATTAAATACATACATACTACATATAACAAAAATAAAATACTATAAATACATACAAACATATCTGTGTATAAATAATAATATGTAAAAACATAGTTAATGTGCCGAGTTGAAAGCAGTGGTGAGAAAGTGTCGTCGCAAAAGGTTTTTAAAGGAAGATACATTTTTAGCTTGTCTAATAGGTAGTGGCAAAGAATTCCAAAGATTGACAGCAATGGCAACAAATGATTTAGCGAAGAAGTGAGTACGTCGAACTGGAACACTCAAGGTGAGTCTATCAGCCGAGCGAAGAGTATAGTTTTCATTGTGCAGGAAGGAAAATTGTTTTTGAGATAAATAGGAGTAGAAGGATCAAAAAGGATACGGAACAGTAATTACAACAAATGAAGATTCCGGCGAAAACGGATGGGGAGCCACTTGAGCTTTTTTCTGTAAATAGAAACGTGATCGTATTTTCGAAGGCCGAAAATAAATCTAATACAAAAATTTTGGAGTCGCTCAAGTTTATCAGTTAGCTCTACTGATAAATCAGGAAAGCATGCATCAGCGTAGTCAAGAATAGGGAGTAGAAGGGATTGTGCTAGCATAATTTTAGTGGGTATGGGCAAAAAGTTACGAAGTCTTCGGAGCGTAGCGGAAGCGGCATAAATCCTACGGCTCAATTCCTGGATATGATTAGACCAGGACAACGTTTGATCAAACAGAACACCTAAGTTTTTGACTACCTTTTGGTAAGGCAAGACTTCGCCACCGATTTTGACGCTAGGCAAAATTTTTTTATTGCTGTATCGATCATTGAATAGTTGGAGGAATGTTTTACCGACTTCGAGTTATTATTGAAGCCAAATAGCACTACCCACGCGCATCGCTCTATGAAATAAAACAATGAATACTATTACAAAGATGAATCACAATTTTTGTTCTAATAAAATCATATTAAACATTGTATTCACCCAATTCCCGAGTAATTGCCAAAATAACCCTAAGTCTTACATCTATCAAAAATATTAATAAAAAAACTTTAAAAGTACTCTTGTTCCATATTATTTCATGTTAAAAACTTTTCACGAAAATTGTAACCAAACAAATGAAATATGTAATCTCAGCAAGAGTTTCCTTATGAGTAAACATGTTTGTTCTTAAATTGTTCAAATTAGAAATATACGAACACGTTCCGGTTTAAAACAATTAATTTCCTAAATTATATTTCACCAAGACTTTAGCCGCATACAGTGTGCACAGAGTGTCTAAGAAAACACCTCAATTTTCTTTACAGGTATAAGATTAAAAATATGGATTAAACAATTATGAAAAATTGAAAAAAGTTGTTTGTGCGTTGTTCTTGAGATTAGGTCCTTCGAGACGGATGTATCAAAATATCACATCTCAATTTTCTAAATAACAAATCCTTTCAAAATGAATTCTAAAAACTAATGCCATCAAAGGACACGTTTCAAAGGAACCCGAATATCTAGTTCTAGAAAGTTCCTCATTAACTCAACTCTATTGAGACTAAAATCGAAAAGCTTCGCTTTTTATTTCCAAGCTATTCAATCTACTCAGCCAATCCCGTAGTTCGACTTAGGGTTTGAAATTAAGGCCGCTTACTCAAGAGACACTCTTATAAAATTCTCTTTTATATTTTACATATTATAGTGACATTGGAATTAATTGCGGTTTAAATAAATGTAGCGATATTTTTACATAGAGTCGAGTTTTATTGAAAGATATTTTCAATGTTTAAATTGGAACTAACTTCCCTGTTTTGCCCTGATTGGTCAGAGATAGAATTGCATCAATTAATTGTGATAATAGGTACAATATTGAAATATAGAGAGAGAGAAGAACCATTGAAATATAGAGGTTATTTCAATGTTTTTTTGTACCTATTGAGACTAAGCATTTGGTTTAAACACTTTGGCTTATAAAATCTTCAATAAAATTCCGTCTTGTTCATCGATAAATAAACAATAGATAAAAAAAATGTTAGAGGATTAATCATTAAGCAATATTTCTTATAAAATATCTTAATACTATCAATAGAACTAGGTTATCTCAAAAGTTCTGAGCTTATAAAATCTCCACCGCAAGTAAAAAAATTATATCTTCATTCACGCTTTATGCACTACATTGTGATAATGTTGAAATAAAATAAATATTTCATATTATTTCTAAAAGAGAAAGCACAAGACTCGTAACAACAGTGTATAGTATATTGTATTTGTACGCCCACAGTATAAAAATCATATTATTCCAGATCTTAAAACAGCTGTATAACACTGGTTCTAGAATAAGATAAATAGTGTACTTTATAAACTACTAGCTTTCCGCCCGCGGCTTTGCCCGCTTTGTCTAAAACCTAATAAATTATATTGTACTTATAACCTTCCTTTTGCATCACTGTAGTTTTTCAGATTTAAGCATACATAGGGACATAGCGACAGAGAAAGCGAATTTATATTACTACAACAAACGGTATATAGGTGGTAACTAAGGTGCTACCTATAAGTTTTAGTGATTTTCAATATTTTAAAATCAAACTACTTTTAGTATTAACTAAAAGTACTACTATTAGTCTTGTCACCATCATTGAGCTATTATTACTACGTATAGAGGAGACACCACGAACAAAATCTGTGCTGCAAGCGCGGCGGCGCGGGGCGGCTTGTGAGTCATAGATTAAGCGATGTCATCGACTCACCACTATAGAGGCGAAACTTTGGAAATATTTTGCTTATTACTTATCAATTAAGAACAATCAATGTAATAAAAAAAATAATTAATCTAATAAATAAATTATTACTTAAACTTATCATTTAAAAACTTTTCAATTAAAACCAATCAATGTAACAAAAAAAAATTGATACATAGGTAATTTATTTTCATCTTTCATGGTTTAACTTTTTTTAAATAATATCCACAGTACAATATTTTTTAAATGTGTTAAATTATTTTTTTTCACTATAAAAATTTACGTCATCTAATATTACTATCTAAACATCTTTCATACCCAATGCCGTTTCTTAAATTTTTAGTCTATGACAAATGACGCAAAATGGCGCCCGCCAAAAATTTTGCTCGAAACAAGTTTTAACAATGATTATCTAATTAATTACCGATTAAAAGTTATTTCTTTGCACTTTGCCGCATTACTTGAATTATTAGTGCAATATCGCAACACACTCGAGGGCTTATTTGATGAGTTTCTTGGTTTTTTGCTTTAAAACAAACAAGATATGAACGCGACCATCGCACTAAAGCGACTGAGTGCAGTTAAGCTATATGGCTTATGTTGAGCGGAACATAAATTATGTGATGTAGGCGGTGTCGTCTCCATATGTATATCTCAATGGTCACCATCTGTTTTTTATTCTTTGTTTTTTTCATCTATATAAAATTAAAAAATAATTACGCATTCAGTTCCCTCAATATTCCCCCTATTTAAATATTATTATTAAAATTACTTTCATAAACACATTTTTTAATTAAAATTAAAAACAACCCATATGAACACGGCTCAACATATTCGCAATAAACAAGCGTATTAGATTTTGAACTTTCAAAACAGCGTGAAAACAAAAACATCGGTATGAATGTAATTCAGTTTGTATAGACTTCAATGGCGGACTCGAAAGTTCTCATAAAATATGTTTGTTTACAAGTGAACGGTAGACGCAATTAAAATATTTTTCAGTACGTTTTATAGTAATGAATGCACGTCTTGTTTTCAAAGAATCTTTTGGAGCCGATACGGAAATCTTTCTAGTGCGTTGGTAAATAAATATTTGAGTTAAACTAATATAGAATCCAAGATTTTTGATAATAATAGTTTTTATATTCAACAATCGATTCCAAACGTGGTTAACTCATTGAGTTAACTTTGTTATGAGAGTAGAGTTTTCATTTAACAGAAAGCGCAAACATGGCTGATGCTTAGTGTTCCTGGTTAACAGTATAGTTTTTATTTAATAAAAGCTTTGAATTATTTTTAGTTTGACGTAATATTATATTGTATTATATTGAGCTTTTTACTTTGAAAATCTTTGTTATAATGAATGGAAGGTACAGGATAAATATAATTCAGATCGTTTCCCTAATTGATGATAATAAATTTGACTGCTAATAATTTTATCAGCCTCAATCGAGAATAAAAAAAAGATTTCTATACTTACGTACTTATCTAAATCTACCTTCATTCTCAGAATACAATTATACTTATCTATTATATACTGAGCATACAGTAATATATTGAATGTAGATTATATAATATAATTGAATAAGGGTGTCCGCTTCAAAAGTACTCAACCTTATTTAATACAATTGGAGTTTCATGTTTCAAAGTTGAGATATAACAAAGCATTTTAGTTTCCCCAAAACTGAGAATATAAAATAAAGCCAGGTCCTATATTACCTGTAATTGAAAATACCGGATATTATTTATGTATATTATATTCTCTGAATGAATTCTTTATAAGTAAGCTGTACGTGGGATATACCTATAATATTATTTCGTATTTTAGTTCAACATATTTCTATAATATTCTTACATTAAACTTTATAATATTTACATTATATTGATGAGTCAATAGTGAGACATCGATCTTGTCATGTTGTAGAATTAAGGAAAAGGGAAACTGCTAATTAATTACCAATGAGCGTTTGCGTATAAAATACCTCATCAACTTTCAAGCAACTCGACAATTAAATCAATTAAAAAACGCATGCAAAATACAGAATAAGAAGCAATATGTGCATTGCTTTTCAATGTATTGGATGGTAGATATTAACAATGGTAAGTTAACATTATCAGTAAAACAAGATTGAATCGCAAAGCGCTTAAGCGCTTCCTTTTTGATACCTTTGTTAGACGACGTTACTTTATTACGTCGATTCAGCGCTCATGTAGATAGAGGTTTCCTTCCAGTCAGCTTCTAATAGCTATTATCGTAACAGCATTTACAATTCATTTTAGAATACATTCCGCTTTCAAACGATTGTATTAAAATTGCGGAGTCAAACACATTTTGTTAAAGGCTGGTTTGTAGAAAGGTTTGTCTAGAATGTTCTAATATTGGATAAGGGTAAGTTCTCGAGGCTATTTCAAATACGACTAATGACTATGCTTATGAATATGGAGTAAAACTAAAGTATAATTTGAAAAAATGACTCAGCTGACGTAAGTAGGTATTTATTGTAGTCATTGCAAAAAAATATCTGTAGACTAAACAAAACATACACAACTTAGACAATATCTGACTACGAACAAAAAGAATAGAATTATTTTCATATTAAACATGAAGTATGGCAACTATCGAAAAGTTTTATAATACGTCCCTTTTTACCTTTACGAAACAGACCCGTAACTTTGCTGTGGTCTGTCGCAGTACAAATTAATCCCTATTAATAATATTTAGTTGACAAAGTACTTTCACGGCCATTTTAATGAAAGAAGTTACCCTTGTCGTCTTAAAGTTTGGGTGAATAAGCTAATATTTATATCAGAAGCTAGCTAGAGCCCGCGGTTTCACCTACGTGGTATTGAGTAAAACATACCTAGTTTAGGTTCTAATTCATGCTATATTCTATGAAGATGCTAGATTTTGCTTTATTTATTTTAATAGAAATATAACCAGCTTTTAAGATGCTTAATTCCATGGAAACATGATCAGCTATTTTTCTGTATGAGTAACAAAACTAAAATAAATAAGTATTTCAGGACATTTTTCACACACAGCCCGACCGACCATCCCAGCTTTCGCTTATGTTATGGAAACAAATTGGCTGTTAAACATACATAATTTATAATTTTAATTAATTACTTATATAGAACTAACACCCAGACGAAGAGCAAACATCGAACCACGAAACAACTATAACCATTTACCCATCACAAACTTTTTCGTTTAAATTATTAATAGAATTAGTAGGCAACTCCTGTATCATAATTATGTTAAGGATTCATTAAAAATATTCGCAATTAAAAACTCCAAGATGGCAAAGGCCGCCTTGCAAGTCTACTTGCAGGTGGAAACGCGGAATTAGACTTGCAAGCTGCTGTCAGACATACTGTCGGACATTTCTTGCGGAAGTTTTCTTGCAGATGGAAACGCGGCCTAAGAAGTACTTATTGACACAGTTGCTTCTCTTAAACCGAACTCAAAGGAGTTTTTAATTCAATTTCAACGTTAACACTAATTTTCTTCCTAGTAACATAACGTAAACATGGAGAGGATAAAAATGTTCTATAATATAATTAATTTTACTGAAAGCAAGGGGACTATAATTTAGTATAGGTAGTGTAATAGTTAGTAATGTACCTGTTTAAAGTTTGAAAAATATTTGAACTGTACAAATTATTTTATGGGTATTTTCTAAATTAGTTGGTATCGTCCAAATTATTTTTCGTGGACTCTGTTATTAATATTATTTTGTTCAGGTGGGCTACCTGGCCAGCGCTATAATGGGCTCTTAATGACAAATACAATCTGTTCTTGAAGACTTAGTACCTCTGCTCCTATTAGGTACCTCTTCTAGTTATTAAAGAACACATTATACGTTTTCCTCAAAAGATTTATAATGAACAAAACACTATAACTCATTAAAAACTACTCGATTGTTTTGCTCTTCCGAAATATATTGACTGCAGCAAACCTATCTTTTATTTAAGTGTTTTGTTTCGATCCCATCAATCATTTATAAGAGATCCATTAAGCAATTGAAAAACGCTGACGTCACAAGAAGGATTAAGTATTAAAGATTAACAGGATATTTCTCAGCTAAGATCGTGGAAGGGTTGGCAATGGCTTAAAAATCTCAAGTTAGAATTGCACTGGGGCCGTATATTAATAGGCCGTACCTCTTATTTCCAGACTTTATTATAACTGTCAAATTCATATTATACTATAAGTAACCATGACTGGTTATTGCGATCATAATATGGATTTTCCAGTCAGTTCAATTCACGGCGTAAACTGTTTGGAAATAAGAGGTCAAAATAGCCTGCAGCTGTTTGAAAAATCTTGTGCATTTTTATTTAGCGCATTCAGAAATAAATATTCTTTCATAATTTAAAAATTGGAAGATGATTATTAATTATACCTCATTTGTCTATGACTTGGCATCCCTACTTCGGTATCTATATTTCATCCGAAGCGATCTCGAAGCTAAGTTAGTTCAAGCAAAGGTTCAAGCTTAAAATAAATTTCATATAATTTCTTTCTTTCTTTTGATCGAGAATCTAATTTATCTGGATTTTATATTTGGTCTGAATGGAAATGTAGAGAGGTAAATAAAATATTCAGATGTGGATTTATTTAAGCACTAGAAATTATTGGTATTTATTATTAGATATACGTTCAGAATGCAAAGACTTAATATATTATTATTATAAGATTAGTTTGCTTTACTATATTACAATTTTAGAGATAGCGTAATTGACTAGTCTCAATAAAGATTAGCTACTGTAGCCAAAAATCAGCTAAAGTCGAAGGAAAGAAGTTTAGTTTATTTGCACTAAGTACATATTAATAAATTGTTACAAACAGTAATAAGCAAAAATCACAAACGCATCTATTTCTTAAAAATATTATCTTGTATCAAAACCAGATCTTAAAGTAATACAAATTTAAATGTAAATTTAGATATTTACATATTTCTTAGACAGCATTCTCGCCTCACAAATCTATTCATGCCAAGAAGGTTCTCGAAGCATTATGTGTTTAGGTTTTTGACACATAACATAGAAAAAAGGTTTTTGACACACAGTTTTAAGTTTTCATGTAATGTTAATATTTGAAAATGAATTAAGAGGGAGTGAATTTGATCTAGTAAATTTGTAAAATATGAAGTTCAATGTATAGCATGAATAGAAATAAAGTTTAATATTTAACTTTTAATTTATCCTTGACATCCATACGGTTGGTAAGGTAATAGAATATTGAAGTGCAGCTTATTATCTACAGAGATATTTATTTATGGTTTAATTTTATAATGCGTATCTTATATTTTTGCAAAAATAATGAATTCTTGAATGAATATTTGCGCAAGCAGTCATTTTTAACCCTGGAACCCTACCCGGGGTGCTCGAGCACCCCACAGCATTTTGTTTAGTCTATGATTTTTGTTATTTCTAATTCACAGATTTGGCCTTCGGTGTATTTTCTCTTCGGTTAATTAGCCTCTGATTGGTCAGTCTTGCGGCGACCGCTGTGCATCGTAGTCGTGTGTAGGTGCTTGTTGGGGTGCTCCTACACCCCAGTTAAGGAAAATTGTCTAAGATTTGATGACAAACAAACTCGTGCTGAAAGACGTGAAACAGATCGCTTAGCTCCAATACGTGAAGTTTTTGATCACATTGTGGAAACTTGTGAATCTCTTTATTCCCCCTCCGAGTGCTGCACTATTGATGAGCAACTATTGTCATTTCGTGGACGATGCGTTTTCAAAATGTTTATACCCTCTAAACCAGACAAGTACGGGATTAAAATTTTGATGATGTGTGATGCAAAGACTGCCTATATGTTAAAAGCTATGGTATATGTAGGCCAAACACCTGCACCACCAAATGTATCTGTGCCTGAGTACTATGTAACAGAACTCGCAAAACCAATATTTGGATCTCGTCGCAACATTACCATGGATAACTGGTTTACCAGTGTACCTTTAGCCAAGAATTTGATGCAAAAAGATTTGACCATGGTGGGCACAACACGTAAGAATAAGCGAGAAATACCAGCAACATTTCTGAAGGTGAAGCAACGCGAAAGAAACACAGCCATGTTCTGCTATGATGGGCCACTGACTCTTCTGTCTTATTGCCCACCGAAATCTAAGCAAAAGAAAGTAGTTATCATGTTATCTACTCTTCACGACACCCCAGACAAGACAGATGATGTACAGCTCCCTGAAATAATACAATATTATAATAAAACTAAAGGGGGTGTGGACGTGTTTGACGCGATGGCTAAAAAATATTCCGTCCAGAGAAAAACAAGACGATGGCCACTTTGCCTCTTTTATGGGTTGCTTAATGCAACTGGTATTAATTCTTGGGTCTTATACAAGTGTTCAACTGCAAACAATAAGCCACAAATAAAATATCGTCGCACTTTTTTAAAGCAACTGGCCTTGAGTCTAATCACAAAACATTTGGAGGACCGTTTACAAAAGCCAACTTTGAGGCGGGATATAAAAGAATCCATATCAGGTATTCTAAAAAAACCTCTATCAAACCAAAGCGCAGTTCAGGTGCATCATACACAAGGACGCTGTAGATTCTGTCCTAGAATAAGGGACCGAAAAAGCAAGACAAGGTGCAACAAGTGCCAAATTCCAATTTGTTTGGAGCATCAAATTAAAGTATGTGAAAAGTGCTCAAATTAATTATCTAGTTTAAGTTTAAAGGCTGATTTGTAATCGCATGTTCCTATCTTACATTAATAATAAAACACTTAAAACAAGTTCTGTTTTATTTATTTTTCCAATATTTTTTTACTTTGGGGTACCACAGCACCCCATGTAGGAAAATCGGATAGGCAAATACAGTGTAGGGTTCTAGGGTTAAATCAAAGAAAGACAAATTACATATTTTTAACCTTCCTTAAAATTAAAAATAAAATCCTATGACGTATTTTTTACATAACAGTACATAAAGGTCAATGATAATAATACTTATTACGTGGATCACATAGTAGTTTGGATAGACCATTTCATCTCAATTTGGTTCCACAAGAATGTGCACACTCACACACTCGTTTGCGAAATTGAAAACTTACACCACACTTACACCTTAATTTTTAATGACTGCAGAATTGAATTTATGTGACCTACATTTTTAATTGAGCATTTATTACAACGCGAAATCTCATTATAGCTTATTCAGTTTGACTCAGCGAATTTAGAAACAAAAAACTTGATGAAATAGAATGCAGCTTTTGGATTTAAGATCGTTTTATCTTATTACTAGCGGTCCGCCCCGGCTTCGCCCGTGGTACCTACATGTTTAGGTATTTTTTCATAAGAACCATCCTCGTACTTCAAGGAATAGATTTCGCAGCGCACGCGATGACAGAATTTTTATTAAGGAATTTTTTACACCTTGGGTTACATTATTGCATTTTTGGTAAGGATCTCTATTTTTTTGAAAATGCAATATAACCTATGTTGCTCAGTGAAGATGCAGCTTTCTAATGGTGAAATAATTTTTGAAATCGGTCCAGTAGTTTATGCGTGAAATCCATACATATACATACATACATACATAATTACAAACCTTTCCTCTTTATAAATATGTAAATTGCAATAAATTAGTCTTTAAGGCAATCCTGCGTTTTAAAGTCACGGAGTGTTTGTAAAATGGTAACAAAATCAAAGTGGTGTCAAGTTTTGAGTATGGATGCAACGTTTTGTAATCTTTGTACACTATATGATATTATTATAATGTTATTAAGACAATATAAGTTCCACAACCTGTATTACTCTTAAAAATTACAAGTAACATTTAAAAACTGATAATTTACCATCACACAAGTTCCCCCTGTATATTTGTATCACAAATGTAATGTATACATATATGCTATGAATATGGACTTTGAACCCAACCAGACTAACATAACATCTTAACTACTGTAACATCTCGAGTACTCCAGAATGCAAGACGCAAAGGATAAATAGAAAATTAGTCGTCATTGTTCCCAGTTTAAAGTAACAATACAACAATGTTGAAACATTATAGCGTCAAAGATCTCAAAATGCGTAGCTAGTGGCTCAAGGATTCTGTATTGTCATTAATACAATTACAGTTAGTTGTTTGTACCTTAACCGCATATTAAACAAGCTTGAAAGCGTTTTGGTCTCCTTGCCTACTTGGTGAATAAGATATTTAATTCAAACGTCTGTTGTGAAAATAAGTGAGTCAAATTACAATGTCTTTATCCTTTCGTAAACCTTAATTATTTTTATGCTTCTGTGTGTTTTTACAAGGATATCAATTTCATTTTAATTTATTTGTATCGATGTTATAAATGTAAAAATAAAATTTCGATCAAAGCTATTTTGACTGTACGTGAGATGAAAGCATGAAAATATTTTTGATGTAATACAGAATAATTAGTTCATTGAAATGTTACATTTTTTAGGCCTGACCTTGCGTTTTTTAGAGGACGCAATTTTGTTTTTTTGATATGTAGGGGGGGTCAGTGTGAAGCTAAAACCAAGTTTGTGGGGTCGCCACCCTTGTCCCACGGCCGCCATCTTGAAAATAGCGGTTGATATGGTTTTTACGATATATCTCTTAAACTATTTATTTGATGAAAAACATAGAGTAACATTATTTGTTGCAAATTAAATTCTCTACAACTTTGGTCCAGTAACTTTACACATCAAAAAAATAAAATTGCGTCCTCTAAAAAATGCAACCCCAAATGTAACTTTTCAATGGAGTAAATATTATGTTACGCATATTTTCGGTTATAGCAATTAGTACTGAAACTTATTTTTGACGTGACAACGTCTTATAATTCGATAGAGCCGGCTGCATGCACGAAAAAACATGACTCATGCGGCGTTAACTCGCTCTGAAGCGGTCCATGTAAGGCTTGAAGTGCAAGCGAGAGCGCGGAACGAGCGACAAAGAAGCACAATCGGCCTTAAGACGTTGTCACGTTCAACTATCGTCAGTAAACCGACTTTACAGCCAACCAATTTTTTATGAAAAACTAGAGGTCCGCCCCGGCTTCATCCGTTGTACATGTTTACGATATTATCTCTACATAAGAACCATCTTCTAGGATAATTATAAAAAAAAAGAATTAACGAAATCGGTTCAGCCGAGATATTTTAATGTAAACCTCTGGTTTGATAACTCGGACCTAGTCTATTCTTAGCCTACATCAATGATCTGTGTCTTCTAAATGTAGACTGTTGTAAAATAATTACATTCGCGGATGACACAGTCCTGCTTTTTAATGGTACAAGTTGGAGGCATGTTTTTCACAACGCGCAAAGTGGTTTTCAAATCATACTGGACTGGCTTCGTTGTAATAAGCTCACAATAAACCTTAAAAAAACTAAGTGTATTAACTTCAGTTTAAAAAATGATGTTTTGCCGATCGACCTCTCAATTAAAGCTCACACTTGTAATTATAACAACATATTTAGTTTGTGTTCTTGTCATACAATTGAGAGTGCTAATAATATTAAGTACTTAGGGGTTATTCTAGACTCCCGTCTGACGTGGCAATTGCATATTAATAATTTGTGTTCTCGTACTCGTAAACTGATCTGAACCTTTAAAAAACTCCGACAGGTAGCCGAACTTAACCTACTTAAAACTGTTTATCTTTCTCTCTGTCAGAGTATACTTAGGTATTGTATTGTAGCTTGGGGTGGCACTCATAAAACTATTCTTCTACCTTTAGAGAGATGCCAGAGGTCAATACTTAAGGTGTCAGCATTTAAGCCAGTTCGTTTTCCCACAAAGGATATATATAATTTATTCAATGTATTATCTATTAGACAACTCTATATATTAGACACTGTCCTTAAATTCCATAATCTAATAAACATTAATGTAAGTTTTTCTAACATAAACTTAACTCAGCGTTCAACTAGAGATGTAGTAAAACATCAAACATTCAATACGACCTTTTTCCGTAGGCAATTTCTATATTTGGGACCACACTTATATAATGTAATAAATAAAGAGTTGAAAATATTTAAATTATCTCGATATAAATGTAAAAAAACTATAACTAAATGGCTGCTCTCAAAGGATTACTACTACACAGAAAATGTAATTATCTCTAAAACCCGCTGTTAACGTGAGAGTTTATATAAGTTATACAAACGTAAACACATTCTACTCATACTCTTCTACCAATACATGAACCCACACTCCTCCAATCATGCACACACATAAAGACATGACACACACACACACCCACACTCACACACTCATACACTCACAAACACACCCACAGGCACAACTTTTACATTATATATTTTTTTTTTTACTTTATTCTCTGTTTAAATTACGTCAATATATTTCTCAACTGTAACATGGAAGGACATCGGTACCCGTAATACAGACTATAGTCTAGTACGGGACCATCGTTTTTGTATATTTTGTAAAATTTGTGGTTGTGAAATAAAGATATTTTTATTTTTTTATTTTTTTTTTAATTGGGTTAAATTACAATGTCTTTATCCGAATTGCGTACACCTTAATTATTATTTTAATGTTTCTGTTGTGTATTTTTATAAACAAGTGAAGATATCAATTTCATTATTATTTATTTGTACCGATATAGAAATGTAAAAATATATAAATTTCGATCAAAGCTATTTTGACTGTACGTGAGATGGAAGCATAAAAATATTTTGCCAACGTTATACGTAGATTTAATTATTTTTTTTTTATGTCAGAGCAAGCAAAGGGGAAGATGGCCGCCTGATGTTAAGACAGTGGTCACCACCGCCCATAAACACTTGTAACACTAGAGGTGTTACCATAGTGTTACAGGTGCTTCACCGGACTTTTATGGACGAATAAATAAAATTAAAATTTGGTAATGGTAATTACTTATAAGTACATACTTACCAACAGTACATATCCTGTTATTTAAATTTAAATTACTAACTATTAGTTTTAAGATAAGCTCATAGAACAATTATTGGTGTTTCAACTTTCAATTTGAAAAATCTATTAAAGTTTTAGGCATTCCTAAAATGCCTAAAAGAAAAGTATGTAATATTAATTATTAAAATAAGATTCGAAACTTAGTTGCAAAATGTTAATTATATAACTCATAAGAATCAAAACATGTCCTATCTCACATCTCGGACACTGTTTTATTACTCAACTTAACCTTTGTATGCTTATCAAATTTAGGTCGTTAACGTTTTATATCTCCAATATTGAACCCTCTTAAGGCGCGGGACAGACACAAGCGGCGCGGCGCGCATCGGGCGCACTGCCGGCGCGCATCGGGTGCGCTATTAGCTATTTCCAAAGTTCTTTCATACAAAATGTAGAAGAAGGACGTGGTGCAAAACAGGTTGAAGAGGTGCGCTTATGGCACGCCCGCGCCCGCGCCGCTTGTGTTTGACCCGCGCCTAAGGTTATCTATTAAACTAGCGGTGCCCCGTGTTTTTCCTGTATTACTCCGCTCCAATTGGTCTTAACGTGATGATATACCTTTCTGGATAAATGGACTATCTAACAGTGAAATAATTTTTCAAATCGGTCCCGTAGTTTCTGAAATTTGTGCGTGCAAACAAACAAACTCTTCAGCTTTTTACTTCTAAGTATAGATTTATAATTTTTGTAAGCTTATCGTTTTTACATCTCCAATGTTGAACCCTCCTAAGGTTATTGATTAAATTAATGCTCTTATATCACGGGCTTGTCCGTAAACGTGTTCAAAATTTTATAATTTTGTTTTCGTTCATTTTGTAAACCTGACGAATATTAATTATCGTAATGACCTAGATGTGTAGATCCGAAATAAAGCTTATGATTTTGTTTTTGTAGTTTCAAAACGGATGGCACAATATGGGTATTATGACGATTCAAGTGTTTATCTCTTATTTTCACAAAAGTATTTTTGAAAGAGTTAAAAAGTTTGGTGGAGTTGATTTTGAGTTTATTTATTGTTTAGTGAAGCCTCTTAGTAAAAACAATTGGTACCTTCTTAACTTATACTTCTAACTGAATCTGAAACCTAAGCCATATACTTTTTATTTACATTACTATAAATATAGCGTGAAGTAATTCTTATAAACTACGAGTATGTGGAGATAACAATATTATGATAATACTTTTGACCGTCGTGTCACCTCTAATCAGTGCAAAATAAAGTTCTTATAGTATGATCACTACAATATCGAATCGAAACTCTTTGAATTGCTATCAAAGATGGAACAACACCACTAAACTGTACCCTACTATCCATAACACGTTCCAAACGATTCTCCCAACATATCCATGTTTAACAACGTACGGAAATCGCTATCATCGATTTGGCCGGTTGGTGTACGTCCAAACCACTCAATTTCCTGGCCGAAAGCAACTTTTACAGAACAACCAAGTGAATATAGAGCCAAATGCTTCCAATATGAACGTGCATAAGTTATAGTTTAGCGCTTTCCGATGTTCGTTTACTGGGATATGATTGTTTTAAATCTAGAAGGTTCTGTTTGATTGTGTAAGGGTAGCCTCACAATTTCACATGGGTTGAGGGATCGTTTATTCTAAATAATTCAACTTTATTAGATTTTACTTACTTGTGACGCTTATAATGTAAAGGAAAACTCGCACAGTTCCCGTTTCTGTGGGATTTCCGCGATAAAACCTATGGCCCTTTATCAGATTCCAAACTATATTTGTATCAATTTTCATTCAAACCGCTTCGTGGTTTAAGCGCGAAGAAGAGACGGACAGACTGAGTTACCTTGTTTTTTAGTTATTACATTTATTTTAAATATTAGTAAGGTTATCATCAAAATGTAGTTTATCGTATTTTAAGTTGATACAAAGTACTAAATATAATATAAATTGTTACATCATTGGACGAACAAAACATTAATACATTTCAGCCGAATTAGTTCACCATTTATATTATACTAGCCACGCCCCGCGGTTTCACCCGCGTGGCTCCGTTCCTGTTGGTCTTAGCGTGATGATATTATAGCCTATAGCTTTCCTCGATAAATGCTATCTAACAACGAAAGAATTTTTCAAATCGGACCAGTAGTTCCTGAGATTAGCGCGTTCAAACAAACAAACAAACAAACTCTTCAGCTTTAAAATATTAGTATAGATGTACCTATAGCGCTGGTAATAAGTTACACTATTACTTATCAGAGTAAACGAATGTTGGTCTTTTCAATGAATATCCGCCTGTTTAAGATTCAAAATAAACTAGTTAACGCTGATCTTCAGCAAGTAATTAGGTCAGGGGAATCTTTGAGACATATTTATATTTCTTTTGAATTTTATGTCCAGGAAGTTTTCATACAAAATCGTTAGCATTTTTTATAATTAATATTGTGACACTGAACAGGCTTGTAGTTCAAGTAAAGTTTCAATTTATGTCTCAAACCTATTATGGCCATTATTTACTAAATATTCTTATTATTATACTAAATATTGATTCTTTATTTCTTTCTTTACACTACAATTAGGTATTATTTGTTAAAGTATGTTTTATTTCAATCGTGCAGTGTTAGTTGGAGATAAATTAATAATTTTTAAAAGCTTGGAATTTGAATAACGGACGTTCGTATGTACAATATTCATACTGAAATTAATATAATACACCATTTTAATTTATATATTAATCGGTTATAATATGTTTATTTTAAACATAATACCCGGTACATACATCAATTAATGCTTACGTAAATAAACCAAATATATTTGAATTCGATTTAGGGCCGATTTTTCAATGGTTGGATAAAACTTATATCCGTCCAATAAAGTATTACACGATAATATTAAAATGTCACGTAAACTGTCAAATAAGGGCAATTAGAATACGTTTTTAAAATGGTAGTTTTATACATTATTCGACGAATAAGTTTTATCCAAGCATTGAAAAATCGGCCCTTATAAGTAAAAAACAAAGGATTAATACGCGTGTGTTTTCCCATCGTACGGCACGTAATAATAATATACTTAATGAATATATTAACAAAAACAATTTCCGAACAGATAAGATAATATTTGCATATCTACAGAAGCTTCATTATAATTACAATGTATACGAAATTGCGTTCACGCGAAAAGAACTTTTATGTAATTTTATTTAGGTTTTAAATTGAAAGATAAACTGTAGAAAAACTTCTTAATAATGCTACAACTAACATTAAAAAGGTCCGGCTTTTCTTGTCTTTTACTACAATTCGTTCTTTGGTACAGTATAAATACTCGAAGACGGTTAGTAGAGCATATTTAGTTACGCAAATTACCTTGTTGCAATTATATTTTATAAAATATGTAATTAATATAACGCTATGTCAATTATCAAGTATTTTTTAGATCTCTTGTCAGAGAGAAGACATGTAAAAAATATACACTTTTATGCAATCTGGTGAAAAGAAGCTATATCCCTATACTAGAGTTTTATGTTGAAAAT
Organism: Colias behrii; assembly: GCA_029959065.1. NCBI lineage: Eukaryota > Metazoa > Arthropoda > Insecta > Lepidoptera > Pieridae > Colias > Colias behrii. The sequence goes on along the minus strand of JARWMC010000009.1, from coordinate 11,416,816 downwards.
TCTACCAACAAAAAATTTATATATACATAAATATAGTAGGTAAACTGTGTAAACCTTTTAAAACTGTATATTTTAAGGGTGTGGGAGTATCTATGTATAGTATGAATAAAATACATTACCATACAGTTTCTTGTCCTCAAACCTACAGGAATTATGGGCATGTCAAACAACAGCTTTATCTAAATAATAAACGATTTTTCATACTGTTTATATTTGGTAATGTTTTGAAGTGTTTATCTTTATTTCTTGACTACTATATTATAAAGCCGAAGAGTTTGTATGTCTGAACGCGCTAATATCAGGAACTACTTGAACAAATGCCGACAAGATTATACCGTTGGATATGTCCGTGATCTTTGAGTGTTATAGTTTATATAATATGTGACACAGACGAAGCCAGGAGACACCACTAGTGCTAAATACCTGGCAATGTACGATATTATATTTTACTGTTGATAATAATAACACAAATAATAAGCAAATTGCTATGATAATTATAGATGTTCTAGCTTGTTCTAGTTAACAAAGAGAAACTAGCTTGTGATGCCACAATACTAATGAGAAGGAAACAATATAATATCTGTCATTTGTTATTTGTATAATGTTAACAAGAATATAACAATTTGATAGAAGTTATTGAAGCATTGAAGTTATTAAAAATATAAGAGACAATATATTCAAACATATGAATACCGACATACGAACTTATGTTACTTTCGACGTTCCACCAAGAAAAGATCGGCCAGCCAGGATCTCTATCATTTAGAAATTAAAGATTTTTTAACGGATTTTAATTTATTTCTTATATGACTTTCCCGACGTTTCGAACACTTTACAGCGAGCGTGGTCACGGGGAGACTTAAAAAAAAAATAAAGTCTTGCTTCGTTTATAAAATTTTTAATACTATAATAACTATAAAAAAGTAATATAAAAAAATTGTTTATAAGTTGCGAATAAAAACATCGAGTAGCTGCAATAAAAAAAACTTTACAATACTTTTTCGTTTTCACGGTAGCGTGGTAAAATGTCTGCAAGTGACAAATAAAATAGTGCATAAAACGCGTTGGAATTTACTGAACACTTTTATTTCTGTATCTGAAGTTCTTATACAATCATACATCAGAGATCTTGTATACTTAAATATTATTTTAAATTGTTTTAATAATTACCTAGTTTGAAAACCTATGCATTTTTTAATAATAGGTAGGTACCTAAATGCATAGGTTTTCAAACTCTACAAATTGAAATAATAAGATTATGAGGCTTAGAACTTGACAATTAGCTTCCTTTCAAGTATCATTTATTTATAGATTTCCGCCCGCGGCTTCGCCCGCTTTGTCTAAAACAAAATAAATTATATACTAAAACCTTCCTCTTGAATCACTCTATCTATTAAAAAAAACCGCATCAAAATCCGTTGCGTAGTTTTAAAGATTTAAACATACATAGGGACAAAGGGACAGAGAAAGCGACTTTGTTTTATACTATGTAGTGATAAAATTATTACTACGTTGAGAAAATTAATACATTTTTGGAAATTTACCCATGTACTAAGTAAATCCACAAAAAGTAAGTTCACGTAAATAAAATCGTCGACAGAAAGCTAAAGAAATATACTGTAGGTAGGTATATTACAATCTACAGGCTTATAATAGCATTCGCATACTTCGAATCAGCACCTAATGTAGATAATATTCAAAAACCACATATCAAAATTACCCTCAATTCGCAATTTGCTTCCCAGGCACCTTAACCAAATTAATATCAAATACGAACCCTACTAATTTTATTGTTGTATGTGTAATGTATATGACTGTTCGTATGTGTGCATGGGTGTGTTTATTACATCTGTATGATGAAATGCTTGGATATAAATATATCCATATTTATTCCTAATAGTTAAAAAAATATATAATTACTGTCTTTCTCTTATACTAAACCTTCCTCGAAAACTATCTATTTCAAAAAACATCATTCCTATGTGTTGCGTAGTTTTAAAGATCTAAGTATACATAGAGACAGACAATAGGAAGCTAATTTGTTTAATATTACGGTACCTAGCAATGAAAATGGGAACCACTGTTTCTCAAAATTTATTTATTGTGTCACAGGTATTATGGGTTATTAGTTATTACATTAGGTGATCCGCTGTGATCTGCCATGTGGCGTACAATTTTTAAAAATGTTTTACACAGGATTATTAATTATTAAACCGATTATACATTTATAACATTATTAATATATTATTGTTTATACCAAGCACAAAAAAAAGCACAAAATATTATTGAATGGTCCATATTTAAAATTGAAATAGGTAAATGTCATGGGTTTTTAGAAAATGTAGGTAATGTCAGTTTACTTATTAATTAATTGTTAAAATATTATGTAAGTGAATAGAAAGTCATTTCGATTAAATAGTCAAAAAGAGTTTTCTTGAAGGACGTCAAGCTGGTGCATTTTCTAATGTTAAGTGGTAATTTATTATAAATAATTGCTGGAGTTACAAATACGCTTTTTTGATATAAGGCAGTTTTAACGTTGAAACGTACTTGCAACTGGTCACGATTTCGTTCACTTAACACCTTTGTGTATAGTTCAGGGTGGCGTTTTACGTGGAGAGCTATTTCAAAGATGTACATACATGTCAGTGTCAATAATTTTAATTTTTTAAAATAGGGTCTGCAGCTCTCAGTTCTCTTTAAGTCACAAATTGATCGAATACAGCTTTTTTGGGCTATAAATAGGTTTTTTATGTTAGAGGCATTTCCCCAAAAAATTATGCCATATCTTAGTCGGGATGCAACATACCCATGATATGCTGTAAGCACTGTTTTTTCATAAGACACCTTTCGTAACATCCGCAACGCATAGGAAAACTGAAAAATACGCTTACGGACGAAGTCTAGATGAGATTGCCATTTCATATCAGCGTCAATGAATAGACCTAAGAATTTTGTTGATAAAGATTCGTAGATATCTTCGCCTTCAAAATTTATTTTGGAGAGATTAGATTGAGGTTTTTGCTTAAAACACATGTATTTAGTCTTTTTTAAGTTTATTTGTAAATTGTTGGCTTCTAACCATTTTACTATGGATCTAAGACTCGTAATGGTTTCATTTGTATCTTTACATACAATAGTGCAGTCGTCGGCGAATAAAATCATGGGACTCTTTGAGGCATATGGCAGGTCATTAATGTAGACAAGAAATAGTAGGGGTCCCAGTACACTTCCCTGAGGAACTCCATACAGAACACTCCTATTGGATGACATGTATGCTACTTCAGTTTTACTACTCATGCATAGTCTGGTAATCTGTGTACATTGAATTCTATCTCTAAGATATGATGTTAGTAACTTCAAAGGTATCCCTCTTACTCCACAAGCTTCCAATTTGTTTAAAAGTATATTGTGATCTACAAAATCAAAGGCATTGGTCATATCAAGATATAAAGCGTGTACTGGTAACCTTTTATCCATTCTAGAATATACAATATCAAGAAAGTCATAAATAGCAGAGTCAATTGATTTGTTTTTACGGAAACCTTTTTGTTCTTGTGCCAGTATATGTTTAGATTCAAGATATGTATACAATCTACCGCATATTATTTTCTCAAATATCTTTGACAAAACTGGAATTAAAGCTATAGGTCTATAATTTTTAATATTTGTTCTACTGTCCTTTTTATGTATAGGCTTAATAATAGTTTTCTTTAATGTTGACGGGAATATACCTTGCTCTATGCATAGATTAAAGATGTGACTTAGAATTGGGGCGATCATATGGCTAACAGATTTTATGACTTTAGTTGAAATATCATCATAACCGGTACCTGAAATATTTTTTAAATTCCTTATTGTTGCAATTAACTCTTCAGTGTTTGTAGGTTTAAAAAAGAACGAGCCACAGGGCTTCGAAATCTTAACATTGCCATATAAATATTTAACTTTATTAATTGTAGATAATGGAACTAAATTAATATAGTGATCGTTGAAAGCCTGGGCTATGTCCATAGGTTCTGTAATACTTTGTCCATTTAAAGTTATCTCTTTAATGTTTACCTTGGGATAGTTATCTTTTCTGCAGTTAATGACGTTCCACGTCGCTTTTGATTTGTTAGTAGAGTGTTCAATGAAATAGTTGTTCTGACTTTTCTGTGTGCACTTAATAATTTTAGCAAATCTGTAAGTATATGATTTGAAACGTTCTTTGTCAATAGTTTTGCGAGATAATCTATATTTCCAAAGGAGCCTTCTTTTAATTTGACTACATTTTTTAATGCCTTTTGAAATCCATTTAGGTTTCTCATTAGTATATTGTTTTTTTCTTATAATTGGGAAACAGAGATCGTAAAACAATTTAAAATCATCATGAAATTTTTTGAATGCTACATCACCGTTCCTTGTTTCAAAAACGTCACTAAAAGATAAACTTCGGATACTACTCATAAATTTAACCAAATTTTCTTTAGAATAGTCGCGTTTCATGGCGTACCAGTATTTTAAGGTGGTTATTTTTTTGACAGGGCACAAAAGTAGTTGAGCTTTGTGATCTGAAACAGCTAGTTCTATAACTTCTGCCGTTGCACCATATACGTTATGAATGATGTTGTCCAGGCATGTACCGCTATTTGGACGTGTAGGTTCTCTTATCGAAAATCTGAGATTATAATTAAGTATACAATCCTCAAACTCGTCCGAGTACTTAAATTTTTCTAAAATATTTATATTAAAATCCCCACATATAACAACCTTTCTATTATTATTGGACGAAATAATTGATTTTAATATAGCATCAAGGTTTTCAAAAAATAAATTATAGTAATAAGTTTTATTCTCGTTTTTTGGAACTCTATAAATACAAATAATTATAATTTTATGCTCAATCAGTTCTATGGCACAGCTTTCAAATACATTAGCTATATTCAATTTATTAAAGTTGTCTATTACCTTAAAAGTTACATTAGTGCTATTCCTAACGAGTATACATGACCCTCCGTTTCTAGTATGCCGTGCATAGTATGCTGCTATTGTATAATTTGGTATTTTTAATAACTGTACATCGTCCTGAGTCATATTATGTTCGGTAAAACATAAAACGTCCACAGCTTTACCAATTTCCTCCATATCATTCAAACTGACGTTAAAGACGTCAGCTTTATTTATGAGACCGTTTATATTTTGGTGAAGAATAAATATCCTATTAGTCACGAAAAAACTCTGTTGCCTCCTCTAAATTATTATTAACTCCCTGATGGTTATTTTCGAGTAGTAGGTCTATATCACATTGTATGTTAACGTCTGATTTTTGAGTGATGCAGTAAGTGTCTGTCTGTGTACCTATGTCTTTGAAGCTAACTTTGTTTTTTTGTGATTGGTATAATTTAAAATTTGCATGATAATATAGTTTTAACAGTTCTCTTAGTAAATTGCGACATAAGTTAATAGTGAAATTATTTCGACTAGGTTTATAATTACAATAGTTCATATCTAAGAATACAGCATTTTTAACATTATTACATATTAATTTTAATTCCTGATTTAATTTTGTTTCGCTAAGATGTCGATTATAAAATACTTCACTAATGATAACATTTGTATTTTGCACTTTCGATAGCCAAGCAGTGAAGTTGAACCTAACACAAAACGGGCTTATATCATTCTTAAAACCTAAAATTATTACGTAGTCTTTATCGGTTAACTGCCTTATTTCTGAAGAACAGGAAGAGATTATTTTTTCAATAGTAGCTCCAGGTTTTGAAAAGCAGAAAACTTCATATCGATTTCCAAGTAATTTTTGTAAAATACTTCTAACGTCGCGTCCCTGCTCATCGGCTAGAATAATGACTTTGAATTTTCTTGACTTTCCTGTAGTGTGATGTTGTTCCTTAGCAGTAATAGATTCCGGTATTTTTATCTCTGGAGTATTTGATGGCTTATGATCACATTTAACATTTTTCATACAAGACATATTATGTGTATTTCGTTGGGGAACTTTTGTAGTCGTTTTTTTAATCTCTTCTTGTGTATTATTTATGTCAAGCGAGAAATTGAGTCGATTTTTATTTAAGCGAAATTTTCGTGTTTGTATATTTTTTGGAGATGTTGCTGACTTGGATACGTGTGATGTACTTAATTCTTGATCTTTACTTCTATAAATCTTTAGTTCATTTAACAAAATGTGCTGTTCTGATATTAGTTCTTCAATTTTTTTATGTGCTGATGCTAATTCTTTCTGTAATTTATTAATTGTTTTCTCTTCAATTGTTTTCTTGATCACGATGGGCTTATCATATTTATTGTAATTTAATTCGGGACAACTTCTGCTCATTGTAGTAATTCTTGGTCGTCTCTGAAGTTCTATATCCAATTGTTCATCTTCCGACAGATCGCTGAATGTGTTGCTAGTAGATACGTTTATTATTTGTCTTTTTCGAGTGTTTACATAGTTCTGGAGAGGTGTCGAAAAACTGTTAGGGGAACAGTTTATATCGTCCTGGATTTTATCCTCAATGCAGGATTTGCATATCCATGAGTTTCGGTTCTGTTCCGTCATTAAATAAAATCTTTTGGATGACACATTTGTGCAGAGTGTGTGATATGTTTGTTCACATTTACTACATTTTAAGTATTCTCTATTTGGTATCTTTAGATGACACTTTGTACATGTAAATGCCATATTATACTAAATTTTAAATTTCTGTATGTATAAAATATATTTATTTCTATACACTTCAAGTCTTTTCAGTGTGTCATTTAAAATAAGTAAAAAATAAAAAATGAAAATTGTTCATCGGGGACGAGCGGATTCGAACTCAGTTACATCGGGAATTTCACTGAAGTTATACCACTGAGCCAACTTAGCACATCGGATTACGTTGAAAAGTCTTTACTAATTGCGACAGGATAAAACTGTTAAAAAATGAGTCATTACGAGAACAAAGAAACAAAGAAATCTCTTTTAAGACTATTCTTCACTTAATTTTATATCATAATCCTTTCCACTATTAACACTGTCACTTCGGTTTTAATTTTTAACACTTGGTCACTATTATTTAAGTTGAAATTGTTTACTTTCCACTAAGACTTTCCATTACGATTTTTTATGTTTAGATTTTCTGTTCAAACATCAAATCGATGACGGGGAATAATATACACACGATATTTGATGTTGTTAAACCACTTTTAACTTTTAATTTTACACAAAACTATTTTTAAACATTTATTTAAGACGGAGCGTATGTTGTCACGCTGACGGTTGCGAGCGAACTCTGAAACAAAAACTACAACAACCACTTACCTACCTGCTTAAGCCTTAAACTGTTGTTATAATAACACTAGCTGTGCCCCGCATTATTCCGCTCCTGTTGGTCTTAGCGTGATATATAAGCCTATAGCCTTCCTCGATAAATGGGCTATCTAACACCGAAAGAATTTTCCAAATTGGACCAGTTGTTCCTGAGATTAGCGCGTTCAAACAAACAAACAAAGTCTTCAGCTTTATAATATCTTAATATATATAAATCTCGTGTCACAATGTTTGTCCTCAATGGACTCCTAAACCACTTAACCGATTATAATAAAATTCGCACACCATGTGCAGTTCGATCCAACTTGAGAGATAGGATAGTTTAAAATATATGTAGGTACCACGGGCGAAGCCGGGGCGGACCGCTAGTTAGTATATAGATTATAAACAGACCATCCAATTACACGCATTTGCACAGCTATAATTAATTCCAAACTGACCATATACAACCATTGGAATAGCAAATGAAATAATTGAATAATCTCAGATTAGAACCTTAGATGATCACCAAACATTACAATAATCCAGTTCAAACTGGATTCAATACGGGAGAGCTTAACGGCATCGTATTGGACAATCAACAATTAACATACAATGAACTGTTATTACGGCTTGCTGTAATCTGTGGTAATGATTGGCGATCAATGTATTGTGAACATTGAGGAGTTATAGTGAATAGGCTTTGGAATATGCTTCTGGGTATGAAGTCATCAAGTATGAAATTAGTTTCTAGTATATTAAGGTGTTGCTTGTTTTACATATTGTGTTTAATTTTTTTCTTGTATAATGCAGATTTAACTATGTATGTATACCAGGTTCTGTACATAATATTATTATGATGCTTAAAACGCAAAGAAAAATTGATGAAAATAAACAATGATAATATTTAAACATGAGTTCATAAATGACTCTTCGAGATTGACTACGTATTTGTAAAGTTCCTATTCTCGAAAAAATAACCAATTATCAATACATATAATAAAATTCTAGAAAAGTGGTGTCTGTACAATGAAAATATGTAAAAAAAAATTAGCAGGGGTTATTAACAAACTAAATCGACCCCAAACCCAAAACTGTCGTTAAAATTTTTTTTTTGTCTGTTTGTCTGTTTGTCTGTATGTTTGAACACGCTAATCTCAGAAACGGCTTATCCGATTTAAATGCGGTTTTCACTAATATATTGTGGTAATCTTCATTTAACATTTAGTGTTTATTTCATGTCAATCGGTTTATAAATAAAAAAGTTATGACCATTTAAGTATTCACGGCGGACATTTGCTAAGGCATTCTATGGTACACTATTATACAGTGTACGATAAAACGTAAGTTATCTGTTATACGCTACAGTTATTTCTATAAAATGTCCAGGTGATCATATCGAAAGTCCCCAAGGGTGGGGTGGGGGTGGGGGGGTAAGCTGAGGTAGTAGGGGGGAGGGGTCAAATTAAAATTATGCTTATTTTTAGGTAAATTTTATACATAAAATGTCCTTTAAATTATGTCGTATTATAATATTTTTAACCCCCGACGCAAAAAGATGGGTGATAAGTGTTTGACCGCTATGTGTGTCTGTGTGTGTATCTGTTTGTGCCACCGTAGCTCGCTAGCAGGTAATTAGATGCGGTTTTTTTGTTAGGCAGCATATTTTCCGACGCTGGTTCTTAGATAAACTGTATCAAAATAGGTTAATCCATTTATTATACCTAGGTATACATATAGAGATAAAAGTAGGAATGAAAATAACTAAAGTTATCGCTTACTTTACGCTTACTTTAGTGATATATTAAATGAAAGTGAACGACCTATCAGTAACAATAAGTCAAATTTTATCAAAATCGGTTCATCCATTTATTTGATATACGGTATAAAAGTTGTAGGTAATAAAAAAATGAATTTTGACTCAAGTGACATATGAAATGAAAGGGCATGACGTGTAAAGTATAATAATTGGACATATTTCATCAAAATCGGTTCATCCATTTACTATACCTATATATGGGTAAAAGTGGGAATGAAAGAAACGATTGTTGTCAAGTATACCTAAGTGACATATCAAATGAAAGTGCATAACGGGTGAAGTACAGTTATAGTTCTATTTTTATCCAAATCGGTTTTTCCATTTATTAGATTACAGCACAGATTACAGCGGTAAAAGTGGGAATGAACAATAATCGAATGTGGTCAAATAATATCTCAAGCGACATATCAAAATATGAAAGAGCAACGTGTGAATTACAATTAGTAATGTTTTATCGAAATCGGTTCATCCGTTTATTACACTTTAGGGGTGACAGTGGTTAGATAAATAAACCAAATGGAGCATCAAACGACAGGATATGTCGTGTACATATAGGTACAATTAGATAATATGGTTTACATCAAAATCGGTTCTGCCATTTACTAGGGATGGAAAGGTTGAAAGTGTGTGAAAGAAGAGGGGGATATGGGAGCGAGAGGATAGCCACACCCTGGAAATTTTGAATTCTACTCAAAGCCACATAGGCCTGGCGCGGCGCTTGGCAATTTTTTTCTTAAATATACCACTTATTTTGCCACTGTGGTCCATTACAATTTGTGCACGGTTACGGCCCAACTTAAAAGATGTCAAGGAGCAACAAACTTATAGATATCAATATGATGTAGGAATGTATTATGGAGGTAAAGGTAGGTCTCGCTCACTTGAAAATATTACATGAAAATAAGAAACCGAAGTTTAAAAATTAAAAAAAAAAAGGTTGCACTCCGGGAGTGCCGGCAGAAGTGAAAACTTGATTATTAACGTTCAGCATGTTTGATATTTTGGAATGGTATCCGTCTTACGCATGGAATATAAGGGCTAAAAAAAAAAAAAAAAAAAACCGTCTTACGCTTTTTCGATCAGGCCACGTGTCCTGACGCGAGTTTAAGATTTTATACCCAACGCCGCTAAAGAAGTTTTCACTTCAAAAAAAAAAAACATCCGTCTTACGCTTTTTCGATCAGGCCACGTGTCCTGACGCGAGTTTAAGATTTTATACCCAACGCCGCTAAAGAAGTTTTCACTTCAAAAAACCCAACGCAATGAAGGAAAAGGAATAAATAATTTTACAAACTTCCCGACGATCTTTAAAATTATGATAATATGATAATGATGGTATGGCAGCCCCGACGACTTTGTTTTTTTTATTGAAGTGAAAACTTCTTTAGCGGCGTTGAGCACTTTTTCTGTAATGGGTATAAAATCTTAAACTCGCGTCAGGACACGTGACCTGATCGAAAAAGCGTAAGACGGATACCATTCCAAAATATCAAACATGCTCAACGTTAATAATCAAGTTTTCACTTCTGCCGGCACTCCCGGAGTGCAACCCGTCTTTTTTTTATAAATATTTAAAATGGTATTTATTTTTAAAGATCTTCGGGAAGTTTGTGAAATTATTTATTCCTTTTTCTATGCACTTTTCTTCGTTGCGTTGGGTTTTTTTTGAAGTGAAAACTTCTTTAGCGGCGTTGGGTATAAAATCTTAAACTCGCGTCAGGACACGTGACCTGATCGAAAAAGCGTAAGACGGATGGATATCAAACATGCCCAACGTTAATAATCAAGTTTTCACTTCTGCCGGCACTCCCGGAGTGCAACCCGTCTTTTTTTTAATTAAATTTTTATTGCACAGTCTAAACGGTTTAGTTACTACAGGCGCGCGACAGGAAAGATGAGCGCTGAGACAAACGTCAAAACGCAAAGGAATAGAAGGAATCCGCTACGATACTAATTGTCATAAGCGTATGATGTGCTTTGCACAATTTTATTAAATTGCGACTGGATGAAAATTTTGTTCGTGATCGTCGTCGTCGTTGGTCAAAAACATCCATACAAGGAAGGAAGGAAAATAAAGGAGAATGGCAAACTCCCATAGGACTCTGGGCCTGATCGTTACACTGATGATTTATGGGGGATTAAATATATAAAAATATACAGATTCTATGAATATAATAATTATAGATCTGTTCTATGGGATATCAGAGATATTGGGGTGTAAAGTAACAAAAATAAAAGTTAGTTTGCTTGAGTTAAATGAATAGCATTGCCTTTTTCTAGGTCCAGGTAAGTTTATTTTCTATCTACATTGTCTAGCTAATAATAGTGTAACAGTAGAACAGTCAGGTAATAGAAATATTGGATCCAACACATATTATTCAACACACATTTTAACTTACCAAAACATCAACAATCACTAGGTAGGTATTCTTATATCTTTATAAATGGATGAATCAGGATTCGCTTTCATAATAAGACTAATCAATTCAAATAATATCTTTAGAGTAAAAATAGACGATTAAAGGCAATTTTGAATATAACGTTACTAAAACTTCACTCAAAAGTCAAACAACAAACATAACAAATCACTCATCACTGACACAATTATGATTAATAATTTGACATTTATTAATGGCCAGCTACCTAAATAAAAAGGTTATAGTTATTATTGATTAAGTAAAATATGTTTTTATTTTATAGAATGACCTAAATAAATTAAGATGTGTGTTAAAAAAAGTTAAGTTGTGCTTCTGATTTTTATAGCATTTGAATTCAATAAAACTAAAAATGAAAAATAAACATTCATTCGTATTAATCTATATATTTGACTATTTTACTCCTGACAACACTGACATATCTGCTTGATAAGACCGGTAGTGAACGAATTATCTTTTTTTTTTCAAAGATTTGTTTTCCCATAGAATCAGAAGTCAATATTTTACAAATAATTATTAAAATTAACATAATGAATTTTAAATATATTATGATTTCTGTAACAGTTAGGCCCAGTTTCGCCATTCTCCTTTGCTCCTTTCCCTCCTGGTGCCTAAAAAATAATATGACATAATTTAAAATAAATTTTACGTAGAAAATTAATTAGGCACTTATTTTTTTAGCTCAGCTTAGTAATAAATTTTACTAAAAGTTTTTTTAATGATTTATGGTAGTACGTGTTTATTCAATAAAAGTTAAGTAGTAACTATACTATGCAGTCACTATTCCACGCGGACGAAGTCGCGGGCACAGCTAGTAATATAATATTATGTTTTAATATTGAAATTGAAAACGAAACGAGCACGTATCGATGCTCATTATGAAAAGGATTTTATTATTCACTACTTAATGCTAAGCTGTGCTTTCATTTAAATAAGCTTTAATGCAATTAGAATGCATACTATTTATTTTAACTAGGATCGTTCAGTAATAGAGATTCGATCTTCTTACTTAACGATACACGTGTGTTCTACAGCATAATATTATAATAACGCGATGAAACATAATAATTATTATATTCAACAAATAAATGAGTGTATGTATGAAAATTCTTGGTTGTGCTACTACAAAGACCTAAAGCAGAACAATACTTAAAAAAATAGTAAAAGGTGATCTAGCGACAGCTAGGTAGCGATCTCTACCATACAACCTTTACAGTAAAAGGAAACACATATCTATTATTACTAGCGGTTCGCGCCGGCTTCGCCCGTGGTACCTACATGTTTACGTTTTTTTTTTTCATAAAAACTATCCTATCTCTCAAGTTGGATCGAACTGCACATGGTGTGCGAATTTTATTATAATCGGTTAAGTGGTTTAGGAGTCCATTGAGGACAAACATTGTGACACGAGATTTATATATATTAAGATAGTGCAGATAGCATTGTAATTATAATTATGAAAATAACGATGTAGGTATATTCAATTGTATCCTCGAGATACGTGGAAAGAAGGCTGCAAATTAATATCATCATAGGTATCATTTGTGAACACAATTATGTAAAGGACATATTATATTGATGAATAACAATCCACATTGTTCTTATAAAATTATTCATATATTAACTGGTACATAATATTATGGACAACAAATTCCATTCCTATTGGAGTTAATCTAATTCTTCAGAAAATATTCATAGATCGACGATGTCAAAGCTTTAATACAATTGTATAGTTGAGAAAGTTTATCGCATTGTTTATTGTATGAATTTAACTCCGAATTCCGACGCTACTCTGCATCTGCTTTGACGCAAATCTTAAGTCAACTACAAGTGACTGCATAATACAAAAGCTATTTGAGAAAGTTAGACTTGCTATGCTTCAGAAAAACAGAGGAAATATCTTTCTTCTTATGAAATGACCAGATTCCCGCCTGTGGCTATGCCCACGTTTTCAAAGAATACCATAGTTCCCGTTCCTGTGGGATTTCCGCGATAAAAAGTAGCCTAAGTCTTATTCTGGTTCTTTAGCCACCTACATACCAAATTTCATTGTAATCGGTTTAGTATTACTTACGTGAAAGAATAACAAACATCCATACTCACAAACTTTCGAATTTGTAATATTAGTAGGATTGTGTCACTGTATGTGTAGGTAGATAACTCTCCGAAATGGCTTGGTTGGTTTTTATGATATTTTGTGTTTCGGCAGGTCTAAAAATAGGTCGAAAAGTTTTTTAATATCCATTCATCCGATATATTATAATATATACTGTTACTTTGTTTATTATGTATAATCAACTGTTCTCTTTATTACAGCCTGATAAAATTCATTATAAGCGAAAATATCATCAAATCAATCACGCAACTGTCAAAAAAGGCGCGTAATGTTTCATGTATGTATACTCGCATAAGATGCGAAGTGTGTAGCATAAATTATAAGGATACTTATGTCCAGATACATAGGTACCTACGTACATATGTTTTTAAGCTATATAATAATTACAGTGTAGTAAGTACAGTAAATTCCAGCCTAGTTTAAACTAGGATAGACTAGACTAATAAGTAATAGAGGATGTTATATTAAAGTGAAACTTTTATTACATCGTCTCAAACTTTTTGGTCTGTGTAGCGCATGTCGCGTGTATCGCGGCTGCCGAGTAGGTATACCTACTCGGCAGCCGACCGACACGCGACATGCGCTACACAAAGCAGTGTTCGGAACCGTTCGAACAGTTTCACTTTTACCGTGGTTTCATAAAACCACACAACATTTTTTTCTTTTAGTTCATTGTTCGTAACATATTGCAGCAGAATATTATGTCTATAATACAGTGTTATTAGTAAAAATAACCTCAAAATCTGTTGCGTGGGGAAAAAATTTCCTTCAAAATTTTCAATATTTTAACTCACTCCTATACATTTACAGGCATATATTGCCATAGTATATTCAATGCATCACCGCTAAAACGACCTTTAAAATACTCTCTCCTTTGAAAATAACAGTCCTCCCCACATCAATAAGATTTAGATTTTACAATTCAACTAATTTAATTCCCTCCAATTTCATGACGTTGACAACCGCGCTGACCGTAATATTAAACAAAATTATAATTTCGAATCACTTGTACCCGTGATAAAGGCCGAGCCCGAACATCACCTGAATACAAATTTATATATTTCACGATAAAATATGCGTACAACCTCAATACGCATTCTATTAACAATTTTCATTTTAAATTCGCTCGTGCGTAAATTAATATGACGATAAATAGGTAGGTAATGCGTTTCAATTTCCATCGAAATATTGTCATTTTTAATTCTTGCATTACTTTACTATATGAACGTACATTTTAAGTTGTTTATGAATATCACTATAACTACATAATATAAAACAAAGTCGCTTTCTCTGTCCCCTAGGGATATAGTATGCTTAAATCTCTAAAATTACGCAACGGATTTTGATGCAGTTTTTGTTAAAGATATTTTATTAGATTGAGCGATTCAAGAGGAAGTTTCCAATATATAATTAATTAGGTTTTAGTCAGAGCGGGCGAAGCCGCGGGCGGAAAGTATAGTAAAAGTTTTTGACGCAATTAGTGCCATATAAAAAATCTTTGATTTGAAGCAACCCGGTGAAAATCTTACCGCTGCTAGTTATAGAAGATCAAACCCTGACATTTTTATAATTATTACTCAGGCATATACCCTGCGAAATAACAACGCAACACGATACGCCATTAAAACGAATATGACAGGAGTAAAGTGCTCCATATTTTTTAACACTGCAAAAATCAGGTTAATCTAGTTTTACGCGACGTTAAAACTGTTGTTTTTAATGTACGAGCTTGTAAATAAAACATAGAATAAAAAGAAGCGTTGTTTTATTAATAGTTTAGGTATGTATTAAATAACTATTACCTAAAGTGCTTGAAGTCAATCTAATTGATGCATGGGAAACTAATTCCAAAGGCGGTCAATCTTGACTGAGATAAGGCTTCATCGTTCATGATTCATTACTGCATAGAATAGCATAAATTATTGAAGTGAAACTTCTTTATCGGGGTTGGAAAAAAATTTAGTGTAACATTTTTTCGTTACGCGTGACATTTTTCTGTTACGCGCCATCTTTTCTTATCCCTACCACGCGTGATTCGACGTATTTCTGTAAAGTTGCATATTATAGTAAATTATTTTTTGAAAATTAAGGTCATAAAGAAGTTTCACTTCTTACGTGTGTACACTTTAGTACACGCACATTTTTTTTAATCCTAGTACTTACGGGACAATTTAGATCAGCAGGTAATTGATTGTGATTTTTACAATTAAACCTTACCGAGGCATTCTTTATAGTATTTAGCTTTCTTTGCTAAATTCATCATTTCAGTCACTATAACATGAAAACAAAACATACAAACACATACTTAGGTACAAAATTATAATATTTTTAGTAGGAATTAATAAAGATTTTTTTACCAATCATCAAGTAAAGCTTTTATCCCTGACATCTCCGACTTGTAAATTGAAGAATCGGTCCTTAAAATAATAAGTGTATAAAACAGTCACGTCAATTAAAAAATGGATGTCGAAATCGGAAAATTTCGTAAAAACGATCGCAGTTAACAATGGCAGACGCCTTTACGCCGGGGTTTGCTCAAGTTTGTAAGAAATGATCTATTGAATTCCAGAAACGTTTCCACTTAACGAATTGCAACTTTTTACTGAGTTGCACGTCTATAGAAGTTATATTCTTTGAGGTCAATTTTTACGATTTTTACTCCCGAGAGTTAGTGGAGTGTTATATGTTTTTAGTATTTTTGTTTTTAGTGTTTTTAGTATTTTTTAATTATAAGTCTTTGTTGTTTGGTTACTGAAAAGATGGACTTGTAGAAATAAATAGTTTTATCAAAAAAGTCTCACTTTGAATGTAATTCTTAAAACATGTTTGATTTAAAGCTATCATAAAATATGTTAGGTCTCATTTTATTAACTACTAGTGGAACTTATATTACTAAAAAGTGGTAGGTACTAATATACGTTTTTCGTAAAATAAATAAGTTTAACGTGGCCATCAAATTAAAATTAAAAAAATAAACGATTTTAACTAAAACGCGGCTTATTAGCAAACTGAAAAATAAAATGAAATTCAAACATGAAGTGCGTTCAGCGGTGATTTAAAGTTCACTGGTTTAATATAAGAAATAAAAATATTATTTTCAAACACGGATTGTGTTCATAGAAAAATTATTGATTTGATTTCTACGTCCTCTGTCGGGTTCATTATTCGAAGGTTACTGATCTTAAGTATCTATTCTAAGTCTACATAAATACTACATATACTACTTCATTTTATCAATGATCTTGTCATATTTTTGGCCAGTTTACAATAAAAATTACGCAAAATCTAACTTTAAAATCATTTTTTCATAACATTTTAAACAAAAACGCTCCTAAAATATTAGTTAAAAATGAAATAGATTTACTGTATTCCATACTAGTGTCGCACTTGACCGGTTTACAGCTGTAACGAGTGGAACAATGCAAAAATATATTTTATAACTCATACAAGGCCATTAAAAACAACATTGGAATCGTTCATACTTGACAGTTGTTGTAGCATATTTTTTTTGTCGATAAGGAAGCGCTTGAGCGCCATGTCGCCTGATGATGGTACGCGCGTCCATAGTTCACTCTACACTTGAAGACCCCCATATTATACTCGTCGGGAACACAGACTCGCCATATCCTTATCATAAGGATTAATTATCATTTATTCTCATTTCAATTACGACAATATTTACCATTGACCCTTGTTTGTACCCACTGCAGGGACACAGGCCTTTGAGGATTTAGGCTGTAATCTACGCTGGGTCAGGCTTAAGTAATCATTAAATCTCATGTAAAAGTTTGCACCTACAAAGTAAGTACAAATTTTATCAAAATCTATCCTGCTATTCTTGTGTAATTTACTAAAAAGACACGAACATATGGTTACTGTAATATAACTTACTTAAGCTCATTGCCTATAGGTAGGTAGTTCCTACGCAGCTTATTTTTTTACTGAAAAAATCTATCTGCATGTAAAATTTTAGTTAAATCCGATCAAAGCAAACTTGCACTAAAATAATTAAACACTATACAATATACATACAGTCTTATACTATACAACCCTTTTACAATACACAGACATATAAATCCTCTACACAATGAACTGTGACACCATAAAACCAAACAAAAACGGTTCACAAAGTTGGTCCACAAACAGAACGGGGTACAATAGACATTACAAGAACTGACCTATCTACAAAGCGTAAGTATGATGCCAATAGAAGTTGTTTAAACAAAGCGGACTCGGTTCTATGCTTCGCTGCGTCTGTTACGCCAATACTTCGCCAAGATAGCTTGAGAGATGGTGTGGAGTTTTAGTTTGTTTCTTTTCTAAGGTTGATGCTACTGTGAATAACTAGTCGTTGTATGTTCGGGTTGATGTTATTTTGACTGTGAAATAAGTGTTTATTAGATAGCCTATCTATTAGATAGCCTAAGAGCTAAACTTACACTTATTTAGGCAACCAGTTAATGTACAATAAATATTAGTTTTTTACTATGAATCTGACGTAGGTACAAAACAGATTTCTACTTTCGAGTATGTTTTCTATATTTTGTAAGTTTACTGAATTACAACCATGTTAAAAAAAACAAACAATAAGAATAACTTGGCGTAAAGCACGAGTATATTAATTTCTGATTCTATATTAAACATGAAACTATTGTATCAACACGGGCACTAACCTAAAGGCTGTTGCGGGTAGGCCTTGGCCTGATTAAACATAAGTATTATCGCAATATAGCTACTTAATATTATATTCAGGTTATAAAAATGAGCAAAATAAGAATACAATAAGTGTGAGGATAGGGTTTATAACATGATTTTTGATGCTTAAGTTTCAATGTAAATAGTACAAGATGTGTTACGTATTATTGAAAGAATTTATAAAGTTATTTGCTATAAATATCAATTAATCATACAAAGCTCATTTTTCCAAAAAAATAAAAATTTTATCACATTTTTTTAAGTTATATAATTTACCGTACCGTAACAAAATTTAAACGAAACAATGAATTACATTTATTTGTACTGTTAAAATATTTTACAAAACATTTAAACTACAAAGCTCTTAGACTACATGGACGTATTTATGCAAAAAGGGACCAACCCACACCGAATCAATTTCGAGAAAATGAGGTTTTTGTGAAAATCGTTTGCAAAAACTATATGTTGTAAAATTTGGGGAAAAAAAGTTGTTAGGCGTGTGTATCATATCGAATCCTTTCTAGGGATACCAGTTGCATGGATTTTTATTAAATTGTTACAAAATAATCGTTAAAAAACCTCTCGGTTCCATCTTGCAAAAATACATATTTGTGGGTTGGTTCTATAATGCATAATTAATTTTGGTTTTTATTGTTGCCATAATTAAAGAAAAACGTTAAGCATCCGATCAAAACAGGCTAAATATAGCAGCGATAGCTCGCTGGAACTAATTGCAACTTACGTATGCCCTTAAAGTAAACAGGAAATATATAAAAATCCTTGATTAGACTTGTCGTACTCTATGGATTGGAAAGCTGGGCAGTGAAGAAGATGGAAGAAAAACAATTGCATTTAGCGAAGATGAGAATGTTGATATGGATGTGTGGAGTGACTAGAATGGATGAAGTAAGGAATTAATATATAAAAAGAAGATTTAAACTGGTTTTATTACAGAAAGATTGTAAGGGAATTGTCTGTCTTGGTATGGACATGTGGTGAGGATAGATGACACGCATATGTTGATGGATGCAGAACAAGAGGAAGGCCAAAGGAGAAAAGCCAAGGCTGGATGCAGAAAGAGGTGTTAGTGGGCAAAGTTATATTAAGAAAGAAAAAAGAGTAAAATATGCCCTGATATTTGTCAGGAGAATAGAAAAATAAACCGTGTTATACCGACTCTAAATAACATGGATTAAGGACAAGAAGGTCATGACAATATTGTAATAATATCAAAATACATATATTTGTTTCACTTTAATGACACTACTTTTGTATATAACTAAGATACAGTAGACCCATCTTCTGCTTTCATCTGTCTTCATGATAGTGATGATTCATTATGTTTTTATTTTTTTTTTATTTTGAAGAGATTTGTGAAGACAGAGTCTTTTGTTTAAGTCTTTTTATATATTTAATGATTTATATGTAGTTTTCCAGGATATAAACAGCCTTTGTTTTATTGAGCTCAGTACTCAGTACTCAATCGGCCAAAATCGGTAGCTTTGGATAAAAAACTGTGACCAGACACAAAAAAAAATAATGACTGATTTGTTTTACTGTTGGATGGTCAATCATGAATGCTTTAAGCATCCTCGTTAGTTTGAATTGGATCACGGAAAGATTAAAAAATGGTGTTGAGCGTTTAATACTCTGAAATAACTCCTGCGGGGCTCTGCTTGCTCTGGCCCACAACCATATGTACTCCCGAGGAGAAATTACCGGATTTAAAAAGTATTATGCATCTCATTCCGAGCAAAGCTCAAATTTTTTACAAAAAAATTAAATAAAAATAAAGACCAAAGATATTGTAGAAGATGATATCAATGGCTTTTCCGGGACTCCCGATTTTGAAGTAATAGATGTTTACTTTTAAGTAGCTACATTTTTTTTTTTTTTTTGTAAAATTGTAGTATATCAATTTGAGAATTCTTATTTAGTGCTTTTTATAATAAAAACATGATTAAAGTTAAAAAAATAGAACATATAAATCAAATTCAACATAGAACCAAGCTATTTGCTAACTTAAAGGCCGAGAAATTTCATTATGCAAACAAGAACCAAAGTCAGTTGGTTCTGGTTACCTTGAAAACTAATGAAGCTTTTTGTGATAAAATAGAACCAACCAATTTTGGTTCCATCTTGCATAATGAAAGTTGGCGAAATTGGGTTGGTTCCGCAACTGACATGTAAAAAACTGTACTTACAGTTATCAAAGCTCTACCAAATTTTTTGAGAAGGTAGAAAACGTTTTTTTAACACTATCTGTGTACTTAACTCAATTTCACAAAAGATGTGGGTTGGTCCCTTTTTGCATAATCATCTCCTTGTTACATTTCGATAGTTCAGCGCAATATCAGTCCGGTTTTCAAATTCGACGAGAAATATTTTTCAGCGACAAGTTAATTAAAGATCGAGTTTATTTCATTTTCCATGCAATTTCGCTTTGATGTAAAGCGTAGAGTCGTTTTATTAGTTTTTATAAATGGTATTTTTGTAACTTTGTAAGAGGCAAATACCACCAAAAATTAAAGTTTTAGTTTTGTGTTGTATGATAATAAATTTTGAATGTTGTTGTTGTTTGATGGGAACGAGTTGTTGTTTGGTTCAAACTTGTTCTTATTGCTTCTCTACAGTTTTGTTTTAGGTTTTACGATTTCAGTTTTTCTGTTTTTTTCGAACTAATCTCTTGAATAGCTGAACTGCTATCAATGGAACTTTCTAGAGATAGTGAGATAAAATATTTCAAAATTTCTTGGCTTAGCTTGTATAAAATGAATATATTATGTCACTAAAAGTTAGGGATCCGTAATTTGGTTTACTCTTGATCAGGGTTTGATCTTCAAATTATGTTCTTTAGAACGGATTATCTATGTGGGCTTCCGGGTTTCTCTGTTTCCAAGAATTGTGATAACTTTATTCCAATAATATTAACTATTTAAAATACATTTTAGGATAATTTTTGCCATTTAGAACAATGTTAAATTAATACATTTGTTGTTGTTTTATGTATAGGTTATGTTACAATTTATAATGTATTTGATCAAGTTTGTTTGGTTTCACAAGTCTGCATTTTTACTGATGTGCTATTAGCTGTTACATACATAATAGGTATATTAATTTTTGACTTGTTTTAATCTTACTGATGGCTGTCTATAATAACATCATGCTACGATTAATAGTATCAAAGCAACAATGCTGTAAAAGTACATTTTGAAAGCAGAAATTTTCGGGTCAGCTAGTTTACATTAATATTTTTTTGTAACAATTTAGTACAAAACTTTCTGAACCTCAAAAATATACCAGCTGTAAGCTATATTATTCTCGACTATCATAGCGTATATTTTGATTCCAGGTCAACCCTATAGAGCGGCTAGTTACATATACTTAGAATCTACCTATACATATAATTAAATCGTAGGAAAATCAAAACTGAACCGTGAATAATTTCCACTGATACCGAAGAAAAAAATATAGTGTTTTGAATTTTTATTTTTTTTTTTTGTATATCTGTTCTACGTCAATTTATATATGTACTAGCTTTCCGCCCGCGGCTTCGCCCGCGTTTTCAAAGAAAATCCCGTTCAGTTCCCGTTCCCATAGGATTTCTGGGATAAAACCTATCCTATGTATTTATCCAAGTTACCCTCTATATGTGTGCTAAATTTAATTTTAATCGGTTCAGTAGTATTTGCGTGAAAGAGTAACAAACACACATACACATCCTCACAAACTTTCGCATTTATAATATTAGTAGGATGCTAAGGTGAGATACAAGTTACACGATCATTAATACAGAATTCATCCACTTGTATGAACAATATCATATCTTACAACTATGTACGTCATTAGAGAACTTTCCCCATTACTGTGTTTCGAGTTTGCGACATATACTTCAGTGTTATATTACTATCGAATAATAGTTAAGCACTAATTGTTATTTCCCAATTATATTATAAGTGTTAACGTTACCAATTTTCCTGATATCACAGAGGTTATGATATCTAATAGCACTATTATTTCAATTGCTATTGAACATACAAGAATGTGTGTAAAGATTTTGCAAATGCGTATTTACCTCCGTCTTTATGCACGCATGATAAACATTAATTATCGATTATTCCGTGTCTCTCCTACTGCTGGGTGTTGGCAAAAATAATACTATATGTTCACAGTGAAAACACTATCTGGAGGAATTTTCATGTATCGATAAGATTTTTTTCTTGTTTTATATATATCTCTGTCTTTGTCTCTGTATGTTTTCCAATAAAGAAAATACAGTGTGAAAGATAGAAAGAGCTATATAAGTCATCGTAACCTCTCAAATTGTATACAATAGATTAAACTTTATGAACGCTTTTTGTATACCTACCTTATTTTTAACTTTTATCAAGAACGATACTCAATTCTAACCGTATTTTTATCAAACCGGAATCAGTGCTTCATGTAATGTTTGTCTATTTTGTGTATCTTATTTTCGACAGCAAGATGTTGGTTTGATGTTATAAAATAAAATAGATATACATAGTAATGTGCTCGTACAGTCTCGACTAAGTTATTACGAAAATCAATATATTATTTGAACAATCAATTCAGTAGGTATGTATTATAAAATATTATATTATATCGTGTACAACATAATATTTTTGCAAAATGTAAAATACAATCAACTATAATTTAAGAACATAATGTCTTAAATCAAAATACGTCGAGAAAATGCCTTCATAATATAACATGCCGTAAAATAACCGAACTATAGATTCGCGTGGATTACATTCCCAAATTCCGTGAAAATAAACTATTTCCGGATCACTAAACAAAATAGCAAACAGCGTTCTCAAGCCAATTTTAAGCGAAAAAGCTCGTTAACATAAAACCGCAGGTTACAAAAAGGAATATTTAAAACTGGTCCAGAACAGGTATGCTCCAGAGAGAATATAATATAATATTTTAGGCATTAGCTCGAGCTGATAAAGGGATTGTGTTTTCGTAAAAGTTCGTAGTGGTTAGTTTTGTTATGTATTGGGAATTTGGTTTGATTGTATCGTAATTAGGGCTTCATTGTGTTTCTTTTATGTAGTGATTATTACAATTCATTACATCGTACTTACAGCTAAACACCAACACGAACAAGGTAAACAGAATATTTTAAACTAGCGTACCGCCCGCGGCTTCGCACGCTTTGTCTAAAACCGAATAAATTATATACTAAAACCTTCCTCTTGAATCACTCTATCTATTAAAAAAAACCGCATCCAAATCCGTTGCGTAGTTTTAAAGATTTAAGCATACAAAGGGACATAGGGACAGAGAAAGCGACTTTGTTTTATACTATGTAGTGATTACAGTTATAGAGCTTAGAGATTAAATTCGCACATAGAGGCGGTAAAAACAGCCATAGTCTTATCTTTATGATAAAAAGAACATTTCATTACTTGAAAACATATGCTCTTGCTATTGAAAGTCCATCATTTAAATGTAACTTTTTACTTATTTAACATTATTCGATATCAATAAAATATATTTCAAAAAAGTAGATTAAAGATTGAGAAGAAAAATTTTCACCGAAAAATCCTAACAAAGTGAAACAGGAGATAGAAACTTGTGTTAAACTAGCGCCATGTGATCGTTGATAAAAATATAGTTCAACCAAATTTCCCCTATACACATTCAATAAGGTACACAGAAGAAACCATATTATGTACGTTAAAATACCAGCAAAAGAGCGAACGTCCATCAATCATTGAGTTCAACTCAAGAATTCAGCTTATTTGAATATAGTTTGTTTAACTGCAAATTTGAAAAGTTTCACCTGTAAAATATCACTTTTCTAGAAATTCGATAAAACAGTGAAATGGCGATACGATGTTTTCAGTAAAAGAAACCTTTCCAATACCTTTACAATTTTTCTGCGACGTCATCGCTTAATTCCGACTCTGAATAAATTCCTTTACAGGTACGTAACGTCTAATACTTTTCAGTTAAAGCATACTTCACTGCATCTTAGAACATCGCATTGTATAAAAAAACTAGTTTAAATATCTTTTTAAATATCTTCTATCTATTTACACTTAACGAAGAAAAAGATATTCACTATCTATCTTTTGAACTGAAAGTAAAGTAAACTTCTTTAATAATTCGTCTACATCATTTATAAACCGTTTTGATAGTAAATGAATACATAAATATGTATACAGTCATATAAACATACTTTCGAGTACAGGGATTTCATTTACTACCTTGGCCTTATAGGCGTATATCTTGAAAGACTCTACCTCACAAAGAGCCATCACAAAACTCGATAATTACCCAATTACTTATCTTTTTGGTAGTTATAGTAAAAAAATACAACGATTACTAAAACATAAACATTCTAACATTTTCTAAGTTGCCAGCTATCACTCATCATATTAATCCGGGATTTAAAAACGCTCCCAAACTAAGCTCCGCAATATCGCAATTGCCAAAAGCTATAAAACATTCAAAATAATCCGCTAAACCTATAAAAATTATGACATATCTCATACGGCCACTTTATTTCATCTCTATTTCAATTAATCTAAAAAAAATTCTAAGCCCGAACCAATTTCCAAACGGCAATTTGGTACAGAATAAAAACAAATGTACGAGCTTAAATGACAACGCATCTATCATGTTTTTAGGGTTCCATACCTCAAAAGGAAAAAACGGAACCCTTATATAGGATCACTTTGTTGTCCGTCTGTCCGTCCGTCCGTCCGTCTGTCAAGACCCTTTTTCTCAGGAACGCGTGGAGGTATGAAGCTGAAATTTATATCAATTACTCAGGTCTACTGTCCCTTGAAGCTGTAAAAAAATCAAACTTCTAAGCCAACGCAATCAAAAGATACAGCCGTTTATGCCGCAAATTTTCGACACTTGCAAGGGAATCAAAACCTACAGGACTACTAACTTTCACGTGAACTCAGAATCAAGAAATTTGGTACGAAGCAACGTCTTATAGCATAGATAAAGGAAAAATTACGAAAACCATAAATTTTTAGTTACATCACATAATATATTTTTTTAATAATTTTAAACTTATTTGTACGGAACCCTCGGTGCGCGAGTACGACTCGCACTTGGCCGGTTTTTTTAAACGTACCGTGACCTGTGTTACTTGCGGTTATGATAAACAATTATATTTTTACTTGTAATAAATTTGGAAGTTTAGTAGTGAAATCTACTGTAATCTACTAGTAATACTCGTCATACGAAGGAAAAGGATTTGATTTTTGATAATATGTTTATAGATAATAAGATTATGATCGGTTAAAAACCCCATTTAAATCATCTTACCTTTAGGAAGTTTCACTTTTCCTTAGTGAGTAAGACAATTTCAAAAGTTCAAAGGTAAGTCTGTTAATATTGTGGTTAATACGACTGGCTTGTCGTCAATATTTGACATCAAAATATATATTAGGTACCTATAAACAAGTTTAATTTAGTTTATATCAATAATATAAACCCACCCAAAGCATTGAATAATCGAAAACAATGTTAAGAATTGCATATAGTATTCATATTAATTAAATCAAATGCTATGAATGTGTTATCTAAATGTATATGTGTGTAAATGCATTCGTATTTACTATATATTATTTAAGTACATATAGGTATGTTTTCAATGTTTAAAAAACGATGCATGTTTCAAGAAAATCGATTAAGTAGCTTAATAAGATCTGTTTTTACAGACTCCATATTCTTAAGTATTTTTTGTAAAATGAACATTATTATCGAAAGAATTAAGATTCAAATTAATTTGCACCAGTGGCTCAATAAACGTAGACGTTTAACTCAAAAATCAGGTCACGAATATGTCACCTAATAGCTCTGTGTGAGCTCTGTGATTTGAGTGAAATTAAAAAATCTTAATTTATTTTAGTAAAACCTTAATCTCCTTGACTTTGACATTAGATTTACCTAGAAGCCAAAAATCATGTAGGATTAAAATTTCAGTAAAAATTCGTTAGCTCTCTAGTTAATTTCTAGCTTAATAATTTCTAGTGTGCTTATTTAGTTCTCGACCGCCTCCTTGGTACAGTGGTTGACGCGTGAGCGTAGAACCGAGAGGTCCTGGGTTCGATTCCCGGTGGAGACCCGGTCTGGTAGGACACAGAGGGCTGATCACCTACTTGTCCCTAAAGAAAATCGATCAGTGAAACAGATGCATGCATAATGCATTTGCCCCTTACCCCACTACGGGGACACGGGACTTCACTTTTTATTTAGTTCTTATGCTACATAATTATACATATAAATTTACTTGTTTTTTTCAAATATCAGCAAATAACAGCGGTTACAAATTATTTTCTCTTCATAAAAATATCAATAGTTTTACAATCAACGACTGTTATCGGCGATTTCGTCCACATGGTCAAAAATGTCCCAAGAGAATGAGATATTTCACTGCGGTAAAAAGTACCCTATATAACTCTCCATCTATATCCGTAACTGTCCTCAGGTCCTAACTATAAAAATTATACAGAATCGTTGTGTTGTAACTCAATTGAAATGATAGAGATTATTATTAAATCAATAAATATTTGTTTTAACTATATCTGTACATAATTTAAACGGCATTAAATTGTTTAATATATTCACCTTCAAAGTATTTATTTATTCAACACATTAATTTATAAAACTACATAATAAACGTTTTTTTAATCATTACCATCATAAATGTAAATTTGTTACCACAGGTAACCAATAGTAATAACTTTGCAAAATAAACGACGCAAACGTAATTAAATATTTTAAACTTTCAAGTTATTCGAGGAACCTCGAAAAAGTTCATAAATTTAACTGAGAGCGGCCAAGTGTTTTTATTAAGATAGTACGGCATTCAGTTCCTAATTCATTGCCGCTATTTAACTACAGCTGAGCCGGTATACTATGTTTTTCCTGTGACTTTGCTTGGTTTTTAACACGCTTTTACAGTAGAACGCCGATTATCCAAACGCTGATTAACCGAATCGCCGCTTATCCGAATCGGTCCTAAGCGTAATATAATTTTGTTTTTTTTTTAATTCAGAGTAATTTTACTACTATTAATTTTATTGAATTTAAAGAATAATATGTAACCTAAATGTAATGCACCACCACCATAAAATATGTAATCCTTATGGTTTTTCGGGTTGTCTGGCAGAAATCGCTTAAAGCGATAAGACCGCCCTCTGTACATATTATAACTTGTATTACTCTTATTTTGTAATCTTGTATTTTTGTGTGCAATAAATAATTTTTCATTCATTCATTCATTCCATTTTTATTTTATTTTGTTGTAACAAATCGAAACTCACAGGAGTATATATTTCAACTATTGGTTGAAAGCTAGAGACAAGACTCTACATTTTTTCTTAAATAAAGTTTATTAAAATAGCTCTACTTCTTCTGTATGTTTGTACGTTACCATCTCTTTTAGGCTCGATTTAAACCCACTTTAAACATAAAGATTTAATTAAAAATTTATACACTTATCAAGGGTCGCGGTCGGTGACAATAGTACTCTAATTTCATGAGTCTACCTCATGCATGTGTTTTTGTTTTTTAAACTATGTTTATTATTACCAATACTAAAGTCACTTCGTACATCAATACAATATCTGTTCTGCCATGTAGGCCTTAATATGGCCTTAATTCAGAAAAGGTTTATCTAAGCTAGAATACTAGCAAAATTACTAAGTTTGCTTAGGTTTCTTTTCATTAATCAAAACGAATTGCTAAGCTTTTAGTCCTGAAAAAAAGCTCGCAAGCAATTTTGAGGCTAAAGCTAGAAGAAAACTAACACGTTTCTTCAACAATAAGTAATTATATCAATAAGTTTTCAGACACTCATAACTTTTGATATAAAAAATATATTTACTAGTATATAAAAAATATATTTACTAGTTTGTTCGTAACGTGAAAAATTCACAGTTACTTTCAATTGAATTTAATTAAAGTAATTAAATTTCATATCTGCAAAGATATAAATGTTCTAAAATCAGGCTCTCACATGTTAATTAACATTATAAAAAACAAAATTAACTAAGAATTCGATCAATATAATAGCATACACATCCGCATATGCGGGTTTATTAGCATAGCGTTTTAACAATTTGAAAAATAAAAATCACGTTCAAATAATTTAAGTGTCTATAACTTACTATACTTTATTCTTATTAGATATATAATATAAAGTTTGGTAGAGAATTAAATGTTACTGCTCTCTTACTATGATATAAATCAAATATACTATATTTTAATGTGTAGGTAGGTAATAATCAGATCAATAAATACAGAGCATTAAAATAATTATAATGATTCATAACGAAGCGCTATCAGTAAATATCAATTAAATACACACAATGTATATTGAAAAGATTCGTATCAAAAATAATTTATGTAAACAATACTACCGATACACACACTATATGCAAATTGAAATAAATAACAAAAAAACTCACCTTGAAATATAAACAAAAGTTGAATAAAAACTGTGAACATTTCTTGCATCTTTATCACACACTACACACTAAATAAAAATAAAAATCGCTTCATTTACAAAACATCGTATCGCGTAATTATTTGAAATGGAACAGACGTCCGCCCTCTACGGCTGTTTGCTGAAAACTGAAGTGTACAGCATCAGATTTTCTTTCTCTGCAAACCGGTATGGTAATAACTGAGTGAACTGCCTAATTTTGATCGCAGTAATAGTAACTTCTGTAGTCTGTGGTCCGCTTTCCTTCGTTTCGGATTCAAAATGAATGTCGAGTCAATTTTAACGTTGGAAGATTCATTTTTTAATATTCAGTTCATTGAATGGTGTTAATTTGTAACAGTTGTTTTCAAAATACATTTAAATGATTTTACACAAAGGGTTATTGTTGAAAAATCAAGTTTCTATTGTCAAAACGTACTTTTGTGTTGTCAATCAGCAAGCTTTCTATTGTGGTGACAAAATGAATTCACAATTAAATATTTTAATTTTACACATTGAAACTGCGTTTTAGTATTATTATTTAAACTGAACATTATGAGGTTTCTAAATAAATATGATTTGATTCAAAAGTGGTTTCAAAATAAGCGTAGTTTAATTGATAAATATTTGAATTTGAGCTTTGAGTTTTGAACATACAAAATATTGTGTTATTTACCTACGTGTAAAAGTCCCTGAATAAACTAATGTGTAATATTATGATTATGATTAGGTTAATTTACCTTAATTTTATTTCAACATATAAAACTGCTTTAATTCTACGCTTTATCAAAAAACCTGTTTTGGTCAAAATCTTAATCTTTATATTTTGTTTATTTCTAAAGATTAATTTGACCATTCCTAACTTCGACAGCAAATAATATTTTAATATTTCATTTTAACTTCGTTTTACGTAAAACCTGACTGAATTTCATACATAATTATTGTAGATGCCGTACGTCGATTTGTCAGTCATTTAGTTAAAAATTCCGTTTCTTTTTATATTCAGATGTGACAGTGATAAGGGTATGACGACAATTAAACCTATATAAAATTAATTATTTTACAGTGTGAAATTATGTACCAACATTCTTCTAACTACTGACTTAAAAAATAGGTTCTATGTATGTTTAAGAGTAACTTTAGCGAGGCTGGCACTGTTAAGTGTTAACTAAGCATTTTATTTAACTGAAGCGATATGCCTACAAAACTTCAAAATGATATTGGAGAATTGCAATTGCCATATCCAATACATTAATGGACCAACATACACACGACTATTAAATTTTGTATATACATATTTTATAGCTAGGTTTTAAGCTGTAATTTACTTTCATAATATGGGCAGATTTTATACCTACATCCGATACTAAACGAATGTATTATTCGAGTGATTGAAATTTCCTATTAAATATTCTCAAAGGATGGATCTTTCAACAGCTGATGTAGAGTCTCATCTCATAATTTGGTTAAAATAAAACCGATATGTAAGCTATATTTTGAAATTTAAAAGTAATACTTTATCCAGGGCTTGAATTTCTTATTTATCTACACTATTCGTATCTTCTTGTCTAATGTCTACCCCTTTGTATATAATAAATACAATAGGTTCTTTATTTTATTATGAACCAAAAGGTTATATTTGAAAAAAATCTCCATAAAATATTTAGTCCATGTTAGAAAACATATTTTTACGAACATCGTAAATTGAGGTAGGCATGTCGGTTGATTGATTTTTATTGGGAACCGACAAAGAGAATTGGCAATCCTAAATTTGGATCTATTCGTATGAAATTTTACAAAAATCGTGACGCGAAAAGCTCTAGGTTATACAATATACATATTATATAAATTGCTTTATCGATGTCAATATTTTTCAGTTAACAGTAGATATTTATTATTTTCAAACGTTATAGAACTAAAATTTGCAAAAAATTCAGGATTGGATTTGACCTATCGATTTTTTCTTTATATATTCATAATTATGAGCTTATATACGTTTCTAATAGACATAACTTCATAACGAGAATTATTATTTATATATTTTTCATCATGAGCTTATTTTCTGTTCTATCTCTACAGACAACTGCCAATTATATGGGGTTTAAGAAAAGTCTGGGTTGGCAACGTCAAATGTCGTCTGACTTTTTAGTTAAAAATGTCGATTTAAAGTCGATTTACTTCCACCGTTTTTAACATGTGAAGTAGACAATCCTACTTATACTAAGTAATAAACTCGAAAGTTTGTAAGCATGTATGTATGTATGTAACTCTTTACATTTCGCAGAGCATGCATAGTGTGCATATTATTATAAGCTGAGAAATCGATTTAATTTTTTAACGTTCCAACTTCCACTATAACTGTTAACCTGAATGATATATCTCTAAAGATTATACGTATTATATAAATTGCCGTTCCGATGTCAATATTTTGCATTTAATTGTTTTATTTTTAATATTTACCTAAACGTTACTACCATTAACCTGAACGATCTATTTAAACTAATAAGTTTATTCTAAAGATATTAGCTATATTTTATGACTTTAAAATTCAAACTTAAGGGGTTTAAACTGCGATTTATTCAGTATTACGTAGACACTCACAACGGACGTAGTGAACATGTTATTTATTGCTTAGCTCTACGCCCATTTCTATTATAAGCAGCTCATATGAAGTTTACAAAACATGAATTATTGGTCTTTAATATTGGTAATTATGTCCTCGCTTAGAGGTTTATAACCTCGGCGAAAAGCAAAATCTCAAAAATACTTACAGCGTGTAAAATTTTATCGTCTTAGTGCTTTCTTGTGATTTTACGAGTATTAAGGTTTAGAAATAAAAGATTTATGATGAGTTTAAAGTCCGATGTAAGTACCTTTGCTGTAATGCCCTTGAAATGTCAGATTAAAGAAGGACATTAATCACGTTTTAAATCCTTTGCGAAGTATTTTAATTTCTAGATTATTTTGCCAATATTATAAAAAGTGCCATTGCGAAATTCTAATACCTACCAAAACTGTCATAAATAATAAAACAATTTAACTTTTCTTTACGTGAATTCACGTATATACTTTATAATAAAACAAAAAAAATCATCCTTTGTTATAAATAATAAATCTGTCGGGATTTTTATTCTGTAGTATTGAATGTTTGTCCTTGTAATAGAAGCGTCTAACGTTAACAACATCGTCAATATCTTAGACAACTCTTTCAAAGTAAACGGGCGTTTTAAACGCGGCGATTTTCATGATATTATTCCAAATTTCTATATTTATTCATTCGTTTATGGAACTAGTTTTTTAAAGTTTAATTGTTTCTTTAAACCGACCTGTCTGTTAAATGTTTTGTTTGAAACATTATTACAAACATAAAACCTAAACGTACATGATTATTTACAGTAGGGTAGACTGGGTACGGTAGTGACAATTTTAGTTTGTCCGCCTATATTTTTTAAATTATGCTAATAATCTGAACAAAAACTGTATTATAATGTAGTTTATTCATTGGTTAACGACTAAACGTTAAAACTTTAGGCCTAAATCAAATAGTTAAATTATGAAAAATATTTATTTAAACAAAGGAAGATTGTCACAATCGACCACATCCCAGGGGCGGTTGTGACGGTACTGGGGGTCAATAGTGACAGTATGAAAATTATGTGAAATGATTACACAACAGCATAGAAATGCTCTAAATGATCATGAAATACTTTTTCATGACTTTACTTATTACTTACATTGCAAGAAATATTTATTTTTTATAATATGACTCATTTAACAAAAATTACTTTCCTTACAAAAGCGATAAAATCTGGTAACAGTTTAATCTTTCACAACTTTCAAGGCACTATAGTATCTTTAGATATATTATCAGTCTCCATTAATACTGACTTTCTATAATAGTCTTCATTAAAAATTAGTTAAAATTACAATACTTATCAAAGAAATGTCAATCACATTCATAATAACAATAAAACTTATGTTTGTAGGAACTCTACTTTGCTTTGAAACAAAACTCCAAACGTAATAAAAGTGCTCATCTTCAAATAAAAAATAAAAATATTCTCATGGTATCTTTCAAACAAAAAAAAAAAAAACAAAAATATTCTCATAGTAAAGTAGTAGCTATGCGAAAGTCTATCAATATAAGTAATGCTCTGCAGCACTGCGCAAAGAAGTCCTGCGTTTTACTTCATCATACGCATCTTCGTAGGTACTGCGACACGGTACACTTTTTGAGTTTTTCTGATGCGATTTCTAGGCATCTAAAACAAAAATAACAGATTTTACTTATGTCACAACCGTACCCGGTTAAGGTGTCACAACCGTTACCAGAGACTGTTTTTATAAAAATACAATCACCACGCCAAGACAAAATAACCTACAATAAATGTAATTATTGATATTAAACTGCTAATATGTGACTTATATCGATGAATAACACTCAATACCCTATCAGCATAGATATTACAGTAATTTGGAAAATGAAAATGAACGAAAAAACTTACTTTTTGGCGGTTAAAATCAAAATGGGCTTCTGCTCACGTACTCACTGCGCGGAAAATGATGCAACCCTGTGAAACAGGTTGAGACGAGCAAGCCGCTCGTCTTTCCCCTTGCATGACCTCTGCTATTCCCTATATTTTCGAAAATATGACGACTGTCACTACCGGGACCTGGCACAACCGTACCCAGTCTACCCTACCTATATTTCAGAGTACACTTAATCTATGTACCTGCGCTCTATCTATGCTATGTATTTAATTTGAATATTTTTTTCGTTCAAAAAACTTACACGCATTGTCCCCAGAAATAGTTTAATTTAAATTTTCTTTAAACTTTAATATGTTAGTAGATGAAAAGTCATATAAACGCCGCTAGACAGTATTTTTAATTTGACTCTACCGAGAATCAAACTCACCACCAAAACTGAAGGCTAACCCGTGCCTATAAAAACTAGCTTAATACAGTAAATGAAAATAATAATAAATTATTTAAAATAAACGCTCGTTTACAACAAAAACTCCACTTAAACAAACACCGCCGTTCTTTTTGTTATTTTGATGGTTTGATTGAGTTTGGCGACCTTGTTATGTACTGTGTATACACGCCTTAACTATTAGAGGATGCATGGGGCCACCCAAGAAGGACTTGCACCTGTTAGCAATTGCGACATCGCGCACACCTGCGATTCCAGAGAGTGTTGCGGCAATCATCACCACCGCGACGCTGTAGCTGCTCCGCCGTGGACGACGAGCACTCTTTGTTCCAACATCGAACGGGAGGGACGTAGTTTAAGTTAGGAATAATTTATAATGTAATTTTTTTACAATAAATTATTAATAAGTAAATTTCGGTTTTTTTTGCGCCTTCGCGGGTCGGTCAATATAATTGGCGCAGTCTTGTGGATAATCCTTGAGAGCCGTCTCTCGGAACGCGAAACTACAAGCATCGAGTATCGCTATTCCATCGGAGGGACGACGACGGGGATCCAGAACCTACACCATTGGCCGCCGCAACGCGAAGGGTATCCGAACATTGATACTGCAGGAAAGGCCGAAATGAAAATCCTGTAAGTACACTAATTCTCTTAGTGACTTGCCACTCCTAGATTGTAAGTTTTCCTAGATTACCCATTCACGGGAACCGAGGAACTGTAGTGCGTAGGCTTAAAATATATTAATTCATCGCGAATTAATTTTAGAATTTTGCAAAATCAATTTGTAAAATTCAAATATATAGATATTAGGTTGATAAAAGATTAATAAATTTAAATATTAATTAATTACGAATTGATTAATTTTCGAATTTTACGAATTAATTCATTTTATAATTCAAATATATTAGGTAAAGATTATTAATTTTTTATGTTAGGTTAACGAAGTAAATAAATTTAATTAAATTTAATATATTTTATATAGGTAATACAGATATTTAAAATGTCAGATTTGGATAAAATTTTTAATGCACTTAGGCTTTTGCCAGAATTTGATGGTAATATTAACGTTTTAACAAGATTTATACATTTAAGTGACCAATTAGCTGAGGAATTTATAGATAAAGATCCCGGAAATACTTTAAAAACTGCCGCGTTATGTAATGGTATTTTAAATAAAGTCACTGGGCCCGCAGCCCGAGTTATTAATGCAAATGGTATACCTACTACTTGGCACGGTATTAGAAGCGTATTAGTTAATAACTTTTCTGACCATAGAGATGAGACCGCCCTTTATAACGATTTAGCCTTATTAACGCAAGGTCGTAGCTCTCCTCAAGAGTTCTATGAAAAATGTCAGCATCTTTTTAGTACCATAATGACGTATATAGCATTACATGAAACAGTCGTTACTACTCGTGAGGCAAAAAGGGACCTGTATCAAAAATTAACACTACAGGCTTTCCTACGTGGTTTACGAGATCCGTTAGGCTCACGCATACGTTGCATGCGCCCCGCAACCATTGAAAAGGCATTAGAATACGTTAATGAAGAACAAAGCACTTTATACCTTCAACAACGTAATGAAACTTTTGATAGGAAACCCCACGTACCTTTTAGAATGCCGTACTCGCATGAACCGTTTTATAGACATAATGATTTTAGTGAACCTATATCTTCTAAACTACAGCCTATACATTCGTTTAGACCGCAATTTAAGCCACCAAATTTTAATCGAAATTTTAATCAACCGCAAGGACCAGCACGTCCAACTCGTACTATACAAATTTTCCGCGCTGCACCCCCTAACTATAACCCGCAGAGCAATACGTTCAGATTACAGCCTAAACATCCCGCGCATCCGAAACCGCATCCTATGAGTGGCGTTAGCCATTACGTGACAAAGACTTTACCACCGACACCTTTTGCACGCGCTCATGATTGGTCAAAATTTAGTAATCCACCCCCGAGTAATTATTTTAAGACTAGGGAGATGAATCATAATGAATATCTAGATGAAGATTATTACTGTACCGATTTATATCCTTATGAAGATGACTATTATAATTATGAATATTACTGTACGGAATATGAACCTTATGTACATTACGAACAGACAGACGCACCTGAAAATTTTGTTGAAACGTGTGACGTACGTTCAGAACACGATCAGGATTTTCCGAATCCACCAAAATTAGAAAAACCAAAATAGAATTAAATCTACACACG
The DNA here is from genome assembly GCA_029959065.1 of Colias behrii. NCBI lineage: Eukaryota > Metazoa > Arthropoda > Insecta > Lepidoptera > Pieridae > Colias > Colias behrii. Next base: position 11,380,821 of record JARWMC010000009.1, on the reverse strand, counting down.
CAACGTCAACTTCCTTATATTCAAATTCGTAATCCTCCACTTAAATTGTTAATTGATACTGGAGCTAACCAATCTTTTCTTAGCCCCGATGCAGTACAGAGATATTTTCCTGACGTTACTCTTAATTATGATCCCTTTGAAGTAAGTAATGTTCATGCTGTAACACGTAATAAGTATTCTATAACATTACCTAGTTTTCCTGAATTTAATGACCCTGACGATATCACATTTTTCGTTTATAAATTTCACAATTATTTCGACGGCTTAATAGGTTCAGATTTGTTAGATAAATGGGAAGCATCAATAAATTATAAAACTAAAACTTTAAATACTTGCAATGCTACGAATCGGTTATTAGTATATGACTCACGGAACGCTAATCTTTATGAGGACGTCATACCCGCAGGAAGTAGTAAATTAGTTAGATTACCCGTAGATGTTGAGAATGGAGACGCTATTATACCGGAACAAATTATATGTAATTGTCATATTTCTGAATGTTTAACGAAGGCGAGGAGCAATCGCGCTATCGTGGAAATTTCTAATCCAACCCGTAATGATGTAATTTTTTCAATGGATCGACCAGTATGTGCCGAGGTTTATAATAACGAGTACACGCGCACCAAACGTTCGTCCGACCGTGTGAAACAGGTATTATCTCGCTTGCGTACTGATCACTTAAATAATGAGGAACGTTTAAATTTAGAGTCATTATGTTCAGAATATGCGGATGTATTTTATATAGAAGGCGAAAACTTAACATTTACGAATAAAATTAAGCATTCTATTAGAACTAAGGATGAAATACCGGTTTATACGAAAAGTTATCGCTATCCATTTATTCATAGGCAGGAAGTACAGAATCAGATAAGTAAAATGTTAGAACAGGGTATTATTAGACCATCAGATTCAGCATGGAGCTCTCCTATTTGGGTGGTACCTAAAAAGGCAGATGCATCCGGCAAAGTTAAATGGCGTTTAGTTGTTGATTTTAGAAAGTTAAATGAGAAAACTTTGGATGACAAATATCCGATTCCTAATATCACAGATGTCTTACATAAATTGGGTAACTGTCAATACTTCACAACGCTAGATTTAGCAAGTGGGTTTTATCAAGTGGAAATGAACCCGGCTGACATTCCAAAAACTGCTTTTAGTGTAGAACATGGTCATTTTGAATTCTTAAGAATGCCCATGGGTCTGAAGAATAGTCCATCTACTTTTCAAAGAGTAATGGATAATGTACTGAGAGATTTGCAAAATTCTATTTGTCTAGTTTACTTAGATGATATAATAGTGTTTAGCACTTCTTTACAGGAGCATATCGTTAATCTTGGAAAAGTGTTTCAGAGATTGCGTGAATCCAACTTTAAAATACAGATGGATAAATCGGAATTTCTTAAACTCGAAACCGCGTATCTTGGTCACATTATTAGCAAAGATGGGATAAAGCCTAACCCAGATAAGATATCTGCCATCCAAAAGTATCCTCTTCCGAAAACTCCAACCGACATTAAACGATTTCTAGGTCTATTAGGTTATTATAGGAAATTCATACCAGATTTCGCTAAAATCACGAAACCCATGACACAATGCTTAAAAAAGGGTTCAAAGATAACATTTTCTAAAGATTACATTGAATGTTTCAATAGGTGTAAAACATTATTAATGAACGATCCAATTCTTCAGTATCCTGATTTCAATAAAGAATTTATTCTTACAACTGACGCGTCGAATTTAGCTATCGGTGCTGTACTCTCTCAAGGCCCCGTTGGTTCCGATAAACCAATTGCGTACGCTTCACGTACACTTAATAGTAGCGAAATTAATTATAGCACGATTGAGAAGGAGCTATTAGCAATTGTCTGGGCAACGAAATATTTCCGCCCTTACCTTTTTGGCCGTAAGTTTAAAATTATAACTGATCATAGACCCCTTCAATGGGTCATGAATTTAAAGGAACCTAATTCCCGTCTCACACGTTGGAGGCTCAAACTTAGCGAATACGATTACACTGTAATTTATAAGCAGGGAAAGCAAAATTGTAACGCCGATGCTTTATCGCGTATTCAAATTAACAATGAGGAAACAGATTCTTTAGCGGTTAATCCAACAGAAACAACACCTTCATTAATAAGAAGAAGTTCAGATACAATTACTGTTAATTCAAATTCAAGTACGATTACTGCACATTCGAAATCAGGTACTCTTACAGCAAGTTCCGACACCGTCACAGTTCATACTGACGCGGAGAACCCAATTTTAGATGTACCTATAACAGATCACCCGTTGAATAAATTTAAGAGACAGATAGTTATTACTTTAAAAGATAGAGTACCGAGTAAGCCTATAATTTCAAAACCTTTTGAAAATCATACTAAGATAGATATTAATGTTAACAAAGCGAATATTGATAGTGAAATAGTTTCACTTATTAAAAAATATGTAGATCCTAAGATAAAAACTGCAATTCTAGTTCATCCCCCTGATGCTATGTGTGCTATAGTTCCAATAATACAGGCTAATTTTAAAAGTTCATGTATGGATTTAGTTCTTACAAAATTAGAATTGCAAAATGTCAAAGATTACTTTAAGCAACAGGAAATAATACGAAATTATCATGAAGGCAAAACTAACCATCGCGGAATTAACGAAACTCATTTATCTTTATCTAGGAAATACTTTTGGCCTAAAATGAAGGAAGCTGTAACTAAATATATTAATGAGTGTAGCATATGTGGTCAAGGAAAATATGATAGAATTCCAGTAAATCCAAAATTTCGAATCGTAGTTCCTCCTACAAAGCCTTTTGAAATAGTACATCTCGATTTACTTAGTATTGATTCTCAGAAATATCTCACTATAATAGATGCATTCTCTAAGTATGCTCAAGCATATTGTTTAAAAGACGCAACCGCGATAAGCGTAGTTCAGGCTCTTTTGACGTTTAGTACACATCATGGCTTACCTATGACTGTCGTAACGGATCGAGGTCCTGAATTCACGAACCAAATATTCAGTGAATTTGTAAGACTTCATAGAATAAATCACCATAAGTTATTAGCTCATGCACCTAACGAAAATGGTATGGTAGAACGGCTTCACTCAACTTTATTAGAACATATACGTTTACTAAAACTTGAACGACGTGGTGAATTAATCATAAACTTAATGCCGTATGCTGTTCTTGCCTATAATAGTTCGATCCACAGTTTCACGAAGTGCAGGCCTCTTGACATTATAACCGGTCATTTAGATCCCCGCGATCCTGTAGATATCGATCTATCAGAAAATGTCTTACAGCAATATATGCAAGAACATCGCGATAGTATGCACAAAGTATTCAAAATTATTAATGAATCGTCTTTGGAACGCCGTACTCAAATTACAGAAAACATTAATAGGAACCGCGAACCCGAAATACAGTATTATCCAGATCAACAAATTTTTGTAAGAAATCCTAGGGCTAGACGGCAAAAGACCGCACCGCGTTTTACGCACGATACCGTACTAGCTGATTTACCTATTCATATCTATACTAAGAAGAAATATGGCGCTGTTGCTAAATCTAGGCTTAAGAGGGTACCTAAATTGTTACAGAATCCTTCCTCTGATCCTGTGCCTGATTCAAGCGGAGGATCCCACCCTGAGTAGCTTGGATGATGGACCCGGTATACTACCATTTAATATTGGAACTGCAAGAATTGTCACTCATTATCATTCATTTTTGCAAATTATTAATTTAAAAGATATTCGCGATAGTATAACCATAGTAAAGGATCAATTAAATTCATTAACACCTAATTTGCACGATAGATTATTTTCGCTATATAATTCACATATCGAACACTTACCTTATAAGATTATTAAATTATCAAATCAGTTAGAAACTTTTGAACCCAATCGCAAAAAGAGAGGTCTCATAGATGGTTTAGGTTCAGTAATAAAAAGTATTTCTGGTAACCTAGACTATACGGATGCAATTAAATATGATACCGCAATTAAATTATTACAAAATAATGAAAATAGATTGGTCACAGAAATGAATAATCATATAAGCCTCAGTAAAGATTGGATAAACCAACAATCTGACATTTTAAACAACTTAATTAAAAATCAGGAAAAAATTGAAATAGCTATAAATGATTTAAAGGAAAATAATTTAAACATTACTATATACATCGATTTAATTCAACGCGTAGCAATTTTATCAGATAACATTGATGATATATCTGAGGAATTACATAGATTAGAAAATTTATTAGGTTTTATTCGTGCGAAAAGTACGCATCATCTTATGTTCAATTCAAATTCACTAAAAGAAATGTTAAATAAGTTAAACAAATTTTATGGCAAAGATCAAATCCCTCAAGTTAATTATAGAGAATATTTTGATTTAGTTAAACTAGGCTATTATTATAGTAATAGAAATATAGTTATAGTTTTTATGTTCCCGGTTGTCCTTCCTGCTACCTTTGAATTATTTAAATTATCCATAGTTCCTAATAAAGATAGTAAAGTCCTAATTCCACCCTATCCTTTTGTGGCAATTCACGACGAGGATTTTATGTACATGGAGGCAGAATGCCCGAAGTCTGGCCTAGGGTATCTATGTGAGGACAAGTTGAACCATCATCGATCCAAAAATGACTGCGTGTATCACCTTATTACCACGCAACGAGTCGTCGCATCTTGTCTCTTCACGCCTGTGGAGCTCGGAGCACCCGCACTAGAAAAATTAGACGACGCCCACTACGTCATCAGTTTCCCAAAGCCATCAAAAATTCACCTATCATGCTCGCAAGATCAATATGACGTCATTAAAGGAAGCTACTTAGCCACAATACCCAAAAACTGCATTCTTCAAACGGAGGCTTTCAAGATAGTCAATCGAGAAGACCATATCAAAGGACAGATAATGAAAATTGCAAACCTGCCAGATTCCAGCCAATATAATACAGATGAAGAAGTTCTGAAGTTGAATTCGATAAATTTGGATAAATTACACGCTAGTAACAGAGCTATATCAATGGAAATGCCTATCAGTACCAACAACGGATACGAGATTCTCTATATGCAGCCTTCCATCATACCGATATATGTTATATTAATAACGAGTGCAGTTGCCCTAGTGACATGGTACGTCGTACGGAGAGTGCGTACATCAAAGCCTATTACTACGAGTGTTCATGGTAATCAAAGAGAAGAAATAGAACATCAATCGGCGGAGTGTGAAATTTCAGCGATATTAACGAGCCTTGCCCGCCAATAATCGCTGAACTTCAGGAGGGAGGTGTTATGTACTGTGTATACACGCCTTAACTATTAGAGGATGCATGGGGCCACCCAAGAAGGACTTGCACCTGTTAGCAATTGCGACATCGCGCACACCTGCGATTCCAGAGAGTGTTGCGGCAATCATCACCACCGCGACGCTGTAGCTGCTCCGCCGTGGACGACGAGCACTCTTTGTTCCAACATCGAACGGGAGGGACGTAGTTTAAGTTAGGAATAATTTATAATGTAATTTTTTTACAATAAATTATTAATAAGTAAATTTCGGTTTTTTTTGCGCCTTCGCGGGTCGGTCAATATAATTACCTTCTTATTAGCTGTTTTCAAAATATATTTATTTATGATACTATAATAATATAGGATAATACTCGTATCATATAAATTTAAAATAATGGAATATGTATTTATTTGCTAACATTTCAGAAGTTTAAATGTACCTACATATTATAAATTTTTATTTATTCAAGTTCTTACCACAATAAAGTTTTATGTTAAGCTCTTCTATTCAAATTGTTCATATTATTATGATTAAAGTTAAGTATTAAATATTTTGATAATTTTAAAAGTTAATAAATTTTTATCGAAGTAATTTAGTTATCATACATAACCCCTTTCCTTTCCCTTTTTTGCTATTGCATTGAATGACTTACACTTAATTATCTTAGATTTTAGAAGATTTCTCAAAATATCAGAATTACACATACATTACCTACTCTATATCATAATGGAACTACTGCATTTTCAGTCTTGCATTCATTATCCACATAAAACCTCTTTGCCCGTTTTTTCGGTGATAACGAGGTACCGAAAAAGCTGAAAGGCTTCATTTTGGGGCTACATAATATAGCCGTACATATTAGAGTATCTATGTATACAACTAGTGCTAGCTAATGCAGTTGAGGTCTGTAGGATATCTTGAATTTTATGTTACTTACACGAATCTTAAAACCCCTAAAACGGTTAGTAGAACTTTTAAAAGACACGTGAATGACAACTTTAGTAACACGACGGTTAACTATGGGAGTTTCTAGAACGTTCTGCAGGCAAAAGTTCATGTGTGAGCTGAGATGGTTTCACTCTTAAATGATCTCTATTTTATACAGAACAAGCGCTATATTTCAAGTTGTTGAAAATAGGGTCATATCGTTTATTCTTCCTTTAAACTTCTCTAGTACTAGACACTAGTAGAATTATTAGAAGGAAAGCTTCAGCTGAGAAGATTATTAGCCGTATCATAAAGGAACTGTCTTCTTTAATAGATTTTTATGTTTTATAAATACTATAAAGAAGAAAAGTTAAAAGTCGGAATAACTTACGAATATTATTATAGGTTTTCTTTCAATAAATACAATACTTAAGAAGTAGTTTTTAAGCCATGAGTTGACAGACTATTTCTTTTCCAGTAATCAGTTTGAAGGGCCAATGCCCTTTTAATTAAAAATAACAAACTCCACATTTTAATGACATTTTAAATTCAAATAAATAAAATACCAGACTCTATAAATCCACTTTAATTAAAACTTTATAATCAAAATTAGCAGATTCGACTTTAATTAATAGAAGCAATGCTTATTAATTGGTGCATTGGTTTATAAATTCATATTTAAGGGCGTAGTACTTAGGTATAAGTAGGTACATGTCGATTTTCATACACCAAATACCGGCTTCATTAATTAATACGAAGCACACCGTAATTTGTAAAATGTTACGGTTATAACCAATAATATTTAGCAGAATTTGCTGTTATAAATCGGCTAAAACTTTCGTAGAACTAAACGAAATATTAGGAGAAGTCTATGAAATATAATCATACGCAAGGAATTCACAACTTCTTGACGTTTTTGGAAAAAGATCCCATAGTAAATTGGTTTATTACACTTTCGTTCTATTGTTAATTAAAAAAAAGCAAATACGTTAAAAACAAGAGTTTGAGTAAGCTCTTCTATGTAGAAACTGCTTACTGAACCGATTCAAAAGCGTTTCTAGAAAAACTAACTGAATAAATAAAAATTCACGTTTGAGTGAAATTGCAATGCTTTCTCAGGGCAATCAGGTGAGAGGCGTTAAAAAAAAATAATTTAGATTTTTGATAATATATTCGATCCCATTTATATCAAACGAGCGAATGATCATTCTAACTCCACTATGTCAAATTATATGCAATGTTCTAATACTGAACAATATTGAATACGAGTTTTCGTTTACACTAAAAGAGCACCATATTATGCTCTCGCTCTAGCTCTACGTTCGTTGGATGTACATTTAATGCATCGTAAGATTGTCGATTCCATGTTGATATATTTCTATTGTACTACTTTTGACAGCTGACGTCATCATTCACACCGAATAATGAAAATGTCCAAGTGGGCCTTAAATTCGCAAATTGCGTCAGGTAATGAACGAATTAATATGAACTTTATATAAAAGGCTGAATTTATTCAACATTAATAGCGAATCATTTCCGTGTAGTACTTAACGTAACGTGTCTCGCTGTAATCACCGGAGTGGACACAGTAATTTGCTTCCATGATACGACATTACGTTTATTTTAATACGAGACCACGGATATATAGATCTGGAAGTAACTGCGTGCGTAGGTCAACCGCTGTTTATATTATTTAACCTTCCTATACTCGCGCGTTGGTCTGTGAGACCGACGAAACACATTTTCGTAATTATTTTTATGCAGGTAAATCCTGTGAAGTCAAGTTCCTTGCTAGTTTCCGCATTTGGGGCTAACTTCATTTCAGTGCACGTCGCGTGGTCGGCAGAAGTTCACGTGTCATAGCATTTGACGCCAATCGGTCCATGAGACCGACGTGAGTATAGGTGCAACTTTTTGTATGTTAAGTATTAATATTATATATTTTGTACATTTATATATTTTTACAGACTTTGAATACTTTATGAAGTATGTATGGTAAAATATATGTATGAATGTTGCTCTAAATTTTATTTTGACCAATTTTTTAGGCCATACTTCATGTCAAAATGAACGGTGATCAAATCAGATTGTTGCTGGAAGAATCAAGTTCTGGTTCTGCTATGAAGACGAAAATGACAGTGAGGTGGAAGACAACGTGGAGGTACAAGAAGAGACATACGACACCGAGCAAGACGATGACAATGAAGAGATATCTGAGGAAAAACACAGAGAAAGTTCCCGTGATTTTTCCTTGGGAAAAGATGGACAGACAAGGCTCAAAACTAAGCCAAACATAGAAAAATATGTGCTTTGATATGTTTATTATTATTATTTAGAAGTTTATTTTGTTTTAAAAAAGAAGTTCTGTTTTTAATTTAGTTTTCCCTAGTACTTATGAAAAACATCTCAAATTCGAGGACTGATTTGGGATAGACTATAAGTCAGTAAAATAATTAATAAACTAAGTATGATCAATACTATTTTGTTTCAGTACATCCTAAACAGCTTTTAAAAAATTGTTATAGTTTTCGGTTTTCTTAGTAAATATATATAGTGTAGGGGTAAACACTATCGGTCTGTGACACCGTGCGCGAGTATAGGTGTTACAAAAATTGGCGCGAGTATAGGAAGGTTAAAATGTACCTATTACGTATTTACGTGTCCGAGTAGATACATAGTTAACAAAAAATAAACAAAATTAATTATTTATAGAGTTTACTAGGTTCTAGCAGATACAAGTAACCGAGTAATATTTTAATAATAAACTGATTATAATATCATATAAACGATACTATGCCACAGACACATGGCTAATTTCAACGTAGCAGATAGTGTAGCGAATTTATGTAGGGTTCTAGAAAATTCACATTTTTAAATTTGCTTAAATAATATAGTACAGTTATTTCATGATTATCATTAATCTACCTATTAAATAACGGTACACTTATGCAACAATCCATACTAATATTATAAATGCGAAAGTAACTCTGTCTGTCTGTCTGTTACTCAATCACGCCTTAACTACTGAACCAATTTGCATGAAATTTGGTATAGAGATATTTTGATACCCGAGAAAGGAAATAGGCTACTTTTTACCCCGGGACATAGGATAGGTTTTATCCCGGAAATCCCACGGGTACGGAAACTATGCGGGTTTTTTTTGACTGCGCGGGCGAAGCTGCGGTTGGAAAGCTAGTAATTAATAAATCGTTGACCTTAGAGATAAATTACTTAATATTCATTTTCTAAAATTCATAGGATTAAACAACTATTATTAAGCGCATAACCCATCTAGTATCTATACATCCATGTACTAGAATAAATCCAAGTGGCGTGTTCAAACTGGGCGCGATTTAATGTTCCTGAACCCGTTGTAATTTAGTAAAAACGTTCATGATGTTTACTATTGAAGGATGGTAGTTATATGGTTAATTATTAATTTATTTTAATAAATTATTTCTTCTGAAATATCGGGGTACGTAGGTACACATTTACAAGGAAACTTGTAAGATTGATTAGATTTTAGTTAACTATTTATTAAAATAAGTATAATGCCATGAAATTTATTAGATATATCGAATTATTAGTATAAATTGCGCGATGCTATTATAATATAATAATTATTATTTTGCAAATTCATTAGGAGGTATTTCATATGAGAATTAATAAGGTGGTGTTTATTTAATACTGATATGAATATAACGCCCAGATAGTTATTAAAGGAAGGGTGCTGAAAATCATTACTGCAGTCATAGCCTTTGTTGACTAAAATTTGTGGTTATGCTTTTAGCGCGTATATAAATTAGCTTTTGTAGAATAAATATATAAAATATTCAATTATTTACTACTTTTAATATTTATGTATGCATATTTCATGAATTAATTTTTATAATATAAATATAAAGGACTACAACAATCGAATATTTTCGAAAATTTATGCGAAAGATATATTACGATAATTATTTTATATGAAATACAAATAATATAATTGAAATATTCTTAAAATTACTTACCCATTTTACCGAAGAGACAGTTCACGCGAAAATATCAGCCAATATGAATGCATTGAGTAATTAATTCGAAGGGAATTATCGGACGGTGACGCACGGCGCCAGTAGGATTACAATAAAATTGGTAATGAATTTGGGACAGAAATAGTAATCATTAAATATAATTAAATTAATTCATTGAATTATAAATAATATCTGTAAAATATTAACTATTTTTGTGTGTTATGATTATGATAACAATGAGAGCTTATGAGCTTATTCTGTAGACAATCAATATATTGTTTTCTTATATGGGTAACATTTTTGAAAATTGATTTGATTTGATTTTACCCGTACCAAAAGCTAATCTTTAACACTGTAAAGTTTCATAGACATCCGTTCAGTAGTTTTCCGCGAAAGGGAAGGCTTTACGAATCCGTGGTAAATGTTAAAAATATGTAATGACGATTCGAAAGTGCTTCTAAAAGAAGTCTAATTGAATAAATATTTTTTTATTTTTTCAGGACAATTTTCACACACGGCACGATCTAATCCCATAGTAAGCTTTCGCTTGTGTTATGGAAACCAGATGGCTGATAAACATACATATATATTTTTAAATAAATACTTATATAGATAGGTAATTAACACCCAGACACAGAGCAAACATCTATGTTCATCACACAAATATTTGCCCCGGGTGGGAATCGAACCCACGACCTCTGGCTTGGAAGGCAGGGTCACTACCAACCAAGCCAACCGTCAAATAAATGTTTGAGTTTGAGAGTAGGTACCAAATATCCATGCAATGACGATCCTTTCAAGCTTTCGTGTTTATAGTACCTATTAGCAGGATAGAATAAACAATTGGACTAGTTCCACTCAATGAAATCCTATAAAAAACACGGTTCACAGATCGGAATGCGTTAAACCGTTATAGCTTATTTTTTATTGAGGATAATCCTTCAACTTTCATCCGATCCAATAAATATTTAAGGGGCCGTATCGATTTTAAGAGTGATTTTGACTTGTTTCTTTAATTCTTTAGGAGCTCGTTTAAAAAAACTAACTACTATGTTATATGAAGGTAATGGTATAATTTAAAATTCTCTAGAATATTCGATTATATAGATCTGCCGTAACAACGTTTGCGCTCCCGTATATAATCGAAAATTCTAGAGAACTTTAAATTATTCCATTTCTTTCATAAAACATATAATATGTATTTTTTTTATTGCAAATTTTTAAGCATTAACCTATCATTTAGTGTGTATTTTTTATTTTTTTTTTAACTCTGTTGTAAGAACTAGAAATTCGACGCCATATACGCATAAAATTTCATCAAAGTAAGACTATTTTAACTTAGATGTTCTTTGAATTTTTCAATAAAAGTACATAAATTGCCTCGAACATATTTAAGGATGTCTCAGTGTCTTTACTGTAGTATATTTTATAAGAAAACTTCTTCTATTAAATTCCGTGTAAAATACAAAGACACGAACGTCCCGCATGGAAAAAATTGAAACACGCCTTAGGTTATTGGCTATTAAACAAACTGGACAATGAATATCAATAAATTGTCTCGAACGTATTTTAGATATTGAATGAATCTTTAATTTAAGATATCATCACACATTGTTACTAATTTAGTTTTGTTAAACGAGCTTCTAAAGAATTACAGAAACAAGTAAAAATCACTCTAAAATCGATAAGGACTCTTAACTGCTTTATGGCTTTTGTCAATTGATTCATGAATTAAAGGTTAAATTTCGGTTTTGTTTTATCAATCAATATCAACGATATTCAGGTAATAATAACAAACCCATACCATAAGGATGCTTTTCCACCAATAATGTGCGAGGATGTGTAGCGAGGAATGTGTTTGCAAAGAACCAATCATATCGTTTCATTTAGTTTGAAGTTTGAAGCGTTTAGCATTTGAAGCGATACTATTGGTTGTTTACAAACACATTCCTCGCTATAACACATCCTCGCACATTATTGATGGAAAACCACCCTTATACACGTACCGTATGGTAAAGAGTAAGAAAATTATACGATGGAAAATAAGAGATTCATGAATGATAAAATACATTATATTAAGGATGTCTAAATCGTGTTATCTACTGAATAATATTTATAAAATCGATCGGTGATAAACATGTTTTCTTTTGCCTGTATTATTTACTTGATGTATGTATCGACGTATATTCTCTTTTATAGTTTGAACTGCCAGAGAGTGGAATGTTTTCCTAGTAATAGTTCTAAGGAAATATGTATCTCTGTTTCCTGCGAAATATCATACGTACTTTGTAGAATCGAGTGAATTGCATCTTATGAGTAGACGTGATTTAGGCCATTCTCCCATTACGATACGCACAGGAGATTCAAGTAGCCTGCAAGTCTCGGAGACTAGTCGCCGCGGAGTATCTCACATACATTTGTATGTAGGCTCGCACACTACGCTACCGGTACAATGTATGTGAGATATTCCGCGGTGACTAGTCTCCGAGACTTGCATCGCCTGTGCGTATCGCAATGGGAGAATGGCCTTATTCTAAGAGACTATACGGCATCACCACTTTACATCAAGTGGTCATGATTTTTCCTGTCTTTGATAAAAAAAGATAACTGTGAATTCTGTACCCCATAGTCCAAACGGAGACAATAATATATAGGTAACAGTTTTTGTAATGAATTTTCTTTCTTTTTCATAAAGATTGCTAAAACCTTCAACAATTAAAATACAATAAAATATTTGTATTTGTGGTTACCCGTATGACGATATTTAATCAAACAATTTCAACCTGGAACAAAGTATAAGAGAAAGGAAAGGACTAAAAAAAGCTCATTTTTTGATAGTCCATAAGTTTTAACTTTTATATGAATACCGTATTATATTTTGATATAAGAAAATTCATGAGACATTTGCATCATACATCGATTTTGATATTTAATTGAAGTAAAAGTAAATCATTATAATTTCTTCAAAATTTAATTTATGCCGACGTTTTGATAAGTTTTACAGCGAGCGAGCGTGGTCACGGGCAGATGGTACGTGTCTTTGTGGTGATTGAGGACTGAAATCATAAAACTCAGCCATGGTAAATATTTTTTTACCAACAATGTTGAAAAAAACGTGTTGTTTGAGCTACTCTGCAACGCGCAATGATGTAGAAAACCATTAGAAAACGCATGTTGAAAAGTTTTCGTCCGAGGAGCAACAACATCTAAATAATTTACAACAACATTGTTGTACAACTGTTGCTCAAAAAATGTTTACCATAAATAATATGCTTAATATTAAAATAATAACAGCTTCAGCTTTACACTTGGACCATACATTATTTTTACTGAACACGCAATTCGGGTGTGGACATTTCGAATTAAATGGATAATTTGCTTCAAGGCTAGCACTTTACATCATTGTTTTTAAGTTATTATTTTATTATTGAACCTTTTATGTTTCTAAAAATATGTTTTCATTAAGCTTTCAGTAATAAAGAGAACTTTAAAGAAATATTTATTTATGTTTAGATGATTATTTTATTTTTAAATTGTTACGTATATCTTATACAATTCTCTGCATAGGGAGATACAATGTAGGTACACTAAAATAAATTCTTATTAAGTTATTTAGGTCATTAGGTATACAATATGTCCCTATATCAATAGATCTACCATATTAAAAGAAAAAATACTTTATTGTTTTCGCTAACAACAACGAAGTAATACGACATCCATTTTAAATTAACACGTGCATTAAAATACAGTGCTTTTAGATAAAGAACAAATCAGATCTGACGTCATCTCATTTGCTGCTCCAATACAAATGCTTTCAAAGCTATAGGCCTTCTTCACATTGGGCAGCGTTGGGCGAGTAGAGGCAATCACGATAGAGTAGAGGGCCTATGTCTGTGATCGGCCGTCATTGTAGATATTTATTCATAATCGCTGTAATGGCGGCCAACATAAACAATCATTTGTTGGGCCAATGCTGCCCATTGTGAAGAGGGCTCATGAAAAACAAATAATAGAGGATATCCATTATTTCATTAAGAAAACACGTATCGTTTTTATGTTCTCCACACGGATTTGGAAACTTTGAATCCAATTGCGTTTTGTTTTTATGGTACTTTACGCGTTATAGACTTAGTTTTAACCAGCTGGCGGTTCCTTGCTTTTTAACCGACTTCAAAAAAAGGAGGAGGTTCTCAATTCGACAGTATTTTTTTTTTTGTATATTTGTTACGCGATTACTCCGGCAATTATAAACCGATTTGAATAATTCTTTTTTTATTTGGTAGGTCATACGTCAGAGGTGGTCCCATTGTCACCAGGTCAGGATCTGATGATGGGATCCTGGGGAAATCGAGGCAAACCCTCAAATTTTGTAGGCATATACACTGTTTATCAGAAATTATCTTAATCTATGTAGATTTTTGCATCTAATGGTCACCATCTGATGTTGCTGAGCTGATGATGAAGCTGATGATGAATGGTTTAGGAGTATGGGATCTCTGTAACAAAATTATGTAATACCATCGAATTTGAATGTGTTTGAGTCTAATTAATAAGTACTCCGATCCTATGTGGTATTCAGGGTCTGATGATGGAGACGGTAAATAGCCATGGGAACTCTGTAATAAAATAAAGCAATTCCGCCGTGTTTGTGCTCATTTGATTCGTCTCGACTAGGAGCTTCATGCTAGTCGATTTTTAACCAACATCAAAAAAGGAGGGTTTTTGATTCGACAGTATGTTTTCTTTTTGTATGTTTGATCATATAGATTGTTCGAAAACATTCCTGCGGTTGCGACTAGCTTGTCGCATAGCATCTAATCGAGCCGATCTGGATTCGATAGATTCATTTGACAAACGCTCGTGAATCAAACCAAGGCGATGAGAACGTTGCTCTTCGCTTTCGTTTGATAAACGCTCGTGAATCAAACTGAGTCGTTGAGCATGACTTTTTGGACTTTCATTAAGCCTTGATAAGTTTGAGTATGCGAAAGTCTATACGCCCGCTGCTCATCACTCTCATTTGCAATTTTTATTGCAAATCTTTCCCTACTCTTCTTTAGACGATCTTCCCTCTCGTCCCTACTTTCTTCCAAACGACGCTTTCTCATTTGAGAAGCGCGTTTAGTAGGCCTATCCATATTATATACAAACAAAATACACTAACTTTCCACTTAAAAATTAAAAATAAAGTTAATTTTTAGAAAAAAAACAAAAACCGACTTCAAGACTATACCTATATGTACAAATTTAAACTGAAAAGTAGAAAATAATATTAAATAATAATAATGATATTAATTTTTTATTTTAATTACTTTAAACATTCAACGAAAAGGTTTCCTAAGTTATTTTTGAAGTCGGTGCCAACCAAAACAAAAAAAAGACGTGTGGCACTCGGGGACTGCCGCGGTAAAGCTATTGCATGCTATGCCTTCATGCCACACCTCCACGCCCGTCGGAGGGGGGAGCGTGAGGTTTTTTCGTTACGGAATTTCTGGATTCGGTCCCCGCGCTCAAGGCCCGCGATAGAAGCTATGCAATAGCATAAATATCCTTAATAAAAAAATAACCTAATAATTATTAATTACACTATTTATTATATTAATTACCTTAACTTTTACTAGAGAACAGAAAATCGCACGTAAGCTTACTTATAAATTGCAAAGAAGCGCATCAAAATTTTTATGCATAGAGACACAACCGTCAACGACGTCTGCCCCATAGACTATATACTTATTACAGTCTGCCCTCACCATACTTGCTCTGTGGCCCTCACGCGCAGCCGCGTCGCGCCGCCGTACATTCCATTTGTTGCTGCCTTTGCAACAATAAAACTGTTCTTGGGCGGCACCGACTTCAAAAATAACTTAGGAAACCTTTTCGTTGAATGTTTAAAGTAATTAAAATAAAAAATTTATATCATTATTATTATTTAATATTATTTTCTACTTTTCAGTTTAAATTTGTACATATAGGTATAGTCTTGAAGTCGGTTTTTGTTTTTTTTCTAAAAATTAACTTTATCGATTCACAAATCTTTTAGTTACTTTGTTTTTACTTTTTGTGCATTATTTTTACATCGATGTACTACTGTATACTATCTATACTAATACTAATGCTAATGCTAATTATATTATAAAGCTGAAGAGTTTGTTTCTTTGTTTGTTTGAGCGCGTTAATCTCAGGAACTACTGATCCGATTTGAAAAATTGTTTCGGTGTTAGATAGCCCATTTATCGAGAAAGGTTATAGGCTATAAAGCATCACCTTAAGACCAACAGGAGCGGAGCAATGCGGGTAAAACCGCGGGGCACAGCTAGTGTTTTTATAAGGAAAAAGGTGTAAGGTTATCAACACAACATTCGATTAACAAAAATGGCACAATAAGACGTCAAAGATGGCATGATTCAACTATCGTGAGCGAAAAGAGTCACCTGGATTCAATTGTGGCTAATTAGCCACATTTCCTGGCACTGCCGGAGAGCTTTTAGCCTACTTATTATATCTTTGACTATAGCAATGTTAGTATTGGTTTGTTTCCACTATGGATTAGTGTTTTCATATATGAAAGTTTTTTTTTTCTAGTTAACGCATATTATGACACCGAGAAAGGGCCTGTGGATTATGACGGACTACTGACTAAACTCAACGCCGCTTTCAGCAGCGAGGTCCTTGGCCCCTATTGAGGACTGTAGAATTCATCCACGACCATTTAAAAGATGTATGGATTTTTCCTTTTTGCCATGAAATTTCTCTCTATGTGAAGAAGTACGTTACCAAGTTCTGAAATTCACATTTCTTGTATCTTGTAAATATTCCATAATCCATGATATACTTACGCCTGTGGTTCACGCGTTTATCTCAAGACGAAGAAGTATACAGCAAGCAATGTACGTTGCATAGCATGTACTTTAGTTGTAAGGTTTATAATAATATTTAAATATTTGATACCATATTTTACATAAATTTGTTCTATAAATCGTTCTAAAAGTTAGGAAAAAAATGAAATAGGAATGTTTTACATTCATTAATAGAATTTTTGCATTTATTTTAACCTTTGTCACAATTAACTAACATAGAGTATTTCAACCAGAAAGGTATATTCAATTATACTTATACTGACTAGGGAAATTATTTCAAAGTAAATATAAATTCAGGTTATTAGATTGTCACAGACAAATCATAAACAGGCAAATATTAAAGTGTTCATAAGCATGGGTAGGAGTACACCTTTAAAGTCCTTTATAAAATCCTTTATGAATGCCGCGTAATTATTTATCATGTATTTACTGCATACGACATGTTTATAATAATATTAATTAGAATATAGCTTTTTAAGTTTGTTAGCTCGTAATCTAAACTAATATTATAAAGCTGAAGAGTTTGTTTATTTGTTTGAACGCATCTCAGGAATGACTGGTCCGATTTGAAAAATTATTTCGGTGTTAGATAGCCCATTTATCGAGGAAGGTTATTTATCGTCACCCTTAGGCCAACAAAATCGGTGCAATGCGGGTGAAACCGCGGAGCAGAGCTAGTGCTTAAATATATGGAAAAAAATCATTATTGCTGACTCCTGTGGAAATAGAAAAAATGTGTAAAAAAAACAGAATAGCGTTTAATTATATTGTAATGCATCAACTTGGTGCAAATTAATTGTTGTTGTATAGATAGTAAATATAATATTATTATTATATCGTCTTGGTCTTCATTCAGGATACGTTCACAGTCGCTTTTTATTCACTGACAAACTTTCAAAAAACCTTTCGTATACGTCATATCCATATAAAAATACGCATAGATCTTCCATATACATGTGGCAAAAATAAATCCCAAAGTGCTGTCAAATTAATAAATTCTTTATGTGAATACATACGTGCGTGCTTCCACGTTAGAAGTAGGTAAATCAGGGTGGGAGTGACAGGCGCGCCTAATGAAATACATTTATGGTGTACGTGAGGGTCACGATTTTTACACTCACGATATCGTAACGTGTGACGACGCCCATAAAATGTGTGGAAGAGAAAATGAAAAACTTAACACGAATATCAGTTTGTTTGAATAACGATTGTTTTATAAGCAAGACAGTGTAGAAGATAGTATTCGTTTTTTATCAAAGGTTTTGCAAAAAAAATTGCTACTTCAATTTTTCGTCTTAGATAACATTATCTGGACAATTTTTGCAAACACTTTATATTTAAATTAATATTACAGACATATCGAAGTAAAATTAATTAATTACTTTCATGACTTACGCAATCTAATTGCTCCCGCGCCAAGCCTAATAGAGTAATAATTGATCAATTAAGCCTAATCCAAACGTGACGACAGTTAATCGTGTCGTATGCTGTAAATGTTATGAAAAGGGGAAAAATTCAGGCGAGCTTTCGTCCATAACCTAATTTAGGCAGTTGACGGTGTTTTGAAATGGGTTTTATAATCCGATTGCGTTGTTAGAATGCGTTCTATAATTTGTTCTTCGTTCATAATATGTCGTGTCACTTTGCAATATTGTATTTTACAGGACACAACATTTTGGTATATGTTGCCAAATATTTGGAATTTTATTTGCATATGGAATATTTGTTTTCGTTCTGTGTATATTGAGTAAAGTAGTTAATGAGCATTATAATTGAAATAATGTTTTTCAATACAGTTTTTCAGTTCAAATTTTCAAAGATTTTTTTTGTTGTGTGTTTCAATGTTTAGCTAGATTCCAGGTCTTCGTCGAACTTACTAGAAAGGCACAGAGTAGCTCATCAAATAATACCTCTTGCATTTCTACGAATCGCTGGTCTCATCAATTGGTAAGGCAAATTAAATTATATACTATTACATTTCTGAGTATTTGCTTTATTATGTGTAATATTTTTCTTATATATTCTCATTGAATTTTGTGTGCATATTGGGTAGATCTGAGAATCGGCCAACATCTATTGAAACCCATAAGTGATAAGAGTAAGGCAGAACAACGTTTGCTGGGACAGCTAATCCTACTATCACTACATAGTATAAAACAAAGTCGCTTTTTCTGTCCCTATGTCCCTATGTATGCTTAAATCTTTAAAACTACGCAACGGATTTTGATGCGGTTTTTTGTAATAGATAGAGTGATTTAAGAGGAAGGTTTTAGTATATAATTTATTAGGTTTTAGACAAAGCGGGCGAAGCCGCGGGCGGAAAGCTAGTAATATTATAAATGCGAAAGTTTGTGAGGATGTGTATGTGTGTGTTTGTTACTCTTTCACGCAAATACTACTGAACCGATTACAATGAAATTTAGCACAAATATAGAGGGTAACTTGGATTAGTACATAGGATAAGTTTTATCCGAAAATCCCACGGGAACGGGAACTATGCGGGTTTTTCTTTGAAAACGCGGGCGAAGCCGTGGGCGGAAAGCTAGTAACACTATAAATGTATGACCAAATGGCATTATATTCTTATCCTAACATATGGCTAATGCACAAACTTTTCTCCATGAATAATACACTGAAGCATTACCCTATCCGAGTATAAATCACGTCAAAACGTCCTCTACGGGTCACATGGCTCTTGTAATTTAAAACATGGGTGTAGTGTAAACTAGCCTTATTAGAGTAGCTTATTGTATTTAAGCATGTGTGTTGGGTTTATAATGATCTTATTTCATGGATCTTTTCTTGATAGATTATTTTTGAAGTGAAATAAGATTTTATGAAACGCGCTGTTTTGATTAATCTTCATTTGTTCTTTACAATGTATATATTCCTTTTTAGTAATATAAACCAATATTTGATAAACTTATTATAAAAGGTAAATACTTAAAATAATAAAAATGAGTGAATACGAAATTAATAATTTAGATTTTCAAATATATTCGACTAATTACAAAATATTGCTTTGTATTTTAAAAATTATATTCAGCAAACTTTTCACAGAAGATAAATTCATTTTATGTATAAATCTAAAATAACAACAAGCCTGAAATAAGATAGCCATCCGAATCTCATTGTCACACACAGAAAAATTAACCACCAAAATAACTCCACAAAATGAAATTTCATGAAGAAACTGCCGTTCCAATATCGAAGTTTTCAAAAGAGGTCTCATACAAAACCGACCGTATTTTATAATTCCATATAATCCCCGAACTCTGAGGTCCATTGATAGCAACAACAACTGCAGAGCTGCTCTTTTGTATGCACAAAAACCTTTCTAAAACCTAACTCTAAAATTAAAAGCTATAAGCATTAATGCAGCGGGATTTATTCAGGTCTTGCGTTTCTTTTTGAATGGATTTTTAATATATGGGTTATACTTGCAATTTCAGCGAAATGAAATAGTGGCGTAAAGAAAGCAACATCACTCGATTTATGAGTAAATTGAATTCGAATCTACCGTGATTGTACTAAATCACGTTAGTCATAGAAATAGAAAAGTTATAGGTTATGTAACGGATTTGTATTATTAGATATGGTTGGTATTATAATACATATATCTTCGTTTTATCAATACTAAATCAATAATTTCTTTTGGCAAATACTCTAAGCTGTGCACGCTTCTTCTTATGATTCTTGCATCTTTAAAATTTCAGAAAACATCAGTCCCCTGGACAAAGATCAGACGCTAAGTCGAGCCAAAACAAAGCAGAGACTAACTTATTATAATATACCATTTAAAACGTTTAGTCACATCAATCCCCTGTCACATCTGAGTGAGATATTGTCTGCAAAGCACGTCTCCACGTTCCAGACGTCAAATTATACTTGCCTGTTGTTCTTCACAAAGGAAATATAGTAAAGGAATACAGCTGATTCGACGGAAGTCGTATTTCTGTTTGCGCTAGTTCTTTTATGACATTGTGTTGTCTATTTCTGTGTTGGAGCTAGTAAAGGACTGTTATAATTGGTTATCTAAAAGTTATTTTAGAGTAATGATGGACATTCTTTCGTTAATCTACAAGGCTAATGTGGGTAGAAATTGATATCCATATAAAAGCTTGGTAATAATTTTAATGCAATCAATATAATAATAAGGTTTATATTATACAGGTTCTGTATTAAAAAACTGCAGGCTTAAGCCAACAATTCTACTACAATGATGCTACAAAACATTATTAATGCCGTTTTTATGGTTATCAGGTTTTTGTAAATTTATAAAGAGTTTCTAATTCGCTTATATGATGGCTTTCATTAGGTACTTATCATTTTCTGGGCTGGTATATTCTGAACACTTTCAACTTGACATTTTTGTTTTTTAATTGTCTCAGTTAAATTAACTGAATACGTTTGCTACATCACGCACTATTCATCATACTATGGATCTTCATCATACGCTAGTTCATTACAGACAAATTCACTTGACAACCAAACCCTTACCCAATTATTAAAAAACCAAACCCTTACCAAATGTAAATTTAACCCACCCCGCGATATAATTTATTTTGTCCTAATTAAATAATTTAAATTAATTGACCACTAAATGTCCGCTCTGCTCTAATTATGAATTACGTTGTCGCACTATATTCTAGTTATATTAATTATTTGATATCATTCAAAGATTAAATTAATATTTAATTAAGGTTATTAAGGTTTGCAGCAACTGTAAATCTGAATTCTGAATCGTGGTATTGCTTATTACTTATTCAATATTATTTAATACTAGCTGCACTTCGCGGTTTCACCCACGTGGCTCCTCTCCTTATTTTTATTTTATTTTATTTATTGAGGTCATCCAACACCTGTCACAACAATACTTATGACTTAGGTACAAGTTACAATAAAAAATTTTGACAATTGTGACAAACAATTATAGGACAACACAACATGGAAAAAAAAATAATAATAATAATTACATTTGAGTCAATTCACGTCACAAAAGGAAAAGAATACAAACCAAATCAAGACAATTCTTTAAAACATTTACGTATTCTATGACAGTTGTCGTGAAAAATATCAATACAATTGGCATACTCATTGACTAGTTTACTTAATCTACACACGGGGGAATTTCGGCCAAAAACGGTCCTACGCAGAAGAGGAACCAAAGGTGTAATTTTATTGCGTGGGTATCTAGAAGGAACTCTGAGATTAAATTTATTTAACAATTGCGGACAATCAATTTTATTCTGGAAAATTTTGGCTACAAAAACAATATCTGAAAATATGTAACGATTTTCGAGGGATGAAATGTCAAAATGCGACAAGCGCCTTTGGTAAGAGGTGAGCCTTTTATGAGATAACCTGCTAGAGAAACTCAGGTGCCATAAGAATTTCTTTTGTATGCGTTCCAGTCTTAAAATGTGAGTCGCGTAATGTGGTCTCCAGACAACCGAGCAATATTCAAGAATACTACGTACGAGACTGTTGTATAACATAATCTTAGTTTTGGTGTTATGAAATCCTTTAGAATTTCTTACAATAAAACCCAACATCTTTGAAGCACGATTCGTAACATATTCAAGGTGTAAATTTATAAAGAATAGAAAAAATTCGATCACGAGGCGGGACTCGAACCCGCATCCTTTCGCGCCATTCCGGGGCGGATGCCTGACCAATTCAGCCACTCGTGACCCGCCAGAGCAATCGAATTTATTCTATTCTTTCAGTTTTATGTGTCTTAGGGACACACCGCGCGCCATCTATTGAGATGATTAATAACCATCTCAACCAATATGAAACACTTTTCAGTGAATACAATATTGTGACGATGGAACACGACCTTTTTTGTTGAAATTGATATTTTTGGTTTTATGGCATTCAAATGCTTTATAAATATAATTATAAATATAACCAAAAATATCAATTTCAACAAAAAAGGTCGTGTTCCATCGTCACAATATTGTATTCACTGAAAAGTGTTTCATATTGGTTGAGATGGTTATTAATCATCTCAATAGATGGCGCGCGGTGTGTCCCTAAGACACATAAAACTGAAAGAATAGAATAAATTCGATTGCTCTGGCGGGTCACGAGTGGCTGAATTGGTCAGGCATCCGCCCCGGAATGGCGCGAAAGGATGCGGGTTCGAGTCCCGCCTCGTGATCGAATTTTTTCTATTCTTTATAAATTTATATTTATAAAGCATTTGAATGCCATAAAACCAAAAATATCAATATTCAAGGTGATTAACAAAAGTTAGTGATTAACAAAAGTTAGTTTACTGTCAAATAGCACTCCCAAGTCTTTAGTAACAGAATTCTCCTGGATTTCCATATTGTTTATGTGATATTTGAAAGGAATAGTTTTAGACTTTCTAGCATAGCGGATGGAAAAACATTTTTCAGTGTTCAATTCCATACCATTGCTACAGCACCATAAGGCTAACTTATCAAGGTCTTCTTGTAGTTTCAGTGCATCTTCAAAGCAATCAATAATTCTACAGAACTTAAGGTCATCAGCATACATGAAACAACGTGAATTTACTAATATTTCTGGAATGTCATTAACGAAGAAGTTAAAAAGAACAGGACCTAGGTGCGAACCTTGAGGAACTCCCGATGTAACATTGTGTGGCGAAGCATCAAACCCGTTAACAGCTACAAATAATGAACGATCGCTTAGATAGGACTTTATCCACTTCAAAAATATAGGTGAGAGTCCATATCTACATAATTTCTACAGCAAGATATGATGTGGAACTCTGTCAAAAGCTTTGCTAAAGTCAGCGTAAATTGTGTCAATTTGTTTATTCGAATCCAGCTCGTGGATAATGGTTTCGGTAAAATCTGTCAAGTTGGTCATAGTAGATCTATGCTGAACAAAACCATGTTGGTGAGAAGAGAGAAATTGTTTGAAATGCTTAGTGAGAGATGGACAAATGAAAGACTCAAATATCTTGGCAAAGGTGGAAAGAATTGATATGGGCCTATAATTATTTATTAGTTCTTTTGAACCAGACTTATGAATAGGTATGACCTTAGCCACCTTCCAGCTTGTAGGGAAGAAACCATAACTCAAGGAAAAGTTAAAGATTCTCAAAAATTTTCTCTCCTGTTGGTCTTAGCGTGATAGTATAAAGCCTATAGCCTTCCTCGATAAATGGGCTATCTAACACCGAAATAAATTTTGAAATTAGTGAGATTAGTGCGATTAGTGCGATTAGTGCGTTCAAACAAACAAACAAACTCTTCAGCTTTATAATATTAAGTATGGATAAACTAATATAATAAATCTCGAGAATTTGTTTGTTTGCTTGAATGCGCTATTCTCAGGATCCACGGGTCTAATTTGAAAAATTATTTTAGTGTTAGATGGTCCATTTATCGAGGAAGACATACAAGACAAATAACAGAGTGGAGAAATACGGTTAAAACCGCGGTGCAAAACTAGGTATGTATATAATATTATATAGTTTGATCTAATTGTATGGCTAACAGCCTTTATAGTCTGTCCACTATAAGAATTGCCTTTTGACAGCTCGACGGGTGATACCAGAAGTGATGTCCAAAAGATTATCGATTGTGATACCATTTCAATTATAAATTCAAAATATTATCATAAATTGAATCAGGTACGTAAATAATAATTACATCGTAAATTTACGTACTAATAAGATATGTAATAATAAGACCACATATCTATGCATTTTATGTTAAAACTAAACTAAACTAATATTTTATTATTTATTGGTTTCTATCTTGCAATTTGGTTGTCTTTATGTTTAAATTATATAACATAATAGAAGAATTTTTCTGTATCGCATATATTTTACAGAGTATTTCTATCGATTATTTATATTCTGTGTAGACATCACTAAGTGAGCGGGGCCTGTCCATGAAGTACAATAATTATTTGTATGACCTTTTAACATAGACAATACAATCTTTCATAGGCGTGAAGCTGTCAATAAGCAAATAATATAATGGACAGAGTATAGTCGTTCAAACAAACAAGAAAATATTACATATTCGATATTTTACTTATAAATTAATAATTTGCAAGTTAGTTGGGGAGGCGAGGTAGCTAAATGGCGTAATTCGACGGCGCCGTCGAAATCGAAAGATAAAATAATTTCGAAAAGAAAAGCTTGTATGGTAAAAACCATTTTAGCGGTGGGTTTGGCGTGTACGGTTTTTTAAAAATGTAAAAAAAAAACAGTTACTTGGGCATTCTCGAGCGCGTCAGATATTCATACTACGTATGCCCCAAGTGCCTCTGATAACAACGGTATACTAATCTGCCGGTTTGCGTGGTGGGGCTAGGCATATAAATTAGTCAAAAATGCACAAAAAAAAAATTTACTCGAGCGCGTCAGATTTTCGGAAGGGATGTTAAGTAGGCCCCAAGGAAGCTCCCCTTAAAAAAACTGACGATTTCGGCGTGACGATATTAAGTTACGATGAATTTTTGAAAATGCAAAAAAAATAAGTCATTTTGAAATACTCGAGCGCGTCAGATTTTCATAGAGGAGGTTTATCTCGGTATCCTGAAAGCATATTTTCTTAATCTGACAAAAATGTTGGTGGGTTCTCCTAATCTGACCGAAAAAGGTTTTTGGGTTTCTTTTTTTTAATCATCGTTATTTCATATCAATTTTTTTTAACACCCTCAGTTTTCGAGATATACTCAAAAAACCGGGAGTTTAAGTTTTTATGATGCTTCAAGTCAAAAAGTTTTAACTTTGGACAAAAATGTAAAGAGACCTTTTTTGTGTAAAATAAAATTACATTTTTGTGTATTTATACTTTTTTTTTTTGTAAAATGTATCGTTCGCGACTTGTATACTGCAACGCGTTTTTCGGAAGACGAAATGGCTCCTCCAGACTTCTGGTCATGCGGAAACCGGCAGATTTTGTATTTTTAGTAAGTTTTAGATTATATTCTTCAAAATAAAAAATAAAAAAATCGCGCTCGAGAATGCCTGATCAACGTTTTTTTTTACAGGTTCGCGACCCTATAACTCGGCGGCGTCAAGGACTTATCGTCAGATTAGTTAAATTTAGTCTTATAACACTAAAATCAACCCCCAATATCTTAATCTGACGCGCTCGAGTATTTCATACTATCGATTTTTTTTTACTAATCTGATCGTCTATCCTAGGCGCGCGTCACTACATATAGAGCTAAATAGTTTACAAGGTTGTTCTATTAGGTCTAAGGTATCTAGGGCAGCGCGCTCCATCTTAGGCCACATCTCAGCTTACCATCAGGCGAGATCGTGGCCAAGCGCTCCCCTATTGTACTGTAAAAAAAAAAAAAAAAATCTCATATCTTAAACTGCCACGCTCGAGTATTACCGAAAATTCCCCTATTCGCCTCACTATCTAAGTATAAAAATAGTACTTCTTAGAAATCTGAGTAAGTACAAACCGTGCACATGCCTATATAATATAACGTTTGATCTAATTGTATGGCCTTTGTATTAAACTGTAGAGTCGACAAACAAGAAAATATTACTTATGCGATATTTTAATATAAGTCTAGCATTTTGTGTAGATTGAAAAGTCGTTTCAACCTTACATATCAATGAAATGAGTGATTGAAATAGATGTAAATTTAGTTGCTATATTCATTCATATAAATACAAAATAAAATTAAGGCATCAATAATTGTTTTGTGGAAGGTCTACTGACTTTTAATCTTAGTCGGATTATAACTCACGATAAAATTTCAACGCACACTATCATAAAGGTAAACCTAACAGTAAATTCACAAACAATCTCAAGGCCTATTACAAAGGAACATAATATTTTTTCATTCGCATTTAAACTAGTTTTAAAACAAAGAGAAATAAGTAGTCTTATCGAAGGCCAACTTTGTCGTTAAGTCTGCTAGCCGTGGCGGGACACAATATATTGCGCGCGTTTATATGAAACCGCTCGTGCAGCTTCTGTCACGTTATAATATAATTTATTATATTGAATTCCGTATTTTTATGATATTTTGTTTTTGTTGGAAACGTATTTTATTTTATATAAACTTGCCAGTCAAGTATGGTGTCTTATGACATTGGTTCTTGTACCGGCATAAGTACTAAGAAATTGGAGACGAATACACCTTATTTATTTCCATAAATTTCATTATTTCTATTGTGTTACTGGTTATATTACATACCACTAAATCAGCATGGTCTGCTTGTTGTTTAATGAAAAAAAAAACAGCCACCACAAACGTCCCGTTTAGCT
This sequence comes from Colias behrii, assembly GCA_029959065.1. Lineage (NCBI taxonomy): Eukaryota > Metazoa > Arthropoda > Insecta > Lepidoptera > Pieridae > Colias > Colias behrii. The sequence continues at coordinate 11,353,484 of JARWMC010000009.1, read as the reverse complement.
TTATAAGTATGTAGTTAATAAATTATTTTACATGCTTTATAATATCATCGTCAATAAATAGAATATACACAGCATAATACTTTTTTATTCATCCCATATTTTCAATATGAGTACTAGCTACATCCATGCGGTCTAATATTGGTTTAAATAAATAAATAAATATTTATACAACGACAATGAGGCATATTTATAAATTATACCTCGTTGTCTCTATCGGAAAAACTAATATTCGTGATTCTTATAATATTATGAACCTTTAGCATTCATGTAATCACAATTTCAGGTTCTTCACCTTTTTAATTCAATCAAGGAATTACATTACCTATAAATAGCCAAACAACTTCGACTTAATTCCTCGTTAAGGTTAACCCTGGACCTTAACTATCTGTTGTAATACGCAAGTGAGATAAAATGAATTTAGCTAGATTTAAGGCTAATTAAGGCTCTGTTAGGCAATTTACATTAACGTAGTAGCAATAATGGTCTATAAATGTCAGAGAGTTAAGATTTCTTAAGATTTCTGGACTTGTTGGCGCAGTGCGAACAACAATTTGGAATTAGTATATTTACAGACGATTTTAGAATACTAATACTTTTTAAACTAGATATTTTAGCTTGTAGAACAAGTTATTTATATAGAGACAGAAAGTCACCTTGTAAAGAATATCGATAAGAATAATGTGAAATATATCCTTTTTATATCCCAAAAGGTAACAAGCAACTGCGTAAGGTTAAAGTAACGTGTTCATTCAATAAGATCTAGTCAATAATATTCAAGCAACAATTCAATTTACGTTTTGGTTCGTATTGCTACTTTTTATAAGATTATTGTACTGTCAAGTTATTTCAATTTTACTGCATACGATTAACTGTGTTCTAGATTTTTTACACGTCACTATTTATTTTCTAATGATTTTATACGACCGTATTTAATTTCTAAAAATATTAAGTAGTTAATGCTCTTTTACGACTTATAAAAATATGTATTTTTATAAAAATATAATAAAATACACTAAAAAGCTAAGCGTTTACAAAAACAATATCTCAAGACAGAACAAATTTGGCGCTAACACCAATAAAAGTTCTGGAGAAAATGAAATTTGTTGCATTGAATAGGGTGCAAGTTGCGCTGAAAAATATCCCGTTTACAGAACACGTGCTGTGTATTTTCTAGTGAATCTATTGTTTTTATTTTCTCCACATTGCGATGCTTACACTTGTAGGTGGCGAAATTATGGACGGAATTCTGTTGGTGTAACAAGAGGTTTAGGATAGTCAGGAAGATAGGATGTAGTCTTCATATTTTTGGATATAATAATAGCTAAAGATTAAGTAGTTTAACCATTTTTTTCTAAACTTTGTGTTCTTAAACCAAAATTGAATACGATTCAAGATGCTAAACGTTCTTTTTCAAAATGCTTGACTATGTTTTTTTAAACTTCTTTTAATAAAAAGCAAAGTCAAGCATTCGATTCAATACACACTCTTAAAGGCTTTTTTATGCTTATACATATTTTTGTATTTGTATATCAACACATACAACTATATAACTTAATAATATTACAAATACAACATATTGTACCAGAAGAAAAGAATAGAAAAGATAGCTCAGCAAAATAGCCCTTTAATAATTATACGATACATAATATATCGATCAATAATATCGTATCGATTACGTTAAGAGGTACATATCGCTCATTTGCGACAAGAACGTGTTAACGAGCATATGTATCGTTATGGAATAATGATACTGTAGAATCCGTCGCATCGCGCTCTACTTGCTGCTAAAACGCGATATTTCTAGCTCCAAAAATGACCGAGTTATGAGGGAAAAGGTCGGCGACTATCGGTTTAGTGAAATCTCTTTTTGCTCTTGAATTTAATGCAAGAACGGTTTAAGTCAGTTGTCGCTGCTCCCTTGAGAAGGAAACTGCTGCCCGATTGCGGTAAAAACGTAACAGCTTATTGTATCACGGTTTTGCTGAAAGGTAAGTACAGCTTTTTGTTTTTTTACTGATTTATATTTGCAGCTAAAACGGGACATTTGTATGTGGGTCATTATTGTAGTAAAAATAGTATTCGCATGCTACGGTTTACATAGGATTGTCCCGTTGTTGCTGAAATAAACAATGTTTTTTGTTGGTTAATTTAAGATGTTCCGTTACAGTTGATAATAAAAGTACAAAATGTTTGGTATTTATGTTGGTTATCTCAAGTTAACACATTCTTGATAAAAAATAATACATTTTTACAACGAATACGCTACAATGTTGCATTATAAATGATAAAAATGTTGTCTGATTACTTAATTTATTTTTCAGATGGAATCACGGTCTAGGAAGCTTGTAAATCTTGTACGAGAAAATATTCATTATTTTATTTTACATTCACTTAAGTTAGAAAAACGAAAAGATCATACCGATTCTCGAAATACAAATGAATTAAACAATCAATTTATTTTATAGCATAAACGAGTAAAAAATACCACTGAATAAAGAAAAATGAAAAAAAATATATTACAAATCAGTTAAAAAATGCAAGACAGTCCTACGAATCGAAAGCATCACAAAAAAAACTGTGCCGCCCCGTCAACTAAAAGAGAATCCTGCAAGGAAACCTGCATTTTCAAGTGTCAATTTTTTTTCCGAAGAACAACACCGTGAAATACTGAAAGATTACTGGAATTTAGGAGAGATCAAGAAGCTGTCTCGAGACAAGAACCTGTGATTTGTTTTGCTAATATGTTTATTTGATTTATGTATGACCGGGACCCGCAATAAAGATTAGTTTGTTATGTACTGTGTATACACGCCTTAACTATTAGAGGATGCATGGGGCCACCCAAGAAGGACTTGCACCTGTTAGCAATTGCGACATCGCGCACACCTGCGATTCCAGAGAGTGTTGCGGCAATCATCGCCACCACGACGCTGCAGCTGCTCCGCCGAGGACGACGCGCACTCTTTGTTCCAACATCGAACGGGAGGGACGTAGTTTAAGTTAGGAATAATTTATAATGTAATTTTCTTACAATAAATTATTAATAAGTAAATTTCGGTTTTTTTTGCGCCTTCGCGGGTCGGTCAATATAATTGGCGCAGTCTTGTGGATAATCCTTGAGAGCCGTCTCTCGGAACGCGAAACTACAAGCATCGAGTATCGCTATTCCATCGGAGGGACGACGACGGGGATCCAGAACCTACACCATTGGCCGCCGCAACGCGAAGGGTATCCGAACATTGATACTGCAGGAAAGGCCGAAATGAAAATCCTGTAAGTACACTAATTCTCTTAGTGACTTGCCACTCCTAGATTGTAAGTTTTCCTAGATTACCCATTCACGGGAACCGAGGAACTGTAGTGCGTAGGCTTAAAATATATTAATTCATCGCGAATTAATTTTAGAATTTTGCAAAATCAATTTCTAAAATTCAAATATATAGATATTAGGTTGATAAAAGATTAATAAATTTAAATATTAATTAATTACGAATTGATTAATTTTCGAATTTTACGAATTAATTCATTTTATAATTCAAATATATTAGGTAAAGATTATTAATTTTTTATGTTAGGTTAACGAAGTAAATAAATTTAATTAAATTTAATATATTTTATATAGGTAATACAGATATTTAAAATGTCAGATTTGGATAAAATTTTTAATGCACTTAGGCTTTTGCCAGAATTTGATGGTAATATTAACGTTTTAACAAGATTTATACATTTAAGTGACCAATTAGCTGAGGAATTTATAGATAAAGATCCCGGAAATACTTTAAAAACTGCCGCGTTATGTAATGGTATTTTAAATAAAGTCACTGGGCCCGCAGCCCGAGTTATTAATGCAAATGGTATACCTACTACTTGGCACGGTATTAGAAGCGTATTAGTTAATAACTTTTCTGACCATAGAGATGAGACCGCCCTTTATAACGATTTAGCCTTATTAACGCAAGGTCGTAGCTCTCCTCAAGAGTTCTATGAAAAATGTCAGCATCTTTTTAGTACCATAATGACGTATATAGCATTACATGAAACAGTCGTTACTACTCGTGAGGCAAAAAGGGACCTGTATCAAAAATTAACACTACAGGCTTTCCTACGTGGTTTACGAGATCCGTTAGGCTCACGCATACGTTGCATGCGCCCCGCAACCATTGAAAAGGCATTAGAATACGTTAATGAAGAACAAAGCACTTTATACCTTCAACAACGTAATGAAACTTTTGATAGGAAACCCCACGTACCTTTTAGAATGCCGTACTCGCATGAACCGTTTTATAGACATAATGATTTTAGTGAACCTATATCTTCTAAACTACAGCCTATACATTCGTTTAGACCGCAATTTAAGCCACCAAATTTTAATCGAAATTTTAATCAACCGCAAGGACCAGCACGTCCAACTCGTACTATGCAAATTTTCCGCGCTGCACCCCCTAACTATAACCCGCAGAGCAATACGTTCAGATTACAGCCTAAACATCCCGCGCAACCGAAACTGCATCCTATGAGTGGCGTTAGCCATTACGTGACAAAGACTTTACCACCGACACCTTTTGCACGCGCTCATGATTGGTCAAAATTTGGTAATCCACCCCCGAGTAATTATTTTAAGACTAGGGAGATGAATCATAATGAATATCTAGATGAAGATTATTACTGTACCGATTTATATCCTTATGAGGATGACTATTATAATAATGAATATTACTGTACGGAATATGAACCTTATGTACATTACGAACAGACAGACGCACCTGAAAATTCTGATGAAACGTGTGACGTACGTTCAGAACACGATCAGGATTTTCCGAATCCACCAAAATTAGAAAAACCAAAATAGAATTAAATCTACACACGCAACGTCAACTTCCTTATATTCAAATTCGTAATCCTCCACTTAAATTGTTAATTGATACTGGAGCTAACCAATCTTTTCTTAGCCCCGATGCAGTACAGAGATATTTTCCTGACGTTACTCTTAATTATGATCCCTTTGAAGTAAGTAATGTTCATGCTGTAACACGTAATAAGTATTCTATAACATTACCTAGTTTTCCTGAATTTAATGACCCTGACGATATCACATTTTTCGTTTATAAATTTCACAATTATTTCGACGGCTTAATAGGTTCAGATTTGTTAGATAAATGGGAAGCATCAATAAATTATAAAACTAAAACTTTAAATACTTGCAATGCTACGAATCGGTTATTAGTATATGACTCACGGAACGCTAATCTTTATGAGGACGTCATACCCGCAGGAAGTAGTAAATTAGTTAGATTACCCGTAGATGTTGAGAATGGAGACGCTATTATACCGGAACAAATTATATGTAATTGTCATATTTCTGAATGTTTAACGAAGGCGAGGAGCAATCGCGCTATCGTGGAAATTTCTAATCCAACCCGTAATGATGTAATTTTTTCAATGGATCGACCAGTATGTGCCGAGGTTTATAATAACGAGTACACGCGCACCAAACGTTCGTCCGACCGTGTGAAACAGGTATTATCTCGCTTGCGTACTGATCACTTAAATAATGAGGAACGTTTAAATTTAGAGTCATTATGTTCAGAATATGCGGATGTATTTTATATAGAAGGCGAAAACTTAACATTTACGAATAAAATTAAGCATTCTATTAGAACTAAGGATGAAATACCGGTTTATACGAAAAGTTATCGCTATCCATTTATTCATAGGCAGGAAGTACAGAATCAGATAAGTAAAATGTTAGAACAGGGTATTATTAGACCATCAGATTCAGCATGGAGCTCTCCTATTTGGGTGGTACCTAAAAAGGCAGATGCATCCGGCAAAGTTAAATGGCGTTTAGTTGTTGATTTTAGAAAGTTAAATGAGAAAACTTTGGATGACAAATATCCGATTCCTAATATCACAGATGTCTTACATAAATTGGGTAACTGTCAATACTTCACAACGCTAGATTTAGCAAGTGGGTTTTATCAAGTGGAAATGAACCCGGCTGACATTCCAAAAACTGCTTTTAGTGTAGAACATGGTCATTTTGAATTCTTAAGAATGCCCATGGGTCTGAAGAATAGTCCATCTACTTTTCAAAGAGTAATGGATAATGTACTGAGAGATTTGCAAAATTCTATTTGTCTAGTTTACTTAGATGATATAATAGTGTTTAGCACTTCTTTACAGGAGCATATCGTTAATCTTGGAAAAGTGTTTCAGAGATTGCGTGAATCCAACTTTAAAATACAGATGGATAAATCGGAATTTCTTAAACTCGAAACCGCGTATCTTGGTCACATTATTAGCAAAGATGGGATAAAGCCTAACCCAGATAAGATATCTGCCATCCAAAAGTATCCTCTTCCGAAAACTCCAACCGACATTAAACGATTTCTAGGTCTATTAGGTTATTATAGGAAATTCATACCAGATTTCGCTAAAATCACGAAACCCATGACACAATGCTTAAAAAAGGGTTCAAAGATAACATTTTCTAAAGATTACATTGAATGTTTCAATAGGTGTAAAACATTATTAATGAACGATCCAATTCTTCAGTATCCTGATTTCAATAAAGAATTTATTCTTACAACTGACGCGTCGAATTTAGCTATCGGTGCTGTACTCTCTCAAGGCCCCGTTGGTTCCGATAAACCAATTGCGTACGCTTCACGTACACTTAATAGTAGCGAAATTAATTATAGCACGATTGAGAAGGAGCTATTAGCAATTGTCTGGGCAACGAAATATTTCCGCCCTTACCTTTTTGGCCGTAAGTTTAAAATTATAACTGATCATAGACCCCTTCAATGGGTCATGAATTTAAAGGAACCTAATTCCCGTCTCACACGTTGGAGGCTCAAACTTAGCGAATACGATTACACTGTAATTTATAAGCAGGGAAAGCAAAATTGTAACGCCGATGCTTTATCGCGTATTCAAATTAACAATGAGGAAACAGATTCTTTAGCGGTTAATCCAACAGAAACAACACCTTCATTAATAAGAAGAAGTTCAGATACAATTACTGTTAATTCAAATTCAAGTACGATTACTGCACATTCGAAATCAGGTACTCTTACAGCAAGTTCCGACACCGTCACAGTTCATACTGACGCGGAGAACCCAATTTTAGATGTACCTATAACAGATCACCCGTTGAATAAATTTAAGAGACAGATAGTTATTACTTTAATAGATAGAGTACCGAGTAAGCCTATAATTTCAAAACCTTTTGAAAATCATACTAAGATAGATATTAATGTTAACAAAGCGAATATTGATAGTGAAATAGTTTCACTTATTAAAAAATATGTAGATCCTAAGATAAAAACTGCAATTCTAGTTCATCCCCCTGATGCTATGTGTGCTATAGTTCCAATAATACAGGCTAATTTTAAAAGTTCATGTATGGATTTAGTTCTTACAAAATTAGAATTGCAAAATGTCAAAGATTACTTTAAGCAACAGGAAATAATACGAAATTATCATGAAGGCAAAACTAACCATCGCGGAATTAACGAAACTCATTTATCTTTATCTAGGAAATACTTTTGGCCTAAAATGAAGGAAGCTGTAACTAAATATATTAATGAGTGTAGCATATGTGGTCAAGGAAAATATGATAGAATTCCAGTAAATCCAAAATTTCGAATCGTAGTTCCTCCTACAAAGCCTTTTGAAATAGTACATCTCGATTTACTTAGTATTGATTCTCAGAAATATCTCACTATAATAGATGCATTCTCTAAGTATGCTCAAGCATATTGTTTAAAAGACGCAACCGCGATAAGCGTAGTTCAGGCTCTTTTGACGTTTAGTACACATCATGGCTTACCTATGACTGTCGTAACGGATCGAGGTCCTGAATTCACGAACCAAATATTCAGTGAATTTGTAAGACTTCATAGAATAAATCACCATAAGTTATTAGCTCATGCACCTAACGAAAATGGTATGGTAGAACGGCTTCACTCAACTTTATTAGAACATATACGTTTACTAAAACTTGAACGACGTGGTGAATTAATCATAAACTTAATGCCGTATGCTGTTCTTGCCTATAATAGTTCGATCCACAGTTTCACGAAGTGCAGGCCTCTTGACATTATAACCGGTCATTTAGATCCCCGCGATCCTGTAGATATCGATCTATCAGAAAATGTCTTACAGCAATATATGCAAGAACATCGCGATAGTATGCACAAAGTATTCAAAATTATTAATGAATCGTCTTTGGAACGCCGTACTCAAATTACAGAAAACATTAATAGGAACCGCGAACCCGAAATACAGTATTATCCAGATCAACAAATTTTTGTAAGAAATCCTAGGGCTAGACGGCAAAAGACCGCACCGCGTTTTACGCACGATACCGTACTAGCTGATTTACCTATTCATATCTATACTAAGAAGAAATATGGCGCTGTTGCTAAATCTAGGCTTAAGAGGGTACCTAAATTGTTACAGAATCCTTCCTCTGATCCTGTGCCTGATTCAAGCGGAGGATCCCACCCTGAGTAGCTTGGATGATGGACCCGGTATACTACCATTTAATATTGGAACTGCAAGAATTGTCACTCATTATCATTCATTTTTGCAAATTATTAATTTAAAAGATATTCGCGATAGTATAACCATAGTAAAGGATCAATTAAATTCATTAACACCTAATTTGCACGATAGATTATTTTCGCTATATAATTCACATATCGAACACTTACATTATAAGATTATTAAATTATCAAATCAGTTAGAAACTTTTGAACCCAATCGCAAAAAGAGAGGTCTCATAGATGGTTTAGGTTCAGTAATAAAAAGTATTTCTGGTAACCTAGACTATACGGATGCAATTAAATATGATACCGCAATTAAATTATTACAAAATAATGAAAATAGATTGGTCACAGAAATGAATAATCATATAAGCCTCAGTAAAGATTGGATAAACCAACAATCTGACATTTTAAACAACTTAATTAAAAATCAGGAAAAAATTGAAATAGCTATAAATGATTTAAAGGAAAATAATTTAAACATTACTATATACATCGATTTAATTCAACGCGTAGCAATTTTATCAGATAACATTGATGATATATCTGAGGAATTACATAGATTAGAAAATTTATTAGGTTTTATTCGTGCGAAAAGTACGCATCATCTTATGTTCAATTCAAATTCACTAAAAGAAATGTTAAATAAGTTAAACAAATTTTATGGCAAAGATCAAATCCCTCAAGTTAATTATAGAGAATATTTTGATTTAGTTAAACTAGGCTATTATTATAGTAATAGAAATATAGTTATAGTTTTTATGTTCCCGGTTGTCCTTCCTGCTACCTTTGAATTATTTAAATTATCCATAGTTCCTAATAAAGATAGTAAAGTCCTAATTCCACCCTATCCTTTTGTGGCAATTCACGACGAGGATTTTATGTACATGGAGGCAGAATGCCCGAAGTCTGGCCTAGGGTATCTATGTGAGGACAAGTTGAACCATCATCGATCCAAAAATGACTGCGTGTATCACCTTATTACCACGCAACGAGTCGTCGCATCTTGTCTCTTCACGCCTGTGGAGCTCGGAGCACCCGCACTAGAAAAATTAGACGATGCCCACTACGTCATCAGTTTCCCAAAGCCATCAAAAATTCACCTATCATGCTCGCAAGATCAATATGACGTCATTAAAGGAAGCTACTTAGCCACAATACCCAAAAACTGCATTCTTCAAACGGAGGCTTTCAAGATAGTCAATCGAGAAGACCATATCAAAGGACAGATAATGAAAATTGCAAACCTGCCAGATTCCAGCCAATATAATACAGATGAAGAAGTTCTGAAGTTGAATTCGATAAATTTGGATAAATTACACGCTAGTAACAGAGCTATATCAATGGAAATGCCTATCAGTACCAACAACGGATACGAGATTCTCTATATGCAGCCTTCCATCATACCGATATATGTTATATTAATAACGAGTGCAGTTGCCCTAGTGACATGGTACGTCGTACGGAGAGTGCGTACATCAAAGCCTATTACTACGAGTGTTCATGGTAATCAAAGAGAAGAAATAGAACATCAATCGGCGGAGTGTGAAATTTCAGCGATATTAACGAGCCTTGCCCGCCAATAATCGCTGAACTTCAGGAGGGAGGTGTTATGTACTGTGTATACACGCCTTAACTATTAGAGGATGCATGGGGCCACCCAAGAAGGACTTGCACCTGTTAGCAATTGCGACATCGCGCACACCTGCGATTCCAGAGAGTGTTGCGGCAATCATCGCCACCACGACGCTGCAGCTGCTCCGCCGAGGACGACGCGCACTCTTTGTTCCAACATCGAACGGGAGGGACGTAGTTTAAGTTAGGAATAATTTATAATGTAATTTTCTTACAATAAATTATTAATAAGTAAATTTCGGTTTTTTTTGCGCCTTCGCGGGTCGGTCAATATAATTAGTTTCCTAATATTACTGAGATAAGCAAAATATAAAACAAAGTCGTTTTCCCCGGCCGAATGCTTGCCGTTTTGCAATTTTGATGCAGTTTTTGTTAACAGATAAAGTGATTCAAGAGGAAGGTTTATATGTATATTGTATAATAGCATCCATAAATAGGCGAATGAACTGTTATTTTTGACGTTTCTAATGTGATGTTGTAAATAATTACATTATTTTCCGCCTGCATTGCAAACGCATTCTGAACCCTACGAGATTTATCAAAATAATTTACCTACTAAGTATTTAAACACATGAAAAAGTCTTCAGAAAAATCGATGGTATCAGGATTGCAACCGTGCGAATTCGGGGCGGGTCGTAATATTATAATTGCCAACGTTTGTGAGTAAAAGTAAAACAAAAAATATTAATGTCTGGTTATAATTGTACATATTTTTTTTTAATGTGTATATTACTTGTATTTCAGAGAAAGTTACACAATAATTTCGCAAAAATATCTTTCATTTTGTAAAACAAAGTACAAAAATAAAAAGATTTCTACTACAGTAACACGTTTTAATTAAAATTTCCAATACATTTAGATTACTGATTATCAATAAAACGTAACAATACGACATAACTTGTAAAGTTTTAGATTTTTATTCGGTTTTTTTTTTTCAAGAAAAATGATACATACTTATCTGTTTGTAACGCAATACTGCACACTTTTTACAAGAAAAACGCAACAAGAAGGGCCCTTTCTGAAATAAATAATCATAATAAATTTAATAACCGACTTATTGTTCTGAATACAATTTGATTCAAAAAAACGAGAACGTTTTAATATGTTGTATTGAGCTGAATAGTCTAAGCATAATAATTAAAAAGTTACAGGAATTTTAAACTTTCAAATGCGTTTTCCCAACAATTGAGATTTTGACTTTGTCACGTTATAGAAGCAAATGAGCGATATAGCTTCGCATATTCATCAGGCAGCACTATTTATATGCGCTTAAGGCGGGCACAATAAAGTTTGATTGGATACTCGCTGCTATCGCTCGCTACACCACCTCACCTCGTGTGGCCGCTCTGTGGTATGTAATAGGATGTTATTTTATAACAAATGGGTAACTTTGTAAGAAATTTATTTGCAAACTATTGTTAAGCAAATGGATTCTATAAAATTATTAATTACTGTGCCACACTATTGTCAGACAATAAGTTAAACATAATCAATATTATTAGTAACACTGTTCAGTAACACGTTTAAATAGGATAATCTGTAAAAATAATTATAGTGGTATTTATATAATCGCGTTTGGTATGAGGACTAATGGACTCGTCATTTGGGTAATTTTCGCTCTAAATAATATAATATGAAATGATATCGAAGTGATAGTAGGTAATATTGAATATTGTAGGTTCTTTGTATCTAAAAGACGTGAAACAGTTAACCATTTAATGTACATTAATAAATACGCTAAATATTAATCTAACGTTTAATCATACAATTTGTATTTATATAAAATAGCCCGTATCCTACCACACAGCGCCCTGAATCGCTGACACTATGCAGATATAAACAACCGTTTGCAAATCAATCCAAACTCCGAAATGTAGCTGTACTACAAGCGTATATCAATTACTATTCTGTTACAAGCTTTTATGTACAGGCTTTCAGCTGTATCAAGCACCTGATATGGGCCTAACGAAATATTGATTTAGGCCTCGCTGAGTAAGATTAAAAAGGTGTATAATTTTATAGCCAAAAGATACACCACCTCTATATCTACAAATTCGTGTATGAAGTGTCTGCCTTTTCTGTGTGAACTTTTTTTTGAACTTGTAGGTACTAATGGTTGGCTTGAACTAATTACGAGGAGTTGTAAGGAAATAAAATAATAATAATCAGATTAACAGTCAAGGTTCCCTTTTTGGTCAGAGGGTTAAAAAGAGACGTAAAAATCAATTAATTTTACATGAATAACATGAAGCTTTTTGTTGATTGTTTAATTTGAAATAAGTCGCTACAAAAAATAACTGTGATAATTTTGCGTGTCTATGATAAGGGAAGTATTTCACATTAAATGCAGTTTTTTTTCTACATCTTCCTGTAACTTGACCTTAGGTGCCCTTGTAATTATCTACTACTGTACCAAAGCGGTAAGCATCATTTATATAAGTGATTCACATTATTAAAAGATTGCGGTTAAAACTTTCAAAGCTCTGAAATATAAACAACTAATAAGGAAACCAACTTTGACCATAAAATATTACTGACCGAATAATAAATTCAACTATCGCAACACGAATAAAAATCAACGAAACATCGAAAACAAAACAGTAATTAACATTATCCACTCGCCTCTGAAATGAAAAACAATCGTAAAAAACAAATAACAGTTCGAAAAACATTCCTAACGAAGTTCTGGATATAAATCAGGAGTTCCATAAATAGTGGGAACAAATTGTCGAAGGAAGTTATTATTCATACACGCTACAGGCCGAAACGTGGCAATCGGATAACGTATTCACATATCTACGTTGAAACATAGTATAAAGAGATAAGTAAGTTATCTTCGGACAAAGGTACATCGCGCCGTTTGTATGTACGCGGAACGCTTGGCCACGCCCCCGTTCATGTACGGTCGCAAGCTTGACGCACGCACACAACGCCACTGGGTTCCTTCTCATGAACCGGTCTCGTTTATACAATTATTTAAAATATCAATGTGACAAGTGACAACCCTTTGCCTCGCGAGTCGGTTTACTTGTCTCTTTATACTATGGTTGAAATGTAACGTTGTTTGTTAAAGGGGTCGTGTGACGTCACAGTCAGTATTCGTCCAAAACACATGGATGCTCGGGAACCTGTTAAATCGTGGTTAAAATTGCATTTGGTATGTTTGTGACATAAGCTGTACATGGTTACTAAATGATAATTGATAGAAATATTTGACAGTACACCTACTTGGTTGAAGTTCAAGGTCTTTCTTTATTCTTTGTAGTTTTAGCCATTAGAAAGTTAATAGTAAAAAGTTCCCGAATTAGTAACATCTATCGTTTGGAAAATACAACTCAGAGAGAATTTATTCAACTCCAAAGAAATTTTTCCATCATTATTAAAACAGATTTAACTGAAACTGTATAAGAATATGGAAATTTTTCTCACACACAAAACAAATAATGTAGAGAATTATTTTTTTTTTAGGATAATACATCGGTCACATCATATAATTTTTTGTTATTATAATAATAACGAACGAACACGGACAGCAACTTGTTAATAATAATTCTCTATTAAATCTTTAGTTTCATAAAATAAACTAACTGTGCCCCACGGTTTCACCTGCGTGGCTCCGCTCCTGTTGGTCTTAGCGTGATGATATATAGTCTATAACTTTCCTCGATAAATGGGCTATCTAACACCGAAATAATTTTTAAAATCGGACCAATAGTTCCAGAGATTAGTGCGTTTAAACAAACAAACTCTTTAGATTTATAACATTAAGTATAGATTGGTGAAATATTTTCTTAAGTTATAATAACAGTTCACAATAAATATGCTTTTGATCGATTTTCATACTCATACTGTCTATATTTATATTTGCGATACGTTAATTAACGATCTAAATTAAAGTCTAGCAATTTCGCTAATTGTTTGCAGTTTCAAGCAACTATAACTGCTTAGTTACTAAATTCTTGAAGCAATATAGATACTAAATGTATTAATTTAATTTATGAATAATTGGAAATGGTATTTTATTGTTAGTGATGTGTAGCTTTCATAAAGCGGCTAATTTACATGTTTTTTATAAACAAATATTAAGGGCTGTTTTGTATATTTCTTTGCTAAATGTTCAAGTTTGTTTTATATATTTTATTTATATTTATTTAACTACATACAAAACAAAAATGTGTCGGTATTCGTACAAAGCCTACAGTTTTTTATCACACCATTTATTTACTTGTATCTTCGCCGTTATTCAGCCGAACGCTCTCCGTTTAGCACAAACAAATCGATTTTATATCAAAAAGCGCTTTTTCCCAAAAAACTAAAGCAAACAATAAAAAAGAATCTTCAGTTAAAGAAAATGTTGTGTGGTTTTATGAAACCACGGTAAAAGTGAAACTGTTCGAACGGTTCCGAACACTGCTTTGTGTAGCGCATGTCGCGTGTCGGTCGGCTGCCGAGTAGGTATACCTACTCGGCAGCCGCGATACACGCGACATGCGCTACACAGACCAAAAAGTTTGAGACGATGTAATAAAAGTTTCACTTTAAAAGTGATGTTCAAATACCAATCTCGATTCAGAACTCTGTAGCATAAAATTGTTAGGTCGCGATCAAGGCTGCAGCGATGCATAAGCGCTAGCGATTTACATACAAAAGATAATGTCCTGCTGGCATTTTCTATTTTCTTAATCACTAAAATAAAAAAAAATTAACACACTTGTTGGGCAGAGAAATAACACTTTACCTTAATATTCACTCCATTTAATTGCTTAATAAGAACTCTAATTAAAATGATAAATAGAAACAGCTACTTTTTAAATATAGACATAATATTATTATGTCGAGGATTCGCGTACTCATCGTCGGCACGAAAGTATCAGCTCCGTGTTTATAAATTACAATAAAATATTTACAGTGTTAATCTGGATCTAACAGTCTAAAATAGTAAAGTGCATCTCCCAGACTACCTCTTCTAATGTTAATAGTCTTAATATATATAATAATTATGTGTTTTAATAAGTACAACAGTGAAGTACCCAATATTCAACAGTGAATTTGAGCAAATAAGTTACTGTAAAATAGTGTTCTAAGTGATTAAACTAAACATTATTACTCAATAAAGCGATAAATAAAAACAATAAATTCATAATTACAGTGAAAACGAAGTGCAAATGAAAAAAAACTGTGTTCTTTGTTCGTAAACAAAGGTCAATGACTCAGTAACTTCGATAATTATAACGTATTTTTATAAGCTACATATTATCAATAATTTCGCTATTCCATCTAACGCATCGGTGGCTGACTCGGATAGACTTCGGTCAGAAATCGTCTGAACCATAGTTCAAATCTCGCATGGCCTACTTGAAATATATTTCAGAAATTGTTTATATTTGTTTCCTCTTGGAAAGAGTGTATTGGTCTAAGATCCGAATATAGGTCGATCTTCACCGGCGTGATAATAGAATGAGACCAATTTAATAATAAATGTAGTCTATTAAAAAATCTATTAAAGATGGGTTGACTGAAAAAATCCTGGCTGACATTTTAATTAATTTTTAAAAAATATTTTTTTTTATTAATTGCAGTACTTATCAAGATAATAAAAAAAAAATATAATAGACTTGAAGTATGAAACCTACAGAATGTGCAGTCATAGGGTTTTCTAATATTTACTTGGACAAACTGCTAGGTTGGCAGGTATAAACAGGCATGTCCGTACCAGTTACTTTCACTTGATGGGATGATAGAAAAAAATATATATCAGCATGAGCGCTATTTTATAACAAAATTGTTTATTGTCTCAACACTGCATAGTTAAAAAAAAAAATTTTTTTTTTTTAATAATTAACTAAAAATATCCTGTCCAGGATTTTTTCAGTAAACCCATCTTTAATAGATTTTTTAATAGACTACATTTATTATAAAATTGGTCTCATTCTATTATCACGCCGGTGCAGGTCGACCTATATTCGGATCTTAGACCATAATATGTATGGTGATCAAAAGGTAGCAAAACAGCAAGGAAAAAAAAATTTTTTTTTTTTATTATTATTGATAAAGTTCTATTAAAAATGCAACGTACTCCACCAATGAGCAAAACCACACCGCATAACTCGGATAGACAGTAAAATTTTATGATCCTACAGACAAAAAGAAGGGTGCAAATGCTAAACGCCAAAAACGTCGCAGGGGATCGCAAGAAGAAGATGTATATAAAACTAGAGAGGATCACCAGCAATTTAAGGAAGATATACTTAACAAAATTGACGCTTGGAAAAAAAAAACAAGAGCTAGTGCTAAAGAAACTGACTGATGATATTGCTGAAGTCAAGCAACAAAATATCAGCATTCAAAAACTAACATTGAAATCAGAAACACAAATTCAGAAATAGAAATATCCTTCCACTTCTTGTCAGAAAAGTATGAAGATCTTAAAAGTGCCGTGACACAGTTGCAGAAAGAGAGAAAAGAAACTTTAACTTATAATATAAAGTCTCTAGAGGATCAAATTGATATCATGCATAGGTCACAAAAATCCACCATGATTGAAATTCGAAACATCCCCCCCACTCCCGCTGCGACGGCTGACCTTTTATCGGTTGTCAATAAGACATGACGTGATTCTCTGGATGTGCCTATTCAATTATCTGATATTTAAGATGTTTCCAAAATAATTAATAAGTTCAATCAAAAGAAACCCTCAGCGACCGTTTTGGTTAACTTCACTACCATCTCTATTAAAAATAAAATTCTATCCAAGGTTAAAGAATTTAATAAAACTAATACTCATAATAAGTTTAATTCGCAACACATTGGCATCCCAGGACCCGTTGTTCCCATATACATAACGGAAAGCCTCACTGCCAAAACCAGAAAACTGTTTTACTTAGCTCGACAATTTGCAAACGTCCATGGATATAAGTTCTGTTGGACAACGAATGGCAGAGTGTATATGAGAAAAACGGACGGTGGGCAACATATTCATATCAAGGAAGAAAATCAGCTGCGACAACTGAATGAAGCGACAGCATGACTTATATTATCCAAAACCATACCTATATCCATACATTATAATAGTTATCGAAATAATTAATTATTGTTCACACTATTTCTCCCTATATACCCTATTAATGATCTTTTACAAAGAACTGTGAAAAACCAACACATTACACACGTCATTTTATACAACACAATATCCATAATAACAAGGAATTTAATCTGTATTTATTTATATTACTTTGCAAATTGACACGTGCTTATAATTCAGATGATTATTGTATATTTAACCAGTACATGTCCAATATTCGGGTCCCTAATTTAGCGAAACTTTTAATATGCTATCAAATTCGATGAAGATAATAATATTTATACTGAGTTAGAAATAATTAGTGAAATCGATTGTACATATTTGTCGAGTCCTGCAGACTTTAGTAGCCCAGATAACCACAAATCGCTATTAATACTAACGGTAAATATCCGCAGTGTTCACAAAAATTTCGATCAACTTGCTCTATTTTTGGCATCCTTAAACTCAATAATAGATAGATTTTGTCGTTTTAACTGAGTGTTGGATAAACGGGGACAGTATAATACCAGGCTTGAACTCTTATTCTGCCATAAAAACAAGTAAAAGTCTCAATCAAAATGATGGTGTTATTGTATATATTAAAAATCATCTGAAATATACTTTTTCGGAACCGGAAATGGAAGGTGGGAATTGTCTTCTTCTAACAATCGGGCGTAATCTTTCTCTTATCTGCTCCTATAGACCACCAAGCCTTCATCCTTCACTGTTTATAAATTCGCTGGACAAATTGTTAAGCACTATCTCAAATAATGAAATCATTCTGACTGGTGACATTAACTTGGATATTCTTCCCAGTAACACTACGGGTTACGCGTGTGACTATCTGAACATGATGTACTTCCATGGACTTAGACAAGGAGTAAATAAACCAACACGGATAAAATCTTGCATAGATCACTTCATGATAAGAACAAAAAAAAAGGTGTAAAACTGTTGTTTTTGATCCCTTGACAGATCATGCACCTATCCTTCTAGAAATCAACACGTCAAAAGAAAAGAACAATAATGAAACGCTGTATAAAACCATCTATGATCATAAACTTCTCCCTGACTTAATAGACAATATAAATTGGTACGAATTCTATAAGATACAAGACCCAAATGCAGCTGTGACTTTCTTCATCGATAAAATTGAATGTGCATTAAATAATTGCAAAATAGTTAAAAAAGTTCCCAACCGAAAAAGACCCCTGAAACCTTGGATTACTTTCGGGCTTATTAAATGTTTAAGAAAAAGAGATAGATTACACAAAAGAACCAAAAGAAACCCCACAGATCTTGCCTTACTCGATGAATACAAGAAATATAGAAACACATGTAATAACATCATAAAAAATGTGAAAAAGTCATATTATAAAGACAAATTGGACAAAAATTATGGCAATCCAAAGGGCATGTGGAAGATAATAAAGGAGGCATGTAGTATATCGAACAACAGAGCACATAGCAATGAACTTTTAAATTTAAAGTATGATACGATTGACGCATTGAATGTAGTCAATAACTACTTTATTTCAATAGGTGGAACACTCGCAAAATCTACCCTTAATTCACTGAAGAAAACAGAGAAGGAATTAACACTAGATTTAAAAAACGATGAGTGTCCTAAAAACTCTCTTCTACTTAGTCCTACTGATCCTCAAGAAATATGTGGGCTCTTATCTAAGCTGAATTCCTGTAGTGCTTCTGGCTATGATAATATACCTACCCGCATATTTAGAGAATTCAGAGACCTCCTGTCACCCCACATATCCTATATATGCAATCTAAGTATTAAAACAGGAGTTTTTCCAAAGCCTCTTAAAAAAGCCATTGTTATCCCTATCCATAAATCAGGCGACAGATCATGCCCCTCTAATTATAGGCCTATTTCTCTGCTATGTACTTTAGCTAAGATATTAGAAAAATGTGTAAGCAAGAGACTTACTCGCTTTTTAGAAAAAAATAAGCTCCTACATAGCAGCCAATTTGGATTTAGATGTGGAAGATCTACTGAGGATGCCACACTGCGGCTCACTACACAAGTGTCAACGCATCTGTATGAAGGATATAAGTGTCTAGGAATATTTCTAGACCTTCAAAAAGCCTTCGACACTGTGTCCATCCCAATTATGCTTGCTAAGCTGGAGCATGTGGGCATAAGGGGCCTTCCCCTTGCTTGGTTTACAGATTACCTGTCTAACAGAACGCAATCTGTGCGTATAGAAGGTAAACTGAGTAACGAAGGTGAGGTCTCTTATGGAGTGCCGCGGGGTAGCACTCTCGGTCCTACGCTGTTTCTGATATATGTGAATGAGCTGTGTAAACTAAATGTGGCTGACTGTGAGGTAACTATGTTTGCTGACGACACGGTTATATTATTTAAAGGTAAAACATGGAATGAGGTATTTAAAAAATCTGAAAAAGGACTTCGAGCTGTGACCAGGTGGTTGGAGACTAATTTGCTAAAATTGAATGTATCTAAAACTAAATAGTAGTAGTCCAGCTGATTCCAGCAGCACTTCAGGCTCATGCATGTGTCCGAAGATACAGAGAGTTCCCCAAATAAAATATCTTGGCATTATAATTGATGATAAGCTTAACTGGATTCCACAAATTAGAAATGTCTCAACGCGGATCAGAAGATTAATATACGTATTTAAAACACTTAGAAACTTTGCAAGCAATGACTTAATAACTCTATTATATAAAGCACTTGGGGAATGCCTCATAAGCTACTGTATTACATCGTGGGGAGGAGCAGCAAAAACCTATCTCTTAGAAATTGAAAGGTCACAGCGTGCGCTTTTAAAAGTAGCTTTCAAGTTACCATTCGACCACCCAACTACCATGTTATACTCTAAAGTGAAGATTTTAAGTGTCCGAAAACTATTTGTGTATCAATGTATTCGGCGTTATCATAGACTTAATAACAGCAATGAGTATAACAAAAATAGAAGAGTTGCTGTTCCAGTTCCGTGGACTAAATCCAAATTTGGACACAGGCACTATAAATATAAAGCTCCAAAACTGTACAATAAAATGAATAAGTTTTATAATATTACTGCTCTGAATAATTACCAAATTAAGGCTAGAATTTTGAATTGGTTATCTAGTCTTGACTACAATGACACAGAAAATCTATTATAAATTCCTTAAATGGATTAATTAATACATGCATACACAAACACAAACACACACACACACACACACGCACCCACATACACACATACACACACACACGCACGCATGCACACACGCACACTCACATAAACTTATTCACTTAAATATAGTATTGATAATAGTTTTGGACTTATTGATTTTTTTTTAATTTTAATTTTTAAAATATTAATTTCCATTTCTTGATTTTCACATTTTAATATACTTATCGTGAATCTTAATTTTACCTTTTAATTGTAATTTTAATTGATTGTAATTTGTAATATGTATTTAGCTATAATAACTTATCTACTACTAACTTACATTTTATTGTTATGTTGATTGTAACAACTTATAATAGTGTTGCATTGTTTCGATTTAATTTTTATTTTTTGCTGATTTGATATCTGTTGCTTAATTTATTTTATAATTACTAACTTATTTAATTTTTGATGAATTTATTTATGTGCTGATATAATTTCGAAATTTGTTTTGGACGTGCTTTATTTGTAATGAGTTACCTAGACACATTTTGTTTTTTGTTTTGCTGTTTGTACTTATTTGTTATTGATTTTTTTTTTTATATAGTTTTAATTGCATGTAAATTTTTAATTTATTTTTAATTTTATTTAATTTGTCTCTGATTTTTTTCGTGTCGTGTAACTGTAAATGGAAGACACAGGCTCCTGAAAAACAGTTCTTACTATCTTAGGAGCCTGGGTCGCTCTAATTTGTAAAATGTTTTAAGTGAAATAAATGATTTATTTATTTATTTATATACAGGGTGTCCCACTATTGGTATACTAAGCGCAAAGGGACTTGTAGTTTTGCAAACACTGATCACGTAAAAAATACTTAAACAACAAAATTACGCCAAAAAATTTTTGCTTAATTTTTCCTTAAAATCCATGTTTTCGTCTCTACCTTCGCGCAGCCGGCATATACCGCTTCGCTAATGTGAGAATTTTGTCTATGAAAACATAATCTTAAACGATAGCTCACGTGCGGGTGGCAAAGTTGAGCTGGTTGCTTGTTAGGGGTGTACACATAGAGTTTTAAGAAATCATCTATTTGTCAAAAAAATTCGTCTGGAATTTTATAAGTATTTTTTTACGTATTCAGCGTATGCAAAACTATAACCTCCTTGGGGCTTAGTATACCGTTGCTGGGACACCCTGTATATGTTCGTACAAGCATAGTTACTACTCTATTTTTTTAACTCTATTTCTTGTTCAAAGTGCATGCTTACCTACAGTATACTGCCACACTACAGCCTCGGGACCATGCATTATACTGACATTTTCCTCCCGCTCTCCGCTTTCCTCTCGCATGTGAACAAACCTTTAAATTTTTAGCCAGCGTGTAATCCCTGCTGGGATTCACGCGTGCAGTTTTTGGCTATTTTTCAGAATAAATCCGAACACAGCAAGAGCAGTCAACTGGTGATAGTGAACCAAACTTGGTTACTATTGGCATATCAGGGCTTCAAGACTTTTCGATTATACAGGATGTCCCACTGTTGGTATACTAAGCTCAAAGGAGGTTATAGTTTTGCATACGCTGAGTACCTAAAAAATACTTATAAAATTCCAGTCGCATTTTTTTTTTCAAATAGATGAATTCTTAAAACTCTATGTGTACACCCATAACAAGCATCCTGCCCAACTTTGCCACCAGCACGTGAGCTATCGTTTAAGATTATGTTTTCATAGACAAAATGCTCACATTAGAGAAGCGTATGCCGGCTGCGCGAAGCTAGAGAAGAAAACATGGATTTTCAGGCAAAATTTAGCAAAAAATTTTTGACATAATTTTGATGTTTAAGTATTTTTTACGTGATCAGTGTATGCAAAACTACAAGTCCCTTCGCGCTTGGTATACCAATATTGGGACACCCTGTATATTTAAAAAAATAAAAAAAAAAATAGAACGATCTTTGTGTATAGATTTTGTGAAATGCTATTGTATCACAAATCTATAAGAGTAACTAAATGACATTATGATATATTATGTAGTAAGATATAAGTTACATATTATGTAAAATTAAAATGTAATATTGACATGAATTTAAAGAGCAACTATGGTTTCTTGCCGATTTTCTCCATAGATACTGCTTTCCGAATCGGTGGTAAATGTTAACAATATGTAATGACGATTCGAAAGTGCTTCTAAAAGAAGTCTAATTGAATAAATAAATGTTTGAGTTTGAGTTTGACAATAAAATATATTAACTTTATAACAATAAATAATTCTATTGAAAATATTAACTATCGAGTTTCTCGTCTATCTCTCAATAAAGGCGAAATTCCAAACCAGTGGTAGATGAAAAATTGCAATTCATTAAAACTTCTAAAAAGACATAAATGCAAAAGTATTTCAGTGTGAATTTAACAGAGCTTAACGATATTATTTTCAGTGAACCTTGAGCTTTAAAGAATGAAGTAAAATATTCACAAACATAATTTGTCGATCAATCTCACTATTATAATAAAAAACACGTGCATATATATCTGCTATGTTACTAAGGAAAATTAACGAGACGTAGCGTATGCTTAGCAACTACGAATCCGTAGCTCCGTAGCATCGTAGACAATAGCGTAGCACAATAATGTAGAGTAGGGAATCTTAAGTTTCTTGTGTATAGTTCTCGATTCAATACAAGTTTCTCAAACGTATAGTGTGTTTTTAATATATTATGTACCTAAATACATCTCTTTGATTATATTAGAAAATATATGTGATAATTACTAGGCTAATATAATAAACATTAATTTTTTCCCCAATATATTATTTGTTTAATTATGAAAACTTTACAGCTTACAATATAGTTGAATTTAATCTATTTCTGCTTAGTCTACGTCAATTATAAGCTGAGCAATTATTGATATTTTACATTAAGATTATGAATTAAATAATGATGTGACGAGATGAATGAGATTATAAACAAACACAAACATCTCTCCAAAACTTCTTATTCGTCATTGAAAGTTTTTCATTCGAGTTTAAACACACATACAACAAAGTGTTTACATATTGTAATAACATTTTTCATGAACCTATAAAAACAATCAACGATTTCATCCACAAATAAAATGCCAGATATTCGCTCATACTAAATATAACACAACAAGTTCACCAGTAAACAAAATCTGAAAAGCAAACATTACTATTACAGTATTAAAATCAGCGAAACTTTCTAATGATACGGGGGTTAGAACAATCACTCCGTTACTACAAACAAGCTAACTACAAGTATAATCAAAGGCAGTGCGGCTATAAAACTGACTTCCTATTTCGTTTCGCTACTTCTTATTATTGTAATGTTGGGGACTTTTCGATGAATTTACACGTAGTTGTTTTGAAGTGAAACTTCTGTAGGCGCGTTGGGAGTAAAATTTCAAGGTCGCGTCATAATACCTTCACGTCATGCAGTAAGGCGACGATTTTGGTATCTTTGAGTCTTGCCAAAGTTTCACTTGTGGCACGTGTGCTCGGCACACACGCTCTTTTTATATTTGTTAGGGGTTGTATTTGTTAAATGGAAGTGGTAATAATCTAATAGCAATATAGATATTTAATATTAGATACAATTTATTACGACAAAAAAATCTAAATATAAAAGATGCGTAAGGCTTCTCACGAATGAAGTAATGAAGTGGGTAAGCTTTTTAACCGTAACAAAACGACCCATACTTAAAATATTGTAATTATTTTATTTGCCATATTTATCAAAAATATCATGATGTTAATATTTCATAATATTATGAATGGAAAAAGACAAATTTTTCTATTTATTTATGAACACTTTGTATCACGCTTAACCTCTACAACTTTCTTTAAAACATTTTAAAAAGTCTAACATAAAATGTACGCAATAAAAATGTTTTTTCAAATTCAAATTCAAATATTTTTATTCATGAATATGGGTACAATTCAGATCTTATACAAACATAAGTCCCGCCATAATTTGCCTGTTAGGCATATGAAATTACAAATACATAATCTTACAGCTAAACAAATAATAATTTTATCTTTAAAGTCCAAAATTATTTTAAATTTAAGTCAAATACATTAATAAAATAAATATACATTAATAAGTCAATAGTTATATAACAATTATAAGCAAATCGTTATTACACATCAGCGAGTGATTTATCATTAATATAGTCCAATAACATTTTTGTATTAAAAGGTCTTTTAATTTACATTTGAATTTAATTATACTTCCTATACTCTTTATATTTTAAGGGTTTCCTATTGTAAGAAGCTAGCGATAAAAAATATTAAAAGAAACGGCTCTATCTTATTGCATTAATTTCCATTGTTCTAACCAAGCATTTTTAACGATAAAAAAAATCATGTCGCAAATAAATTTTAAGTTCCTATACTAAAGATAAAACTGATAAGGCCTGGGTTCAATTCCTGGCTAATAAAAAATAAAAAAAAAATATTGAAAAATTATTGCCTATTTGGCAGTTTAAACTAATTTATTAATTTTATTTAGGTAGTTTAAGCAAATTTTATCATGCAAAATATATTTTGTTTCTAAATCAAACATTTATTTATTAAATTAGACCTCTTCTACAAGCGCTCTTTAACCGATTCCAAAAAAATCGGTATATTTTTTGAATTGTCAAAATACATAACCATAGTAATATTTACCATATTTACTACCGCGGAAAACAGCCAAATATCTGCGAAGCCTTTTAGTGTCACGAGTAACTTTTCCATTGGCAGTTAATAATAAAACTGATTTATTTGCCATATCTCATAGCCATCCGTGAAAGCCTTGAGCTAGGTAGATTCCCTAGAGCGGGATAAGGTCCACCACGTCAGCATACAAGATCTATTATACTCTGTTTTGCTTCCAATTTATTATTACAGTAATTAAGAGATCCCTCATTATGATAAGTGGAGTTTGTATTTATTTAGACATAGATAGGTATATTAACAATGATATAAATGAACAAGAAACGCAATATTTTTATTAAAGGTAATTTCTATTTATTAAAGTATTCGTTCATTACGAATTTCTTAATTTAGTAAAACAGCTATTGGTAATATTAGTATTTGAATTTTCCAAAAATGTTTACAAAAACAAGAATATAACAAAAAGATGTTATTTTTAATCTTAACGTCAATTTAATTTCCGCTCTTAAAGTAAATTCCTGTACCTGCGTTAAAGATCGCTCAAAATAGCTAAGTTGAATTGAAAATCCAATAATTTGACACAAACAGGTCTTAGGCGTTCCACGAAATATTAAACTGTAATTTATACTCGATATAATATAAAAGGATTGACCTTACAACCCTACTTGTGTTAGCAGCACGTGTAAGTGTTTTTTTTTTTTTTTTTTTTAATCTTTATTTTATTAACGAGGGTTTGATCAAACATGATCATGCCACCCTCATTGGCATTACAAAAAACAACTATCTACGCTTAATACCAAGGTTAACAATTTTGTAAATAAATCTAGCTTCCTTAGAAGAAGAAAGCGCCAAAAAAACATTAACATTGCCCAACAATCTAAGGTTCAACTCAGCAGCAGATCTCTCAGCCTCGTTCCGGACACACTCCACCATAATATGGTAAACATCCTCCACTATGTTACACACACTGCAATTGGGGGATGACGATTTACCCATCAGGTATGTAAACATATTTAGTGGGATATGTCCAGAACGAAGTCTGAGAGCAATTACAATTTCAGATCTACTTAAATTGGAACTGGTAAACCAAGGATATTGCCAAATGTGCCGCTGAATGGTTTTATACCAAATCGCTTTCGATAACGATCTCTCGTCGAAATGCTCCTTCCACATCTGACCACAAAAATCTCGCAAACAATAAAAATAATCGGTGTGTAATGGCAGGCACGTGAATGGTACTCCTTCCGTAACTGCGGTCCTGGCAAGGGAATCAACTTTTTCATTGCCAGGAATACCCACGTGAGAAGGGATCCATTGTATCTTAATTGATTGATTACTATTGCAGGAACTATTCCATAGCATTTTCAAAATGCTGTAGGCAATCGGTGTGCCTCGAAAATTCGAGGTACATCGAGCCAGGTGATATATAGCACTTTTAGAGTCTGTTAATATAACAAATTTACCATCTCCCAATGAATTAATATATGAAATAGCTTCTGCAATAGCAATCAGTTCAACGTGCATGATAGAAATTGAAAAATTAATGTGCAACTGAACGGAGCAGTTCAACTGAGGATCATAAATAGCTAGGCCGCATGAGTTGCCCAGTTTCGAGCCATCTGTGTAAATATGATAGAAATCTGAGTAATTGGAATTTAAATACTCTACCGCGAGTTGTTTTAACATTTGAGGCTGATATCTCATTTTTGGTTTATTAATACCCCTGATTTCCAGTTCCAACACATCCCAAAGATCCACATTGCTGACCCAAGTTTGTAAAGTAAACATATCCAACTGACTGCTAGAATGCATAGGTTTTTCCTTTAACAAATCATGAACTAAGGCTAACAAAGGAGTATTACGGCGGGCCCAATAACCGTTTTTACAAAGACTACTCAACTCATTTATGATATCAACTATATTATTATCATAAAAAGCTTTGCTTTTTAGCCAATACTTACCAGCTAAATAATATCTACGCACCTTTAGGGGAGGAAGAGATAACTCATTCTCCATAACATGTATAGCCGTTGATTTAATAAAACCACCTATAACTCGCATGCATTGATTTTGTATCTTATCCAGAATACTTAAATTAGTTTTACAGCTATTACCATATAGAACACACGCGTAGTCTAACTTACTTCGAATCATTGCAATATAAATGTGTCTTAACATAATTGGATGAATGCCCCAATCCGACCCAGCGATCACTTTGAAAAAATTTAACAACTTGAAGCATTTTTCTTTGACATATTTTATATGAGTGAACCAGCGCAAAGATCGGTCAAGCCACACCCCTAAATATTTTACGCTATCAACAGACTGTATTGGGATACCTTTAATGAAAAGATTAATAGACTCTCTACTCCAACCCCTTTTGAATATGCAAAATTTTGTTTTATGGGTCGAAATGTCCAAACCAATAGCACACAATAGTTCGACTAATTTATCCAATGCTCTCTGTAAGTGAAATCTTCCATACTCCGCGCTACGGCAATTAATAAAAAGAACAAAATCGTCTGCGTACTGTGAAATAGACACATTATTTATATTTTTACAAATATCTATGGTAACAATATTAAAAAGGAGTGGAGAAAGAGGGTCTCCTTGGGCTAGGCCGCAAGAGGTAGATCTTCGAACAGAAAAGTAATTAGATCTAATTTCCAAGCGTCTGTCCTTCAAAAAATTCCAAATATATCGACATATTTTGGGGCTAACTCCTAACTTTTGCATAATTCCAATCAAACTTAATACATCGACATTATTATATGCGTTATTTATATCTACAAATGTAGCGAGGCAAATATCATTTCGAGAAAAGCCCATTTGTATTCGCGAAACTAAGTTACTTAAATTATCAAGAGTAGAACGGCATCTGCGAAACCCAACAGTATTAGGAGAGAAAAAATTGTTTCTTTCGATATACCACTCTAAGCGTTTAAGAAGAATATTATGAAAAACTTTGCAGAGGCAAGAAATAAGCGATATAGGACGAAGGGAACTAGCACTTTGATCATTTCGACCGGGTTTTGGAATAGGTACAATCGTGATATCTCGCCATTGTAATGGTACAAAGCCAAAGGAATAAAAAACATTAAATAACTTCAGTAAAACTCGTTGTCCGTTTTCAGGTAAATGAGCCAGCATAGAGTATGAAATATTATCACTACCTGGTGTCGAGTAGGGGTGCACGATATAAATCGATATTTCGTAAAATATCGATATATGTACGCGATATATCGATGCAACCCGATATTATCGAATCATCTAGTATCGGTACGTACAATCGATATATTTCATTCGATATATTAATATCGGGAGAAATTAAAAGCACATTCCATTTCTGCTTTTTTATAAAATGATTATACCTATCTGTAATCAAGTTGTTCGCAATAATAAAACGCAAAGACACGAAATTCTTCTACTCTCCGTGAGGGCAGCACTAGTAGTAATTTATAATCTGTATAAATTACTACCTACTTAGTTTATGATCTGTGGCTTGAGGCTTCGTATTATATCTATATTTAATTAATCTGTGGTTTGTGATTACTCGCTTCGTTCTCAGTACAAATTATCCTATAAATAAAAGTTGTCTGTTTTGTTTAATACAAATATTTAACAATGGTGGCTAGCTCTGTTCCATCTGAGTGACTTTTCAAAAACCGCACAGGTTTTAACTCAGCAAAGAAGCAGACTGCAAGCCAAAAGAGTAAATAAAATTTTATTTTTGCAAGATCTAGAGAAAAAGTATTGGGATTTATAAATAAATAAAGTTGATTTGTTTCTGCACTCTGATTTACTCATATTAACCTAAACCCTATCTAATATTCAATATTATAGACTAGTTAAATACAAATCGCTTACGATATATCAAAAATATCGATATATTTGTACGATATATCGCAAAGTATCGATAGAACACTACGATATATTATATCGACAAAAATATCGATATTTTTTTTACATGAACATCCCTAGTGTCGAGTCCTTATGACGCATACAAGACTTTAATTCCTGCATGGAAATTTGGTTGTCCAAAATAGTCATGCCAGCGTCAAAAATAGGATCCTTAGGGACGGCCGAGTCGGGTGTCAAATTCTGTAAGAGATTATCGGCACTCTCTTTATCGACACAAGGGCGCGATGTGTTGATGCCTTTCAACCAGCTTATCTTATGCCACATTTCACCTAACTTAGACTGGCCATCAATAGAAGAGTAAAATTCGTGGCGTGACCGATTTTGCGCTTCCCGTATCAAGCGTTGAGATTCGCGGACTTTAGTTTGTAACTTTGCAAAATTATGTGGAGTCGGGTTGCGGCGAAAAGTGGAAAGAGCTAACCGTCGCTCTGCTACACACTGATAAGATTACATTCCAGTAAGGTTTCGGTTTGAAACTACTTGCTTAACAAATGGAATATACAAATCGGCAGCTAAATTAATAGAGTTAATAAAGTTATTATACAACGATTGAGGATCTTCATTAGAAAATACCCAGTGATCAAATTCTTTTTCTAAAAACAATGTATAAGACGACCAGTCCGCGTTTTTAAAATTACGGCGCAAAGTATAATGCCCTCGTGTGTTATCCCATTGCGAAGTTATTTTAATGATAAGATGATCGCTACCTAAATTTTCACTTAAGATGGACCATTTCAACTTTAAAGCTATATCGGTAGAAGCCAGGGATATATCCGGCGAGGACTGTTGCAAATTATTATTAACAAGTTTTAAACGCGTGGGAGTGTTACAATTATTCAACGTAATGAGATTACTATCCAAAATAGCGTCCTGAATATTAATGCCACGCGTGTCTATTTTATTTGACCAGTTTGTATTATGTGCGTTAAAATCGCCTAATAACACACATTTCTTATCAAAATTACTAAAAAGAAGATCCCAATCTGATTTATTTGTATTTATCGAAGGGGGACAATATATGGACGCAACATATTTTATACCCTCACAATTAAATATCTCAATAGCTACAATTTCAATACCCGACCTTATATTAGTTAAGTCACATTTTAAAGTTGCTCTAACTGACCGGTGAACGATTAAAGCAACACCACCATACCCGTCACACCTATCTTTACGGAAAATATTGTAGCCACTTACTCTTAAATCACTCTCAGGCTCTAACCATGTCTCATTAACAGCAGCAATGTGAATCTTTTCTTGGTTCAGTAACTGTTCTAATGCCTTAGCTTTTGGGCGAATACTCTGAGCATTCCATTGTATCATATTAAGCTTTATTTTGTTTTTAGTTACAGACATTTGTAATATTCAATAAATCAATAACATACTGTAAGATTGGCCAATCAGAAATATTTTCCACAATTACAAGCATTACCCATTCAATACAACTTCTAATCACACTTTGCACTTTAGTTTTAAATGTGGCTCCTTTCAGGAAGATTATGTCCTTTAACCTGCTTAAAAGCTCACTGAACTTAACGTCTTTCTTCTCCTTATTCTCTGTTGTATTCTTTACTTCTGATTCTTCTACTTTTGAGGACGTTTCAACATCCATAAACTCTTTAAAAATATTTGTCCTTTTTGGTGTATGAGAAAAGCTTCTACTCCTT
This sequence comes from Colias behrii, assembly GCA_029959065.1. Lineage (NCBI taxonomy): Eukaryota > Metazoa > Arthropoda > Insecta > Lepidoptera > Pieridae > Colias > Colias behrii. The sequence goes on along the minus strand of JARWMC010000009.1, from coordinate 11,322,840 downwards.
CTGCTCTTCGATAGAAATGAGTCTTTGACGACATCCGCGTACGTTGACCTCCGACTTGGCGTTACCTGAATAGATTCAACAGGCAGAACATCAAATGAATTACCGTCGACGTATTCATTTATGGGGAAATAATCTTCATTATCAGCAGAGTGTGAGACCTTATTTTTAGTAGAATCCGACGGAACGTAGAGAGAAAGTGCTCTTCTATAGGTACAATTATACTCCGCCATCAACTCTCTAAGCTTTCTTTCCTTTTGGTAAGACGGACAAGAACGAAACAAAGACATATGTTTTCCTCCACAATTAGCACACTTGAATGTTGATGTATCACAGTTAGGATGGTTCTCAGAACATTTTGGACATACTACTTTTGAGGACACACATTTGCTTTTAGTATGTCCAAGCTTCCAGCAGCGCGTACATTGTGATACGGGAAATACGTAAGGGTCTACTTTGATTCGCAATCCATCTACCGATATATAGGGTGGGCGGTAAGAACCTTTAAAACAAATGCGAATGGATTCGCACGACTTCCATCCTGAACTCTCGCTACTACTTCGGCGGGAAAGTCTGTGAACGGAAAATATCTCGCCCGGTTCTGGACACGAAATATTTTTAATAATCTCTTCTTCTTTTAAATCCAAATCTACATCTTTTATAACGCCATACGAAAAATTAACTTCCATAGCCCTTTGAATTCTCCACCCCATTTCTTGAAACTTTTTAGACTTTTCAAGTTTTTCCACCATCTTCCCGTTACACACGTCAACCCTAATTCTATAGGGGTTTATATATTTAACACTCTCAACATCCAAAATATCTTCACCGCTAAATAATTTAGCTAAAGTAAACTGCTTCGGTAAAATTTCTTTTGAAGAAATATAAACTTGAAGTTTATCCTCCACAATCTTAGTTTTGCATCTTTTTTCTTTTCTTTGAATTAAATTCCAATCATCCTCATCCCTCCCTCTTTTACTTGGTTTATGCTCAAAAATAGTTTTCTTCGGCGTCTCAGAACAAACTTGTATGTCTTCTGAGGTATCGTCAAGTTCCTCGTGACAATTTGAGTGGTTTACATTAGTAATATTAACGCTTTCGCGCTCAGAATGGATTAGATTATCAGTATCCATTATTTAATTCAAAGGCCGACGCGCGGCTGCCGCAGGTAGAAACCTAACGGTAACCGCGGTGAGCCGATACCGCACGCGATGACTCAGTACGCAACTTATTACGAAGTACGCGTTCACCTCGATCGAGTGACGAACCGAGACTGGTGTAAGTGTTATAATAAGAAAAGTTAGCTTGTATTGACGTAATCATCTTACTACAAAGGGTAGTTACGATGTATTGAAGTTTTTATTTTCTTATAGATTAAGGGCCGATTTTTCAATCCCGAGATAAACAGTCTAATAACTACCCCTCGAATAGATTTATTCAATTATTTATCTAACTCATAACGGCTCGCCTATTTTTCAATCGTGATTTATTTGATGAATAACTATCTGACCAAATATTTCCATATTGGCAGCTCTGCTCTCGGAGTGGCGAAACAAACATATTAAATTAGTCAGGTTAGAGCGGGATAGAGTCAACTCTTGCAATTTGTCAACAACCGTCATTATGACTCACGTCAGGAGTGCATTCTAAGTTTGTCTTGTATTGCTCTTGTCTTCTATGATTGTTGATTGTTGTTTTGATTCGAGTAAAGAGTTTGGTTAAATTTGTGTTTCAATTTATATATTTTACGATGGAAACGACATACTTAAAGGCAGCGTTCGGCAAATTTTCAATGGCATGGTCATCAGTACTATCAAAAACATCAATTTCAATATGATTTTAATTGATAATAATTATATAGAAAGAGGTTTAATTGTTAATAATTCTACGCTCTATGTTATGACATACGAAAATATCCCAAATTTGACGCGTCAGTTGTCAACTCAAACGCCTAACCGTCGAATAGCGCGCTATCTGGCCGTTGGAGCGGCAAATAGATTTATTCCTCAAATAACGTAGTTATTCGATAGAGAAGTCCTATTCGTCTATTAAAAAATTGAATATTTTGTTAACTGAAGAATAAAGTCTATCTAGCTGTTTATCTGGGCATTGAAAAATCGGCCCTTAATTAAAAAGACGGAAAAAAAATCTAAATGTATCTAAATTCTAAATGTTGATGTGTAGATTAATTAACTTGTAAACTGTGGAAAAAAACTTCACTGTGTAATATATTAGTGATCACTTTCCAACCGCATCATGTACCTCAAATATATCCATTATAATTATATATATACCTTCATTTATACCTTCATTTCTGTACTATAAATCGTATTCAATATTCATTAACTTAATCTCATAAAATAAACGAGAAAAGACTTAAAACTAGTAATGTTTGATCACATCGCAATACTACGGCGAACGTTTAACAATTGTATAGCTTAAGTATTACGAAGACGTAGTATGATGGTATTAATGCACATGAAGATAGCTATTAAGCGGACACACAGAGCGAGCAGCCTCGCGAATTTCTGCGCAAGGCAGCTTGATCTACGTGGACGTTGCGGAAAATTACAGCACACGTTATCATCGTCATGTTCCCACTTCCACACACATAGGCTTCCTATGAGGGTAGAGGCCATAATTCACTACCCAGGCCAAGTACGGGTTGGAAGATGTCACATGTCGTCGAACTTTTGATTCTTCGACATGTCGGTTTCCTCACCATATTTTTCTTCTATTTGCGTAGGTACATAAACTTTTGATCAAATTAAAATAATTAAGTACGCGACCACTTGCGAGCACTGCGTGAACGGAACTCCTTAGTGGTGATGTTATCAACATGCGCTGATCAAATTAAAAAATCTATTTATATCCAGCATGTTCGCCTGGTCTCGAACCTTCGACTTATTGAAGTTCGAGGTTGTCACCTAAGCCACTACTGCAAGTTACAGTTACAGCACACGTCATTTGTTAACAATTCCTTCGCGAGGCTGCTCGCTCTGTGAAGACCCTATTCTCTTATAATGTAACAACTTGCTTTATAACGTTGCGTTGAATTAGGTCACCAGAAAGTCTGAATTGTTTTAATTGTGCGAACTGTCTTTTAAGTAGGACTGCTATGATACACTTTGGGTACGGACATTTAAACTTTAGGTTGATGACTTGAGAATAACACTTTGTAATGTCTGAAAGGGGTTTTAAATTAATGTACTTATTTAGTGTATATTGTTACTGTTTTTATACAACATGCTTTTACAAATCAAAGACGTTGCAACTTGCAACAAGATCAAGACGTTACCATAAACATATTACATATAGTATAGCTTATTCTGTGGAATTATAATACACACACTCGATAAATCCAAAAAAAATAACTAATTTTTATAATCAACATAAAAATCACGCAATTGACGTATTGTTAACAAAATTAAATCAAGTCGATCATATTGTGGATCAGTTTTCGTAAATAAATACATTAACCAATGCACGTGCCGAGTCTTCAAGATAATACATACAACTATTACGTAGATTGTATCGAACAAAGCAACATCCGTCTATCGTCGATGATGCAAGCACAATTCACGACCTGAATCACATTCCATGTAATGTGAGAGCTACATTCCGTTTCAGAACGAAAATTCAAAAGAATTTCACAACAATATCGAATTAATCTTGTTGAAACACTTGTATTTGGGTTCCGTAGAAGAGCTGGATAATTTTGTATTCGTTCATCATGTTTTCTAGAATAATAGACAGTTAAGGCTAGAGAAATGGACTAAAAAGACAAATCTATACTAATATTATAAAGAGGAAAGATTTGATTGTTTGAATTGAATAGGCTCCGTAACTACTGGACCGATTTAAAAAAATATTTTACCATTAATTCTAAATTATACGTTATCAATGTAGGCTTTAATTAATATTTTTAATACAGAATATATTTTTTTATGTTTTGGACTAAACGGGCGAAGCCACAGACAGAAAGCTTGGAATAATAATTTAATTACTTTCATTTGACACACTCTTCTTTGTATTAACTATACGTTTATATTCATTATTATATAAACATCTAGAAGAATCTTATTTTACAGGGAATATAAGTGAGGAGAAGAAGACTTTTCTCAATATGTTTGTTTGCTTTGTTTTTTTATTTACATAAATAATTTAGATCGCAATTCTAACGCCTCGGGGAAGCTTTTGCCAAACATTGGGATACGACGGGCTAATACAATACAATATTACACTAATTTTACTAAAGACTGCTTTTTTCGTGTACTCGTAAAAAGCTACATTATAGGTAATATTATTATGAGACATAGGGTAGATTTTTGTAGTTTATTATCTTGGTTCAAGGCGAGAATCTATTAAATTATACTATAAATTATAAATAATATTATTCTCTATATATAAAAAAAATATCAAAATTCTAATTCCTAAATTAGAATTTTGGTGATATGTAAAAATGACTGATATGTTTCCACTCCTACCTACTTATTCATATTTGTTGAAAATTATTCTCAGAGGAAATAATCCTAAGTGTCTTGGCTCGGATATGAATTACCTACACGTGTAAAATATGCGAAAATACTTTATTTCAGGATACAAACTTAATATCATAATACGTAATTATGTTATAATAAATACGTAATAATATCTAATGCCAAATAATGTTATTTTTGGATGTTTTTAGAAGATTTCTTGGAATTAACTATTCGTAGCATAAGGAATTTATGTAAAATGTTTTTATAGCTATTTAATTGTGAATTTTCTAAATATAAAAAATGGAATATGTATATATATAAATTAAACTCAAACTCAAACATTTATTTGTTCAATTGGACTTCTTCTAGGAGCACTTTTGAATCTTCATAATAGTTTTAACATTTACCAGCAGCAGTATCTATGCAGAAGAACTGGCAAGAAACTCCATAGTTGCTCTTTTAAAAATAAATTTAAAAGTTTTATTATGCCTTAAATATAGTTTTTACAGCTCATAATTTCCTTATTTATTATTAATATATCCATTGTTGTATCTTACATCATCATATTGTTCTCAGAATATAACAAAATTATTCCGGCCTGCCTCTTAATACCTTGAGAAATTCCCTTCTAAATTAATATTTTCACGGTAAACATTCTAAGTACTTAATAACCTTATCGTAAATTTTAATATCGATAACGTATAGATAGAGCTTTATAGGCCAAGAGTTATACAATTATTTATGACTTTTAATGCTGGAATATCTTTTACGATCTTTTTTCCACTAAATACATATTATAATGTAATATTACAAATTATAAACAAAGCCTTTCCTTTCGTACAATTAATTTATCCTTACAATAATGTAATAATTGCGCGAAAGTGTGTTTTTATCTGTCACATCGCACAAGCAATTTTATAGTATAATGTTTTTTGAGATAGTTAAGAGAGCCTAGAAAATGATATATATAGTATATTTTTATCGCAATGAAACATCTCATTAGCATTTTTTTGATGACAACATGGTTGAAGCCGCTCTCAACAGCTAGTTTATATCACAACTGATTACTACATCAATTAAGAAGGTTATTCCCAGTAGGTACATAAAAGATTAATTCATACAGTACAAAAACAATCTTACCAAATATCACTTCAAACTCAATTTACGCAAAAGCCGCGCCAAATCCTAAGCGTGTTCAATTTTCATCTAAACCGTTGAAATATAAGGCGGTAAATAAACGTAGCGCCATCGCTTGCCAATGTATGGTAAGTCTATACCAATAATTAAATCGGAGTGGCTGTTTGTAATATTGAAATAGGTAACCGATTTTTACTAAATGCATGTATACACTGTACTTATATCAAAAGTACTTTTTACAATCTTTGTCTGTCTGTTCCGGCTAATCTCTGGAACGGCTGGACTGATTTTGACGGGACTTTCACTGACAGATAGCTGATTTTTCAAGAAGAAACTTAGGCTTTTAATACTAATATTACCACAAGAACATTGGGATTAAAAGGGAAAACTCAAACACGCGCGCATGTGAAACCGCGGGGCACAGCTAGTGGTAAATAAACGTATCGCCACCGCTCACCAATGTATAAAATGGTAAATAAACGCAGTAACGCCATCGTTCGCCAATCTAATTGCCCATAAATGTGGCCGGCCATGCTACAATTCACACGTGGTTTTGGCAAACTTGCCTGAACTTGTAATGCTCCGATATCTATGGAATAATCGACTTGTATATCTTGCGTAATTGAAACAATCCATGTTCCTAATGGTTAATATTACAGCAGCTATAAGGAATTCTGATTTCGCGATAAAGTATTAAATTGAATTCAATCGCTATATTGGATTTTGTCATGATACTTTATAAGAATATCTTTATCTTGTTAATAATAAAGTAAATTAAATTATAATCAACCACATTATATACATGCTTAAATCGTAGCATTGTAATTTTATTTAAACTGTTACTGAATTCTCTAACACTTACCTAAATATTAGAATAAAAACTCGGTAGCGTTAAGCCGAAGAATTCTTGGCAAACAATGTACATATATCCTGTAACATAAAATAATCCCTATCGACATGTTTTGAAGTAAAATGTTAAAAGCTTCATAAATTTTATATCTTAGTCGGTTTTATTGTAAGAAACATTATTATAAACTTTTTATAAAGCCCTAACCACATTCCACCGCTCCCGCGCCGACTCCATCTATAAAAACGCCCACAGCTGTAATTCGTTTAACTTCCCGATGCTTAAAAATAAATATCAGGAGCGTCAGCATTCCCCGCTCTACTCTAACCGTACTTAAACGAGTTCCATGAAGTTATCTCATTGTTTGAAACGCGCAAAATTTTACACTTTCACGCTTAAAATCTTTCAGAGAACGCGAAACACTTTCAACATTTTACATTTTTCAACGGCCCATTTTCATTTTACGGAACGATTACGGTCCGAAGTCGCTAACCCGAACGGGCGAAGCTGCGTTAATACGGGGAGCAATTATGGGCCGTATCGGTTGAATAATACAGATTAATTCACGTTGTATATATTTGTGTGGTTAATTTATCACTTGGTTAGGTTGTAAGCGTCGTCAGCACAGCTTCTCATTGTAATATATTCGGGCAATTATCTATTTCACGAGGTGTTAGTGCTAACAAACGTGGTCTATGCATATGCAAACAGTATGATAATCTGCTGTCCAGTGCATACATTCAGCTATGAAATTTGTGGAGGCGATTTCAGAATGATGGCTAGTCGTTGTCTTGATTTTACAATGCAAGGTAACAATTAGTATGCTCCTTGATGAAACGGTATACATGACACCTATTATTATAATATGTATATTTCAAAAAAATACATTTTGCTAGTTTTGGTCGTAAAGCTCTCTTTCTAATATTTAGAAGTAGGGTTTTGTTATTACAGATTACTGAATCATTTAAAAACGTATAACTGTTTATTAACACAAATCGGTTATTGTTAAGTTCTCCTCGACACGTCTACGTGATTCTATTCTGGCTTCATATTTTACATTCAACAAAACAAATTCAAGCGACAAACTGAATAGTGCACATCTCGGAATTGGAGGAGAAAAGCAGCCAGTTTATGTGATGGAGCACCTGTCTTCTTACGTCCGAGAACTTCACGCTCAAGCCCGTATCCTCAAGAAAAAAGGAGTGTGTAAATACGTTTGGGTTCGCAATGGCCGTGTTATGGTTAGAAGGAGCGATTCTTCACCGGCTGTGTGGGTTAAAAATGCGGACGTTTTAAGTAAGTTCAAAGTGCTAGGTTAAAATTTTGGTGTTCTGTTTATGTCTATTTTTAAATGTCTTTTAAAATACTCACAATGAATTCGTTGAATATTTATTATCAGAACTCTAGAAGTATCCGGGGTAAACTACTCGAGTTAAAACTGTCGAGTTCCGCATGTACATATGATTTAATAATTCTCACGGAAACATGGCTTAACGATAGTGTTTTCGATGCTGAAATTCTTAATGATAGGTACCAAATCTTCAGACGGGACCGATCCACTACTATTAGTCGCAAAAACGACGGTGGTGGAGTGCTTATTGCCGTTTCTAAACAAATTAAAGCTTCCCGCATCAATTCTTTTGAAAGTGAGATCGAAGATTTGTGGATAAAGATATCTACTAATCACAATAATACCAGTAAAACTCTTTTTATATGCGCCGTTTATTTACCACCACCATTGACGCTTCCTCAACTGGAATCCGAATTAGTTTCAATGAGTAAAGCTTTTACAAACATAGGGGACAGTAATGTCTTAATCGTCGTTGATTTTAACACGAGTAAACTTGTATGGGACATACCCTCCACTCAACCTGAACACCACTCAATGACATCACTTAGGGCGGATTCTAATTTGATGTCTAGTTGCTTGAATGATTTCTTAGCATTATACAACTTGCGGCAGTATAATACAGTTTTAAACTCTGATGATAAAATTTTGGATTTAGTCCTCAGTAATATTGATTTTGTAAAGACAGAACTAGCTTTATCAGCACTGACTAGGGTAGATTGCTATCATCCGGCTATTAATATTTCAGTAGACTTTCCAATTCATAAATTTTTAAAAAGGAATAGAGTAGTGAAACTTAATTTCATGAAGGCTGATTATGAAATTATTAAAAGTAAACTTTATGAAATTAACTGGAATGCAGAATTAGCCACCTTGAATAAAGTAGACGACATGGTAGAAAAATTTTACTCCATTATTAATCATATTATTGAGGACAATGTTCCCAAAAAACATACGGACAAAAATTGTTTGTATCCTGTTTGGTATGGCAAAAATTTAATAAAACTTATAAAAGAAAAAGAAAAAATAAGAGAAAAATATATTAAATATAAAAATCCGATGGATAAACTGGAGTTCAACTTAGCGAGAACTCGATGTCATAATGAGATTAAACTAAGCTACCAAAGATATCTTAAAAACGTTGAAGTTTCTATAAGTGATAATAATATAAAGGCATTTTGGTCGTATATATCCGCTAAAAGAAATTCGAAAGGTACAATACCTGAGAAAATGCTTCTAAATAATGTTGCTTATTCTTCTCCTGCAGATATATGTAGTGCCTTTGTTCAACACTTTTCTTCCGTGTATACCAAAAGTAATTCGATTAATTTAGTTCCGCCTATAGATGAATCTTCTCCTTGCAATAATATTTTGGATAGAATTGTATTAGATAACGCCTCAGTGGTAAAATCTTTTAAAAAATTAAATATCAATAAGAGCGCTGGACCCGATGGTATCCCTCCTGTTTTCGTTTCTCGTTGTGCTGATTGCCTTTCAGTGCCATTGAACATAATATATAATAAATCTTTAAACAGCGGTTATTTTCCCTCACAGTGGAGGAAATCTAATGTAGTCCCTATTCCTAAAAGCGGCGAAGCTAGAGATATACAAAACTACAGACCCATTTCACTGTTATCTGTGTTTGCGAAATGTTTTGAATCGCTGATATACCCACATTTAACATACCACTTAAAGTCCCACTTAATACCTGAGCAACATGGTTTCCGTGGCGGGATGTCTACCTTAACTAATCTGGTCACTTACACTGATGATTTGTGTGATATTATCGATAGTGGCCAAGAAATAGATGCAATATATATGGATTTCAGTAAGGCGTTCGATATGGTGGATCATTCGCTGCTGCTTAGAAAGTTGTCAAGGGTTGGTGTTCATGGTCTAATGTGTGGTTTTCAACTTACTTAGACAATAGAACGTCAAAAGTTACGGTTAATGGCTATGAATCGCAGCCATTTGTAGCTACTTCGGGTGTTCCTCAGGGCTCGCACTTGGGGCCTATTTTGTTTTTAATTTTTATTAACGATTTGTCCTATGAAATTAATTACTCAAAATTTATACTTTTCGCGGATGACCTTAAAATATTCAAAAATATAAATAATTCAGAGGATGCTAAATTTCTTCAAGACGATCTAAATAGAATTTCAGTATGGACAGTTAGAAACTGCCGCAACAAGCTACCGTTAAATATAAATAAATGCAAATTTATAAAATTTTCCAAAAAGTTACAGCCACACTTATCTTCGTATTCCTTAAATAATACCATCCTTGAGGAGATACCCCAGGTGCGAGACTTAGGAGTAACATTCGATAAAAAACTAGGATTTATTCATCATATTAATAATATAGTTACGAAATCTCTAAAACTTCTTGGGTTTATATGGAGGAATTGCAAAATGTTTAAAAGTGTTTTACCCTTAAAAATTGTATACTGTTCATTAGTAAGATCTCTCTTGGAATATTGTTCACCAGTCTGGAATCCATCTTATCGATGTCATATAAAGAGACTTGAGTCTGTCCAGAAAAAATTTCTTTATCTACTTACTGTTCATCAGCAAAAACTTAAATCTTTAAAATCATACGACCTCAGATTAAACTTTTTTAAAATGGAAAGTCTTAAACATCGGAGATGGATGGCAGATCAAATGTTGTTATACAAAATTGTTACTAATTCGTACATTTGTCCTAATCTTCTATCAAAAATTAATATAGCTGTTCCGAGGAGATACTCTAGGAAAACCAATGTATTTTTTGTCAAAAGATATAGAACCAATTTAGGCTTCAACAGCGTCATTGCTAGAGTTTGTCGGGAACATAATAGATTATTTAATAGTACAAAAGTTGACATCAACTTCCTTAGTTTGTTTGCATATAAAAACGTTTTACATAAAAATTATACTGATAAGAATAATGTTTTCTGATTAGAATTTACACTACGATTAGAAGCTATAATTTGATACAACTCAAAAACGCATGTTGTATTTGCCTGTAATTGGATCTACATCTTGCTATGCATGCTAATTATGTCACATACTTAAAATATATTATAAATATAAGATGTACATCTGTTGGCAAATCAAATAAATAAAATAAAATAAATAAAATAAACAAATAAAACACTACGACGTGAAAACTTTATTTACTTCAAACACTATATTATCATTAGTCAATAAGGCAACATATTAAACGTTATTTTTTGTATTTATCAGTTTTTTTATGTTCATAAGTCATAACCATTTTTAAAGGCATGTGGTGTTAGCCTATAATTAATCGTTGCACTTGATATGTAAAATTGTATTTTTTTCCTTGTATTTCTATAAATAGTGTTAACAATTGTTGGCTATCATTTTTAAATAAATAAATAAATAAACATATCACTGGCCTTTACAAAGAAAGCTGTGCATACTTTCTGATTGAAACTCTTGTCAAACATGCGGTCGATGAAAAGATCATGCGCACCTTTACGAACGTACTACGTAATATAAGCCTGTCACTAGCTACTTATTCTTCCTAATTTTATATTATTCTTAAACTTTATTGGACCATAGACTGATCAAATCATAACCTTACATTTCACCAACTTATTCAAATGAAGGATCATTTATCTAGGTTGGAGTTTCAATGCTGTTACTTAAGGAGTTATAAAGATAATGTTTAGTGTTCATAAAATTTAAGGTTATAAACGCGAAATGAGGAGACATTAAATATTAATTGAATTTTCGTTTAAGCCTCCGTAAATAGGTTTTCGTAAAAACCTAAAATACTGATTATGCTAAGAGAACATTAAACTTTATTTTGCGAACGCTCCAAAGCACGTACATGTTTTCAAATTAAAAATGTGACGAGGTTTATCGATAGAATAAAGGAGCAGTTATCTGGAGAAATGTATTCCGAGAAATTGTACTCAATAAACATGGATCTTTCTCAATGGAAAATACACTTTATACACACACATACAAGCATAGCATGATTGTCGATATTGTTTAGATGTAGTCATGATGTAGTCTTTGTAGATAACTATGTTGTAACGTAACACAGTCATCTTTTCTGTATTGAAAAGTTACTGCCGTATCTAAAGCTACTTCTACACACTTCGACAGACCGCAGACGAAATATACCGCATCTACTTGCCTTTTTGACGTGACAACGTCTTAAATTAGGTTGCGGCTGGGAGTCACTTATGAAAAAGTGTAACGCTCGGTAACGTTACGATGAGTCACCGAACGAGAGAGAGGCCCGCGGTCTGCCGCGCGCGCAGCACATAAATATTCTACCGAGAAAAAGACGTTGTCACGTAAAATCTTCGCCCGTAAAACCGACTTTACAGGCAACCATTTTTTAGACACCGTGAAAGAAATTTAGATATGGCAAAATTCTATACGATGTATTGGAACAAGAAAAGAAAAATACGATATTCCATTTGTAAAAACAAAAAAATATAGAATTTATTTTGAGTGTAGAGTTTGATTTCCATACAGAGATGTAACGCAATTCAAAGCAAAGCAAAACACGCTCGACAGTTTTTATAGATCAATCTGATTCGCGCAGATCGCCATAAAGAAAAACTAAAATAACAGAAAAAACTGTGAAAATCACACGATCCAATTTCTACCACTGCAAGCAATTTAAATTCTGAACAACAAATTCGAGAATTTATTGCATACCTATCTTCATTATTTTTGTAACTTAAAAGTAAGAATGCATGGTATTCTAATCATATTTATAAGTTTTAAAACAAACAACCAGCCGATGTATACCATTTACTAGCTGTACCCCACGGTTTTACCCGCATTGCTCCGCTCCTATTGGTCTTAACGTGATGATATAATATAATACTGAAATAATTTTTCAAATTGAACCCGTGTTTTCTGAGTTTAGAGCTTTCTAGCAAACAAAGAAACGAATGCTTCAGCTTTATAATATTATTATTATTATATACCACAGGCGAAGCTAGAGCAGGCCGCTAGTTGAATATAAAAAAGAGGGTGTGTGCCGAGCATACGAGTAATAAGTGAAACTTCTTTGACTAGAATCAAAGATAACAAAATCGTCGCCTTACTCCATGACGTGACGGTATTGAAGAAGTTTTTTGAAGTTTCACTTCAAAAAAGTGTAATATGTGATAATATACTCGTATAATCATATTTGGTAAAAGTGCTAAATAAACATTGTTACATTGATACCAGCAAAAGCTCTCAACCTTGTATTTCGTATTGTTATATTATTAAATTGGAAACATTTCTTAGCTCAACGTGTATCCGTGAATTATTGTTTCACAATAGAGATTGGTTGTATCGACTTGTGTAGAATCGCACCAAGCCGAAATAGCGGGTGGCTTCTACTACATTAGGGGAAATTACGTTAACACAAAATATCGATGTTCAGAAATAGTGAGCAGCAAAAACAATGCACCACGTACCTTTGAGATGCTGCAGCACTCGATGAATTTACGCCCAATTATCCGATGCGATACACGTGTTTCAATGGCCGCCGCGCGCGCACAGCAGAGGAGCGGCTCGATCGAAGGCGGAAGTACAAGTGTCGACCACAGATTAAGGTCTCGACTGTCGTGGTGCATGACAGTTGCAAAATAATTTGACAACCTTTGTTTGCATACTCTGTGCCAAACATCGATAATAGACACCACGATCAATTACACGGTAACGAAACATCCCGCCCACCAAAATGCCTATGGTATTTTCTGGTCAGACGATAAATAGAACATAATGGGAACGAGAACGATAAAATGATCCGTATAATTATTGATGATACTTATTGATTACGATAAAAACTAGTTACCTAACGAATAGATTCTGTATAACACGATAGATGTTACACAGACACGATATCTTATTACTAACGATAACTTAATGTCTAGATACCTTACGATACAAAAAAAAAAAAGATAAACGATTTAAGCTAGTCCTCGATTGGTAGAGGGCATAACTTAACCAACGGTCTTTGAATTATATGATTTTTCGCTGTTTTAACTACTGCTATCCGAGCGACACCATCAGAACCGGGTAAAAGATCCACTACTCTGGCAAGAGACCATTGTAGTGGCGCACGATTTTCATCCTTAATTATCACCATTGAGCCTATCTGAAGCGGTTTAGAATCTTTGGTCCATTTGGCGCGTTGTGTTAGTGAGTTAAGATACTCGTGTTTCCATTTGGACCAAAAACTCTGGTGAAATGATTGTAACAACTGCCACCGATGAAGCCGACTTATATTAACATTTGATAAATCTTCATCAGGGACAGCTGTCAAAGGCTCTAAGGTAAGGAAATGGCCTGGAGTTAAGACCGATAGATCATTTGGATCCGAACTGATTGCACAAAGCGGTCGCGAATTTAATACTGCTTCGATTTGCACGAAAAGCGTTGTAAGTTCTTCAAACGTAAGAACTTGATCACCAACTACACGAAGTAAATGAGATTTAGCCGCCTTGATTTGAATTTCCCATACACCACCGAAATGAGGAGCTGATGGAGGATTAAACTTAAATTCAATCTTTTCTAAACTAGAAGCCTGATGCATAAGAGACGATAATTGATTTCTTGCACCGATAAAATTTGTTCCACAATCCGCGTGTATCACGTTACATCGACCACGGCGTGCCACAAAGCGTCGTAACGCAGCTAAAAATGCGTCAGTGGACAGTGTAGACACCACCTCGAGGTGTACTGCTTTTGTTGTAAGACAAATAAAAAGACAAAGGTAGGCCTTTTCAATCTTAGCACCTCGATGTGGGCCTAATTTAATACGAAACGGTCCGCCGAAATCGACGCCTACTATAGAAAATGGTTTGACTTGATTAACACGGTATGACGGTAAATCACTCATAAACGGTTGTAATGGCTTTGGATTTGTTCGATAGCATTGTATACATTTGCTTAAACGATTGCGTACAGTACGTTTTGCCGATATGATCCAAAATTGTTGAAGAAGTGAGAAATGCGTAGTATTGATGCCCGGATGCAAGTAGTTACGATGAATGTTGTCGATAATTAAAAACGTTAATGGATGATCAGACGGTAGAAAGGCTGGATGCCTTTGTTCGTATTCTAAACCTGCGCGTGAAATTCTACCGCCCACCCTGAGAATACCTAATCGATCGATAAATGGATTGAGTTTTCGAAAAGGTTTTGATAAAGGTTTGTTCGATTTAAGATTAGCAATTTCGTTCGAAAAGACTTGACTCTGTACGTGTTTAACGATTTTTAATAATGCGTTGTGCCTTTCAACGTTATTAATGAAATTATTACGATTAGCTTGAGCTGGGTTTCTAGAGTTATTGATAAAACGATATACAAATGCCAAAATGTTAACGATTGTTTGAAATGATGAATAACGATTAAGTAAAGAGTCAATTATTGTTGGTTCGATTGGAGCTCTCTCTTCAGCGGAAAGAGCTACCTTACGTTGCTCCTGCTCCATAGCGTCCTTCTCCTCATTTGATGTGATAACTGTATCCGTAGGCCAAGTATCACTACCTTGGGCTAACCAGCACGGTCCCGCCCACCATAAGGCATTGTGCACAAGCTCACTTGGAAATAAACCTCGCGAACACAAATCAGCAGGATTATCACCTGAGGATACATGATGCCACCAGTCTGTAGGGGTGATATCCTGTATGTGACTGACACGATTCGCGACAAATGTTGTCCAACGCGAAGAATGAGAACGCAGCCAAGACAAAACGATAGTTGAGTCAGACCACAAACATACAGAATCAATATGAATACGAGAAAGATACGTATCTTTTACAAACTTGTAAAGATCTGATAGAAGAACTGCAGCACAGAGCTCGAGTCGTGGTAACGATGTATGTTTAAGAGGTGCAACTCGAGCCTTAGAGCAAACGAAGAAAACATGAATATTACCAACAGCATCTGTAACACGTAAATAGATGACAGCTCCGTATGCAAGAGTAGAACTGTCACAAAACCCATGTAGCTCATACGATACAGCATCCGTGCAGGTAAGTTGCCGAGGAATTAGAAGCTCACTCAAGAGATTAAGTTGAGTGCGATGTTTGTTCCATGTATTGATGATCTCGTTAGGCGGCGTTTGGTCCCATCCAACGCCGAGAATCCACAACTTCTGAATTAAACATTTTGACTGAATTGTGATGGGAGATAGAAAACCTAACGGATCGAAAACCCTAGCGACTTCACTAAGGATTGAACGCTTAGTACATGGCCGATAAGTAGATTCAATTTCGAAAACGAACGTATCTGTGGATGGATTCCATTTAAGACCTAATACCTTAAGAATTTGATTATCAGAATTGTCTAACGATACGGATCCAGTCAAACAACTATCACTGGGTAGATCTGACAATAACTGCGGTTTGTTACTAGCCCACTTCCTAAGTTCAAACTGTCCACACTTAAAAAGTTTAATAATCTGCGACTTTGCTTCCTGAGCGACCTCTAACGATGAAAATCCGGTCGTGACGTCATCACAATAAACATCAGACAGTAGTACTCGTTTTGCGAGTGGATAAGAATCTCCCTCATCTTCAGCAAGCTGTCGAAGCGTACGGCAAGCGAGAAACGGAGACGAAGCTAATCCATATGTGACTGTATTTAAACGATATTCTAAGAGGGGCTCATCAGGAGAACTCCTCCAGAAAATGCGTTGGTAATCACGATGTTCGTGCGCTACTACAATCTGTCTAAACATTTGTCGAGCATCAGCCATGAAGACAACGTTGTGTTCCCTAAAGCGTAAAAGTAAATTTAAAATATTCGGTTGTAGCTTTGGGCCGATAAGTTGTGTGTCATTCAGTGACTTAGAATGCATATCCTTCGCAGAAGCGTCGAATACAACGCGGAGGCGTGTGGTCGCAGAGTCAGGGCGTAGAACGCAATGATGAGGTATGTAGTATTTTCCTGTACCAACTTGTGCTACAGGAACCACTGTCATGTGACCACTTTCGATGTAATCAGACATAAAGTCGACATATTGCGATTTTAACAAGGCATCACGTGACAACCTACGTTCAATAGCATAGAACCTACGCAAAGCAACTTCGCGAGAGCCCTCAAATGTCGGTTCTGAATTATTCTTAAACGGAATACGAACAATATAACGCCCAGATTGATCACGTGAGTGTTCATTAACGAATTTACGTTCGCATAATAACTCATCTGGAGTCAGCATTGAAGTTTGCGGTACTGAATCTAATTCCCAAAAACGTTGAACTAATGAGTTTAAATCATTATTGATTACAGGCAACGTCTGCAACAGACTACTACATGAAATATTAGTTTTACCTAGAAGTAGCCAACCAAAGATTGAATTAAACGCGGTAGGTTGGTTGACACCTCCCTTGATATGTTGATTAAGAACAGAGTCAGCGAATACATCAGCAGCAAGCAAAATGTCAATGGGACCAGGTATATCGAAACCAGGGTCCGCTAACGGCAACGATTTAATATGGGACCAACTCGATGAATTAAGTTGAGCGATAGGTTGATCGCCACATATTTTAGATATGACGTGCATATCTAAGTTAAATAGAATTTGACCGTTAGTGCCGATAGAACAAGTGACGTCACCAATAATAGGTGCATCCGCTTCTCCTATGCCACTAATTGCCGCGGTTGTTGAAGCCGGCGTTAAATTTAAAAGTTTTACTGCTGATTCCGTTATGAAATTGCTCTGACTGCCCGTATCAAACAGGGCACGAAACGATTGCATATTACCTGAAGCATCCTTAACCTGAACGATAGCTGTGGCTAACAGCACTGTATGATTCGTATGTGACCTTGACACCAGCGACGACCCGATTTGATTTGATTCGATCTTAGTGTTATGATCGCGATGGAGTAAGGTGTGATGTTTACGCTTACACATACGACACGAAAAAATAGATTTGCAATTTTTTAATTGATGTGATGGCTTCAGGCAATTAAAGCACCAATTGTTTTGAGTGGCAATAGCCATACGATCGTCAATCGATTTACTAATAAAATCTTGACAAGAAAAAATAGAATGCGACTTATGGCAATACGCGCAGTTGCTTGAATAAACTTTAGACTTATCGTTCGAATTACCTCTATTGTTCATAGCAACAAGTGCATTTGAATTGAAACGTTTCGTTGATTGATTTTGAGTAGTCGAAGGCTTTAAAGATTTGTTCACACCAGAAAAATGTGTATCTCGTAATAAGGCTTCGCATTTGGAACGCAAAAAACCCCTTAATTGATCATAAGACGGCAACTCCACGTTAGAATATTTCTCCTCAAAATCGCGGCGTAAGTTCTTGTCTAATTTTGATAAAATATGGTAAACTAAAACAAAATCCCAACGATCTATCGGTAACTCAATAGATTTTAAGATATTTAAATTTTCATCGAATAAGTCGAGTGACTTTTGAAACTCAGTTGCGTTGTTATGCATGAAGTTAGTGTTTAAAATATCTTGCCAACAAGTAAAAGCTAATGTTCGTTTACATTTATAGCGATTAATAAGAGCTTCATACGCGTCGCGATAATATTCATGAGTCATAGGGAACGCCTTAACCACCGATAACGCATCCCCGCTAAGAGAAGAAATTAAATAATGAAACTTTTCCGTGTCCGAAATTGACGTTGAGTTATGAATTAAAGAATTAAACGTATCATAAAACACAGGCCACTGCTTGATATTGCCCGAAAAATGTGGCAATGTAATTTTAGGTAAACGGATATTCGATGAATTGATGTTCGAGTTAATCGAATTATTTGTATCATGTTTAGTTAAACTAATATAAATAGACTGTATCTGAAAATATAATTCATCGAATTGTTCCTCAATTTCAGTTTCATTATCCGCGTCGTCCGACAGATCGAGTATATTAAAATGAGCATTTTCGAAATTTGAAACGATTTGTTTAATTTCCTGATGATACGATAAAAATAGGTCGTATTGTGAACGATCACTCAAAGCTGCATTACCTATTTCTAACGCCTTCGATAATCTTTTAAGCGCTATAGTACGTTTTCTACGCAATGTCGATAAGTCCTTAGTCGTATAATATTCATCCACCGATTTAGATTTTAATTTTTTCAAAGAACCTAACCTCCGAGTTGTTGTTGTTTTAGTAAATAAAGACATCTTGTTAAATTTAAATTTAAATATCGAATAAACAAAATGTAAAAACGTTTATAAACAAACAGTCAAATAACAAAGTTAATCTTCGATGTAAATTTTCAAACAATGAAATAAAATGAAACAATGAAATTATTATTTCACCTTTACGCATATGAAGTTAAGGATGAAAATCGCGTGAAACGGTAATGTGAATGAATACAGATTATAACTTACAATAACAAGTTACAATGATGATGCGCTGCGCGAGCCGCTGGAATGTTCGACGTACGAATAATTGTCAATTTACCCCCGAGTTTTAATATAAAATGAAATTATTTTATATTACGATTTAACCTAATATTACGTTTTAATATTAGTTATGTAGTTAGGATAAACTGTAACGTGAATGAATTATGTTTTGGAATGTGAAATTACTATAGGCCTGTGTAAAAATTAAGCACCGATGAGATATGTGATTGCTTAACTAGTTCCTACAATAATTAAACACTTTTGACTTGTACTTCTGAATATGTATTAAGTTTTAGAATATGAAATTGTTTTAAGCCGATTGAATTTAAGCACCGACAAAATAAGTGTTTGCTTAAATAGATCTTATAACAACTTCCTACTTTGTTAAACAAAGAACCTAATACGAACGGAATTGAATTTGATTTTAGATTATGAATTACCTACGTGTGACCAGTAATACCATAAGCTTTTGAATATGATAATTGATACGCAAATTCCCGGGTTTCGGCACCAGAAATAATGTAGAATCGCACCAAGCCGAAATAGCGGGTGGCTTCTACTACATTAGGGGAAATTACGTTAACACAAAATATCGATGTTCAGAAATAGTGAGCAGCAAAAACAATGCACCACGTACCTTTGAGATGCTGCAGCACTCGATGAATTTACGCCCAATTATCCGATGCGATACACGTGTTTCAATGGCCGCCGCGCGCGCACAGCAGAGGAGCGGCTCGATCGAAGGCGGAAGTACAAGTGTCGACCACAGATTAAGGTCTCGACTGTCGTGGTGCATGACAGTTGCAAAATAATTTGACAACCTTTGTTTGCATACTCTGTGCCAAACATCGATAATAGACACCACGATCAATTACACGGTAACGAAACAACTTGTATCCGAGAAGCAACAATTGGCTGAAACGAGCACTTGAGACAATCAGCTATAACTTCAAGATACGATATTCCAGCACTAGCAATTTATGCGATAGGTAGAATATTATAGAACATAAGAGAATAATTATTTACATAGTCTTTTGGAGACATATTTGATCGTTTGTTGTTTCCTTGTTTTGTTTTAACTGAAGACGCTCAAACAAGTTTAGAAATTATTTTAACAATAACAGCTGTATATTTTCTGAGTAGATTAGCAACTTTTTTTGTAAATTACATTTTAAGCCGAGACAAGTAGTACGTATGTAATTAGTATACAATATAATCACAGTATTACAATAT
The DNA here is from genome assembly GCA_029959065.1 of Colias behrii. Taxonomy (NCBI): domain Eukaryota; kingdom Metazoa; phylum Arthropoda; class Insecta; order Lepidoptera; family Pieridae; genus Colias; species Colias behrii. Next base: position 11,302,448 of record JARWMC010000009.1, on the reverse strand, counting down.
CTATACAGTACGGAAACGAATGTACTTGTGCAGAGAAACGGAGGGGAACTGGCGGGGGTCGGGCGGCGCGGGCCGTGTAAGGCAAACACGCTTAGTTTGCCTTACCTAGCGCGAAAGGACGACGCAGTCGTATTTTTTGTGTAATAATTTTATTATACATAGGTACTTACATATTCTATTATGGCGCGCACAAACTGTTCCGTTTACGGATGTAAATCTACATTGAAATCCCAGAAGGAAACAATATTTCAGAAAGATTGTATTAATTGTATCTGTTGAATTAAAATCAAAGCTATGTATATGGTGTCCTCATTATTTTCTAATCAGATTGTACATCCCAATGCGAATGCATTACTTAATTAAATGTTATAATATACAATTAAGAACATCCAAAAATAAAGTGTCCACGTAAATAATATTTAGCAGTGCAATATCTGTAATTATGTATTTATGAACAAATAATTACATCAGATTTAATAATCGCAATTATTTTGAATGTACATATGAATAAATGATTTCGTTATAATATTAATAATCACAATTGTTTTTTCCCATTTGTTGCAACCCTAGCGTATTTTCGTGTGGCAGCGTAAGTACCTACGCTGGCGGCGGCATCGCGCGACATCAAAGGCGTTTCTTTACTGTAGGAAATAATATTGTAATACTGTGATATAATGTTAAAATTATGTGATTTTAACCTACATAATAATAAATACACATAAAATATAAACCGACTTCGAAAAATAGTAAAGCCCGCATCGTTTACTTGTACGAAAATGTAAGCAAATAAAATAAGATTGACAATCGAATTATTTGTTTCGTAGAAAAGTTCCTAATTAAAAGTAAGTATATAGTTTTTTACTTCCGCTAATTTCTTCATTTAATATCTTAGATAATTGTGTTCTTATTGAACTATAAAAGTACATCGTATATAATACTAGCGACCCGCCCCGGCTTCGCACGGGTGCAATGCTGATACTAAATACACTACAGAAAAACTGCGAACGTTGTTGTAAAACATAGCGGCCCGCTCCGGCTACGCACGGGTATAAAATATATAGCCGGGCGGCCGGGCGGCCGGCCGGTGCCGCCGCAAACGCTACGTCCCGCAATTTTTAAATCTGTAATATCTTCGAAAATATTCTCTTAAATAATACGGTGTAAAGGGCCATATACAGGGTGTCCCAGCAACGGTATACTAAGCCCCAAGGAGGTTATAGTTTTGCATACGCTGAGTACGTCAAAAATACTTTTAAAATTCCAGACGATTTTTTTTGACAAATAGATGAATTCTTAAAACTCTTTGTGTACACCCCTAACAAGCAACCCGCTCAACTTTGCCACCAGCACGTGAGCTATGGTTGAAGATTATGTTTTCATAGACAACATGCTCACATTAGCGAAGCGGTATATGCCGGCTGCGCGAAGCTAGAGACGAAAACATGGATTTTAAGGAAAAATTAAGCAAACAATTTTTGTCGTAATTTTGTTGTTTAAGTATTTTTTACGTGATCAGTGTATGCAAAACTACAAGTCCCTTCGCGCTTAGTATACCAATAGTGGGACACCCTGTAGATCTATATTAAATGAACAATGTATTCAAGGTATTTAATTGGTTAAGGATTAATGCTGTATTGGTTAAAATCGCTTCGAAAATTAGCCATTATTTGTCGTAAAAAGTAAATGACAAAAAAAAGTTATTGTGGGTTATCCATAAGAGATAGACATAAACCACCGCGGACTTTTCTGTAGACCTTTTCAATGTGTATAATACTTAGTACATTATTTTGATAAAACTCGTAGTTTCAGCCTGCGTTTGCAATGTAAGCGGAAAAAATGTAATTTTTTACGACATCACATTAGAGACCTCAAAAATAACAGTACTTCTCCACTATTTGATGGATGTTATTATACATATAAACCTTTCTCTTGAATCACTCTATCTATTAAAAAATACCGCATCAAAATCCGTTGCGTAGTTTCAAAGATTTAAGCGTACAAAGGGACATAGGGACATAGGGACATAGGGACATAGGGACAGAGAAAGCGACTTTGTTTTATACTATGTAGTGATGATGCAATGAAAGCTCGTATACCTTCATACCTACTAAACCTACTGATAAAATGCATTAAAAAAGAGCATTACTACTTTAAATAACTACCAAAAGAATTCCACTAATTCCCTACTAACCTTTCAACATTTAAATGCGACCGAATAAAATACGCTTGTTTGTTTAAAATCACCCTCCCTAACCTCCGCTTGGAGTGTTTCCAAAACGAGCAGACTTCTAGCAACGCCTCTTCCTCTGTATAGATATTTATCTTATATCGAGTGTCCATAAATAATGTTATTGGTGTATATTTATTTTAAACTGAATGCATCAATATTTTTGTTAGAACATTTGCAGTGTGAACGTTTTTATTGACTAGCAAAAAGGAAAAAGTAATAGCGCTTTAATTTTGATTTGCTTTGGTTAATATTATAATGTATTTCGTCGATTCAAAAACACTTATTTCAGAATTAAGGCTATTATTGTATAAAGGCCGATTTTGTACTGATTATATTTTGATGTTTAAAACGCGCTGCTTAAATATCATTTGTATGAGACATAAGCTTTCTCAAACCTTGATCAAATCAAATCTCAATTCAGAAAAAGATCTAAAATGATTGAGTATGAGTTTGAGATTGACGATTAAGTATTTTAGTTTGAATTATTGCGTTTAAAATATAAAATTGATTGAATTATATTATAGCCCAGCTTTGACCGAAACAGTATTAAAAACTTGAAGGAAGTCAGAGGGCAGAAAACTTCCCCATTAGAAACCCTTAACTCTCATCATCCACTGTTAATTTTTAATGTAATTCTCACTGACAATATTATTCGAGTGAAGTCATGTTTTTATTTTTACTGTGTATGTTATGTTTTTTAACTTTTATTTGACTCTTGGATAATATTATAGTTTTTCTTAGAAAGCATATTCAAATTCAAGTATAAGGTTTTCTTTTTAGATACATGGTAGGTTATAGGTATATAAATTTCAAATAATGTTTATACTTGTAACCCTAAGTTGTATACGAAAAATATCCAATTTAGTTTGAAAATTACTGTCACTTTTTATACGTAACAAAATCACTATGACATGCTTCGGCTATCACATAATAAGTGCTGTTATGATATCGATATCGAAAGGTTGTATTAATTTTTGATGTTAATAATCTAATGTATTTAAATGCTTTTTATTGTATTCTCTACGTCATCTTTGAAATATGAAGGTTGTTAGTACAGAATTGAAATATCTTGAAATAAGCCCTGCATGAACTTGTTTAATTAAATACAGTTTTTTAATATTAAATACAGTAAAAAAAATATCGATATCAATTGTATTACAAAATGCCACTCTTCAAATTAAATTAAAAATAATGATATAGTATCTACCTATTTTAACATTTTATCGATTTCGATAACATCCTCTCTTTCACATCCCTATTACGAAGAAGGAAATTTATTTCGACTTGTTTTGATCTTTCTTTCTTAGCCCACTTATTTCCTGTACCAAATACATTTATTTTACAAAATATTTTCAAAGGTACTTCCGTACACTGAATATAACAAGACAAAAACTAGAATATTTATATTCTAAAGAACACAAATTTACTTAAATAATAATTGAAAATATGTGGAGAGGGTTCCGTATAATATGCAAAGAAATTGTTCAATACATTGGAATTCAGTTTAATTAATTTAAGTAAAATTCAATGAAATATTTTGTAAGAATTTTATTAGCAATTAATTAATATATTCCGATCTACAAGTCAGTAGTGGTTTGTATTGAGAATATAAGAATGAATGTATTTATATCTATAACAGATTTTTGTTGCTAATCCATGAACTGCTACATTTTCTTTTCTACGAGAGATTTAGATTTTTTTTAGCAATAAGACCGCCTTTTTGTACAAATGAAGCCTTTTCGTTACATTATTTTATGATTATGATCTTGTTTGTACAGAAATAAACATAAAATTATCATAGGACATAAATTACGTATAATAAATATTATAACTTAGTTCAAATACCGACTAGTACGGAATGTAAACCGAATTTTATGAAAATACTAGAGGTCCGCCCCGGCTTCGCCCGTGGTACATATTTCGCAATAAAAGGTAGCCTATGTCCTTTCTCGGGTATCAAAATATCTCCATACCAAATTTCATGCAAATTGGTTCAGTAGTTTAGGCGTGATTGAGTAACAGACAGACAGACAGAGTTACTTTCGCATTTATAATATTAGTATGGATTCCGAATTAAGTCCCCAACTACAAATTACATTAGAAATAACAAGAAGTCTTTTAGCTGGTATACAGTTTCTAACAAAATTAGAAACGCTAGTGAAAAGAGCTTATGCTAGACCAAGAGCTGCTGATGAATAACTACTACGGCATAATTAATTAATAATTACATAGTATCATGATGCTTTGTGAAAGTCTAAAATGTTTAAAAAAAAAAGTTCGAATAAACGTTAACTATAATCTTTAAATTGTACTCATGCTTGCGATATATATGTTAACAAATTTAAATTAATAATTTAAATGTAAAATTTAATTAATGATTACCTACTGTATGTGACTGAATGTGTTTTTATATTTTAAGAATATAAATTTCAGTGGAAACTTTGCTGATGTATGTATAGTTTTTTGTATTTAATTTTAAGAAACACTGTATTGTTTGTTTCCCAAAGACATATAAATAAATAAATAAATCATAATATCGCGTACACTGTGCCTTACCATAAACAATAACTAAGTATACTTTTTTGTCCATAATGCTTTATTGTGCAACATTTCTAAATCTATTACAGTGTAATTAATTAAAACAATATTTTATTTTTACAATATATTTCTCACGTTTATGCACAATAAAATATTCATTCATTATGCACTCTAGTTCTACGATATCCGACTAAAACCCTGATTAACTAGCTCTTCAGTACGCAACGCAATCAAAGCTTAGTATAAATTTTAACCGGGGATTGGAATCCGGAAATATCAAATTTAAAATTTCACCAACGATTTTGTTGCTTTCCGTAATTAGAGCATCGTCTGAAATTTTCAAATTTATAAAAAAATTCGTTAATATATTCTTATATTTAAAAATATCGTAATTCTGGAACGAAGTTCCTTATCGCGCGTTGTGAAAGGGGGCTAAACGGAAAAATTTGTAACAACACTTTTTATTTTACTATAGCTATAAGCTATTATACCGGGTGTCACGGATGTCCTATCGTATGCTTAATGGAGCATATAGTGTTTAACCTTCTGATGATGTAAAAAATATTTATAAAATCCGGTCGTGCAGGAAAAATTATCTCAAAACTTTTCAATAAACTTCGTGTTCGTAACCCTAACTACGCGGACCATACTCGCGGTCGTTATACATAAGCGGTCATTGACCTCGAACGCTATCTTTAACCTCGTACCTCGAAAATAAATACCTACTGTTTGGATAATATTTTTTAGAGTATACGAGACAAATACACAAGTACACTATCGTTTATTTATACAAAAAAAAAAAAACGAAAAATTACTTAGTACCATCGCCTTCTGACCGCACCCTTTTAATACTGAATCATATTTTAATCTTTACTAAATTTTTTTATTGAGATACATGCGTATCAATTATTTTTGTACAATGATATTGAAATAAGGTACATACCAACTTGTAGAAATTTCAGCAAACAACATGCAGTAGGTACCTATCACACACTTCACTTCACATTTCACAACATACTAAAACATTTATTCTTCTAGAAGCACTTTTGAATTGTCATAACATAGTTTTACCAATTAGGTACCTCCGAACCGAACAAAAATACGCTCGAAAACAATTATAGGACGGTAAATTCCGCTGGTGATGTGCTTCTCTTCCGTCTATGTACCTATCGCTGCCGATATAAATCTCGAGCTGCAGCGAGCTGATTACCATCCTCTGCACACACACACATAATCATATTGTAATTTGTAATACCTACTCCGCGTTCGTATAATACGACATTACCGACTCAGATACTCACAGATGAAACACAGAAAACGCAAACGATAGCAACTTGACACCGAAAGATGAAACAAGCGACTAACAAAAATTTATTTAAAATTACACAAACTTCAATAATAATACGAATAAACGTACAATGTGAGTTTAGGGATTCGTAGGGAAATGTTTGTAAAAATACCTATAATAAGAATGATTTAGAATACTTACATAATAATATCTGTTCCTTTCAACTTTTGCTAGATGAAACTCAATAATTAAAATATGGTGCCTAATCTAGATTAGAGTATAAATAGCAACTTAAGGTACCTAAATACCTATTAAATAATAATATTATTCCCAGCATAAAACTTAAAAATATCATTTCATGATAATTTCATATTAAATTATAATATGATTGTATTTTTTCATTTGTAGTTACAAAAGAAAATTGAAAGTAAATAATAAAAAGATAAGTAAAATAAAATATTAAATAAACAACGGAACCATACTTTTAAAAGGCGGCATTTTACAAACGAAAGGCGGCGTTACCTTTGCTAGGTGCACAAAGATACCGCCACCGGCACGTGTAAGCGTCCGCGTATTTTATTAATTCACAAATTTTGTTAAATTGTTAGTGCTCCACCAAACGTCTTAGCGTAAGGGCTGTGATAGATCTGCGCGGGAGATTCGGGATCGTTCGTCGTAATTCGTATTTTGTGTTTATAATAATTAGTTGAAGTTATTAAAGCAGTGATTGTATAAATCCGTAAGATAATGTATTTAAGTAGTTACGAGATTTTCTTATGTTACTTAGTTATTTTAAGAAGTGATTGATATTTGGAGTAGTGGGTATTTAATACATTATGTAATATTTGTTTACCTTCGTCACTCATCATTCGTCATCATTGTGCAATATGTATTACGATCATGTGATTCCTGTGCATGATAATCGGGTGAGTGTTTGCATTTTGAAACCGTTGATTTCTTCTAGTAAATATGACACCGTGTGCATGTAATTGTTGTTTACGGCACATCTAATTACTAACTACTTTCTATTTCTTAAATCAAAGTATTATTATTCATTTTCACTAATAATTATTAATCCAAATGGCAAATAGGGTAAGGTCGTATAATTATCAATAATTATTAATATTTTAGACTTATTTTATTAAATAAATAAATTTATTATTTAGCCTTCACAACTCAGTAGGTACTATTATTACAATAATTATTTTGTCAGTAATCTTAATTATGTAGGTAGTTGTTATGACTTATGAGTTTGAGGGAGTCGTACTTTATTTTTATCGTTATGAAAACTTTGATACTTAATAATGAAGTTTTTCGATTCATGAAAAATCTGAAGACTTCCTCGTAAAATTAAAAGTATAAGTAAATATGTACCTAGTAAAGCAAAACAAAAAACACATTGCATAATGCAGACAAAAATAATAATTAAAAAAACTTAAGTAAGGATTAAAATATGTTAAGTAAAAAGTATTAATAGGGCGCGACCGCGGTCAGTTTCAGTTTCAGTTTCAGTTTTTTTTTTTTTTGGTATAAATAAACGATAGTGTACTTGTGTATTTGTCTCGTATACTCTAAAAAGATTATCCAAACAGTAGGTATTTATTTTCGAGGTTCGAGGTTAAGCATAGCGTTCGAGGTCAATGACCGCTATGTATAACGCTCGCGAGTATGATCCGCGTAGTTAGGGTTACGAACACGAAGTTTATTGAAAAGTTTTGAGATAATTTTTCCTGCACGACCGGATTTTATAAATATTTTTTACAGCATCAGAAGGTTAAACACTATATGCTCCATTAAGCATACGATAGGACATCCGTGACACCCGGTATATAATAGCTATAATATATAATTTTATTTATTTTTTATTTATAGCTATAAGCCTTGTCTGTTTCTCTGTCTGTCTTTCTCTCTCTCATAGAACTTCGTTGCATCCTAGTGCCTTGACATCTCTCAAATTTTTTTACTAGGAAAGCAAAACCATGTGTATAAACTTGTGCGGAATAAAATTAAGGTAAAACTGCTCCAGTAATGAATGCTATGCAGAGGCCGTTTTGGCATCACGCCTATTTTGATACGCAGTGTGTATAGTAATTTATTTAACTGAAGTTTTGAGGTTTTTTATCATTAAATTATTTTCATTGGTATACCTACTAGCGGTAATTGTGCCGGTTAACGGAAAATTATATTGATAATAATCTATACTAATATTAGCTGAAGAGTTTATTTGTTTGTTTGAACGCCCTAATCTCAGGAACTACTGGTCCGATTTGAAGAATTCTTACGGTGTTAGATAGCTCATTTATCGAGGAAGACTGTAGGTATCATTACGCTAAGACCAACAGAAGCGGAGCCACGCGGGTGAAACCGCGAAGCGCAGCTAGTATTGCATAAAATTTAGAATTGTCCATAATGGTGTATGAAATATTTAATCACAACTTTTAAATGATCAAACGTACTAACTAAGTAAGTTTAAGAAATTGATTAATTCAACAATGTCATAGAGATCCTTTAAAATATTCCCACAGCAAAAATAAATATGTCTGAATAAGAACTGCCAAAGTTACTTTCTAAACTATATGAGGTCCCGTCTCCCCTTTATGTGTATATTTAAGTTTAGTTTGCATTTGGGATCTTAATTCTTTCTCGCATAAGCTTGTTTATTATAATTTCTTTGTATTAAGTAATATTTCATTAAGATTTGATGTGATTGGATCAATATACTTACTAAATAGCAATCTTTCTGGCTAGAGATGCAAAGGAAGTTAAAATAAAGAAATACAAATGATAATTAAAATCTTGATTATTAGTTTACTATCGCAATAATGGAAAATACAAAAAAATATGTAAGTTAGTTGAGTCCTCTTTTCTTCATTATAACATTAATTTAATATTAAATTTTCTAGTATATATATTAATTGTTAAAGTTCTCTGCTGCCTCCATTTTTCTCCATCCTGCGTGTAGCTATTTTTATTCAGATTTTCATGCAAATTTTATAATATCATCCACCAATCTTCTAAAACCAAGGCATTATCCTTATTTCGATCAAGCCCCTCTTAAAACTTCCTTATTCATATATTTTATAGAAAATATTTGTATTAAAATTTTCAATTTTAAAACATTAGCACGTTAATGACGCGAATCCATAAGATTTTCCATAAATTCTCAACAAGGCCAAACAACTTTTCACATGAAAAATGTTTGAATGTTGGTATTCCGAAGATAACATAATTATTATTACTTTAAACAGAAAATGGTAAAAAAATGTTCATCTCCTAAACTACAACTGTATCAACTTGAAGTTTGTCCCAACTAAGTTGACCTGTACAACATAATGCTATTAAAGACCCAACAGAACATTGAATAGAAGGGTCTTACAGCCGCGGTATATTTCAATGGCCAGATCCATTGAATAAGTTTCAAGTGACGATAATGTTAGGAATGGGTTCATGAGCCTTACCACCGATATTCGAGCTTGATTTTATTGTCAACTAGCTGTGCCCCACGGCTTTATCTGCATTACTCTGCTTCTATTGGTCTGAGCGTGAATCATCACGCTATCACATCAGGCTATGTATCAACATAGCCTATTACCTTCATCGATAAATGGACTATCTGACAGAGAAATCGTTTTTCAAACTGGAACCCTGCTTTCTGAGATTAGCACGTTCAAGCAAACAAACAAACAAAACTCTTCAGCTTTATAATATTAGTATGTATTAACTACGATTTTAATTCCTCGATCTTGAATTCTTACTTTGCAACCAATTCGAGTTCTATCTCCAATTTGAATAGTACTATTGAAGTAGACCAAAATTATCGACCGAGATTAGTTTCATTTTGAACAAGAGCACTGTCTTAGTTTTTAAAAGTAAAAAGAGTAAATGATTGTTCGTATCGAACTCGATTGTATCAGATCTCGATACCATCACTAGTAAACCCAGTCCACAGATTATATATTGAACTAGATGTCGCAAATGCACAGAGCGTGTCATAAATCAGGTTGAAAGCACTCAATAACGTGACATATTTCAACCGGAGTTCTAAGAAGGAACATTTATATAGGGTGTTTAATTACAGTATTGTAGATTTTAACTTTTAGTAAATTGAAAGAGACGTTCTGATAAGAATTAATGTTTTCTTTTATAATGCTTTAAACAGTGACACGATGAATTTGCATTTCGCTTGCAACATCTAGTATATTATGCGCTCTTTGTTAAATCAATAATGCATTGTACTGTTATGTTTTAATAATCAATCATATGGAATTTATTAGTTATTCACTTACTGAATTATATTTGGAATGCCTCAATTGAATCCTTAATATCACAATGCCTGAATATATAATATTTTAATATTTTACCTTCAATTAGGTGAAACTTACTCAAAGACATTACATTCCATAGTTCTATTAAAATCATCATCATCATCATCAGCCCATATACGTTCCCACTGCTGGGACACGGGCCTCCTACGATTGTATTAAAATGTATCGTCGTTTATTCCTCCTTTTAGAAAAATGATAAATTGTAAACACTATAAAAATACTAGCCTTGTAACCCATAAAACAGTTGCCCGCAATTACTACTTTCCACATTGTATGCAATTACGAGATTCCCATTCCAATACGTTCGCAAACAGTATCAGAGTCCAGGTCCTTCAATAGTTTATGTAATCCCCTAGTTCTACGTTTAATGACAATCGTAAGAGCTTCCACGTTTCAGAGTGTGATTTGCTATTATCGGCCTTATGTTCATTGTGATTAGGGTCAAAGATGATTGGAAAATTGTAGCCTGTAGGTTATATTTAGATGGTAATTTAAATGAATTAACTTAAAAGCCTTAACTTCTACATACTCATTGTAAGACTTAGATAATAGTAAATTCAATTTTAATATAAGTTCAATTGATACACTTTGACAACGGATTGATCACTAGGCACTAACCATACGATGCTAATTCCAGTTTTAAATAAATAAAAATAACTAAAAACGGAAAAGTAAAAAATAAAAATGATGTGATATTATTAATTACTACATAATATTATTATTTAGATGTGCTATTTACTAAATAGGTTTGATGTCGGTGCACGGGCTTAATACTAAATGCTTAGTGCTTGGCACACATTGCAAAAAAATACCGAACGAATTGATAACCTCCTCCTTTTTTGAAGTCGGTTAATAAATAAACCAATAGAACATTGAATTACTAAATGCTTTTTTCCCTCAACGCAGATGTATCTGGCTACCTCATTAGCTTTTAAAGAAGAAATAAGGTATCAAAATTTTGTCATTAATTACGATAATACATGGCCGATTTTATAATGCTTCCATTAAATTACAAAATACAAACAGACAATAAGTGTAAGTATTTTATTTCACTCGAAGTACCAGCAGGGTAAACAATCAAGAGGTATTACAATTACAAAATCATCATCATCAATACATATAATAAAATTGTAGAAAAGTAGTGTCTGTACAATTGAAATATGTAAAAAAAAAATAGCAGGTGTTATTATTGAATCGTGCCCGAATCCAAAACTGTTGTTGAAAAAATTTTTGTCTGTTTGTCTGTTTGTCTGTTTGTCTGTATGTTTGAACACGCTAATCTCAGAAACGGCTTATCCGATTTAGATGCGGTTTTCACAAATATATTGTGGTAAGCTTCATTTAACATTTAGTGTTTATTTCATGTTAATCGGTTAATAAATAAAAAAGTTATGACCATTTAAGTAATCACGGCGAACATTTGCTAAGGCATTCTGTTGATACACTGTACAGTGTACGTTAATAACACATAAATAAATTTATTAGATACGTAAGTTATACGCTACAGTTATTCCTTGACAAGTCCAGCCCCCCTATGCAAGTGGCTTTCTGTTAGCGTAGCGTTCAATAGAATAGACCACGAATGTATGAGATTGACGTAGGCTGTAGATAAACGTATACAGCTTACGTCAATCTCATACATTCGTAGTCTATTCTATTGAACGCTACGCTGACAGAAAGCCACTTGCATAGGGGGGCAGATTGTCATATCGAAAGTCCCAAAGGGGGGGCGGGGTAGGCTGAGGGTGCAGTAGGGGGGGAGGAGTTCAAAGGACCTTTATTTAGATTTTTGCTCAGCCTAAAACCTGCACAAATTGCATTATAGTTACTACTAGGTAAATTTTCTACATAAAATTTCCTTTAAATTATGTCGTAGGTATTATATTTTTAACCCCCGACGCAAAAAGAGGGGACGTGTTATGACCGCTATGTGTGTTTGTGTGTCTGTCTGTGCCACCGTAGAACGCTAACGAGTTATAAGAATTAGATGCGGTATTTGTGAGGGGGAATATTTTCCGACGCTGGTTCTTAGATATAGTTTATCAAAATCTGTTCATCCATTTATTATATGTATATAGGGGTAAACGTGGGAATGAAAAAACGAATGTTGTAATTTATACCCAAGTGACAAATCAAATGAAAGTACACGACCTGTCAGAACAATTAGTCAAATTTATCAAAATCGGTTCATCCATTTATTTGATATAGGGGTAAAAATGAGAATTAAAAAATGAATTTTATCAAATTTACCCAAGTGACATATCTAATGAAAGGCATGGCGTGTAAAGTACAATTAGGTGTATTTTATCAAAATTGGTTCATCCATTTATTGGATATAGGTATAAAAGTGTGAATAAAAAAATGCATTTTGTCAAATATACATAAGTGACATATCAAATTAAAGGGCATGACGTGTGAAATATAATCAGGCATATTTAATCAAAATCGGTTCATCCATTTATTATATATAGTGTTAGACGTAACTTTTGATTTAATATTTTTGTGGATGAATAGTTGTCAATGTAGTTGTCATTATTTCATATCTGAACATGCTTAGCTGTCGAATACTATAAAAAGCCGCTTTCCTTTGACTCGTGGTGCATTCGTACGAATCGTGCCTAGGGGCTCGGACGTTGATTATACGACGTTCGACCCAACTACCCTCCCTTTGCTAATAGTGGTTGACTTGCTGCGATTTGTTATCAACTACCTACATCAATTAGGTAGCTGTGTAGAATCGCAGTACATTCTTATTACATTCAAACTAATATTTAACCCGGCCTCGCGTGTTATTTCTTACATGAGAAGTGGGATAGAATTCAAGCCTATACTTTTTAAATGTGTTTAAGTTTACGTAGTTTTGTAACGGCATACAGGCGTTTGTGTTTTTTCGTGCGTTGTGTAAAGTAAAAGTTTGTTACGTGGATTATTGTAACGGGAATGTAGTTCATCGAAGGAATTGTGTGTGCTATCTGGGCTGCGGTCCAGGGTAGTTGTGTCTCTTTGTGATAAGCGATCCTCGATGCCTATATCACAAATGAGTTGGTGTTGTTCCCATGATACGCTAACGAAGTGCCTCTGTCATGTGGAGTGATTGGTGTTCTGTAAGATCAGTGTGGCCGAGGCAGTGTGTTTTTGAAATCCCGAGATGAACTACCGTAGTATTGTAGTACGAGAAAAGGCGTACGAGGACGTACGATTGTCAGTATGGCCGTTATAGACATAACTTTTGATTTAAAATTTTTGTGGATGAATAGTTGTCAATGTAGTTGTCTTTATTTCATGTCTGAACATGCTTAGCTGTCGAATACTATAAAAAGCCGCTTTCCTTTGACTCGTGGTGCATTCGTACGAATCGTGCCTAGGGGCTCGGACGTTGTTTATACGACGTTTGACCCAACTACCCTCACTTTGTAAATAGTCGTTGGCTAGCTGCGATTTTTTATCAACTACCTGCATCACTTAGGTAGCTGAGTAGAATCGCAGTACATTCTTATTACATTCAAACTAATATTTAACCCGGCCTCGCGTGTAATTTCTCACAATAGGGTTAAAAGTGGGAATTTAAAAAACGAATGTTGTCAAATATACCCAAGTGACATATCAAATGAAAGTGCATAACGTGTGAAAGTACAATTATTAGTCATATTTTTATCCAATTCGGTTTATCAATTTATTGGATTATAGCAGTAAAAGTGGGAATGAATAATCGAATGTGGTCAAATAATACACTCAAGCGGCATATCAAATGAAAGGGTATGACGTGTGAATTACAATTAGTCTGGTTTTATCAAAATCGGTTCATCCGTTTATTACATATAGTGCACCTAAGGGGTGATAGTGGAAATAAATAATCCAAATGAAGCATCAAAGGATATTATGACGTGTACATATAGGTACAATTAGACATGGTTTACATCAAAATCGGTTTTGCCATTTACTAGGGGTGAAAGGGAAAAGTTGAAAGTCTGTGAAAGTAGAAGGATATGGGAGCGGGAGGATAGCCATACCCTGGAAATTTTGAACTCTTTTGTACCTAAGTTTTTTAGCTCAGTTTAGTAATAAATTTTACTAACAGTTCTTTTGTGTTATTATTTATTTAATTTATTTTATATCTTAACTGTAAAATAATCAGCAAGTGCTTATTATTTAATTGTTTATGGTAGTACGTGTTTACTCAATAATTATGTGTTATGTAGTTTACTATGCAGTCACTATTCCACGCGGACGAAGTCGCGGGCACAGCTAGTACATAATATAGCAATTAAATACATTAAAAATCTTTATCCTAAAGTCAACATACCTCATTATTTCAAACAATTTATCGAATCGACGTTATTCTCTAATGAGACCATGCTCTCCTTCATTTCTCTTCAAATATCAAATATTAAAACATAATTATCCTAGTTCCTATACCTTGTTATTTTGCCTTCTTTCGCAAACTGGCAAACCCCTGAAAGTTTAGTAAAAGTAAAATTCAGTAATGCATTTACTGAAAACTACATGAAAACCCTTAAGTCGAGTGAAAGCAAAGATTATAATACTTAAGTATACATGAAGCCAGAGTGGAAACTAAGGCGGTGTAAAATATTTAAGTTGCCTTTCAGGAAAATAGACTTTTTCTATGGGTTCAAGCCTCAAGGTGAATAAGACAAGAGGTAGGGCTTGAGGCAATTTCTAGCATAATAATAAAGTACACAATACGAAGGAATTCAATGGAGTTTGTTATTTTTACAGTATTTTATTTAACTCTAAAAATATAAATTTTAACAATATTTTACCCAGTTTAAATCTTAATATAATTTTTATAACAGAATGTAAATACGAATCTTAACTAGGTTTTTAAATCACCTTAAATCATGTCTTCAATTTTCTTCCGTTCAATCAGCCATTCATATATATAAATAAGTGGTATTTTAATACGCTTAAGATATATTTATGCTTTGATAACTGATCTTCTAGAGCTCTGTAAATAAAATAAGAAACTATAAATAGTATAATATGAAAGCAACGTAAAATAGGGTTAGACGCTAGAGCTCAAGGTCTGAACTATGAAGAACTTTGACTTTGTGAGAAGTGCTGAGGTGCACTAAGACGCACACAATTTACTCAAAGATTTATAATTACGCCAATCATTTCACAACAAAGTTCTCAACAAAGACCTAGCTTTAAGATGGATTATGATGACGAGAATAATAGCTGGATAATCGTCTCATTAATATGAAAATTGGGACTTGGTAATCACTACATAGTATAAAACAAAGTCGCTTTCTCTGTCCCTATGTCCCTATGTATGCTTAAATCTTTAAAACTACATAACGGATTTTGATGCGGTTTCTTTTAATAGAACGAGTGATTCAAGAGGAAGGTTTGAGTATATAATTTATAAGGTTTTAGACAAAGCGGGCGAAGCCGCGGGCGGTAAGCTAGTTCCATATATAGGATAACACATTATTTTCTAAGCATAGCGATGAACTCAGCTATTTTTACTCAATATTTTATTAAAAGCAGATTTAAATTAAATTTGGTTAAATAATAGCTTCACTCGTGTATTATCTTCAAAATTATATATGTATCCAACAAACTGTTTCCCTTTTACATTCTAATTATTTTACACTTCCACTCGATTTTTATTTCAGATTACTTTTAGAATCTTTCATGGAAATTTCCACTGGTATCAACTTAATCGATTTCTTGTCCAGGTGGCATGACATTCCTTCGATGCGCGTCTTACAATTTTTCTTCAATGATTCTTTACCGTATATTCTCAAAATACATAAGAAAAAAATAATCTGAATTTGTACTTAAAATGCAAAAAATTAACGAGTACATTCGAATAGTGAAAACTCATTTAAAAACAAGTGACATAACTGCGAACACTGCATTGCTTCGAATCTTTTTATCTCGCAGAGCGTGACTGTAGAAGCTTCGAGAATTTTATATTACAGAAGTTAGTTGTGATGTATGAGGAAGTATGAGCTCAGTCACAAACGATCTCACATAAATCTAGTGCATAAAAGATTATTATACATCTTTAGTTTAGCGACAACTTATACAACGGATCTGTAGTAATGGGGGACATTTAGTTGGAGTTTTGTTTTATACTGACCTTCTATAGGCGTATAGTTAGAAACGGGTAGAAAAATAAGATTTGAACTATTTTATGATTCTATTTCCTTCTTTCGGAGCAAGAATAATAAAAAAAAATCACATTATTTTGTTTGCAGGACTCAATTATCAAAATTTTACGCATTGAATTTGCAAGAATGAAAGTTTAATGAAAGTTTTCTGTTAATGCTTCAAGAACCTTTGCTTTGAAAAACACTAGCTGCCATATCATTTTATAACAAATATATTTTACCCACTTAGACCTTGATAAAACATAAACAATAGTTTCTGCTATACAGAACGTCTAACAAAGCAAAAAATATTCTCCGCCAATAATAATTAAAGTGAAGAATATTATAACGTACAACTTCTGACAACTATCCGTAAACAATATCAGAAAATAACCGCAGAGTACAAAAGTTCGAGCCATCTTTATTCTTATTTCGCGAATAAAAACTATTGTTTCTTTAAACTTTCCTACAAGTTTTTATTAAACCGACGCACCAAGGTAATTATTCCGTCTGCAATGGAGACTTGAATCTCTAGAGGTGAGATGAAATGGACTTTGGATATTGCATAAGGGATTGATTTATAAGTGGGAGTAACTCGTATGATAGTCACGTGCACCGTGGTTATAGTGGTTGATTATATCCTTAGTAATATTATTGTAAACTAGCTGTGCCTCGCGTTTTCACCTGTATTGCTCCACTCCTGTTGTTCTTAGCGTGATGATATATATAGCCTATAGCTTTCCTCGATAAATGGGCTATCTAATACCGAAAGAATTTTTCAAATCGGATCAGTAGTTTCTGAGATTAGCGCGTACAAACAAACCAACAAACTCTTCAGCTTTATGATATTAAGTATAGATTCGCAGATGTGTTCTGTTCATGCTATGCTTGTGAGAGTGTTTGTATACCTATTCGTTTTGTTTGTTCGTTCCATAGCGATCGAACGGAATTTGCTCAATTTTAGTGTACAGATAGATAGTGTGTACATAGAAGAGAACGCCATTAACAAACCTTTCAAATATTTTTTGTTGATGAAATCTATATTTGTATACTGGATGTACAAATCGAAAAGTGAAACTAAACATCGAAGTTTCGAGATATTTACGAGCTTAATATAAAAATATATAATATAAATGTATACTTCCTCCGTGAGTCTAACCTCCAAAGCTCACATTACTCCACCTATTATCTAACGAGATCCCATATTAGCTCGAACTCCTACGTAATGTAGTCGTTAATAGACGACTCAAATAATAGACTTTTCTTGTAATTATCACATGCAATATAATCCTTAATTAAATTACAATTGGCATATAAAATAACAGCTATCGACTCAAATAAAGTAACTCAAATAACTTTCATACTTCACTTTTACATAGCTAATTTCAATTTAAATTGGCCTGAAGCACAGAATACATAATAGTAGCTAAACGCTGCCTGAAGTTTAAATTAATACAAAATTACGTAAATAAGCATAAAGTCATTATCAGTGGATTATTGCAATTTTTTATTGATTCTTTACGGGAAAGTTCGAATCGAATCGGAAAGTTTTAATAGTTCATAACTTTACCTATGATCAAACTGTCCAGTTACACCCACGTTTATCACCATTACGTAGAAAAATTATCTCACTTTTCTCGACTAAAAAATACAAGAGATTTCTAAACAAAAGCGGAGCGTTGATGAGGGCAAGATCCTGTTATAATAATTATAAGAACAAGGCTTTGTAACTGCAACACGTTTAACATTCATTAGCTTTCAAAGAGATTTTTAAAGTATAATTTTCACGAATAAAAGGAAATATTAATGGGGTTTCATTATAACTGTTATAAATCCTCATCCGTGGGTTCTTTTCAGTGTATATTTATGAATTGTGGATGTATAAAATTGCATTCATGGTTAGTTTGAAAGTCCTAAAATTTGTTTTGGGACAAATTTTGATGTTTTGTTATTTAAATAATTATTATTCAATTTAAATTATTAAATAGCTCTGCCTCAGTAGAGTCTGTAGTTTTATTCTAGCTATACATTTTGTATAATAACTACTTTATTTTTCACAGTAATCTTTCTTTCATTCAGACCCAGAGTACACCTGCAATGAAGAATACATTAGAACATTAACAAGAATTTAAAAAAATCTGCAATACAACAAAAAATTTAAATACCATAATCATAAAAATATTATATCGCAATTTGCATCCAAATTTCGAGCTCATCACAAGACAATAATATCAGATAATAATATCAGAGACTTACCATAATATCGATATTTTCATGCATAATAACGTTGAGTGCTTTAAAATGAGCAATGAAAACAAAGTTACTTAAAACATAGGGAAATTTACCTGCATTTTCACATTTTTCATCTATCGTCCATACATCGGCTATACAAATATTTTCTCGGAAAAACTCTTTGCAGACTCATGGATATTTTTATTTTGGGAATAATACTTGAAGCCCTGAAAAAGTAGAAGCAATACAAAACACAAAGCTTTACAAAAGCTACGCATGATTAAATCCAATTCAAAAATACCGGACTATATTTTAACGCAGCAAATGTAATGTAAATTGTAAAAATGTATTCTTAATAATATTTTAACGGTTTGTGTTATTAGCAAAGTACTTAGTAATCTAGTGATTACTCTGAATTGGAATTGTGAAAAACTTACGAGGAGGTATTATTAGAAATATAACAGTGTCGTAACCCGTTATCTAGAGTGCTACGAGGGCTTGTTCTTAAATATAACAGTCAGCAGCTAAACATAACAGTTACCTTATAAATTGCCATACAGACCTGAGTAACTGCGCTTACTTCTCTAATCAGTTCTTAAATATAACAGTCTGCATCTAAAATAACAGTTACCTTATAAATTGCTATACTAGAAACACGTGAAGCTCGTCCAATCGGGTTATTAACACAAACAATGCCCATACTCGACCCATTTTATTTTACCGTGCACTTCATTTGAGCTGGATTGTGTGTGCATGCTTTATGCTTCATTTGGGACAGCCAATTTGCGTTTTTACGAATTATTAAGCTAAGATAGAGTTGCAAATTGTAGTTCGATATCGGAAGATGTGAGGCGGTTTTTAAAAAGTGATTGTATCGTTCGCTGCAATCTTTACTAATTCTGTAGAATAAGAAGTATCAGTAAGTTTATCAGGCATGTTTTGTTACTTGTGTTTATTGTTTTTGTGTTATAATGAATAATCGCATTATATTTTAAGTTTTTACAGTTATTTTTTCAATAATACGTTGTCAATAGTTAGCGTTGATATTTAATAATATGTCTCCTTTCTTCAATTATTATATTATATAATATACTAGATTTCCGACCGCGGCTTCGCCCGCGTTATCAAAGGAAAACCCGCATAGTTCCCGTTCCCGTGGGATTTCCGGGATAAAACCTACCCTATGTGTTAATCCAAGTTACCTTCTATATGTGAGCTAAATTTCATTGTAATCGGTTCAGTAGTATTTGCGTGAAAGAGTAACAAACACACACACACACACACACATCACACTCACAAACTTTCGCATTTATAATATTAGTAGGATTAAAACTGCTTTTTACATTATCTCTATTTCTATCTATTTTTAATTTATCTATCAAATACTTAATTAAATAAATAATAATATTACCTTCACAATCGCCTAACAACGGTTTAGAGCAATCTTCCGTATCCTCTCCCATCTCACGGAACCGTTGTATTAAGTTCTCTTCTGAATTATTTCTGAGAAACACGAAATATAAGGTTATTTATTATGCACACCATGTTTAAATATAAATTTATAGTTGAATCGTTTCTATCGGCAAAGAGAAATTTTCCTCACGTATAGAAATTTTCCTGGCTTAAGGAATTTTTCCTGACGTAAAGAAATTTTCCTGGCGTATATAATTTTTCCTGCCTTATACAAATTTTCCTGTCGTATAGAAATTTTCCTGGCTTATAG
The DNA here is from genome assembly GCA_029959065.1 of Colias behrii. Lineage (NCBI taxonomy): Eukaryota > Metazoa > Arthropoda > Insecta > Lepidoptera > Pieridae > Colias > Colias behrii. The sequence continues at coordinate 11,281,993 of JARWMC010000009.1, read as the reverse complement.
AAATTTTCCTGGCTTATAGAAATTTTCCCGACGCATAGAAATTTTCCTGACGTATAAAAAATTTCCTGGCTTATAGAATTTTTCCTGACGTATAGAAATTTTCCTCACGTATAGAAATTTTCCTGGCTTATTGAATTTTTCCTGACGTAAAGAAATTTTCCTGACGTATATAATTTTTCCTGACTTATACAAATTTTCCTGACGTATAGAAATTTTCCTGTCTTATTGAAATTTTCCTGGCTTATAGAAATTTTCCCGACGCATAGAAATTTTCCTGACGTATAAAAAATTTCCTGGCTTATATAAATTTTCCTGACGTATAGAAATTTTCCTTGTGTATTGAAATTTTCCTGGCGTATAGAAATTTTCCTTTCTTATAGAAATTTTCCTGACATATAAAAATTTTCCTGGCTTATAGAATTTTTCCTGACGTATAGAAATATTCTGGACTTATGGAAATTTTCCTTACTTATAGAAATTCTCCCGACTTATGGAAATTTTCCTGGCTTATAGAATTTTTCCTGACGTATAGAAATTTTCCTCACGTATAGAAATTTTCCTGGCTTATTGAATTTTTCCTGACGTAAAGAAATTTTCCTGACGTATATAATTTTTCCTGACTTATACAAATTTTCCTGACGTATAGAAATTTTCCTGTCTTATTGAAATTTTCCTGGCTTATAGAAATTTTCCCGACGCATAGAAATTTTCCTGACGTATAAAAAATTTCCTGGCTTATATAAATTTTCCTGACGTATAGAAATTTTCCTTGTGTATTGAAATTTTCCTGGCGTATAGAAATTTTCCTTTCTTATAGAAATTTTCCTGACATATAAAAATTTTCCTGGCTTATAGAATTTTTCCTGACGTATAGAAATATTCTGGACTTATGGAAATTTTCCTTACTTATAGAAATTCTCCCGACTTATGGAAATTTTCCTGACTTATCGTAATTTTCCCGACTTATGGATTTTTCCTGGCGTATAGAAATTTTCATGTCGTATAGAAATTTTCCTGGCTTATTAAAATTTTCCTGACTTATACAAATTTTCCATATCTATATAAATTTTCCTGACGTATAGAAATTTTCCTGGCGTATATAAATTTTCCTTTCTTATGGAAATTTTCCAGCTTATAGAAATTTTCCCGACTTATGGAAATTTTCCTGACTTATAGAAATTTTTCCTGACTTATCGTAATTTTTCTGTCAATCGAAATTTCCCTAACTATTATTAAAATCATTTTTCTAATCTTCCTAAAATTGGAAATTTTTGCGACTGATTAAAGTACTACCAACCACCCACCTATTCCCACCCACATCCCGTACGCTATGCTCTCTATCCACAGGCCGCGCGTGCGCAGAATGGCTCAGTATCTGCATAGCTAGCGAACGTATAAACTCGCCCGGTCGTTGGGCGCTTTCACCAGGGCCCTAGAATTAAATAAATAAATAAATAAATAAATAAAAAGCCTGTTTATTTCCTGCAGATATGTTGACATTTTTAAAAAGTAACGCTTTACGCGGTAAGAAAAATAAGTGTATACAAAACTTGATTGTTATTAGTGTTAGTAATTGTAATTTTGTTGTATTCCAATGCTAATATTAATTATTTAGTTATTGTAGATAAATAAAAGAAATTAATTTAACGTAATGAACTAAAGTAATCAATCTGCATGAACCCCTGTCTGGGTAAAGGCCTCCTCCAAAGCTGACCACCCGTCTTTATCTTGCGCTATTTGGTACCACAGAGGGCCGGCTGTTCTCTTGATGTCGTCGTCCCAGCGTGTTAACGGTCTCCCTCTGTACCTTTTGCCTAGTGGGCCATTCCACGTTGTCGTTCTCGCTGTCCATCTTTGATCAGTAAGTCTGGCGACGTGTCCTGCCCACCTCCACTTCAGTTTTTTTGCGTGACTCAAAGCATTAGTTGCTTTGGTAATCGACCTTATTTTAGTGTGCCCTAGAATTATGGAATTATTATTAATTTCATGAATAATATCATCATCATCATTTTTATTGAAAAAATATTCATATATTATTCTTTGCCCGTGGATTCCCCTGATGTTAAATTCGCATTAGTATGAGTCGTTTCACCGCTGTCAAAAGTTACCCATGGCCATGTCATATTAAAACGAATAAACACACTTTCGCATCTATAATATTACTAGAGGTCCGCCCCGGCTTCGCCCGTGGTACATATTTCGCAATAAAAGGTAGCCTATGTCCTTTCTCGGGTATCAAAATATCTCCATACCAAATTACATGCAAATTGGTTCAGTAGTTTAGGCGTGATTGAGTAACAGACAGACAGACAGAGTTACTTTCGCATTTGAAAGAAAAGAAAGAAAGAAAGAAAAAACATTTATTTCAAGGACATTAAAAACCAAAACATTTACATAATAAACAACAACAAAAAACTTAAAACATAAAAAGCAAATTATACATTACAATTATTTGACAAGGTACAACTTAGAAAAGAAAAAAAAAAAGGAGACAAAAAATTACACTAAATTAGTACGGTAGAGTGTCCTTGAAAAAGGGTTACCAACTCAGCTAAATACTGTACGGCAGTAATGCACGCACAGCGCTGGTTTTCAGTGGCCCCTTATCGTTGTTGAAATTAGAGTGACCTCCATCCCAACAATAAAAAATAAAGAATTACATATAAAAAAATAACAATAAACCAAATAAATAATAAAACAAAGTGCAGGAATAAACGAAATAAATTAAATAAAAAATTATACGTGAAAAACTATAAAGATAAGTAGGTACATAAATTGATTAGATATAGATAGATATAGATAGATAGATAAGTATTATATTTCTTACTAGCTGTGCCCGCGACTTCGTCCGCGTGGAATAGTGACTGTATAGTAGTTACTACTTAACTTTTATTGAGTAAACACGTACTACCATAAATAATTAAAAGAACTGTTAGTAAAATTTATGACTAAACTGAGCTACAAAATAAAAAAGAAATGCCTAATTAATTTTTTACGTAAAATTTCTTTTAAATTATGTCATATTATTTTTTAGGCACCAGGGTCGAGGGGAGCAAATTTATTTACCTTCCTTTCTTGTATGTGTGTTTTTAACAATGTATCGTGCAGCAACTGAGCGCCGAGACAAACGCAAAGGAATAGAATCCGCTATCGATACTAATTGACATAAGCGTATGATGTTTTGCTAAGGATTTGTTCACCCTACCAACGACGACGACGACCACGAACAAAATTTTCATTCAGTCGCAATTTAACAAAATTGTGCAAAACACAATTAAAAATAAAATATTAAAATTTCCTGTCGTTCTGGTGCCTGGAATTTTTTTTGAGATCAATGAATGAAAAAATATATTTTTCGTAGAAACGGTGGCTCCTAGAAAAAAATGTATTTGAAGTTTTTTATAGATAATTTTATGATCTACAATTTTGGTAAAAGATGATTATATGATTAACTTACCGTCTATTTTTATATTAATTATCCTCGAATTTTTTTTTCTTTTCGAGTACCAGTATGACGGGAAATTTTAATATTTTTTTTAAACCAATTTTGTCTGGAGGACAATTTTGGTCGTAGTCGTCGTCGCCGTTGGTAGTGTGACCGAACCATTACTAAAATATCATGAGTTTATGTAAAAAATTAGCGATAGTAGTTTCTATTCTTTAGCGTTATTCTATTCTCTGACATTAGTCTTGGCCTGCTGATCAGCTTAATCGATACTCAGTTTTTATCAAATCCAGCACCAAATCCAAATCAGATCTTTCCTGTCTCACGCATGTAGTAATTAATTACCGTTTAGACCATGCAATAAAAATTAAATTAAAAAACATCCAACGCAACGAATAAAAGTGCATAGAAAAAGGAATAAATAATTTCACAAACTTCCCTACGATCTTTAAAAATAAATACCATCTATACTGATATTATAAAGAGGAAATGTTTGTAATTATGTATGTATGTATGGTTTTCACGCATAAACTACTGGAACGATTTCAAAAATTCTTTCACCATCAGAAAGCTGCATCTTCACTGAGCAAAATAGGCTAGGTTTTATCCCGGAAACGGCCGCAGGCGGAAAGCTAGTTTTAAATATTTATATAAAAATAAAAAACAAAGTCGTCGGGGCTGCCATGCCATCATTATCATAATATGTATATCATATTTTTTCTTTTATAATGGTAGATACTTAATTTTAAAGATCGTCGGAAAGTTTGTAAAATTATTTATTCCTAAAATTTTTTCTTCATTGCGTTGGGTTTTTAAAGTGAAACTTTTATTACATCGTCTCAAACTTTTTGGTCTGTGTAGCGCATGTCGCGTGTATCGCGGCTGCCGAGTAGGTATACCTACTCGGCAGCCGACCGACACGCGACATGCGCTACACAAAGCAGTGTTCGGAACCGTTCGAAAAGTTTCACTTTTACCGTGGTTTCATAAAACCACACAACATTTTTTTTTATTAAATTTTCTTTTATAATTTAATTTTCTTATTTTCATGTAATATTTTCAAGTGAGCGAGACCGAGCTATCAATTCTACCTCCATATTACATTCCTACATCATATTGATATCTATAAGCTTTTTGCTCCTTGAAATCTTTTAAGTTGGGCCGTAACCGTGCACAAATTGCAATGAAAAAGGTATATTTAGGTGGAAGAAGGTATATTTAGGAAAAAAAATTGCCAAGGGCCAGGCCTATGTGGCTATGAGTAGAGTTCAAAATTTCCAGGGTGTGGCTATCCTCTCGCTCCCATGTCCCCTCTTCTTTCACAGACTTCCCTTTCCAACCCTAGTAAATGGCAGAACCGATTTTGATGTAAACCATATCTAATTGTATCTATATGTACACGTCATATCCTGTCGTTTGATGCTCCATTTGGTTTATTTATCCAACAACTGTCACCCCTAAAGTAGGACTGTTGATATTTTTTAAAATATCGGATTTTCGATGTATCGATATTTTCAAATATATCAGTATCGGAGTTCGATATATCGAAAAAAATATCGATATTTCGATATATCGGCTTTATTTAAAAAAAATCGTAAGTCAGCTCAAAAATGATTACACAATTTATAGTCTAGTAGATTTATTAAACAAATTAAATTATGAATGTACATACGTAGTAGGATATAGTTCTTGGTAATAGTTTTTTGCGTCTCATAGAATTCCTAAGCGTACCTACCTATACACCGAACTGTTACACCTAACTACTCAGTGAAATAGCGCTAAGTCCTAGCTGCAAGACGCAAGAGTCTTGCAGGCTAGGTCTTGTTCTTGCTCAAGTCTTGCACGGTCAGTCTTGGTCTTGGTCTTGCTAAAAATACGCGGTCTTGTTCTTGGTCTTGGTCTTGCAAAAACGCAAGAACAAGACCAAGACTGCAAGACCAAGACTGAATTTGGGCAACACTACTACTAAGATTGTTAGGCACTGAAAGATTGATTGAAGAAGCAACTCGTTCAGATGATAAAAAATTGTCAAGCGACTGCTAACATTAAGTTTACGACGATTTTTTAGATTAAATAAATTACGGAAAAAAAATTATTAAAAAAAATATCGACCATCGATATCGATATTTCAATACCGAACTATCGATATATCGTCCAAAAAATATTAGTAATAAATATCGATATTTCGATATATAGATATTTTATCAACAGTCCTACCCTAAAGTGCCCTATCCATACTATATATATATATATAATATTATAAATGCGAAAGTAACTCTGTCTGTCTGTCTGTTACTCAATCACGCCTTAACTACTGAACCAATTTGCATGAAATTTGGTATAGAGATATATTGATTCCCGAGAAAGGACATAGGATAGGTTTTATCCCGGAAATCCTACGGGAACGGGTTTTTCTTTGAAAACGCGGGCGAAGCCGCGGGCGGAAAGCTAGTATGTAATAAACGGATGAACCGATTTCTATAAAACATTACTAACTAATTGTAATTCACACGTTGCCCTTTCATATTTTGATATGCCGCTTGAGTATATTATTTGACCACATTCGATTATTGTTCATTCCCACTTTTACCTCTGTAGTCTAACAAATGGATAAACCGAATTGGATAAAAATATAACTAACTGTACTTCACCCGTTATGCACTTTCATTTGATATATGTCTCTTAGGTATATTTGACAACATTCGTTTTTTTCATTACCCCTTTTATCTATATATAGGTATAGTAAATGGATGAACCGATTTTGATTAAATACGTCTAATTAAACTTTACACGTCATGCCCTTTCATTTCATATGTCACTTGAGTATAATTGACAAAATTCATTTTTTTATTACCGCTTTTATATCGCTACCGCTTTATATCAAATACATGGATGAACCGATTTTGATAAAACGTTCACTTTCATTTAATATATATCACTTAGATTCGACAACTTTAATTTTTTTCATTCCCACTTTTACCCCTATAGGTAGGTATAATAAATGGATGAACCGATTTTGATACACTTTATCTAAGAACCAGCGTCGGAAAATATGCTGCCTAACAAAAAACCGCATCTAATTCGGATTACCTGTTAGCGAGCTACGGTGGAACAAACAGATACACACACACAGACACACATAGCGGTCAAACACTTATCACTCATCTTTTTGCGTCGGGGCTTAAAAATATATGTAATACGACATAATTTAAAGGACATTTTATGTATAAAATTTACCTAAAAATAAGCATAATTTTAATTTGCCCCTCCCCCCTACTACCTCAGCTTACCCCCCCACCCCCACCCCACCCTTGGGGACTTTCGACATGATCACCTGGACATTTCATAGAAATAACTGTAGCGTATAACAGATAACTTACGTTTTATCGTACACTGTATAATAGTGTACCATAGAATGCCTTAGCAAATGTTCGCAGTGAATACTTAAATGGTCATAACTTTTTTATTTATAAACCGATTGACATGAAATAAACACTAAATGTTAAATGAAGATTACCACAATATATTAGTGAAAACCGCATTTAAATCGGATAAGCCGTTTCTGAGATTAGCGTGTTCAAACATACAGACAAACAGACAAACGGACAAACGGACAAACGGACAAACAGACAAACAGACAAAAAAAATTTTAACGACAGTTTTGGGTTTGGGATCGATTTAATAATAACCCCTGCTAAATTTTTTTTACATATTTTCATTGTACAGACACCACTTTTCTAGAATTTTATTATATGTATTGATATTCATTCATTTGTTGCCCCACATTTATAATATTAGTATGGATTATGTGAACTATGTTAGCCAATGCTACCTATACACCTTGCTTATTTTCATATTTATTTAAATTAAATTAAAATATGTATTATATTTTAATAAATTCATGGTCACAGCAACAGGGGATGCACATACAGTGCGAGTAGGTCGTTCGTTAACTCTAAATGTTTTATAAATAATTTAACCCTTGTACAGACTCCTATATAATACTAGCGGTCCGCCCCGGCTTCGCCCGTGGTACATATGAAAAATAGATGTTAGCCGATTCTCAGACTTACCCGATATGCACAGAAAATATCATGAGAATCGGTCCACCCGTTTCGGAGGAGTATGCAGACTAACATTGTGACACGAGAATTTTATATATAAGATTATGCTTAGCTTAATTATATATTCTATATTATAGGAGTGCTTAGAAGCGTTTTAATCGCTTTATTATGTAAAAAGAAATTTATTCCGAACGTAAATCTGTAGAAGCTTGTTATCTCATAGATCTTTACGGGATGAATAATTAATATACAATTAATGAAAATCCCGATGAAATCCTCTATAAAATTAAAATACAAAAAATACGTGAAATCAGCTGATCCGATTTTAAAGTATCACATTAGAGAAGAAGAATATATTATATTAGTACTTCGTACGAAGTGCTCTCTATGCATACTGTGTAGAGCACAAACAAATTCGCGAAAAAGTAGTTCTATAAATGCTGAAACTATTATAAAGTCACATAAGTAGTATCAACAAATGTGTATAAAAAAAATTATGTACTTGTACAGACTCATTCCCACGTATGTGTGAGTGCAGAGCGTCATGTGCAAAAGTAATAAATATGACTATTCTTTTAAAAAATACTTTAAATGTTTTGTTAAAATACCATTACATGGTTATATTGTTTCTAGGTTTTTATATTAATGTGGCAAATATTTAAATGAAAATGTTTTCGTATTTAATAATGATGTTCATTCTATAATAGTTTGTACCTACAGATCATGTACATATTATATTAATTATTATGTATAATATAATTGATTAGGTATTGGCAGTTATGTAATAGTTGTATAGATAAATTAATTATTAAAAAACAAATTGAATCTAAATGAAACATCATTTAATTTATATGAATTAAACAGTAAAACAAAAAGTATAATATGAAAGTAGGAACGCCAAAGTAATTTTTACGTTTTTATTTTATCTTTACATATATTTTCTTAGTTTTAAAAACTACGTCATCTATACGTGTTATACATAGTACAGATTATCTATACTAATACCTATACTATTACATTATCTGTGCTAATACCAAATTCCATAACCATTAAAGGCCACAGCTTAAATAAATTACATCCATCGAAAGCCACAGAGTATTCTCTATATTCTGGGATTACAATTACTGAGACATTTGCTCGAGTATTAACTTCATAGCAATAATAACAGGTAATTCCCTTGGGGGCTTTCAAGGGCTATTGAACGTATGGGCAGCTAGGGTTGCCACAATTTAGTTAATCAGTATTGTATTGAAATTTTACTTTAACAATTCATTCGCAATATTAGAATACTTTAGCTTTACTCTTCAGCTTTATAATCTTATATATAAAATTCTCGTGTCACAATGTTAGTCTGCATACTCCTCCGAAACGGGTGGACCGATTATCATGAAATTTTCTGTGCATATCGGGTAAGTCTGAGAATCGGCCAACATCTTTTTTTCATATGTACCACGGGCGAAGCCGGGGCGGACCGCTAGTCTTATATATAAAATTCTCGTGTCACAATGTTAGTCTGCATACTCCTCCGAAACGGGTGGACCGATTCTCATGAAATTTTCTGTGCATATCGGGTAAGTCTGAGAATCGGCCAACATCTATTTTTCATATGTACCACGGGCGAAGCCGGGGCGGACCGCTAGTCTTATATATAAAATTCTCGTGTCACAATGTTAGTCTGCATACTCCTCCGATACGGGTGGACCGATTCTCATGAAATTTTCTGTGCATATCGGGTAAGTCTGAGAATCGGCCAACATCTATTTTTCATATGTACCACGGGCGAAGCCGGGGCGGACCTCTAGTCTTATATATAAAATTCTCGTGTCACAATGTTAGTCTGCATACTCCTCCGAAACGGGTGGACCGATTCTCATGAAATTTTCTGTGCATATCGGGTAAGTCTGAGAATCGGCCAACATCTATTTTTCATATGTACCACGGGCGAAGCCGGGGCGGACCGCTAGTCTTATATATAAAATTCTCGTGTCACAATGTTAGTCTGCATACTCCTCCGAAACGGGTGGACCGATTCTCATGAAATTTTCTGTGCATATCGGGTAAGTCTGAGAATCGGCCAACATCTATTTTTCATATGTACCACGGGCGAAGCCGGGGCGGACCGCTAGTCTTATATATAAAATTCTCGTGTCACAATGTTAGTCTGCATACTCCTCCGAAACGGGTGGACCGATTCTCATGAAATTTTCTGTGCATATCGGGTAAGTCTGAGAATCGGCCAACATCTATTTTTCATATGTACCACGGGCGAAGCCGGGACGGACCGCTAGTCTTATATATAAAATTCTCGTGTCACAATGTTAGTCTGCATACTCCTCCGAAACGGGTGGACCGATTCTCATGAAATTTTCTGTGCATATCGGGTAAGTCTGAGAATCGGCCAACATCTATTTTTCATATGTACCACGGGCGAAGCCGGGGCGGACCGCTAGTATTAGTATAGATTTAACCTCGTAGAATATTTTATTGAATAACATACGAATTCCTATACAATTTATTGAATACTATCAAAGTATAATATTTAAATATAATGTAGCTGAAACGAAAATCGTGGAGTCAATTCATATCATGATTCAATTTTCAATTTCTAGGAATATCGAATATTCCTCGTCCAATATTATATATAATCCTACTCTTTTTGATCCAGTCATTTAAGGAAGTTCACCTCGGAATTCGAGATACCCAGCTGTAAGTCTGTATATACTTGTATATTAACACCCTAAAAGTTGTCTCAAAACCTACATATGGTAGGGTGTAAGCAATCAATTCATAATTTGTTTTTTTTTTTTCATCATGTAAGAAGTTATTAATATTAATTAGGTTAAAATTCAAACATAATTCCTTTATTTTCATTAACAATTCTGCAATTACATGGGCAGGTAAGTGTTGTTAAATAAATTAATACTGAATAAAAAGTGGATAAGTTAGGAAAAAAATGATTAAATGTAATATAATAGTTAAGAAAAATTGACAAATATTTACAATCATTGATTTATCGATAGTTCATCAACTATATATGGCGCGTTTTCGACTGGAGGCACTGGTTGATCTGAAGTGATGCTGTGACCGCGCGCTCTCCGCCCTCTATCTCTAAAACGGTTCACCGTATAAAAAAAAATTTTAAACAAAATTAGTAGAGAATTTTGTACTCTACAATATTAATAATAAATGCAAATAGCAAAAAACCCATAGGAAATGAGATATTTCCGAAGAAAGCGCATACAACCGATTTTTGTGACCTTTGACCTTGAAATTTAATAGTTGCTTACACCCTACAATATGTAGGTTTTGAGACAACTTTTAGGGTGTCAATATACAAGTATTTACAGACTTACAGCTGGGTATCTCGAATTCCGAGATTCGTACCTAATTTAACCTTAAATGACTGGGCCATTTGAGGTATGGAGGTATCCTTTTACTAAAAAAAAAAATTGGTTGTTTGTAAAGTAGGTTTACGATCGAAATGTTTACGTGATAACGTCTTATTGGTGGCAGCGCTCGAGATGAGACGGGAGATCGGTCCGTCTCTCTCTCGTTATACCTGCGATCGCGCTCGTGAGGTTTTGGTGTGACACAAGTTTCTGAACATGTCACCCGACTAAAACGATTTTAAAAACGTTATCACGTTAAAAAAGACGGGTTGCACTCCGGGAGTGCCGGCAGAAGTGAAAACTTGATTATTAACGTTCAGCATGTTTGATATTTTGGAATGGTATCCGTCTTACGCATGGAATATAAGGGCTAAAAAAAAATAAAAAATCCGTCTTACGCTTTTTCGATCAGGCCACGTGTCCTGACGCGAGTTTAAGATTTTATACCCAACGCCGCTAAAGAAGTTTTCACTTCAAAAATGTACACACATATTATGGACTCTTAAATTCACTGTATATTAAATTAATTTGCTATCAGTTGAATATACTACGGATTACAATGATATCTCTATTTAGATCAAAAACGAAAAAACATTAAAAAGAGCCAATCTTAAGTACCTACGCTACAAAAGTAAAATGTTGAAAGAAAATATACCTTTATAAGTATTAAGTACGTAAGATTTATATAAATGTATGAGTATACTTTCCCTTACAAAATAACTTTTGTAACCAAACAAGTCATCTATTGTATTCCAAACCTTTATCCCATTATAATCCCATTATTGTAAATAAATAAATATTTCAGGACAATTTTCACACACGGCACGATCTGATCCCATACTAAGCTTTCGCTTGTGTTATGGAAACCAGATGGCTGATAAACATTATTATTATTATTAGCCTTTGTTCGGACTTTACACATGTATGTAATTATATGCTCGGTTTGATCAATTTTTGCGTGTCCGTTTGCCAGTTGGCAAAGGCCTCCTCCAATCTCTTCCATTCGGGTCTCTCTATGGCCACTCTACCCCAAGTTGTACCCGCTACCTGTCTGATGTCGTCATCCGATCTTTTTTGGGGTCTCCCTCTCTTTCTCTTTCCTTCTCTTGGGTACCACTGTCACATGAGTAGAAAGACGGAACAGAGACTAAGCTTCTTAAGAACGTGCAAAATTGTTACCTATTTTGGTAGGGTTGTCACAATAGGTTAAGACAAATTAAACAAAACATTTGTTAAATAGTTTTATAATTACACACAATTACATACATACTTACAAATGTTAAACTTGTAATAATAATGAAAGGTAAAAACACACCGTGTACAATTCTCTTCTTATTAAAAAAGGACCTAATAAAATAAACGCAAGTAGGTACTTACTTGAAAAAGTAATAATCAAAATATTTACTCACCTATTGTACTCCCTGGGATAGTTGAAGTATGATATATTTTTAGTTTTTCTAGTATTATTCATACACACAGTACAATAAACAACCATTTTTAACAATAAAATATTACGTTTTATATTAAAATATTCAAACTTGCAAGTTGCAACTAATAAAACAAACAACGTGCGTCGTATCAACCCTGAGACTGTCCTCAGCCTGTGCAAGCGCAAACCGGTTTTTTCCAGAATCGCTGCGTACGCGACAAGCGGCCTGTGGTCACACACACATGCCCCGCGTACTTGTAGTAGTGCAATCGATTCGCGCGGTTGTTTGAAGCTTAGTCTCTGTTCCGTCTTTCTACTCATGTGCCACTGTGTAGTTATTTTGCTCCATTTTTCTTTACCCCTGATCATGTGCCCCCACCATTTCCAGTGCTTTATTTTGTCTTTTCTTTTGATGCCAGTCATGCTCCTTTCCATGGAATTTTGACAGATGCGGAGTTTATTTGTTATGTTTTTTGGTAGAGCCCACGTTTCACTTCCATACGTCAGCACAGGTAGGATGCATGTGTTGAATAATTTAGTTTTAGTTGAAATGTGTAGGTTATTGTCTTTCATTACTTCTTTAAGAGACCAGTACTTTTTCCAGCCATTCATAACTCTTCGATCAACTTCCTTGCTTTCGTTGTCCTCTGGGGATATTAGTTGACCGAGGTAGATGTAATCTTCAACATATGACATTTGTTTTTGTTCCACTGTTACCGGGTATTTTTGCCATTGGTCATAATTTTGGTTTTGTCCGGATTTAGCTTTAATCCTGCCTTCGCACTTTCAGATGCTAGGTCATTTATCATCTTGCAGTCCTCTGGTGTTTTTGCAAATAATACAATATCATCCGCGAATCTTAGGTGCGTCAGCGTGCGGCTATTTATCATAAGCTGATAAACATACATATATAATTTTAAATACATACTTATATAGATAATTAATACCCAGACACAGAGCAAATATCTATGTTCATCACACAAATATTTGTCACGGGTGGGAATCGAACCCACGACCTCTGGCTTGGAAGGCCCTGGCCACAACCAACCAACCACGGTCAGACAGTAAAAACCATGTTAACAATCTTGTATTCTTCTCAATATAGTCTAGAACTTTCCAATTCATAACAAGATATGCAGAAAATAAAAGATTACACAAATGTCGCTACCAACCTCTTATCTTTTAATTAACTCTCAGAAACGTCTGGACAATATGTCGGAAATTAATCTGCGTTTATTAATACACATTGGCTGTAATGTGCTTCCTTTGAGGCGACTATTACGCTAAGGAATATATTGGCAATATTAAATTAGCACGTATATTACTGTTTAGAATTAGCCTCTTTAGGTATGTGTTTGTAATCTAGTAGGCTATGGCAGCATTCGTGAACGTGTAAAGTAAGGTTTCAGGAGGAGGAAATTATTTTGAATGAATGCTACTTGTTTATTTTCATAACTCTAAACAATTTTGATAAAATGGATCTAAAATTTTTTTTTCGTATTTACATATTTCGTTGACCGAGTTTACATATTGTAATTTTTAAAAATTGTAATATCCTTACCATCTTCGACCGTACCTATCATATCGATAGCCCTTCAAAATATCGTCTCTTCTAAATTTCCTCTTTATCTAATACAATAAACGTACTTAAGTATACGAAAAATTGGATTTAATTTTCTTCACATCCCCTAACAACAATATCCTCATCGTACATTCCTAATCTCAATCCAGTCTAAACCCGTTATCAAACAAATCCACAATCCAAAGAAAAACAATACAATATTAATCGTAAGAGCGTAGCAATGTGGCCCTGCGGCGTATAACGTTAACAAAGTTATTTGTGGGAACCCTAGGGGCAGTGCAAATGAGAGTAGTTCAAGTTAAATTGATCAATTAAAACTTGAACATTTCTAAGATAGCCGCTGAGACTGATACGAACTCGTGGAGCAATTCGTACCATTACACCTATGTTTATTTTAATTAATGTACCATTAAAGAACACACAATCTATAATAATATTAAAAATGAAGTGTGATAACCTACGACGCAAGTCGCAAGAGCTGGTTTCAGGAACTACTGTTTCGAATTTAACCTCAAACTCAAACATTTATTTATTCAATTCGTTTTGAAACACTTTTGAATCTTCAAAATTCAGTAAAATAATTATTTTCCACTATACAGAAAAGATATAGCTATAGATATAGCTATACTAATATTATAAAGCTGAAGAGTTTGTTTGTTCGTTTGTTTGTTTTAACGCGCTAATCTCAGGAACTACTGGTCCGATTTGAAAAAATCTTTCGGTGTTAGATAGCCCATTTATCGAGGAAGGCTATCACGCTAAGACCAACAGGAGTGGAGCACTGCGGATAAAACCGCAGGGCACAGCTAGTATCTGATATACATGCAAGTATCTTTAACTTGCATGTAAACATGATGTAACAATTTTTTAATCGAATAATTATGTTTATGTTGAATAGTCTAATTACGACCAATGGAAGCGTCCATGAAAAATGTTGAAAAACGCAATAAAATTCATCCATACTAATATTATAAATGCGAAAGTAACTCTGTCAGTCTGTCTGTTACTCAATCACGCCTTAACTACTGAACCAATTTGCATGAAATTTGGTATGGAGATATTTTGATACCCGAGAAAGGACATAGGCTACTTTTTACCCCGGGACATAGGATAGGTTTTATCTCGGAAATCTCACGGGAACGAGAACTATGCGGGTTTTTCTTTGACTGCGCTGGCGAAGGCGGAAAGCTAGTCTATTTATAAATATAAGCAACAAACTAGATTTACTGCGCCTTCTCTGTGCAGTCTATTATTAATTTGTTAAGTCGTCTATGCAGTGTGTTATTATGGTTTAAGAAGTGGCTTACTCCGGATTGTCGGGTTCAACAACAACAAGAAGTACCCTGCTTTAATCCGAGACGAGAACGCAAATATGTTTGTCTTAAATTATTGCATCAAAATATTGTACAAAATATATCGAAATATGCAAGCTTTCACTTTTGAAATTTTAAAAATTCGTATTTAAAATGTGGCTCTTTTCCTAAAATAGCAATAAACAATGAATTCCTGAAAAAAATTCCTGAGTCATTAAAAAAAATCATAATTTGAAAGTGCGATGGATTTTCCTAAAATATTTGATTGTTGAGCTTGAACTTTCCCTCCATTAATTTATGCCATTTTAGCATACTTTATTTCACTATCAGTTAAAAATTAATTATTTAGACGGTGCCCGTATTGAAATTTTCGACGTCCAATTAGCACGGTACCTAGTTGTGTTGAACAGATGTCAGCAAAACAACTACGAAAAACCAAGAGATTTTCGTTTCAAAAATGGCTAAAATCAGGTCACGCTATATTTTTTCTAACATGAAATCCGCTTAATAAGATGATTAATGATTATATTTTCAACGTTGTATGAAGCAAGATTGCCGATATATTCGAATTAATCTTATTGTTATGTATAGAATAAGAAACTAAAAGCTAATTAATCTTTTTTATTTTCTCATGCTTATTTTAGATTTTTTCATTAGAGATAATATTAGATATTATAGATATTCTTGTCTGTTCATCTGATATGAAAATCCAAATGATTGACTTTCCAGATTCAACATCAAGAAGTACCTAAAGTTACTAAAATAATATTCGAAAGTCAATTGTATTTTATTGAAGTTAAATTGAAATATTATTGAAAGCTATTCAATATTTCATGGTACTGAATAATTTTACGGACAGTTTAAAATATGTATAAATAATTCATGCAGTTAGGCGATGTTTTACCAAAATATGTCAATTACGCGGATTGAACATGCCATCTGATTTCAGATTTACTAATAGTAACGTAAACATTTCATTCGCATTTACTCAATTTATCAGCACAATTAATTTGATTGAGCGCATACATCGCTATATTACCGTTTTTCGAAAGCGACCAATCTCGCTCCGATCTCAATATATTAACAACATAATCAAAACCATCCACATTCATACATCAAAGTTATTTACTGCGTTCCACTTAAAAAATTGTCCATTTATTACGAGTGCTATGTCAAACTCGCGAGACAGCGGCACTTAAATAAAAATTGCAATAAAACCGATGTAAAACATCGACGTAGCTCGGATTCCGGAAGGCACGTTTTAAAAGCGCGTTTTCGCAACGAAAATTATTTGTTCAGAATGCGTGTTCACGGGCTGATTGTAACTGTATTTTTCTTTAATTATGTGCATTGCTACTTCATAAAGAAACGAGTCGGAAATGAACTGGAACTTTACAATGCAAGCGATGTTGTGCTCAAGCCAATAAACAATGGTCCATTGCCGCTTTACTTTGATTGGAGGGAAAAAGGCTGTGTTTCGCCGGTTAAAGATCAGGGAGCTTGCGGCGCATGCTGGGCGTTCAGCGCCGTCGGTAATGCCACTTTTAATGTTCTTGGCGTAACGCCAACCCGTTTTAAATACAATAGTTTAGTTACAGAGAAAGAAGAAAGGAAATTAAAAGTACATTTCTTTTGTATGAATACGAGGCCAGTGTCATGCCAGTTAAGCCGGGTCATGCGAACTTATATTTTATGATAACTAGACTGTTGGGTTCAAATTGCATTGAATGTAGCGCAATGTCAATCCCAATTTTCCCAGAACCGCCAATATTGCAAGTCAAGTAGAGAACTCCAACAAGCTGAAGTTAAATCCATACTAATATTATAAATGCGAAAGTAACTCTGTCTGTCTGTCTGTTACTCAATCACGCCTTAACTACTGAACCAATTTGCATGAAATTTGGTATAGAGATATTTTGATACCCGAGAAAGGACATAGGCTACTTTTTATCCCGGGAAATAGGATAGGTTTTATCCCGGAAATCCCACGGGAACGGGAACTATGCGGGTTTTTCTTTGACTGCGCGGGCGAAGCTGCGGGTGGAAAGCTAGTTATTAATATGTCGACGATATACTTAATTATTTGATATACTTAATTGCACAGGAAATATGAGAGAAATGTTTAATTATTATTTTCATAATTATTCGTTAATCTGTTCTTAATTTGATTTCGGATAAAGAATTTAATTTAATCTCTTCATATTCTTGTACGTATATTTTACATTTCATATTATTTATTATTTTCACTTTCATGTTATAATTTTAACTTCTTTATATAATGAAATCTAAAGCTACCTTCGGGTCATTATCATAATTGATAGCCTTTAGCTTCGATCTATTATGCTGATTTAGGCAGACCACAGTATTCATGACATCTTCCATTGTTATGTTTATGTGTTATTGTCTTGACTTATTAATGCGATAGGTTTTTGTTTGTCTTTCATTCACTTCGAAATGGCGTGTTTTCATGTCTGACCTAGACCTAGTGATAAAGGCTCTTTACCGCGATCAAACATCTCTTTTCTTTAAGAATTTTGCCTGACTGCGCAGGCGAAGCCGCTGACGGAAAGCTAGTTTCTTAAATCTTAGTAGTATTAAAAAAACAGTTTCTTCAATTTCTATCACGTCTCAATAATTTATATACAAATTGTTTTAGCCAACATCGAAAGCCATATAAAGATATATCTGGGCAAGGAGGTGTTACTGTCTGAACAATTCTTGATCGACTGCGAAGTTGGCAGGGTCGGTTGTCAGAGTACCACTGTATTGAAAGCGTTTGCGTAAGTTTTTAACTTTATCTTACTAAAATACTTTTTAGAACTTTTTTTTTTTGGAATAGGGAAGCGCTTGACCACAATCTCGCCTCATGTTAACCTAAGATGTGGTCTAAGATGGAACGCGCTTCCCTAGAAAGTACCTGTTCACTCTACGCTTGAAGACCCCAGCAAGACCAAGACCCCTTAGCAATTCTACTAAGATACAAAATATATATGAAATATTTTCCGTCATTTGTTATCAAGTAGGTACATATTTTACATACAGGTATGTTTTATTATCTAGTATCATAGTTATTTACGATTGGCATGTCACAGGTTTCCTGTACTACATATTTAATGTACTACTTATTTTAATGTGAATTAGTAAAGGTTCTTTTGTATATTATTAGCTATTAATTATTGTATTATTATCGTGTTAATTTATTCCTTAGATTACTATCTAGTTCGTTAGTTTAAGTTGTTTTATTATTAGTTTTAGTTTTCTGTGTAAAGTTTTTAGTGTAAGTCAATACCGCATTAGGTTAAGCCTGTAATGGTAATTTGATGTAATGATAAAATAAATAAATAAATAAATAAATAAATAAATATGAAGAAGAGATAATCTATTGCAAATAATATCATATTCATTTTCATATAATTCATATTCATATAAGAAATTTCCATTGGGCATCGCAGGTAAGACGATATTAGATAGTTATATTCTAGCGAATGTCTTTGATTAAAATCTGAATTCTGCGGACCGAAGACCAACAAGATAGAAAATAAATAGCAAGGTTCGTTGAACTTCGCAATATAATTCATGTTTTGCAGTTCGCAAGAGTAGTAAAGTTAAATATTATAGCATAAACTTCTTGCCACAGCGTTTCTTGCGAACTCCCAACAAGGTCTTAACTAGGTCCAGTGAGTGCTTACCAATTGATAATATTATTTATTCTTTAGACTTCTTCACCGGAAATTTATATAACGTTCTAGTGAAATAAATAGATGATATCAAAAATATATGCTTGTGAACTGTGTGTGTGTGAGCGTGTGTTATGTTTCACACAGTTAAAACCTAGCTTAAATTCACACGAATGAACTTTTATCCCGAAATCTTTTTACATCCTGTTAAGGGGCCGTATCGATTTTAAGAGTGATTTTGACTTGTTTCTTTTATTCTTTAGGAGCTCGTTTAAAAAAACTAACTACTATGTTATATGAAGGTAATGGTATAATTTAAAATTCTCTAGAATATTCGATTATATAGATCTGCCGTAACAACGTTTGCACTCCCGTATATAATCGAAAATTCTAGAGAACTTTAAATTATTCCATTTCTTTCATAAAACATATAATATGTATTTTTTTATTGCAAATTTTTAAGCATTAACCTATCATTTAGTGTGTATTTTTTATTTTTTTTAACTCTGTTGTAAGAACTAGAAATTCGACGCCATATACGCATAAAATTTCATCAAAGTAAGGCTATTTTAACTTAGATGTTCTTTGAATTTTTCAATAAAAGTACATAAATTGCCTCGAACATATTTTAGGATGTCTCAGTGTCTTTACTGTAGTATATTTTATAAGAAAACTTCTTCTATTAAATTCCGTGTAAAATACAAAGACACGAACGTCCCGCATGGAAAAAATTGAAACACGCCTTAGGTTATTGGCTATTAAACAAACTGGACAATGAATATCAATAAATTGTCTCGAACGTATTTTAGATATTGAATGAATCTTTAATTTAAGATATCATCACACATTGTTACTAATTTAGTTTTGTTAAACGAGCTTCTAAAGAATTACAGAAACAAGTAAAAATCACTCTAAAATCGATAAGGACTCTTAAAGACAACAGCAATAAATACCTCCAAACAATTAAGCTGTTAAGATTCTTAATTATTCAGATTAACTACAGTTTCTTAAGCTCTACATTAACTTACTATTATATTTCAAAATATATAATACAACTAGTGGTCCGCCCCGGCTTCGCCCGTGGTACCTAGATGTTTAAACTATCCTATCTCTCAAGTTGGATAAAACTGCACAATATGGTGTGCGAATTTTATTATAATTGGTTAAGTGGTTTAGGAGTCCATTGAGGACAAACATTGTGACACGAGATTTATATATATTAAGATAATACATGAATGTTTCTTCTGATTATCTCAATTATGTAGAATCACTTTTCTGCCACAGTCAAGCTATTTTCCTTCTCTACTCATTGAGTTACTATGTACTACGTACTAGAGAGGACATCACTACTACACTATTTGTAACACGAGATACAGCCAATCGTCTCAAACCATTTTTTTTTGTTACATTGATTGGTTTTAATTTATAAGCAATAAGAGGCAGAATATCTACAAAGTGTATGACTCACTAGCCGCCCCGCGCCGCCGCGCCGCGCCGCCGCGCCGTGCTTGTCGCACAGATTTTGTTCGTGGTGTCCTCTCTATACGTAGTGACAATACCTCAATGTCTCTTCTCCTTATGATTAAATTATATTTTGTACTTTATATCTAACAATATTCCACGTATAGTGAAGGTCTTTCTTCCTCCAACAGTGAAATCGTAGCAATCTTCGGCGGAGTGCTCCAAGACCAGGATTACTTTCCCTACGCGGGTCGACCACAGGGCTGTCGCTGGCAGAACAAGCCTCAGCCTGTGCCTGTTATAGGGTTTAGAAGGGTGAAACCAGACGAACGTGTTATGGTGGAGTATTTGTACAAATATGGACCTCTTTCTGCGGGTACGTTGTCAAAGATATATATATGTCAAAGATGATGTATGATAGAACACGTTTATAGATATCAAGAAACATAATTTTAAAGGAAACCAATAGCATGCTAGTATTCGAATACTTGTTGAAAATTTTTATATAAAATTGTAAAGGTTAAGAAATATAATCGCAATTTCAATAATTCTTATTTAAAATGTTTTAAAAAACTTTATTCGTTCATTAAAAAAATGTCAAGTAGGAAAATGTATTAACATTTTTTATTAGATTCAATCTGTATACGTTTGGTTAAAAACTCTGACAGTTTGAACTTTAATTTATCATGCTGTTGTATGAGCAATATTTTAGTGCTCGGTCCCAAGAGAAACACAGTTTAACATAGAAGATCAAAATTATTGCTGTTTAATATATTAAATTAATCATTGTTTTTATTATTTAAATTGGCGGAATATTATGGTTATAATTCGATACTTTCTATTTATGATATTTAGAGGTGCCATTTTTGGGCACATAGGTAATAATAATAAAAGCGTTATGCTCACTTCTAAATAGTTTTTAATATTCACAGCAATAAATTCAGCATCTATGGAGAAGTATAAAGGTAATTTCATAGACGAACCCTCTGACGCTGACTGCCCCGCCTCGAACCTGGATCACGCCGTTCTTATAGTTGGATATAATTCTTTTGGTAACTCTATTTTAACTACATACTCTATTTAATTATAATTCTATCATAACTAATGGATATGATTGTGTGTTTTTCTGCTTATTTGCAATAGAAAGACGGATCTACGTGACTTTTTGCAAAGAAAATGTTGGAATGCTGTAAAACGTCATAGGATACTTTTATACTGTATCTAAACCTATTTTTAATATCTATACGTTAATCTTAAACAATAATATCTTTGTTTCTTCATTTCAGTCGATAACACTACAGGGAAGGCAACCCCGTATTGGATTATCAAGAATTCATGGTCGAAGACTTGGGGAGATAACGGTTTCTACTACTTAGTGAGAGGAAAGAATGCTTGCGGCATCTCTAGTGATATATCTTTTAGTATTGTTAACTAGAAGAAAATAAATTTATTGGAAAATATGGTGGTTTTATTTAGATTTGAATATACATGTAATGTAGAGACTAGAGGTAGAGACATGAGATAAAGAGAAATGCAATTTAAATGTTTATTTTATTTCTATAATATAGTTAGAACGATGTACCTTACAATTATGTTATATATTATATAGTGTTATGGCTTCTATGAGAATATAAATCATACTTTAATAGCAGAATATTTTTTTAACTCTTCCAAAAGCAGGTATAATCTTTGACTTCCAATAATATAATGATGGCTTGTTATTTCTTAATCCTTATATATTTTGAAACAAACGTGTTTTCTTTTTTATCATACGAAATAAGAAAGATGTTTCCAATACCAAATGATTGGAATCCAAACATAATCTACGACATGTAAAGTAGATGTAATTGTATCAAAAACCTTTTTGATATATTTCCTTTTAATATTTAATTCAAAAAAATTACTCAATCTTCCTAATCATAAATTCCTTTCCTCGTGTATCTTACATCGGAAATGATCGTAATATCTTACTTCTTTATTTTAAATATGGATATTCCTGTGATGTAGTCTGAATTATTACTGATAAAAATTAAAAGTAAAATAAAGCTGAAGAGTTTGTTTGTTTGGTTGAACGCGCTAATCTCAGGAACTAGATCCGTTTTGGAAAATCCTTTCAGTGTTATATTTATAGAGGTATGCTAAAGTGTATATACCTAATGATATAGCGTAATGACGCTAAGACCAATAGAAGCGGAGCAATGCGGGTAAAACCGTGTGGCACAGGTAGTAATATTGTGTGTAGATGTGAAATTTTTTCTTCTCTTCTTTCTACAAATGATTATGACCTGAAATAACAAAACTTATTACTTTCGAACGAAGTCAGACACTACCACTAGTGTTCCTTTAGTATTGTCAATGTAGATTTGCCCTTCCCAATCTTGTAAATGCTACAACGTCGGTGATCGATGCTAATAATATTATAATGTGGGTCAGGTCCATAGAACCTCTACATACTAAACCCTTTGAATTTGATCCAACATTACATTCACCCAACAACCCTTGTATAACATTACATGATGAACTATGTTATTAAAGGATCTGGTTGTTCTTATTTCGTGAACATCTACTAGTGAAATTTTAGCTCAACTTTGTATAAGAAATCAATATATATAAATGAATGACTATTAGCTACTATTCAAGCATTTTTTTGAAGCTATAAATAATAATAGTAAGCAACATAAATAATATAATACATACTTACCAACTAATATTACCTACGTAGGTATAAATCATTGAATAAAGCAATTAGTAAAATACATCTTTGCGTACATAAATCTTTACGTAAAAACTACAAATGTAAAATAATTCACCAACTTATATGAAGCTTATAGGTATGTATAAGTGCTTGTAACAACAATAACAGAATTAAATGAAAAGTACCAATAAATGAATAAAACAAGATAAACAAAAATGGAATAACATAACATTTTATTTCGTAATAATTAAATCAACGATTTTCGGTAACATACCTGTGCCATAATTACTTTTTCATTCCGTTTCCAGCTTTCGTAATAAATTGGTTCATTTTAAACTCGTAGTATTCTCAACAGACGGTATAAATTGAGCGCTTTTATTACAGACTATCAATTGAAGAAGATTATTCTCGAACATTCTGAAATAAAATTTTCGTAATTCGATACTGAAATACTGTAATATATCTTATTTTCTGATTACTTAAGCATAGCGTATATTGAAGAGCGTTTATATTGAACGTCTCAATTTATGACAAAGTATTTTTAGTACCAACTAGGAGAGCATTTTGTCTTAATGACTGTGGACTTAATGACAACATAAACTTTTAACTTGCACTTCTAAAACTCGGAAACGCTCAGCGTATTTTCCCATTAACAAGAACTGACTTATATCCTGCAACTTTGGCCGCCTACATACCTACTATAAGTTACAACTGCGTAAACAACAGAGGGCTACCATGACAAAAGTTGAAATAAAATCCTTACGTTGTTAAAAGATACATGCTTCCTGAAACTTAAAGATTATTTTAAAGATAATAACGTAATGTCGTTGATGTATGTAGATGCTTTATTTAAGGCAGATAAAAATAATAATAATAACCATTTGAAATAAGTAAATTTCGGCGTTCAGAGTAACTGAAATGAAATAATCTTTATTTACCAACTTTTATTCGCTATTGTATTTTTGAATGTCAATGTTTTCCTAATACATTTAGACTCTCTACTAAATTTCATAGAACTCAAGAACTAGCTGGACAAACAAAAAAAAAAGTTAAAGTAGGTCTTAAGTCGAAAAGTTTGTCCATCAGACTGTTTGGTTTGCTGACAGTTTCTTGGATGTCTTCCAAATAACTTTGCATTGAATTCAAATCAAATACAAAAAGTTTCAGCTCTGTAACGATGATATTTTGTGTCCTTTGTTTGATCTGTATTACCTATAGGAATAAAGTAGGATTGATAATAAAAATGATTAATGCGTAGTGACCAATGACTTGTTATTGTAGTAATGGGAAACTTTGGTTCCAAGTTTAAAAAATGGCGACCTATTAAGAGCATAAAATACTTCAAACACGTTTCAATTTCTACTTTACAATACTTATATAATATATGTGCATAGTTGTACCTATAATAGATAGTTTAAGTCAAAAAGTATAATATTTTATCATTATAATTTACAATAATTACAAAGAAGAAAAATACTTTATTCTACCATTATTGTTTTTAATATATTTTATAGGCCTATGAGTCGATAAAATGTCTTTATATGGGACCTAGCGACCATTAAAATTTACAAGACTTACAATAAAACTATATCAAGAGAAAGCTACCCAATAACAATATCTCACAAAACATGTAAAATAGAAAACTTTACAACCCATAAAATAAACAATGGGCACTTCTAGAAGACCATAATTTCAGAGCAATTCAGACGAAGTCATCCAAGTATTGGGAATCACAAAGTTTTCCAATAAAAAAAACTTCATTCGCTGAAACGGAAAGTGTGTCCCGTTTTCCGAATGCTAAAGTGGACTAAATTATGCAAGAAGTTTTTGCGAAATGTGTATAATATTTTAAACGATCAAATTCGATCGGAATGAGAAAAGAATTTCATACCCAAGTTCATTAATTATTTATCTTTTATGAATATACTGCGTAACAAAATTGTTTTGAATGTTTTCATCGTCATCATCATCATCAGCCCATAATATATGTTCCCAGTGCTGGGACACGGACCTCCTATGAGGGTACAGGCCATAATCCACCACGCTGGCCAAGTGCGAGTTGGCGGATATCACATGTCGTTGAACTTTTGATTCATCGACTTGTCGGTTTCCTCACTATATTTTCTTTGACTGTTTTATTAAATATTTTATTTGAAAATATTATTTTTTATCTTTATGGCACTATAAGTAGGTATACATTATTATAACAGTAACTACGCTGCAACACTATGAAATTCTTTATATAACTCTTAATCGCCGCAGTACTTCTTCTACGAATCACCAAACTACCTCACTATACAGTTCTCAATAACATTTCATCAAGAATTACCACAAACAATAATCTCAAACAATTAGTTGAGGGGACGCTCCATCCGTCAAACTAAGCACGGACTGTTAACTAATGCCGTGGCTCGCCGCGATGGAGCACGCTCTAAATCTCTGTCTATTTGTTAACAGTAATAAGCCGAAATAAATATAGAAATGAAAAAGTACAGGCTTCACTATTAGAGGCTTGAAAATCTGGTAAGTTGTGACTGACTTGAAGGTTGGTTGTTATGTGCGAAAGTTTAGGTTCCTGTTTTTATCTGATACAGAACAAGTTTGCTGAAATTTCAATAATATTACACGGATTTATATAATTCTAATAATCTTAATATGTATATATAAATCTCGTGTCACAATGTTTGTCCTCAATTGACTCCTAAACCACTTAACCGATTATAATAAAATTCGCACACCATGTGCAGTTCGATCCAACTTGAGAGATAGGATAGTTTAAACATGTAGGTAACACGGGCGAAGCCGGGGCGGACCGCTAGTATAATTTATAAAATGAATATCTAGGTATTGTATGTGTGTACAGTGTACGCGGTACACGCATTGTTCTGAAACAATAACCCGATTTTAATCATTAATAAGTTATAACAATTTTTCAGCATTTAGTTGTCTTTAAAATCGCTTTTGTTTTGATGATGACACTAACTTAAACTTATTTGAAGTCAGTTTATTATGTAACTAACATTACATAGACAGGTTGTTTTAAGAACTTTTGCTTGTTATTTCACTGTAGCAATATGTTAATATTTCCACAAAATAATGTTTCACATTGAGTAAATGTTTAATAACTCGTTTATAACGCTTATATTCCGGGAACAGGAATTAATATGTGATTTAATTTTGAAAATTCTTTCACTTTTGAGAAGCTACGCAATGTCTGAGAAGCAAGAGAGATCAAATTTACGCTTTATTAGTACAAATTGAAATTCCGAAACTACATATTATAAAAATTTAAATATAAATCAGTTAATAATTGAAATAAGACAATAGAACGATTATATACTTTTTATATTTTTATTCATAAACCAATGTAGAAAGAGAGTTTTTATGTAACTATGAGGTGTATATAATAAATAGGTAAGTATATAAATTCAATCGATAATTCACTCAACTTTTATTGTTCCTTTGTTTAGAAAAATACGATTAGGTGACCCGTATCTTTACATTTATAGATTGAACATACAACATCATAAATAATTTTCTTTTGTAATGTATAGTGAAAACGTGGTTAACATTTCAAAAATACTCCACATACTCATAGATATTCTTCATAAGCACAAAGAACAATTAAAACACATTCAATACATATACAAGTTTTAATCCCAATAATACACCATTACATTTTTCAAGCCAAGCCGAACACGTGTTGTGAATTGAAATCGAAAAATTTCAGCGCGAATCTGAGTAATGTGAAAACAATTAGGTGAAATAATCTTATGTTCGTACGCTGCATTCGAGTTTATTCGATTTTCTTTCAACATTGTTGTAAATTAAGGGCCGATATACACTAACCTTGTGAAGTCCCGTGTCCCCTAGTGGGGTAAGGGGCAGATGCATTATTCATACATCTGTTTCACTGATTCATTTTCTTTCAGGGACAAGTAGGTGATCAGCCTTCTGTGTCCTGCCAGACCGAGACATTTTTTTTTTCTTCGTCTCCACCGAGAATCGAACCCAGGACCCCTCGGTTCTACGCTCACGCGTCAACTACTGTACCAAGGAGGCGGTCACACTAACCTTCACTACATAGTATAAAACAAAGTCGCTTTCTCTGTCCCTATGTCCCTATGTCCCTATGTCCCTATGTCCCTTTGTACGCTTAAATCTTTGAAACTACGCAACGGATTTTGATGCGGTTTTTTTTAATAGATAGAGTGATTCAAGAGGAAGGTTTATATGTATAATAACATCCATTAAATAGTGGAGAAGTACTGTTATTTTTGAGGTTTCTAATGTGATGTCGTAAATAATTACATTTTTTCCGCTTACATTGCAAACGCAGGCTGAACCCTACGAGTTTTATCAAAATAATGTACTAAGTATTGTACACATTGAAAAGGTCTACAGAAAAGTCCGTGATGGTATATGTCTATCTCTTATGGATAACCCACAATAACTTTTTAACGTGATAACGTTTTTAAAATCGTTTTAGTCGGGTGACATGTTCAGAAACTTGTGTCACACCAAAACCTCACGAGCGCGATCGCAGGTATAACGAGAGAGAGACGGACCGATCTCCCGTCTCATCTCGAGCGCTGCCACTGCATTATGTTATCACGTAAACATCTCGATCGTAAACCTACTTTACAAACAACCAATATTTTTTTGTCATTTACTTTTTACGACAAATAATGGTTAATTTTCGAAGCGATTTTAACCAATACAGCATTAATCCTTAACGAATTAAATACCTTGAATACATTGTTCATTTAATATAGATCTATATAGCCCTTTACACCGTATGATTTAAGTGAATATTTTCGAAGATATTACAGATTTAAAAATTGCGGGACGTAGCGTTTGCGGCGGTACCGGCCGGCCGCCATCGCACCCGTGCGAAGCCGGGGCGGGTCGCTAGTTTTACATACAACACAATTTCACTGCATCACATTTATTTCTGAATCAACATGAACATTTATATTTCACTTATTCTCACGACAAATTTTTACAAAAAAAATATATGTTTCAGAGGCTTATTCTGAACGCATCATCGAGATAGTATGTACTACGTACTAGAGAGGCGATCGCTACTACACTCTCTTTAACACGAGCTAGAGGCAAGAATCACAAGTCTCTTCAGTCTGTGCCGGACTGTGCCCCCCGCTTGCCGCGTCAACACGTGTTATTGCTCTGTTCAAAATGCCTTCGTGTGTGCTAAGATATTGTTTTAACAGTTCCTATAATACAAACAAAGCCCGAGGAGTGACTTTTCACCAGTAAGTTTCCTTACTATGAGTAAGTCATGCATTTTACTAATATTGTTATCATTTTGCGAAAAATCACCACGCGTTCTGCGTTTCGCGCCATTTTTCATAGACTAACAGCACAGACGTGACATTATCGATGAGTCTGTTAAAAAAATGTAACTGGATTTTTTAACTATGAATATACAATATATACTAGGAAAGATTACCGTGGTGTAGTACCTAAATATTTATACTTTTACCCGACTACGCAAAGTAAAACGGTAGGTTATATTAAGTAATATTTATTTATTTACCTATTTTTATTTATTAAAAAAAGGTTCATCAACAGTTGTTCCAATAGGATTTATAAATTATTATGCACAACAATTACAAATAAACACAACATTCACAGAAACTAATACAGTAAAAGTTCCTTAATCGCGCTTCCTTTATTCGCGTTTTCACTATTCGCGGATTAAAAAAATGCGACCCAATTTCTATATTCGCCTCTGCAGCGATTGATGTTTTTGAGAATGTAAATAAACAGAATGGAAGCAACCTTATAACTCAATAAATAAAGTATATTTTTAAATGTAGTTCCGTTTATAGTAAAAGCCGCTTTGCGTATTTATTGTTTCGTCTTTCACATTCGTTACAAAAATTGTGATCGAGTAAGGGGGCGTCCATAAATTACGTGAGGTGTTTTTTTTAATTTTCCCTCTCCCTCCCCGCCTGGTGAGATGTCGTGAGATTTTATTCAACCCCCTCCCCCATCCCCGAATCTCACGTGAGATTTTTCAAAATGTGAGTTTCTTATACGTAAACGCCATCAACATTGAATCATCGTATCCATTTAATTAGGGCTATTATAAACCAATACTCCAAAATTCGATTACATCATGAAGCAAAATCTGATAAAACTATTGATTACTACACAAAACGACAAAAGTTTACTAAATTGATATTATTTAAAGGAAATTAAAATACATAGTTTAATATAAAATCCTCTTTTTATTAATTCCCTAGTATCAGTACAACCAGATAGTACCGAGTAAACAGATTGCACAATGTGTCGCATCTGCACGCATTGCTTAATCTTTGAACTTGAAGCCACGCCCCGCTCGTTCCACACGTACTCCACCACATCGGCCGCGCGCAATGTTTTTGTTTGGAATAACCCCTCTAGTAGTACATATATCTCGATGGAACGCATCCAAATTTTCTGACAAGTTTGTTTTTTTTTAACACAGATAATTATGAAAAAAAAGGGCGTATTCAGAAAGAAAGCTTGAAACTTATAAGCGCTTATCGGCGCTTGTCAACGCTGGTTCGTTCTACACAAAGGAAGCAGGTTGAAGCAGACCAAAACAAATTTTATATGGGAGCGCCCAGCGCTGACAAGCGCTTGTTAAAGCTTGTCGGAACTTGTCGGCGCCGATCAGCGCTTATCGGCGCGTGTTCATATATTTTCCTGCGCGGGTTACCAGCGCTTACAAGCGCCGATAAGCGGTTATAAGCGCTTATAAGTTTCAAGCTTTCTTTCTGAATACGCCCAAAGACTTCAATTCAATTATTAAAAAAATAAAATAAACTGACTTCAAAATACAACTTAGTACTAAAAAATTGGTTGTTTGTAAAGTAGGTTTACGATCGAGATGTTTACGTGATAACATAATGCAGTGGCAGCGCTCGAGATGAGACGGGAGATCGGTCCGTCTCTCTCTCGTTATACCTGCGATCGCGCTCGTGAGGTTTTGGTGTGACACAAGTTTCTGAACATGTCACCCGACTAAAACGATTTTAAAAACGTTATCACGTTAAAAATCTATATCTTCAAAACTTATTTAGCTAAGTATAAGTCAATTGGAAAGATCTTTCATTATTATCTCTTCTAAGAGTATCGTGGGTTGCTTTAATAAGATGGTCGAGTTTGGTTGAAATCTGTGCTATGGAGTTATCTATCCATCGCATTGATGACATGTGCGCGTTGAGAATTCGTCAGATTTGAACGATCTGAAAAAAATTGGTTGTCTGTAAAGTCGGTTTACTGACGATAGTTGAACGTGACAACGTCCGATTGTGATTGGTCCGACAGGACCACTCACGCTCACTCAGGCTGACTCACGCTCACTCACGCTAACTCACGCTCACTCAGGCTAACTCACGCTAACTCACGCTCACTCACGCTCACTCAGGCTGACTCACGCTCACTCAAGCTAACTCAGGCTAACTCACGCTCACTCACGCTAACTCACGCTCACTCAGGCTAACTTACGCTCACTCACGCTCACTCAGGCTAACTCACGCTAACTCAGGATCACTCACGCTAACTCAGGCTAACTCACGCTAACTCACGCTCACTCAGGCTAACTCAGG
This sequence comes from Colias behrii, assembly GCA_029959065.1. Lineage (NCBI taxonomy): Eukaryota > Metazoa > Arthropoda > Insecta > Lepidoptera > Pieridae > Colias > Colias behrii. Next base: position 11,251,319 of record JARWMC010000009.1, on the reverse strand, counting down.
CTAACTCACGCTAACTCAGGATCACTCACGCTAACTCACGCTCACTTATGCTTACTCACGCTCACTCACGCTCACTCACGCTAACTCAGGACCACTCACGCTCACTCAGGCTGACTCACGCTCACTCACGCTAACTCAGGATCACTCACGCTAACTCAGGATCACTCACGCTAACTCAGGACCACTCACGCTCACTCAGGCTGACTCACGCTCACTCACGCTAACTCACGCTCACTCACGCTAACTCACGCTAACTCAGGATCACTCACGTTAACTCACGCTAACTCAGGACCACTCACGCTCACTCACGCTAACTCACGCTCACTCAGGCTAACTCACGCTCACTCACGCTAACTCAGGATCACTCACGCTAACTCAGGATCACTCGCGCTAACTTAAGCTCACTCACTCTAACTCACGCTAACTCAGACTAACTCACGCGAACTAACGCCCACTCACGCCAACTCACGCCAACTCACATCAACTCACGCCCACTCACGCCAACTCACGCCAACTCACGCCAAATCACGCCAAATCACGCCAACTCACAGTTACTCTTTCACGCAAATACACCGATTACAATGAAATTAAGCACACATATAGAGGGTAATTTGGATTAACACATAGGATAGGTTTTATCCCGGAAATCCCATGGGAACGGGAACGATGCGGGTTTTCCTTTGAAACTTTGAAAAAGCGGGCGAAGCCGCGGGCGGAAATCTAGTAGATCAATAAAAAAGTAATAGATTGTGAAATCTTTATTATTGTTGAGAACAGTAAGGTAAATCGATTAATGTTGAAACTATTTTTAATACAGTAAAAGTTCTTTATTCGCGGGAAATAGGTACCGTAAATGTGCCGCGAATAGAGAAACCGTGAATATGGAATGGTAATTTGTATGGGGTTATAGGGGATACGTTCCTAGGTGACGAAATAAGGAAGCAAATACATAAAGAAATCAGTTTTATTGAAATTTTTGACCATACATATTTATTAATTACCATTTAATTAGGTATTATCTTCAGGTTTACGCAATGGCTTAGCACTTTTTACTCGTTTTTTAGTCAACATTATAAATTCGTAGTTGTAGTTCAGGCGTTTTCTAAGGATAACAATTGATTTTTATTTAGGTAAATACATATATGTATGTACCGATGTACCGATTCGATCCGCGAATAAAGAATTTTGGGCCGCGAATATAGAAATTAGGTCGCATTTTTTCCACCCGCGAATAGTGAAACCGCGAATGAAGGAAGCGCGAATAAGGAACTTTGACTGTATTGAATACAGTATACCTACTATTCTTTAAATCCGAAAACTCAAATTTAAACTCAAACTTAACAATTCACGTAAACGTAACAATATGACATCCACTCTTTTAAAATATTTTAAAGTACATAATATTATTATCTGTAATATTTTCAAGTACATAATATCTGTTAATCAATAGCATTTACATAACAAAAACGGAACGGAAACATAACACAAATTTATTTATTTTTATCTCTTAAGTTGTGAAGTATGAAAACACCCTTAGATTGTAATCCTCTTAAATATTTTCTAATTAAGATACCGAATTACATGCCCTACAGAGAATTTGATAAGCTACCTCTTGTAAATCTTCCTTTAATATAATTGACTTCTAAATCATTTTTTGTTTCATAATTTCATTAACAGATTTCTATTAAAAGGGGTAAAAAGAGGCTCTGGTTTTAGAGTCTATACAGACGATGAAACTTGGATTACCTACTTAAATAATAATTAACTATTCTTATTTTTTCATGAGTTCAAGATATTCTTGCAGATTGGTATTTTTTTTGTAACATCGATATCTTCAAGATATTCTTAAATATCTTGAATACATATATAATATACATTTTAAACGCTATTAATTCTTCATTCTATTTTTCCTTAAAATTCCCAAACCTAACAACTGGCAGATTGATGACGACATAGTAACACGTGCATCAAATCACGTGAACAGCCTTTAAAGAGACAAAACGGACTGAGTTCTTGGAACTCAGGATTTTCTAAACTATTACTAATATGATCCGCAATCCACTTTCATTACACCTGAACTTACAAACCAATATCCTAGCCATTAGCACAAAACTATGAACTAGCCAGACTTTGAAACTCATTTGAATATCCGTAGAAACTGTTTGCGATCGTTAATGCTCCGTTTGTTACAGTTTTCAATCTCTGGAACTTTTGGCAACACGACGTAATTCCACCTGTCTACGGCCTAAACAGAGTTTAATGGCTCTCTACGTTGCGACAGAAATTTTGGATGAATCTCACTAACTTTGCACGGAATATACGACTAATTACTACGTCGAGCTGCGACAATTACTCTGACAATGCGTCATAATTGAAATGCATTATTATGCATTCTAGTTGCTGGAATAGCATTTGGATGTACCTGCGTGTGGTAGTTTTATTGGGTACATTTTGCATAATATTTCTTATAGAAACAGCACACAGAGTTTGATTAGAGACTCTTTGATATTGTCAATATTAGCGTACCGCATGATACGAACGTAAAACTCTACCTTGACTCTACCTAATTTGGCTTTTAAAAACCGTAAAAAATTAGTACTGTAATTACTGACTAGATTCAATAATAATAATAGTTTAAAAAAACTAAAAAACACGCTTTTTATAGAAAACCGAACTAAAAAATAGAAAATTTTATCAAATTAGTGTATTGTCATCGGTCCTCAATAAATCTACAAAGTTTGAACGAAATCTGGCCATTTAAAGTGGGTCAAAATCGCGCCCAAAGAAGTCGGTTACAAACAAACAAACATACAGGTGAAGCTAATATAAAGCGTGTAAAAACGTTGTACTTAGGTATATTATGGAAACTTGCCCAAACAATATCGATACATCGATATAGGATACTTCAACTGTCCTTCAATGCTTAAATATTTAATTTAGCTCGACCCAATATCCGTCCGTATATTCCTACTTCCTAGATGATTTGAAAGCATTAGTTGGGTGAGATTTTAATATTAATTTGTACGGCAAAGTGTGTTCTTTCAAAGCTCTGATAAATTGTTCTTGAATTAGAAGACCCTACTTGAAATGTTCTCATCGGAACTTGCTTGTTAAAGCTTGTTTTCTGTACACGTGTTCGTTATGAGTAAAAGCTCTGTTTAGATCAAAATAGGCTGTAATATTGTTAAGATAATTGTAAGTTTATAGCATTGATGAAGTGATTTTTGAAGTACGTAATGGCTACTAATGCCTAAGAGGTTGTAATTTTTGTTTTTTCACACTTCATTTCCAAATCAGTTAAGTAGTTAAGTATATAAAAATATAAAACAAAATAATTTATAACAATCTCCATCATATCCATAGCACATATCGTCACAAAACGGTATTTACACGATCTCCACCCCACTTAGTATTCAAACACACGTCCTTCATACAAGAAACACTAGCAGATCAACGAATGGTCAATTTATAAGTAATTTTCACATACTGCTGCTGCTTGCTTCACTGTTATTCTCGTCACGTAATATTCAGCAGTATTTATTTCACAAGAGCGTATCCGTAAAATACGGTTCCGATCAACAAATCCGGTTTACTGAAACGGATACTAAAATATTTAACTCAGTCAATACTTCGAAAGCTAACGAACGAGAAAATACACAATATATTATATACGGGATCAAGAATATAGCTAACGAGGCAGATTGGGCCAATCTTCGATGATCCTACTTGGTCGAATGGACTCAATTACAGACCCACAATAATTGGACGTCCAATGGTAATGAGCCGTGCTTTATCATTATTGCATTTTACCTGTATTTATACGACAGTTTTACCTTTTTTTCTGATTTATCAAAATATTTAAAAGGCCAAAGTTGTCGACTTGTCGTGAGGTTATTGTGAACTATATAATATAAGATGCAATAAACTCATAATAGATACCTAGAACGTCAATTTCATGTCAACCACAGAAAATCAGCAATTGGTTGAAAACCCAGGATATAATAAAAAAATCGAATTGAAAACCTTTTTCGCTTATTTGAGCAAGTCGGTTAAAATAACAAATGTGGCCAGATTTTCATTCTGTTTATTTTAGTCAGATCTACGTTGGACGTCTAGTATTATATAATGTCAACTTTATTCACAAAAGACCACCTCTTTTCCTAGTAGGTAGTTGGAAACTTGTTGGAAACTTGATTACATCCATATCTAAATCCTGGTTACCTATCTTAATCTCGAATTTTAATATTCCGAATATCATAATCCAGAAAACGTTTGGACATTTTTTCATAACCCCGAATTTTAAAATTTCGAAGTTTTGTTTGCCATATAATCGCAACTCCGAACTTCATTTGCCCATTTCTTTATTTGTACGACGTTTTACAATCCAGACGAATGAGTTCCAGACATACGAAATCTAAATGCACAAAATCCAGATGACCGTAATCCATATGCACGAAAGCCAGATTTTTAAAACACAAATTTTTGAAATAAAGTTAATTGATATCCAGACAAACAATGTCCAGATTTTTGAAATTCAAATAAACGATATCCAGCAAAACGAAATCCTTTTCGCAGCACGAACCTAACCTAACCTACTGAATAGATTTTAACACTTTAACCTTTCTGTAATGGGCAAGTAAAACAATAGCGAGTCGGTTCTGGCACTCGCCGGCCGCTGCCGCGGCACGCTCGCTTCGCTCGCTCGGCTCGTGCATGGGGGGTCACACTTCAAACCTAACCTAACCTACTGAGTCGAATTTGACACTTAAACCTTTCTGTAATGGGCAAGTAAAACAATAGCGAGTCGGTTCTGGCACTCGCCGGCCGCTGCCGCGGCACGCTCGCTTCGCTCGCTCGGCTCGTGCATGGGGGGTCACACTTCGAACCTAACCTAACCTACTGAGTCGAATTTGACACTTAAACCTTTCTGTAATGGGCAAGTAAAACAATAGCGTGTCAGTTCTAGCGTGGGGGTCGTAGTTCAAACCTAACCTACTGAGTCGACTTTGACACTAAAACCGGTCTGTAATGGACAAGTAAAACAATAAATTTACTTACTGACAATGTTTATTTTCAGTCGATAGTAAAGGTATAATCACGATTGTATGGAAATCAAATAAAAAGATTATGAAAATCTGGCAATAGTTTATCTGTTATACGATTATATGGGAACCAAATAAAAAGATTATGAAAATTTGGCAATAGTTTATTTGGAAAATGGTACGATGGGAAACAAAAAAAAGTATTCTGAGAATCTGGTATAATGAGATCTGTATTATGAGAATACGGGAAACAAAAAAATACTTTTTAAAAATCTGGTTTTGGTGCATCTGGAAATTGATTCATCTGGGAAATTAAAAAAGGAATTTTAAAAATTTGTCATTCATTACATCTGTCTTTTAAAAGTTCTAACAACCGTTTTCGGGGTTTTAAGATTCGGGTAATAGAAATTCGAGTTTTTAATAGGTTACCCTAAATCCTAAGCCATGATAAGCATTAAATTTAAAGAATGACATACTTAATTCGAGTAAAGGATCGCACAAATATTTACTACCTATACAAACTAAAAAAAACGAATTTAGTTTGAAATAAAAAACATATTTTGGAATGTAAGTTTGGCGGCAAAACGACCGAAATGTCATACCATAGTTCGGCACAGACTAAAAAAGCATAAATACAGTGACAGATAAAACAAAATTGCACTAAAAATCTTCGAGCGTATGTTGGCCTACATCCGTTTTCAGTAACTACTTTCATCAAGGGTCGTTGAAAGGAAGGTCAAGTGCCTGTGTCAATAATTCACAACCTACATTTTTTCTATATTTATCGACGGTGAGAAATATTTTTTAATTGAAACTATAATTAAAAATTTTGATTGGTGATTTGTTAAAGTCTATCGTTTTGGATATTATCTATACTTACTAAATATGTCATAAATTATTAATGTCCGTCTGTCTGTTGTGTTGCTATAAGGATTTTTTTTTTTTATAAATTTCGATATGAAAATTATCCGAGCTCGGCAAAAGCTTCTTATAAAATTCTAACCATATGAAAAATAATTGTAATTTTATGGAAATGCGCTCTCACGGTTACAAAGTCTGACGTCATGATTTTAATTATAATGTATTTGAAAGATTGACTTTGTTAATGATTCCACGTAGCGAGAATTAATTTTAAAAACGCAGGCTATTTAAAATTATAGGTTCTTGGTATTTTAAACCAATACTTTTTAATGTAGGTATTTTATTTTAAACCACATTAATAATTAATATTAAATAAATAGTAGCTATGTTATAAATTACATTTCAATCAACATATTAAAAAGACAAATTTCTATTGAAAATTTTGCTTTAGCAACAGTAGGTTTAATTTATTTTCAAATTATATTATCTGTGCTTTTAACAATTTACCGTAGCGATAGAAGCCGCAAGTGCCGAATAAATAATAAAAAACATTAAAGAAAAACACTATCATTCTGATAGGTATAGATACAGATTAAAATAATATTTTTTCTTAAAAAAAAATGTTGCCATTCCAAGGGACAAGTTACCACTTATTATTTTTATTAAAAGTACATAGAACAATATTCCATCATATATTTTCCAGAATGTTCTAATGCAGGTATGTATCACTAATCAAACATTCTGAGCGTCGTGCTGGGGCCATTCATTATGAGACGTCACGAGCAAAACCACTGTTTGCGCAGTCATCTCTGCTACAAATGGAATTATATTGTGAAAGAAATAATGTTGAATTTAAATGTTTGAATTGGAAGTTAACGTGACCTTTGTACTATGAAATACCCCGGCTTCGTACGTGTGAAGTTCAAAAATTTATAAAATACTTAATTGTCGGCGAATTTATACTCAGATATTGGTAATATTTAGACAATTTATCTATAGGTTCCTAAATCAGATACGAATCAAGAACGAGTTTTTGGTTATAAATTATAAGTTCCCAGTAGTCAGCAGAAAAATGAAAATCTGAAAGTAATCATCATGTTAATTATCTACTAAAGTAATTTAGCAAATTGTATCCATAATACTCATGTATCTAAATATATACCTACTATAAAGACTGCAAAAAAATAAACCTATTCGTTTTAATGTTATTGAAATAAACAGATTTAACGTCCTTCATAAATCATAATAACTAATAATTAATAATAAATTTTGCACACACAAAATATAATGCATGCTACCGCCACGTATAAAAATATACTATCCACATACTACATAATACATTCCAGTCAAAAATAACTCATAATAGCTCCCATTTCAAATTTCAATACATCGACGACCAATAAATTTTAAATATTGTAAGCGAATACAAAATAAACATTTAATTACCTACACTTTTTGTAAATCCAATCCCGCGGTAATTGGCTCCCAAAGCGAATACCTATATAATAGGTTTGTAAATTGATTGAAATAAAATATCGAGGTACACAATCAACGGAAAACAAAGGCGCTATTTTGTTGTTTTCCGGAACGTATGTTTATTCTGAATGTTATTTATACGTGTTTTGTATCCAAGAGCGGGTATTTATCACGTGCTCATGTAGATAGGATATACGATTGTATATTATTGAAATCTATTTCATTTCTAAATTACCGCTATACATATAAAATAATACTAATCATTATAATATTATGAATATGGTTTTTACAAGTTCATAAAATAATCTGATTCGTACAAAACATTCGCCAATAGATATTATATTGGCATCAGCCAAGCAAATATATTATATACCTAAGTCGGAGGTCAGAGACGACAACACAGCTGCGCATAGTTAGACAATATTCTATTTAAAACGTACTGAAATGTTTTTATACCAGTGAGCTCTTGCGATGAACCACTGTAGATCAGAGGAGCACTCCCCTATACATATCGATACAGGATAAAAATATAGCCTACGTTACTCTGTTAAGTTGGAGCTATAAAACTTATAATAGAAAAGGATTTTTTTTAAACTGAAACTTTTATTACATCGTCTCAAACTTTTTGGTCTGTGTAGCGCATGTCGCGTGTATCGCGGCTGCCGAGTAGGTATACCTACTCGGCAGCCGACCGTCACGCGACATGCGCTACACAAAGCAGTGTTCGGAACCGTTCGAACAGTTTCACTTTTACCGTGGTTTCATAAAACCACACAACATTTTTTTTTTTAGTTGAAGACTGTTTAAATTACAAACAAAAACGAATTTTGATCTTCCTCTGCCTCGATGGATTCATGCCGCCTCACCTCATAAATATAAATATAAAAATAAATCATATTATGATTTCTAGAAATATTTCATAACGCAGAAAAAAATAAAATAAAATGCATATATTTTAGAACGTTCAAGTACGTTCAAGTTCAAGTGCAAACTACTTTTATGAAACTTGATATATTTTATAATTATTAATGAAGCCTGGCAACAAATATCATTCAAGCTAAATTTGGCATTTGACAGTGACAATTGAGTTTTGACAAGACGCTTTCGTGTTTTGTTTTTTCTTTTTGTATACAAGAAGAATATTAATTACAAGATCTATTTTCTTTTAAATAATTTATAGACTAATGATACCTATATGAAATAAGATATTTAATATGGTCAAATGAAATTTTAAAGCTTTCTTCCGATACTTTTTATTAACGATATTCCATCGACTTGTGGTAAGTAACTTTGACTAAAATATCCTTTATCCTTTCATATTTTACCAGATAAATATTGTGTGTATGTATGTTATTATTTATCGGTTGACTATTTAACATAGTATGTACCAACTTTCCTATGTACTGTGTTTAAGCAAACCTTAACCTAATTATGGCATTGAATGAAATAAATAAAAAAAAAACATTTATTCTTATTTAATTAATAACAACTGTTTTAATATTGAAAAGATGCTTCTAGATTGAATCAAATAAGTACTAGTGCAGTGCAAATTATTGCATGCCTTTACAAACGCTTAAAAAACAAATCATACCTATGCAATAACTCTTGGATTAAGCAACTATGAACACACTAAGATTAGTTTTTTTATTAATTTTATTTAAACATACAGCAGTTCAATCTGTTTGTTGCAGACATAAGTCTCCAAGCTAAGAAAGGAACTTGGAAGTCCCTGGATCTTAGAAATAGTTATCTTATGTTAATAACTAAACCTGAGGATATCACCACAACTTTTCTTCAACGGCAAGTTGTAAAAAGTTGTGAATGTCTTGCAATACATTTCAACTTTATTGACTGAGCTGTAGTTTAGGACTTGCATATAACCAATTACGAATTATTCTTATCGGACTATTACTATTTTTGGACTGTGTGAAGTAATGTATGTTACTTTGGTATAATACTCATGCTTTTCTTGGTCTTAAAGAAGTTGTATTGTTCCTTGTTGCTATACTAGATATAGTCACAGGTATTCTCATTTCAAACTCAAACTCAAATATTATTTATTCAATTAGACTCCTAGAAGAACTTTCTAATCGCCATAGCATAGTTTTACTATTTACCACCGATTTGGAAAGCTATGTCTACGGAGAACAACCTGCCAGAACTCCGTATTCTTATAAATACATATCATTTACAATAATTATTATATTGTAATTTGTTTAGTACAATATTTTAAACAATTATTATCTTTAATGTATTTGTTTGCATAAACTACACGTACGTAACATACACTTCGGTATAATTGTAGCTAGTAACAATTAATTTGAAAATTTACCTATGTAAATATTTATGAGAAAAAATTGAGAGACCCAATATTGCTGTGTGGCTCAGTAAAAAAAGAGCAAAAGCTATGGAAGAGCGGGATGAACGAAAGGAAAATGAAGATACCACCAAAGCTACTTATTCAGGTGCCATGGAGGCACTAGAAGCTTGTCAAGAGCTTTTATCGACTATGAAAAATCATAAGATGCAGACGCGGCAGAAAAAACGTAAGCTTTCTAACAGTAGTGAGAGTAGTGACAGCGAATCAGAAGACGAACAGGAAGAAACAAAAGGTGTTAGTCGTAAACGAGTTACGAAAGAGTCAGCTGTGGACCGAGAGCACCGGCTAAGCGTGATTCGTGAACGTCTAGCAAATGAAACTCCTGAGCAACGGGAACATCGACTAGGGCTAATTCGTAATCGACTTGCTAATGAAACTCCTGAGCAGCGTGACCACCGCCTTGGTTTAGTCCGTGACCGCCTAGCAAAGGAAACTCCCGAGCAGCGAGAACGTCGACTAGGCCAAATTCGTAATCGACTTGCGAATGAAACACCTGAACAGCGTGAACATCGACTAGGCCTAATTCGTAAACGACTTGCTAATGAGACACCTGAGAAGAGGGAACATCGCCTAAGTTTGATTCGTAAACGACTTGCTAATGAAACTCCTGAACAAAAGGAACATCGACTAAACCTAATTCGTATTCGTCGCGCTAAAAAAGCTGAACAAAAAAAGCAGTCACAGAGTATGTAGATACGTTCCTATGTTTATTATTTACTCTATCATACTATAGTAGGCATAGATATTATTACCCTAATAAATTCTTATTATATTTTCGTGGTCTCGTTTCTTCGCCTTTATCCCTATAATTTTTTTTTTTTTTTTATGGAAGCTTTAGTAGATCTATGTTAAACTTAACAGGGAAGCGCAGGTTCGGTGGGGAGCGGTCCACCTTTTGAGTTGTGTTGGTGACTTATTCTATCTTTCGATTTGTTTCCAATTACGTTGTAAATCAATACTCTGCACAAATAGTTATCTCATCCTTAAATAGAAACCTCAACATAATCACTGACGTAATCGCAATATTTCTTTGTACACTATGCAAAAATACCTATCATAAGTACAAAAATCCTACGCTTATTAGTTCTACATTACAATTATTTCTTTATCCTTCATTCAAAACCCAGGGAACATCAGCTAATAGCATAAATCTTATGTATACGGCCGTCATCCGGTTGAATTTGCTATTCGATTGAATGACTAGCGTGTTGATTGAATGAAATATTTATCAAGAAATACCTACATCGTCAGATCAGTTAGAATATAACTATAAAATACCATTAATTAGCAAATTGTTTACTCGATAAACAATTATCAATAATTTGGAACAATCCACTTTACTCAAATAGTTCGACTAAACCGTACTTAGAATTATAAATTGATCAAAATAATCGTGAAAATCATTCAGATTTAGTCCAAAGCTATTTATTTTGTTAAATTCGATAACGAACTAGAACAAAGGCGTTTCATTCCGCGGTGACATGCTCAATTGCATCTCTTGTGTTGTGCCATTTTCCGACCGACCGCCGGCTCAGCTTGCCGGAAAATAGACTGACTCGCTGCAAAACCCATTTCGAAGGTATCAAAGGTGGACAAATCGATACAGAGTAGGTAGGTATAGAGAATTAACAAGGTTGATTAAAGCAAGGGCCATTGCAAACATCTGTCCTGATGCTCACGGATGTCTTTCAGAAATACATTTCTGAAGTTTGTCATTCTGAGGATGAGGATGGTAAAACTGCAGAAGGCTATATATAGAGCAATCTTAATTTATGTTACACCATGGGATTGGAGCTAATATCGGGAATTATTATGGAACTGCAACTTGCAAGTCAAGTTGAAATATTTCTTGCGTCACTAGCACTCGACATAGGTCACTGGTCCCATTTAAATTTTGTCCAGTTCTGACCATTTAGCGGCTTATAAGCTTCCTGAGACTTATTTATTTCAATTGCATACATTTGCTTTATTTATTTAATCATTATCAATAGGTACTAGTCTGGTTTTGCTATGGATTACCTTACCGATTTCCTTCTAGAGCAGGCTCCAAGGAGATGTTCGTTTGCAAAAATCGCGGACCTAAATCTGACTTCTGATATATATTGTATAGATCCCAGACATCCTATAGACAGATGTTGCCAACCAGTTTTGTGGTCCCCCTGCCCGCACCCCGGTAATTAAATATGGCATACAAAGAAAAAAATAAAAATTTCCAAAACATGCCGTGTGGGGTATCAAATGAAAGAGCTTATTGAGTAGATCACGAATATATAGCATACTATATACATTTCTTACACTTTCTCTAAGATTTTTTAGAAAATTTACGAAAATGGTCCATTTTTGAGTTAACTTTAAACCACTATAGATTGAAAACTCATGAATATATTTTTTAAATTATTATTTTAAATAATTAACAATAGTCCATTGTTTATGATTCAATAGTTCGTAATATAATATAAGTGAGCTATGTGGTGGATTTGATGAAAATAACTATATACTATATGAACTTGAAAATATACTCGCCATCTTTGAATGCTCCCCCCACTCCCCCATGCAACTATTTCACTGTACGAAATATTGAATCGTAAACAATGGACTATTGTTAATTATTTAAAATAATAATTTAAAAAATATATTCATGAGTTTTCAATCTATAGTGGTTTAAAGTTAACTCAAAAATGGACCATTTTCGTAAATTTTCTAAAAAATCTTAGAGAAAGTGTAAGAAATGTATATAGTATGCTATATATTCGTGATCTACTCAATAAGCTCTTTCATTTGATACCCCACACGGCATGTTTTGGAAATTTTTATTTTTTTCTTTGTATGCCATATTTAATTACCGGGGTGCGGGCAGGGGGACCACAAAACTGGTTGGCAACATCTGTCTATAGGATGTCTGGGATCTATACAATATATATCAGAAGTCAGATTTAGGTCCGCGATTTTTGCAAACGAAACTCCACTGAGAGTCCGGTCTATTCACCAAAATGTCCAAGATGTCTCCATTCAATTGTTAACAAGGGATGAGGAATAGAGTGATTTCAATCATTTCCTTAAGGTTCAGTAACATTACATAATAAAGAAAACATGACAAAATATACGTTAGACCCTTATCATGGGGGATGACAAGTGACATCTGACCGAACCCGGGTAGTGGGTAGGTACATGTGTTCCCGCTTTAGGCATGGGAACTGGAATTTCTTTAGGGAAACTCAATATTCCTTGTATAAAGATTTTATTTTCAACACCAACGCCCCATTTGTACAAAGGTTTCTCTATGAGTAAAAAAATACATTCTACCCGGCCAATAAATAATAAATAAAAATGACAATCCATGTCGGTGCGCGCGCGATTGCTATTATAAATTAACAGGCGTAGACATAATCCTCCCCCCGGTGAAAAGCGTAGATTTTCAAGCTTGAAGGTCTTCAGAAGTGGGCAGAGGACACAGTCGAACCAAAGGTCTTCGAACGCAGCCTCTTGTAGTTTCGACGTCCGCAACTCGACAAACGCCGTCTGTTCCATGGAACAATCGAAAGATACGCCCCATGCGCCAACAAAGTGGTGGAGAATTATCCTCTTGAAGCAGTACGAGGTCTCCGACATTTATTTTTGATTTGTCAACCTTCCATTTGGTTCGCAGTTGCATTTCTGAGATATACTCTTTCTGCCATCTCTTCCAGAAGTGTTGGCGAATTTGTTCAAGTCTGCCATATCTATCCAGGGAGCTCTCTTTAGCGTTATCCAACGAAGGAGCCGGCAGTGCATTCAATGGTCTTCCGATTAAGAAGTGCCCTGGGGACAAGGAAAGGAAGTCATTGGGGGAAGATGACATGGGACACAGAGGACGGCTATTGAGAATGGCCTCCACTTGAGCAAACAATGTCGAAAGTTCCTCAAATGTGAGATGAGTATTGCCCATGACTCGCTTTATATGATGTTTAGCGGACTTAACACCGGCCTCCCATATTCCACCAAAGTGAGGAGCGTAAGCGGGGATAAAAGAAAATTTTATTCCCTCCTGAGCAGCAAACTCAGACAGAGGTTCTTGATTAGCCTTTAGAAAACTACTTAATTCTTTCGCGGCAGCTACAAAATTTTTACCGTTGTCAGAAAATATTTCGGTTGGCTTTCCACGGCGTGCCACAAATCTGCGAAGTGTCATAATATAAGCATCTTTTGTCAAATCAGACACGACCTCTAAGTGAATGCATTTGAAACGCAGACACACAAACAAACATAAGTAGCACTTAACTACTCTAGCACCGCGTCCTTTACGATTAAGAATGAAGAAAGGGCCCGCATAGTCCACTCCAACAGACTTGAAGGGAAAGTCAACGTTGACGCGATTTGAAGGTAAGTCAGCCATTTTTGGATTATAGGTCTGACCACGAAGACGAGTGCAGGTAACGCAGTTTTTGACAACGCGCCTAGCTAGTTTTCTGCCATTTACAGGCCAAACTGACTCGCGGATAATCGACAACAGAAGTTGCGGTCCTGCATGCATAGATCGAACGTGTTCGCGTTCAAAAAGAAGCTTCGTCACATGATGAGTTGAATTTAGAAGAATGGGATGCTTCTTTTCAAATTTATATTCAGATGAACCGAGCCTGCCACCGACTCTTATGAGATTCGCCTGATGATCAAAAAATGGAGACAACGATAAAATATTTGATTTTGGGCTTAAAGTTTTACCATTTGACAACTTATCAAATTCAGAACTGAAAGTTTGTTTTTGGGACAGCATGCAAATAAAATTAAAAGAATTATTTAATTCGTCAGTTGATAGAATACCTGTAAGTTTATTATTTTTATTTTGTTTTTTAGAGTTGTGTAAAAATCGTAAAATATAACTAAAAGTTCTTTGAAGTTTTGTAAATTTAGAATATTTTTTAAAATCAAAATTTATTTCAGATTCGACGGCTGTATGGACCTTGACTTCAGGTAAATCTTCTTCGTATTTTTTGTTAAGTTGAGGCCATTGGGACTCGGCTCGGAGCAAGAAATCAGGACCACACCACCATAAATCGTTAAGAGGCAGTTGACTGCCGTTTAATCCGCGTGAGATCAAATCAGCGGGATTGGATTTAGTGGGCACATATCGCCAAGATTGTGGGCTAGTGAGCTCCTGTATTTCGCCTATCCTGTTGGCCACATAAGTTTTTAGTTTGTTAGGATTGCTGTTAATCCAGGCCAACACTACTGAAGAATCACTCCAATGTACGACTCTTGTAGGAACGAATCTAATCGACTCCAATACTTGTTTGCAGAGTCTTGCAGAGAGACCAGCGGCACAAAGCTCTAAACGTGGAATCGTGGTGGGCTTTAGTGGCGCCACCTTGGACTTAGAGCAAAGAAGTCGCACCATGACCTCATCGCCTTTAGATATGGATCTCATATAAATGCAAGCTCCGTAAGCGCATTGAGAGGCATCGCTAAACGAATGCAATTCGATGATTTTTGGTGAATCACAAAGAACTCTGCGAGAAATGTCGAATTTTGAAAGAAATTTTAGATTATCTACAATGTCCAACCAGTCATTTTTGATATCCTGCGACACAGGTTCATCCCACTCAACACCCTTGAGCCACAATTTTTGGAGCAACATCTTTGGTTGAATAATACACGGGCTCAAAAGACCTAAAGGATCGAAGATTCGAAATGAACTTGAGAGGATATGTCTCTTTGTGATTTTGTCACTATGAAGTGGAATTTCGATTGGAAAATTGAAGGCATCCTTCGATGGATCCCAACAAAGTCCGAGAGTGCTCGACGACTCACTGATTGTTAAATGTTCTGTATTACTTTCGTGTAAATTTTGAAATAAGTTTTTTGAATTAGTTTTGTACTTTCGTAGAAGAAAACAAGCTGAATTTAGAGCGTTTGAAACTGAATTTTGAATGTATTTAAGTTGATCTTCATCATCACAGCCGGTGATTAGATATTATTTCGTCTAAATCTTTTCTCAAGATTTAGGAATCGTTTTTTAGCTTGAGAGTATGAATCGCCGAGGCAGTCAGGTGAGTCCTTTTGGGGTAACTTCACACAGAATCTGCCGCTTTCTAAGCGAGTGGCGGTATTTAGAAAGTGTTTTTCGCATGCTATGTCATTTTGACTTCGAACAGTTTTTTGGGGTAGCTCTTCAAGCTCCCAGAATTTTGTGAGAATTTTGTGAATTTCGTTAGAAGTAGAGTTTGTAATTATGGCATGATTGCAATGAATTTCGTTACTACGAGAATTATTAATTGGGCCAGCTATTAACCAGCCGAATTTAGAATTTTGCAATTTAGGATTATTAGGACCTAAAGAAAGCTGTTCGCTTTCTAGAATGTCCCAGAAGATATCTGCTCCGATTAAAACTTCAATCGGAGCTGGCTTGTAGAACTCAGGGTCCGCCAAAGTTAAAGAATTAGGTATTTTGAGACCTTGAATATTAACTGGCGTCTTAGGTAAGCGGCCCGTCAATTCGTTGAGAACAAGACATGAAAGAGTAACGCTGTAGTTGCTATTTAGAGATTTTAATTGAGTGAGACAGCTTTCGTGCACTGTATTAGAAGAATTATTGCCTATGCCAATGACATTCATTGCCTGCAATGGGCAAGTTCTCAATGACATTCTTCGTTGCAGGGATTTAGTGACAAATGAAGACTGGCTGCCACAATCCAAGAGAGCACGAACCTTTTCTACCTGCTTATTAATTGGGTTAAAAACTTCTATCAATGCTGTAGATAGGAGAACATGTTTGGACATTTGTCTAGAAAATGCTGCTACAGATTCGTTTGGTTCAACTTGTTCATCTGTGCTGAAGTTGGCAGTGACGTCATCATTAGAATTATGAAGAAGAGTGTTGTGTTTTTGCTGGCATTGTCGACATGAACCCATGCGGCAGTCACTGACAGGATGCCCTTGTCTGAGGCAATTTCGACATAATTTGTATTTATTTACATACGACAGCCTATCTTGAATGTTTTTAGACTTAAATGTAGGACAGTCATAAATTCTGTGATTTTCGTTACAAATTATGCAAAGATAAACGTTTAATTTATTTTGATTAGATGTAGAAAATGAATTAGTATTTCTATTTGTATTAAATTTATTATTTTTTTGTGAATTTAGTTGTGAGGGACGTGACGTGAATTGTGATTTAGAATTATTTTGGGATTCATTATTAGTGCCAATCTTATTGCGATTTAAAGATTCTAACACATCTGCACGGTCGATTAAAAATCTTTGAAATTGTTGCAAAGTTGGAATGTCATCAATAGTATTTCGATACTCTTCCCATTTAACAAGAGTACATTTGTCCAATTTAGAAGTCAAAGTAAATATTATAAGTACATCCCAATAGTCAGTAGGCTGACCCAGGCTAGACAAGGCGCGCAGATTTTTTGTAACATGATCGACTAAAAAACGTAGTGACTTGTCTGACTCACGAGTTAAAGATTGAATATTAAGTAAAGAATCTAAGTGATGATCAACAAGAAGCCTTTTGTTATTATATCTGTCGCAAAGTAGCGTCCAGGCTGCCTGGTAGTTTGCTGTTGACACTTCGAGATTAGAGACAATCCGTGCCGCATCACCCTCAAGGTAAGAAATTAAATAATGAAATTTATGTATATCAGTAATATTTTTGTTTTTATGAACTAAATTTGAAAATGTATCGCGGAACTCTAGCCAACGGAAGTATGAACCATCAAACTTTGAGATTTCGATTCGTGGTAATTTAACATTTGAGTCTTGATGGAAAGAGTCTTCATTGCCCATCGATTTCCTACGATTTTCGTTGTCATTAAATAAATTATCATACTGTTTAATCATTATTTTAGCAGAAGCAATACCTTGGACGAAATCGTTCTCAATGTCGTCTCTTTCATCAATCTCAGAATCTATATTTTCAGAATTAAGAACCTCAATCTCAGTCTGCAACACATCAAACATTGTTGACAATGCTTCAAATTTGCTAAGTTTCAATTTAAATTCAGCCATTAATAGTTCATCCATTGAAGTGGACTCGCTAATTCTGTCCAAATAATTTTTAAATTTTGTAATTTGGCCCTTAATAGCAGACCTTTTTGAATATAAATCTCTTAATAACTTTGGATTAGGTTCCGTAGACATTTTGTAAAATAGTTTGATTGAATATTGTTATGAAATTAAAATTTAATTGTATGTAATTATTTTGAAATTATGTAATTATTTTTCGATTAATTTATTATTTAAATGCACGTCAACAAGCTTGATAAAATTATGGAAGAAATAAAATGCTTATCTCACGCTCCTCGCCCGGTGGAACCTGCCGCTGGTAGCCGGGCTGCTGCTCACACGCAGCTGCTTCGCAGAAGATCGTGCAAGCGATATTTAGTCGCCTGAGAATACGGCTCCTGAAATTATTCGGCGAAGTCGAGTTTATAAGCGAGAAGGGCTAAGATATTCGAGATTGTTGTAAACAAAAAATGATATTAATTTGGAACAAATGAATTACGATTTACATGCCAATCCCGCAAGGGAATCTGGCGTGAAGAAATGATAATAGGTATTGATAAACCAATATTACTATAATTTAAATTGTTTTACACAAATGGAAGCGAAATAATAGGTAATTTTTGGATAATTATGAACGTGAATTTTATGTTATAAGGTTAGGTTTAGGAATGTGTTAAGGATTTGCACTTAACTTGGTACTATGAGCTGCACTCCGGCACGACACTTTAGCTGTATCGTTGTTCAGACGAGCAGGTTATCCTTTTCGACAGGAATCAGTCCCAAATTGAAGTCGTCAATTCCAGAAACAATGTTGCGTAGATGTGTAGATAATTTATCGCAATTAATTCGTATTTTGCGGTGAAATCCGTTTTCGTCCTGTCACGGTCGCCAAATTGTTCCCGCTTTAGGCATGGGAACTGGAATTTCTTTAGGGAAACTCAATATTCCTTGTATAAAGATTTTATTTTCAACACCAACGCCCCATTTGTACAAAGGTTTCTCTATGAGTAAAAAAATACATTCTACCCGGCCAATAAATAATAAATAAAAATGACAATCCATGTCGGTGCGCGCGCGATTGCTATTATAAATTAACAGGCGTAGACAACATGCACTACGGGAACCCGGTAAAATTGAGGAACACATTTTTATTCTTGCTGTTTACAGATGCCTGTATGGAGATGGAAGTACATCTTTAATTAGTCGTCTTATCATTAGATAACTTCGTAAGCTGCTTCACATAAAGTTGAGTTATAGACTGCCGCCTAAGCCATTGCTTTACATATATTTCAAGAAATATCAAATAGCTTGATATGTTATATTTTTAAACTTAGCGTAAATGTCTCAGAGGAAGCATTTTAGTAATGGTATCTAAATGGGAACTTTTATTCTCATTCAATTAATAAATTAATGAATCAGCCATCAGATTAGTTGCTCGTCAAATCTTAAATCAAGTTTATTAATTTTAATAAGATTTAAAGAAGGAAGATTAATTATTAGATTTGATTTCACAACCACAAACCCCTTTTAAATAAAATTAATTTCCTATAATTTTTCAAGGGTCTGGTGACTGCTATGCATAGTATATGCTAGGCTGCTAGGGTAATTATTAGCGATATTATTACGTATACTATCCGCTCGACCCGGCTTCACTCGTAGGTATACAAAGTTTACGGTCTGTCTTCAACTATTTACATTTTAATTTTTTTAGAAATCGGTGCTGTAGTTGAAATGCCAATTGGTTACTGATTCGCGGTCCACCTCGGCTTCGCCCGTGGTTCTTACATAATATTATATAGCCTGTAGAACTCAGAGATCACGTACATGCAACGATGAAAGAGTTTTTGAAATCGGTCCAGCAGTTCCTGAGATAAACGCGTTCAAACATACTTACTCGTCAGGTCCTCCTGTGTCCTTATTGGTATAGATTAGTATGGCTATACCTAATATTTGAATTATTACTACCTACTAGTGTAGGTGCTTAGTTAAGAAGTTTTCGTGCATTCTGTCTCGTAATGGTCCTTCGAGCCGCATTAAAAAGTAGGAACATTTCTATAATTTAAGATTCAACAAATAAAAAAAATCTACTGCAGGTGCATCCATTTCACATCACATATTTACGTACCTAATAGACTACAGGCCCATGTTGAAAAAGTTATGGGTCATTTGAACCACCAGGTGACCTATCTAGAACGATATAAGAGCATAAAATAATAAGATTCAGCACTATGCCGTCACTTGTAAGCTGTCCAACTGAGTGCAGATGAGAATTCTTGTCTAATGGTTGTCAAATGGTTTGCAAATGAATAAGAGGCAGCCCAGCCCTATCGTCAAGAATCCACGAAATTAATGCAAAAAGTTTTCGCATAAAGCAAGCTTCTATCGGAATCGTTTCAATTTCGTAATTACGTAGTAAGATTACCTCAGTAATGCTTACAATAAAGCTGAAAGGAGATTTACCGTTTATTTTACGGGAATCCGTTCTCGGGGACTATTCTACATACTGTAAAATTGAGATTAAAATGAAACTTACCTGTTCGAACGCTGATACCTACTTAACACTAGCTGTGCCCGCGACTTCGTCCGCGTGGAATAGTGACTGCATAGTAGTTACTACTTAACTTTTATTGAATAAACACGTACTACCATAAATAATTAAAAGAACAGTTAGTAAAATTTATTACTAAACTGAGCTAAAAAATAAAAAAATAAGTGCCTAATTAATTTTCTACGTAAAATTTATTTTAAATTATGGCATATTATTTTTTAGGCACCAGGAGGGAGAGGAGCAAATTTATTTACCTTCCTTCCTTGTATGGATGTTTTTGACAATATATTGTGCAGCAACTGAGTGCCGAGGCAAACGTCAAAACGTAAAGGAATAGAATCCGCTATCGATACTAATTGACATAAGCGTATGATGTTTTGCTAAGGATTTGTTCACCCTACCAACGACGACGACGACCACGAACAAAATTTTCATCCAGTCGCAATTTAATAAAATTGTGCAAAACACAATTAAAAATCAATTATTAAAATTTCCTGTCGTTCTGGTGATTGGAATTTTTATTTTTGAGATCAACGATGAATGAAAAAATAGATTTTTCGTAGAAACAGTGGCTCCTAGAAAAAAATGTATGTGAAGTTTTTTAAAGATAATTTTATAATCTACAATTTTGGTAAAAGTTAAGGATACCATACCATACCATCATTATCATAATAATATATCTTATATATATATTTTTTTATAATGGTACTTAATTTTAAAGATCGTCGGGAAGTTTGTAAAATTATATATATTCCTTTTCCTTCGTTGCGTTGGGTTTTTTTTTTTTTAATTTTTAAACTTCGGTTTCTTATTTTCATTTAATATTTTCAAGTGAGCGAGACCTACCTCTACCTCCATAATACATTCCTACATCTGACATCTTTTAAGTTGGGCCGTAACCGTGCATAAATTGTAATGGACCACAGTGGCAAAAGAAGTGGTATATTTAAGAAAAAAAATTGCCAAGGGCCAGGCCTATGTGGCTTTGAGAAGAGTTCAAAATTTCCAGGGTGTGGCTATCCTCTCGCTCCCATGTCCCCCTCTTCTTTCACAGACTTTCAACCCTTCCCTTTCCATCCCTAGTAAATGGCAGAACCGATTTTGATGTAAATAATATTATCTAATTGTACCTATATGTACACGTCATATCCTATCGTTTGATGCTCCATTTGGTTTATTTATCTAACCACTGTCACCCCTAAAGTGCCCTATATGTAAAAAACGGATGAACCGATTTCGATAAAACATTACTAATTGTAATTCACCCGTTATGCACATTCATTTGATATATCACTTAGGTAGGTACTATCACAATATTTGACAACATTCGTTTCTTTCATTCCCACTTATACCTATACAGGGTGTAATCGTTAAGTGTGCACAGGCGATTTTTCCGTAAGTATTACAGATAACAAAAAACTTTAAACTGATATCGAAAGTACTTAACCTAATGAGTAAAATGGCGGTAATAAATTTTTAAAAATAAATCGAGAAATATCAAAAAAATTATCTTTAAACCCTCCCATTCATTAAGTATGAAATATGAATATCCCATATACCTACATTTAATATGAAAGATATTAGCTTTTTTTTTCTTTTTTTGGTTTTCTGCTTTAATTACTTCGCAAATTTGAAGTGACATTTTCCACATTTTTCCGGACATTTTCACGCATTTTCCGGATATTTTCCGGGAATTATCCAGGCATTTTCCGGACATTTCCCTGACATAGCCTGTAAATGTCTGGAAAATCCCCGGGAAATGCTCGGAAAATCCCCGGAAAATGTCTGTAAAATCCCCGGAAAATGCCAGGGAAATGTCCGGAAAATGTCTGGAAAACATCGGGAAAATCCCCGGGATATGCTCGGAAAAAGCCTGGGAAATTCCCGGAAAATAACCGGAAAATGCCTGGGAAATGCTCGGAAAATGCGTGGAAATTTCCGGAAAAACCGTGGAAAATGCCTGGAAGATATCCGGAAAATGCGTGAAAATGTCCGAAAAATATCCGGTAAATGCGTGGAAAATCCCCGGAAAATGCCAGGGAAATGTCCGGAAAATGTCTGGGATATTCCCGGAAAATGTCTGGAAAATCCCGGAAAATAACCGGAAAATGCCAGGGAAATGTCTGAAAATGCCTGAGAAATGTCCGGAAAATGTCTGGGAAATGCGTGGAAAATCCCCGGAAAATGCCAGGGAAATGTCCGGAAAATGTTTGGAAAACATCCGGAAAATCCCCGGGAAATGCTCGGAAAATCCCCGGAAAAAGCCTGGGAAATTCCCGGAAAATAACCGGAAAATGCCTGGGAAATGCTCGGAAAATGCGTGGAAATTTCCGGAAAAACCGTGGAAAATGCCTGGAAAATATCCGGAAAATGCGTGAAAATGTCCGGAAAATATCCGGTAAATGCTTGAAAATGTCCGGAAAATATCCGGAAAATGCCTGGAAAATCCCCGGAAAATGCCTGAAAAATGTCCGGAAAATGTCTGGGAAATGCGTGGAAAATCCCCGGAAAATGCCAGGGAAATGTCCGGAAAATGTCTGGGAAACATCCGGAAAATCCCCGGGAAATGCTCGGAAAATGCCTGGGAAATTCCCGGAAAATGTCTGGAATATCCCGGAAAATGCCAGGGAAATGTCTGGAAAATATCCGGAAAATGCGTGGATATGTCCGGAAAAAGCGTGGAAAATGCCTGGAAAATGCCCGGAAAATGCTCGGAAAATCCCCGGAAAATGCGTGAAAATGTCCGGAAAAAGCGTGGAAAATGCCACTTCAAATTTGCGAAGTAATTAAAGCAGAAAACCAAAAAAGAAAAAGAAAGCTAAAATCTTTCATATTAAATGTATATGGGATATTCATATTTCATACTTAATGTATGGGAGGGTTTAAAGATATTTTTTTTGATATTTCTCGATTTATTTTTAAAAATTTATTACCGCCATTTTACTCATTAGGTTAAGTACTTTCGATATCAGTTTAAAGTTTTTTGTTATCTGTAATACTTACGGAAAAATCGCCTGTGCACACTTAACGATTACACCCTGTATATAGGTATAGTAAATGGATGAACCGATTTTGATTAAATATGTCTAATTATACTTTACACGTCATGCCCTTTCATTTCATATGTCACTTGAGTCAAAATTCACTTTTTTTATTATCTACCACTTTTATACCTATATCAAATAAATGGATGAACCGATTTTGATAAAATTTGACTTATTTTTACTGATAGGTCGTTCACTTTCATTTAATATATCACTAAAGTATATTCGACAACTTTAGTTATTTTCATTCCCACTTTTACACAATAAATGGATGAACCGATTTTGATACAGTTTATTTAAGAACCAGCGTCGGAAAATATGCTGCCTAACAAAAAAACATCATCTAATTCGGATTACCTGCTAGCGAGCTACGGTGGCACAAACACACACACACACAGCGGTCAAACACTTATCACCCATATTTTTGCATCGGGGGTTAAAAATATAATATTATAAATACGACATAATTTAAAGGACATTTTATGTATAAAATTTACCTAGAAATAAGTATAATTTTAATTTGACCCCTCCCCCCTACTACCTCAGCTTACCCCCCCACCCTTGGGGACTTTCGATATGATCACTTGGACATAACTGTAGCGTATAACAGATAACTTACGTTTTATCGTACACTGTATGTGTACCATAGAATTCCTTAGCAAATGTTCGCCGTGAGTACTTAAATGGTCATAACTTTTTTATTTATGAACCGATTGACATGAAATAAACACTAAATGTTAAATGAAGATTACCACAATATATTAGTGAAAACCGCATCGAAATCGGATAAGCCGTTTCTGAGATTAGCGTGTTCAAACATACAGACAAACAGACAAAAAATTTTTTAACTACAGTTTTGGGTTTGGGATCGATTTAATAATAACCCCTGCTAATTTTTTTTTACATATTTTCTTTGTACAGACACCACTTTTCTAGAATTTTATTATATGTATTGATGATGATTTATTGAAGTCACAAATCATAATAGGTACAGAACGATAGAAATGATTAATTATTATAATAAGTTACCTCCTTTTTTGAAGTCGGTACTAAGTAAAATTAAGTTTACCTCTCTAATTTAAAAACTTGTATAAAACATTTAATTGAATGAAAAAAGACCTAAATTTGAAATGGCTCCAGCAATGCGCAGCGTTAATTATACTTTTTATTTTTACTTTATATAACTTCAAAATCCCAATTAAAACAAAACTAACAAACAGTAATTAAAAAACTCATCAAAGTGAGTACATTAATCAGCTAAGTAGACGTGCATTCAACTTTAGACGCTTATATAATATAAAGTTTTCAACTATATTATGAATAAACTTTGGCTTTCACCTCTGATGGATAATAATCATTAACTATAGAGGTTATTAGGTCTTACTTCAACGATTAATCAAGACATTATAAGCCTTAAAATCTTTATGGCTTTTAGGTACAATGGCATTCGCTAAATTAAATTTGACCGCAATGCTTTACGTTTGAGCAAATTTATATTTAGATGAACTTCAATGAAGCTTAAACTGTTTTAGCTCTAATTTCATACTAGTAGCAGAAAGTTTATGGTAAACAAGTGGATGATACAGTCTACAGTTGTCAAATGGTGTAGTTTCATAATATGTCGTATAAATTGCAAATCTGCTTTCAAGTTTTAAACGCTTTAATTGGCTTTAGGACTAGGACTTTCCGTGTTTATAGTTTACTAGCGACCCGCCCCGGCTTCGCACGGGTGCAATGCTGATACTAAATACACTACAGAAAAACTGTGAACGTTGTATATAAAAACATAGCGGCCCGCTCCGGCTTCGCACGGGTATAAAATATATAGCCGGGCGGCCGGCCGGTACCGCCGCAAACGCTACGTCCCGCAATTATTTATCTTCGAAAATATTCACTTAAATCATACGGTGTAAAGGGCCATATAGATCTATATTAAATGAACAATGTATTCAAGGTATTTAATTGGTTAAGGATTAATGCTGTATTGGTTAAAATCGCTTCGAAAATTAGCCATTATTTGTCGTAAAAAATAAATGACAAAAAAAGTTATTGTGGGTTATCCATAAGAGATAGACATATACCATCGCGGACTTTTCTGTAGACCTTTTCAATGTGTATAATACTTAGTACATTATTTTGATAAAACTCGTAGGGTTCAGCCTGCGTTTGCAATGTAAGCGGAAAAAATGTAATTTTTTACGACATCACATTAGAAACCTCAAAAATAACAGTACTTCTCCACTATTTAATGGATGTTATTATACATATAAACCTTCCTCTTGAATCACTCTATCTATTAAAAAAAACTGCATCAAAATCCGTTGCGTAGTTTCAAAGATTTAAGCGTACAAAGGGGCATAGGGACATAGGGACATAGGGACAGAGAAAGCGACTTTGTTTTATACTATGTAGTGATACGTTTTAGTTCGTTAGTTAGTGAGTAGTTTCGATATTATCTAGCGTTCTTTGCTAATGTTTTCATGATAAAAATTTTGACATTAAGATAATTTCACACATTTTTTATTAAATTTATAATATTTAGGTTTAATATAATTTGTAACTATGATTTTTACAAAAGTTAACTGATCACTGATCGATTTTCTTAATCAGCCTTCAGTGTCCTACCAAACCGACATATTTTTTTTTCTTCACTGGAAAGCGAACCCAGGACCCCTCGGTGATACGCTCACGCGTCAACCACTGTACCAAGGCGGCGGTAATTAGATATTATATAATATAACACCCTCAATATACGATGATCAAATACATAGAACACTGAACAAGCCAGCTAGCAACTAATTAGTATAAGTTTGCCAACGTCACTGTGCACTGGACCGAAAATCAATTATTAACAACTAACGCTAGGCAATTCACTATTATAATAAATACAGAGTAATGAAAATCACTTCACAATCCATGCAATTAGCCCATAATCCTAGTGATATTTTATATAAAGTTTAATTATCTTTCGTGAAGTAGTTATTAAAATTTGGCAAAATTTGTTTCATGGCGCGCTTACTCTGTTCATAATTTTTGTCTATGCTCATAAAATGTACCCTTACACTTTTTATTCTAAGATATATAAACTAATATAATATAAAATAAAATACAATAATATTATCTGTTTACCACCTCATGCTCTATTTACTCCGTAAATATCAATCTATAGGTATTATCGTGGTATTATCGAAGCCTCAATTTCAGTTTCCCTGCTAGCATATTTCATACATTTTGAACGTAATTACACATTTTTAGTATAAGAATGTTTAAAGATAATATTCAGCAACTACGTGCAAGAAGAAACCTATACTGAACTGAAGCTGAGGTTTTGCGAAACAGTTGACAATAATTAATGTATTGTTAATGACGTTAGCAAGTAGCGTTCTTAACTCATGATAATGTCGATACGATAGGTAACTTCTAGAAACTGTACAAGAGTTGCTGGGAACGCTGAAAGTGGTACATGGTGTGAACTTGTAGATGAACGTAGTAAATAGATAGATAATATTGCACCAAAAAAATTACAAAAAATAACAGAAAGTAAGATAAATATATGGTATTTTTAAATATTGTAACTGAAGAATATAATACGCACTTTTTCCTACATAACACATACAGTTTGTGTAGAGTTTAGTTTCACTGTATCGTAATGATACAAAACTATAAAGACTTATATAAATAAGAAAATTGAATTCATACATAGTGTTAAATAAATTGGTATAGTAGATAGTTTAGGCCGCAGGTAAGTGTCGTTAGAAATGATCTAATTCATTGTCTTGCTTTATAATATCGATAATATCAAAGGCTCATCGGCCATCGCTTTATGAAAGAATATGTTTTATAAACTATTAAATTTATTATTATAAGATACAGATGTAATTACTAATTTTGCTTTTTTTATTTTATCCAAGAATTAAGTTAACCACTATATTGTTTAATCCCTTATTTCACAACGGACATAACTTATTGATAAATTCTAACAAAGGCATTACAAATTTCGCCCTTCGCTTATCCCTTATCAACAATTCATGGTACGATACGCAGGTGCTACACGGTGGAGCGAGCTGTTTTGCACTTCTATGTAAATTGCAAACAAACTTATGCATCTATAATATTGTTCTTCAATTAATCATAACAGATAAACAATAATATTGACATCGGTGAATTGATTGTATTATAATATGCTAGAGTTATTTTATGTAAAATAATAGTTAGGTATGCGATTTATTTATATTTTAACATGATTAGTTTCCCAAAATAATAGCTTCTCAGATGTTTTAGTAGGTAAATTTATGGATAACTGTAGGTACATTTTACGCATGCATACCCATTTCAAAATTTATGGTTTTAAATATTAACGGAAATGTAGTTTTTTAAATCTTGTTCATGATAACAATAGTCTTCCTTCACAGGACCAAATATAATGTTATTAAATCGTACTACCAACTCAGAAATCAGAATGCATCCACAAGCGATCGTCCAACTCCATAATAAATACAAAACAAAAGGTATCACAACTGGAAAGAACAATTGAACTTCGCAAATGATGTGAACTTATTTTGAACGCTGAGAGTTCATCTCAAGTGCTGTTCTCAACTTCAATAGAAACTGAGTGTAATGTGGTCATTTCCTTGTATGCGTTTGGAAGTTGGATATGTAGCGGAATTTTACACATATTTATTTTTTTCAAGACGGGACGATTCATAAAACGATAGTAAAAATAATCACATAAGTAACTAGGTTTTTATTACATAATAAGTAAGTATTTATTACATATTATTATTCTTCAACAAAAAATTGAATTAGAATTAGAATAATTACAATAATGCACACTACCTTACTTACAACGCTTTAAATTTATATCTATACGCTAGCCGCCCGCCCTGCCCCCCTATGCAAGTGGCTTTCTGTTAGCGTAGCGTTCAATAGAATAGACTACGAATGTATGAGATTGACGTAAGCTGTAGATAAACGTATCTACGTAAATATCGTACGTATCTACGTACGTGGATAAACGTAGCTACGCTAACAGAAAGCCACTTGCATAGGGGGGCTATGGCCACCTACTCACTTTAATGAATCAGTCGACTACATACTTAATATGAGTACATGTGTACATATAAGTACATGTATAATATAAAGATTCTCTCTAAACTATTAATAAAATCTATCAAAAGCGTACGTGGTCCTAAACAAACTAAAAAGCGTTACTTTGCAAATCGTACCCTCATTAGTAATGGACCTTCCGTTACAAACGTCTGAACCCCAAATATTTTATTTTAAACAACACGTGCAATTATAAGCATTTACATATTACGTAATCCTAAAATAATATTTAGTTGGTTGAGCTGTTTTGTCGAAAATTTAAGTACCTAGGTAGGGTAGACTGGGTACAGTTGTGCCAGGTCCCGGTAGTGACAGTCGTCATATTTTCGAAAATATAGGGAATAGCAGAGGTCATGCAAGGGGAAAGAGGAGCGGCTTGCACGTCTCAACCTGTTTCACAGGGTTGCATAATTTTCCGCGCAGTGAGTACGTGAGCAGAAGCCCATTTTGATTTTAACCGCCAAAAAGTAAGTTTTTTCGTTCATTTTCATTTCCAAATTACTGTAATATCTATGCTGATAGGGTATTGAGTGTTATTCATCGATATAAGTCACATATTAGCAGTTTAATATCAATAATTACATTTATTGTAGGTTATTTTGTCTTGGCGTGGTAATTGTATTTTTATAAAAACAGTCTCTGGTTACGGTTGTGACACTTTAACCGGGTACGGTTGTGACATAAGTAAAATCTATTGTTTTTGTTTTAGATGCCTAGAAATCGCATCAGAAAATCTCAAAGAGTGTACCGTGTACCGTGTCGCAGTACGAAGATGCGTATGATGAAGTAAAACGCAGGACTTCTTTGCGCAGTGCTGCAGATTATTACTTATTTTGATAGACTTTCGCATAGCTACTACTATGAGAATATTTTTGTTTTTTTTTTTGTTTGAAAGATACCATGAGAATATTTTTATTTTTTATTTGAAAGATGAGCACTTTTATTACGTTTGGAGTTTTGTTTCAAAGTAAAGTAGAGTTCCTACAAACATAAGTTTAATTGTGATTATGAATGTGATTGACATTTCTTTGATAAGTATTGTTATTTTTACTAATTTTTAATTAAGACTATTATAGAAAGTCAGTATTAATGGAGACTGATAATATATCTAAAGATACTATAGTGCCATGAAAGTTGTGAAAGATTAAACTGTTACCAGATTTTATCACTTTTGTAAGGAAAGTATTTTTTGTTAAATGAGTCATATTATAAAAAAATAAATATTTCTTGTAATGTAAGTAATAAGTAAAGTCATGAAAAAGTATTTCGTGATCATTTAGAGCATTTCTATCCTCTTGGGTAATCATTTCCCATAATTTTCATACTGTCACTATTGACCCCCAGTACTGTCACAACCGCCCCTGGGATGTGGTCGATTGTGACAATCTTCCTTTGTTTAACCCGTGACGCGTCCGGCGCACAGCCGGCACCGATCCCGATAGTGTCAAGGGAGTTCACGAAATCTAGCTTTTTTATGACTACCGAGTTTGAAAATTTTATTTACCCTATTGTTCTATAATTATATGCCATGTATGATATATTTTTGGAAAGAGGAAGAAACTAGTTATAGCATAAAAATGTAATCATGACGATATATTTTTTCTATAAAATTATAAAAAATTGATTTTCTTTTGTTTTAATTTTAATTGCTTACATACTAACACTTACATGATAATGCTGAGTCATCAAATGATCATATTCACGTTTTCATATCACTACACGATTGCCAAATACATTCACTTATATTTTCACACATTTAACACAACGTATTTCACTATGAATAATAACAAATCTCCATTATTCACAAACAAGAAAAAAAGCGCCATTTTGCGTCTTCCGCACTGAAAAGTTGAGACACTTTTTCACTGAGTATTCTTCAAATATCCCTAAAACCAATATCATAAACGTATTCTACGTAAAATTTCCAGTAATATACGTCTCAATTATCACTCATCTAATTATTCCTCTCGGCATAATTCACAATCCAAATATTCGTTGAACAAGACAAATGTCACAAACTATGGCCGATGACGCAACTCAATCAATGATTCACTTTTTTTTTTTATTTTGTGGTTTTAGTCTTTATTGCCAGCGTCGGAGTCGTACCGATTCGAATTAAAAATGTATAAGGCATAGACAAATATTTTTTATACTGGAAACATTCACTTGTAAGCAGCTACAGGTGACCTTCAAAGTCATTGGCCGCGTTATGAACAGTCGTTGTTACGCAGGACGCTACAGTACAGTTTTAGTTATGAGCAACCGCCTGTACATAGGACGCGTCACGGGTTAAATAAATATTTTTCATAATTGAACTATTTGATTTAGGCCTAAAGTTTTAACATTTATTCGTTAACCAATTAATAAACTACATTAAATCACAGTTTTTGTTCAGATTATTAGCATAATTTAAAAATATAGGCGGACAAACTAAAATTGTCACTACTGTACCCAGTCTACCCTACCTATGTTGTATGTTATGTTCTAAGATCCTCTTATCCTCTCAATTTTTTTATTTGTGTGTATCCCTTATAATTATATTTTGTAGGTTTAGAAATACATATTATGTAATGTACAAAAGAAGGTAAATAAAAAAACCTGCGAAGTGCGAGTCGGACTCATGCAAAATCACAGTGCACAATCACCTGCACAATCAATTTTTCATTCTTTTGTAACTGTAAATCTATGCTTTTCGCGATGTTTTCTTTATCTGTTCTTTAAGACGTTTCTTTTAAGCAGATTTCAAGACTCATGTGTTCACGTGAAGTACCCTGTAGGTTTTTAATAATTCCCTTGGGAATGAGTAGTTGTGATGATCACGTGTTGGCGAACCCGCAAATCAGTGGTACCCCATCCTAAAAAAAAAAAAAAAAAAAAAAAAAAAAAAAAAAGTTTGGACTCTTTTCCCACTAAAGCGGCCACGCTGAGTCGATAGCACTCACTCCCGAAGCGATAGGATGCACGGTTTCGGAGATGTGCAGATCGATTAACTCTTATCTAATTGATATCCGGTGGGTCATTAGCGTCCCATGGTTCACCTTTTCCTATTAGCTAATTACACCGTCCGGCGTTCTTATCTATTACTCATTGTGCACCTCGCTTATCACTGCTTTTGTATTAAACTTCTTTGTTATGACCTACCTCACTATTCTAACCAAACGATGTATTATTATATTCAAGAAAAAATACGTCTAAAATCGTATAACTATATTTATATATTATCGTACTATATTATCATAATTGTTGCTTTTTTAAAAAGCGATTCGCTTCTGGCACTCGCCGGCCGCTGCCGCGGCACGCTCGCTTTGCTCGCTCGGCTCGTGCGTTGTTTATCAAAGTCTAACCTAACCTAACCTAATTGTTGCTTTTTTAAAAAGCGATTCGCTTCTGGCGTTGTTTATCAAAATCTAACCTAACCTAACCTAACCCAATTATTTTTCCGGGTAATCTGATGTATCGAACTTTGTTACGAGCTACCTCGCTATTCTGAATCATCAATAAAACACATTCATTTTACTGCCATTTTTATTTCCAAAATGTTGTTGCTTATTATCTACTGGTTTGTGTATTTGGCGACCATTTGTCCATTTTGCTATATAAAAATAATTATTGATGAACATTTGAATTGTAGCCTTATCTACTTATAAAATAGGAGCGAAACATCTCATCCACTAAAATATCGTTGTACAGTGTGTTCCCTGTAAATATGCTCGTAAAACTATGCATTGAATATCCCTGAAACTTATATAGCAAATACATTAAGCAATATTCTCCACAAACTGAAGTCCAATCATTCTGAATCCTATCAACATTCCAGTCCCATCTCTTACAATTCCTTTTCAAAAACTGGAGATGATATCGCTCAGGTGTTCGTCCATATGAATCAAAATATTGACCGATGCCATTCGTATCGATATGTACAGCTACCCAGTGTGAACCCGGTTTATCATCCGCATCCAAATTGCATATTATATACGTTGGTACATGGGTATACATAGGCAGTCTATTAGCAGCATAAACATTATTTTCTAGACTGGGATGAATCTTTTTCATATGTTTTTGTAATTCTAGTGTATCCATGATATTACTGTTATTAGCAGATTATTACAGTACCAATCTATTCAATGGTTGTCATAGGAATGTTCAATTATAGTGTTTTGTATAAGATTAAATAGGAAGTTTGTAATGAAATAAAAAATAGTAAATTGCATACAATTTGTTTTATTTAATTTTATAATGTTTCCTTTAGTTACATATACACAAAATGCATTAAGCATAACACATAAATCTAAAATATAACACACATTATAACCTTAACTACTATAGTCTACAGTAACATTTCTATTTTTATCTATTTCAATAATATTATCAAACTCAGCATAAACAATACAGTTAATTGTTTGTGTTAGTGAGGATTCAAATCGTACTTCTAATCTTACACTACCATGCTTTATGAGATTCCAATGAGCTGATGAGTTAGCTGATAAATCAGGAGTTAAATCAAATGCTAAAAGACAGTAGCCTTTGGCATACTGTTCACGAGAGATTGCATTTCCTTCATTAAGAAAGTGAATACCAGTCCCCGAGAATAGAGTATGATATGCCGATGTGAATATATTATTATTAAAAGATGGTTGCAAAGCTTTTGAAGGTATTTGTTGACCATCAATATATAAGCTGAAAGAGTTAATACCATAGTTTTCAAAGTTAAATGGATTTTTAGTAAGTGAACCATTAAATGCGGAATTGTTCACAAATCCAATAATACATCTTTTGGGTACCTGTCCCAAGAATATATTATCAAGAGTTTTTCCTTGAACACCTGATGGAATTGTTAAAACTTTAACTTCAGCACGAGTAATAGGATATTTAGCAGTTGTAGAAGCTAAAACTTTCTGATGTGCGAGTAATACACTTGGATTAATTCGTGCTCTTCGAACAATAAGAGTTGCATCCGTAATGCAAACTTTAAACTTTTCATCATTTGACCCAGCAATTAAATTAAAACTCTCTCTTGACCGAACTAATTTTACACTCATTTCAACACCATTAATTAAAAATTTATCTTGATTGAAAATGTCACCATGAAGATGACCAATCATTTCTATTTCCCGGCTTTCATTAACTAATTCCTGTCTTTTAGCAAATCCTGTGTTTTTACCATCTGTGGAATCCATTTTGCCTGCTGTATCATCATACCAAAGACTACAAGTAAGATGAGATTGTTTAGCAGCAGGAGCATAGTTTAAAAGGGTTTCCATGTATGCTCGATAGGCATAGGTATTATTAGGTGGTGATACAAGTTTTTGGTTTAAATAAACATCGAGTTGACTAAAAAGTGAATGCAACCAATTATTTACAGGTGCTACTACTGTAGCTGATAACAAGTTTGTTGAATCTTGATTTAATACTTTTGCCTTTATGTGGAGTAATGTATGAGACAAATCTATGTAGTCATCGCCTGTTCCAGGAACTTGAAACTCGATAGGTCCATCATCAGCAAGAGATGAAATTGGTTTATAGTGAATCCACAATCCATTTTCAATGCTTGTTTGTGTGGACGGTAATGCAAACAAATCTAATTCTGACTTAACGCACTCACAAGAATGATTATGAAGGAAAGACATACTTAATTTGAAAATATATCTTTGATGTTTTTTGGTTTTAGACCAAGTTTTTTCGTAGCTTTCACTTTAGCTGTTAGTGGTGGAATGAACGAGGCCAATCGTTTTCTTTTAGTTATATACCCAGATCCTGTCATGTTTAATCGATCAATTTTGTTATCAGCCTTTCGTTTTAAGTTCGTACTAACTTGCTTTAGACGATCTTTTATTGAGGCTTCCATAGGACGGGCTTGAATCATATCCGATAAAAGTCCTACTCCAGCGTTTAATGCCTCCTTACCAACCACTCGAGCACCACTTGAAAGTAAAGGTAAAACTGATCTAAATAATCCTCCTAAGAAGCTCCCAATACCATGACCGCGTTGGTATGGTGAACCCTTATAAATTACTCCAACTCCTGATCCAGCTTGATGTGAATAATAATTTTCATATGGACATTTATGATGATCATGAGGAGAATACATTATTATAATTTGCGGAAATGTAGTTTAATACACACGGTCCCAAACTGGAATGGTATTTTTTGTCCTGCGCTCGATCTTATATCCATTTCCAGCGTATCGAACTCTCTTCGCATAACGGGTAAGTAGTGAGGTGGAGAGAAAACGTGCATTTTATACGCACCATAAATGTATTTTGAAGGATCTAATGAAATGACTCTTAATAGCGGAGTCATAACATCACCCACAATCTGAGGATCAATAATGTCGCAATATAGAAATAGTTGAGATGGTAACCCTAAATGTAAATTAGCAGGACACTTCCCAAAATTTCTGTCTAGGAGATTTGTATTTGGTTCATAACCTAGTTGTAAACTTAATTTGGGTGATAATGTTACGGATGTTATATTTTTATCCAAAACAGAAACAGACACAAATTTTGTTATTTCATCATAACGAAATTTCAAGTTCTCTCCGATACCATTTAATGCTCTCAAAATATGTTCAACGTTATCGTAGTTGGTAGCGGGAATATGTTTTTTGTAGTACACTGTTGATGGTTTATCTTCATTAGGAATTAACATGGTTTTTGTGATGTATACAACATTTTCATGATCTTGAACAGTAAACATTGTGCATGGATATTGAAACTCGACAACTCCAACCAACCATTCACCTTCTAATTTCATAGCTTTTGGTAATTTTGTTGAAAAATTTGTGGTCTTGTTATCAGGAAAGTATTCCATTGAACTATTGCTGAGCAAAGTTAAATAAAAACTTTCTTTATTCATATTTCTTTTAAACTAGAAGCTAAAATCCAACTGTTAAATTTATCTGGATAACCTTTCCACTTCACTAATACTTCTTTTCTGGTGCCCGAATAACGAGTACCAATTATTTTATCTATTTTATATTGTGAGGTGGGGTTGTAAGTGACCTTCTGTAATTCTCTTTCATAAAAAGTACCAACTATTGGTTCATTTTGTAAATCTGTAATTGTATAAACAACCCATGGAGATCTATCAATTATTGAAGATATAATAAATATTTCATCACTCCAATTTGATTCATATCCTTTTTGGAAAACATGTTTATATTTAGTTATTCGAACATAATCACCCACGTTGAAATTTGGTTTTGAATTTTCTAAAGAAAGTTTGTTTGACCCTCTATCATAAAGATTAGTCCAAACTGTCATAATATTGTTGGAACTTACATCACATGGGCACATCTTAATACTCGAGTGAATGCTGTGATTATAAGAGTATATTAAATCTTGTAAAACATCTATATATCTATAAGTATTATTATGAGTGAAATAACGCCACATTTTCATTTTTAGAGTTCTTTGAAATCGTTCAACAATACTAGCCTTAATATCAGGATTGTTAGTGGTATAGTAATTTATCTTTTTGGATTTAAAGTATTTTTGTACATCTTTTGAAACAAATTCTGTACCTTTATCAGATTGTATGTGAGTAGGGGTTGAATTACTTTCAGTAAATATACTTTCAAAACATTCTTTAGTTGTTTCTGAGTTTTTCTTTTTCATTGGTCTTGCAAAAGCATATTTACTAAATACATCAATAACACAAAGTATGTAGTTGAAACCATCATTATATTGAGAATAAGTTCGCATATCACTTAAATCGGCTTGCCACAGCTCATTAATATTTGATAGAATGTACCTATTACGCGGGAATTTTTTCCGAATGGGTTTATGTAATGTATATGTTTCTTGTGATTGTAACCATTCCTTCACTTGCTTTTTATCCATTTTACCCTTCATAGCTTTTGATAATTTATCAATACTACCAAAACCAGCGGGGTTAGATGGATCATAATAAATCCTGTTAATTTCTTCTAGTACGGGGTCCATTTTTCCCAATCGATC
Source organism: Colias behrii (assembly GCA_029959065.1). Classification (NCBI taxonomy): domain Eukaryota; kingdom Metazoa; phylum Arthropoda; class Insecta; order Lepidoptera; family Pieridae; genus Colias; species Colias behrii. The sequence continues at coordinate 11,214,918 of JARWMC010000009.1, read as the reverse complement.
TTTTTACGTATTTTAGTTATATATCTTTTATCTCCACTGCTCGGTGTAGAAAATTCTTGAACTTCAATCTCAGAGGTTTTGTTCAGATCTTTCGCTTGAAGTTGGTTAATAAACTCACATCTCTTTGGATTTCCAATATAAGTAAGTGGTACTTTAATATCTTTCAATGCTTTAGCAAATCTATCCCACCCTATCGGATCACTTTTTTTTAAGGGTCTAAGTGAATCATTTATTAAATCAACAATATTACTTCCTGGAATTTTTTCATTATCAATTATGACTGTGCCTTCATTATCCCAACGTATTTTACTTTTACTTGTTCCAATTAAGTTTAATAATGACTCACCTTTTTTATTATAAGTTTTTGGTATTAAACTGAGTATTTGTGTTGGTGAATACAGTGGATTTGCCTCACTTTCTATACTTTTAATGGAACCTTTCTCCTCCAACAAAGATTCAGCATCAACTGAACTTTTTAGATCTCTATCTTTATTTTTAAAACCAATTTTAGACTCATTTGAATATTCATTAGATGTATCAGAATAAATTGGTAATCTGAGTGGTTGACGATCCTCTTCGGTAAAGTGAAGGTATCTTTGTAGTGTTTGTAAATATAACATCCACTTCTTTCGGTCTTCCGTCTTACTATTCATAATATTTTGCATTTCAATATCTAATCGAGACAAATTACTTGTATCCTTATTTTCTTGTTTTAATTTTTCAATCAATCCAGGTTCAATAAGTATCATTTTCTTAGCATTTTCCATGTTAACTGGCTAGTCCACTTACTAATCCACTCAATATTGCACCTAATATTATTGGTAAGAAAGTCCCTCCTTTTTGTATAATAATATTTTTTCTTAGTTTATGTTTACACTTACGCACCAGTTTACGGAGTATATTTTTGTGTTTATTCAATTTTTGTTTATCTTGATCTTTAAGTGGTATCTTTCCTTGTAAAACGTTATGAATACATTCACAAATACAATTTATTTCTTTTTCATCACACGTTTTAAGTAATGCTCTTTGATGTTTTGGTTTAAGCGTATGCAAAGCATTTAGCAAATGTTTATGCGTTGTGACTCGACGATGCATCATTTAGAAATGATTTGAATTGTTTGATTCTTGGTGTATTTAAACTCTTTCGTGGGGACGTAGACTGTACAGTGACCATTAAATGGGAATACATTTGTCTTGATACGACAAAAATCATTTGTATTCTGTTTTAAATCTACCATTAAATATCCATGTGCTTCTAAAGTTGCATCCCTGTAGGCGTCTTCAATGAATTTTGTGTTATCTGGTGACACTTGTCGTGCTAAATATCTTATTTGAGTTTTATCTCGAGGGTTTTTAAAATAAATTATATAACTTGAGTTTAAAGAAATGTCTCTTTGACCTTTACCTTGATGAAATAAATTTTGTGTTAAATAAAATACACTAAGGTTCCGGTGATGACTGCCTTTTGTAAATATATCCACAATTCTTCCATCAGACTCTCTCATTAGATCATCAATAATAATAAGGTGTGGGTTTTCACCATCAAACATATTAAGATTTGGAATTCCTTGATGATAGTTAACATTTGGTAAATTATATAAAGGTTGCATTTCATCAAAGCACCATGTGATATGATTAAAATCACAATTACATATTTCCTTAACTGATTTTATGAAATTTGTTACAAAATTTGACTTCCCACATCCACTTGGTCCGGCCACAATAGCAGTAAACGGATGGATAAAGTGAAACATTTCACACGTCTAGAGTTTAAAGGGATGAAATAAAAAATGAAAATGTTGGTGTAAAAATTTAATATATATATTATATTGATAAAAATAAATGATCTGTTTACTATTTCTAACACAATTAGTACTTATCAGAATTTCACAATCACCTCAACATCAAATTTAAGTACACAAATAAAAACTACAATTATTTTACATTATTTACAATCAAACAATACTAAACTATTATAAAACTATTAATAAACTATTATATAACATTATAGCAATATCATAATTTTTTTTACAATCAGTACAAATTTTGTATACACACACAGAAATAATAGTAAAAAGTCACTTATTTGTATATACACACAGAAATAATAGTAAAAAGTCACTTAGCGTAATTTATAATGTCCCCAAGCCAATGTATCAATGTTGTTGTTCATAATACATCGTTTGGTATCATTATATGATAAAGATGTTTTATTTATTTTTTGTGTAAAAATAGTGTGTTTGATTGACTTAAATCGAAGCATACTACAATATAATACATTTTTATTAAACAAACACGATTTGTAATTTTCCATATTCATTTTTTTGGTAACACTTTTGTTAACCCCTTTTGCCTTTGCTATAAATTTATCTTCTATTTCTAAGGCATACATTTTTGATCGCAACCCTACAAATTCCTTCAATACTTTACCATTATTCTCATCTTTAAAAAAACCTAACTTTTTTTTATTTATTTTTGGATATCCGTAAATATTATTTTCCGGGTAATCTGATGTATCGAAATAGTGAGGTAGATCTGGTTTTATATCCTCATAAAAATTGTCTGTAAAAATTTGATATATCAAACTATCGGTATCGGTGTACAATAACTTAATTTTATTATGAAACTTTTTAATCATGTAGTTGTAATGAAATTCATACATAAGGGTCTTAGATATATCTAAAATACAAAATCCTAAATAAATCGGCTTATCATAAATTAATTTTGTTTTACGTAATTGTATTGCAACTAAATGTTCTGAAAATATTGATAAACTATGGAACTCTGGTTTTGCAATCCAATCCTGAGCACCTAAAACTTTACCACGATTATCCCAGTGAGTTAGTAGTTTAACGTTTACTCTTTTTTCAATATTTTCCATAGTCTTACCGAAGACAGAATTATTCATTAATTTAAAAAAGTCTTTTTCGAAGTTTGATGTAGCTAACGTTCTCAAAGTAGTATTTAAGTCTATGTATTTCTTTAACCAAGAACTCTGTTTAAATTTTAAAATTCTATGTACTTTAATTAATTTCATTCCCATTTCAATGCATTGTTTTAAATTCCTGTAGTGAATGATGTATTTATTTTTATTATTTAAATTAGGAACTAATTTAGTTTCATTAGTATTACCCACACATATGTTTTCAGGACATAACGGAAAGTCAGAATGCAAATTATGAAGTTCATCAGGATATTCCAAATCAACTTCTAAAACATAACCGAAATCAGAGTTATCCGGCACATTATAATCTGTATTAGAATCTATCCATTCGAAACCGCCAACAGGAAGAGATTGAGACATTGCCCAACCATATAAATTATTCGCATCAAAATATGTTAGATATGAATTAGGTTTTTCACTATCATAATCCTCCATGAATTTATTATTTGCTCTAGCAAAACGATTGCTACACTGAGATACACCCCCTCTAATACCAGCTTTAAAAAAAGCAATTTTGTCATAGTCCGTTAACAATTCTAATTCTATTTTGGTAAATTTTAACATTGCATCCCAACTTAAACCTGGGGCAGTATAGTAATGAGCAGGATCTAATCCATAAGTTTTAATACAAAGCTTTCTAAAGTTTTCGAATACATCAGTCAAAAGTAAAACATCAGTTTTTAAATATAAATCGGAATAATCGGACATACTACTACACTTAAAATGTTGCCAAATATCTTTTGCATGATTATAATCATCATTTGAAATATTTGTATCTGTGAGTGAACTATAAAAATGGTGTTGATCAGGAAGTGATGGATGTTTCAAGCAATCACTATTACACATAAATTCATAAGGATAAATACCTTTCCGTCTTAAAAGTGAAAAATCTTCATTATTAGGATAGTTCCTTTTTAGTTCTGTAAACTGATCATCATTAAGATTTTTAGCTAGTTGATCTAAACTACACGATAAAAATTTCAATGAATCTACAAATCTTAAACTTACTGATTGATTATTATTTATTGTTAACTGTTTTGAAAATGATATGTATCGTTCTTTATTTTGCGGAATAACTTCAACTTTGCCATCATAGAGGTTTAATGCATGGACAATGAAATGAGCATCGTAGTGACTGAGGTTATGTAAAAATATTGGAATATGACGAGGGGTTCTGTACTTAGTACTACACACTTGATGTGCAACACCTCTAAAACTACCAGTGTACCAATCAAAATCGTTAAAAGGATCTCCATTTAACTCAGTTTCACAAATATGACACATGTTTGAATTTGAAATTTTAATTTTATCTTCATCTGATAATGGAACGGGACATTTTTGGAAACTATTTTTTTTAACTATTGTTTTCACATCTTCGCAAAGGCGATTCATAAACACTTGTGCACAGTTTGGCCCACTATACGTCTCATATTTTGATAATCTGTTATCATATGAACATTTAATGTAATAACCAAAACTATACACTTCATGTTTTTGAATATTAATTGTACTAGGCTTGGATGGATCGTTACTACATGATTCTATCGGGTTCAAAAATGCCTCAAAGTCTGCATAAACCACAAAGGGCATTTCCAACTTTTTCGCGAATTTATCAAATTTTAATTTATTATTTGAGGTTGCTTTACCAAACCAATTCAATTTGGAATCCTCGCCGTTTGGTAATTCCGTACAAATGTGAGCGCAATCATATTGTTGATGGTTATTAAGTCTTTCCTCTGATGGGAAATGAAGTAAACATGAATCACATATATAAACTGCATGATGATGACTTGATATTTGTGAACTAACTAATCGCGATAAGTTTTTAATATAACAGTAATGATTGTTAGTACCATTCGATATATATAGTAGGTTAATATGATTAGGTGTACGACATTTTGTTAAATATAAAGGACCTACAACAGAATTACACTTTTTTTCTTTATTATATTCTAGGCCAAAAACATTAATACTAATATTGTTTAATTTCTCTACTTTTGATATATCTGCAATTTTAACCGGAAAAGAAATACCAGTAAATTTTAGTTTATTTCCATGAATTGCGTAAGATGCTACCCGATCTACACTTTTACATACAGGATATAAACCAGAGAGTAATGCCCATTTAAAACACATATTATCATTATTTTTAACATTGATTACAGCTTTTTTTGATTTAATATCTTGAGGAAGGTCGATATATGAACTACCACGTAGGGGGTTGAATTTGTTAACATTCATATCTATGTATTTAATTTGATTAAGACTCCAACCACTATCTTTTTTTTCAAATTGACAAATTTTACCGACTACAGTGTCTATTAATGATGAATAAAAAATATTTAAGTCATCTCCCTGACAAATGATGTAATTAAACGTTTGAAAATCAAACGTATTTTTAATATCTTTAGTTTGTTGTATGAAATCAGCATGCAATATGAAGTTTATTTTTAAAATTGTATGTTGTTGAATACATTCATTTATCAAAAATAAGATATCGATTTTTAGTGAATTTAAAAACGATTCTGGTGTTTCAAAATATTGCCCCGATTGAAGTGTTTTACTATTAATTCTGTATGTTAAAATTCGATTACCAAAAGCGGTTTCAACAACTGTTACATTTGTTAATGAATTATGTGATTTTAAAAGATTATTTTTATGTGTATTACTTTTTAAATGGTTGTTTAGATACCTTTTATTAATATAAACATGACATGTATCACATTCCACCTTATTGTTGTCCACGTCATTGGTTTCAATTGATGATGTAGAAGCTCCCTCATCAAATTTTGCTTTCTTGGTAACCTTATTTTCATCTGTAGTGATACCTCGTTTGATACCTCTTCCAACTTGTTGTTGACTGTAACAAAAAAAGAAAATTATTAGATAAATCTTAAAATAAAACATTACTACAATAATATTTCTTATTGAGTTTGTACTTCTAATACTTACATTAACGTTGTTTCAACCATCAAACATTGATTATACAACTCATCATCATACGATGAATCGAACAGTTCACGCTTCTCCATTTCATCACAAACTTTATGCAGCTCCTGATTGAATTCGCTGTTGAATTGTTCTATATTCTCTTCAATGGGTGCGGAAAAGAAAGCACTGGTGCACATTTCACTAAAGTTTTCCATCTTTATAATAAAGAAGAAAGTATGTAGCACAGTAAGTAACAGTTAAGTGTTGGTAGAGTAACTGATACTCAATTTAAAAAATGTTCAATATTTATAGTCTAGCATAGGATTAGGAAAGTTTTGTAAAATCTAATGAGTACATGGAAGTAATTTAAGAAAACAGAATCACATTAACTAATGATCATTGTTAAAATAGTAACATTAACTAATGATCATTGTTAAAAAAGTATTTTTTCACTTTTTCACTTTCTGCTATTGTCTTTGTAATATTGTATACGAGGGCGTTTGTGTTGTCATAGATGCTATCCTTATTTTTCTTTACGTAATATTTAATCCTCGTGGTAGCGTGCTTCCAGTGATCACTAGTTGGAATCTTGGATAGTTTCTTCATATCATACATTTCAATTTTTATGAGATGCATCGCTTGGTCTCCGTCATCAGAATTTGTAGAGATGTATGATACGCCATCTCTAGCAGCTCGTGCCACAGTTGACGATAGCAGCTTCTTCCTTTTTATTTTTGGTGCCACTTCAAAAAATTGATCAATTGACTGCAATTTCCTTTTTCCGCCATCGTCTGTGTTATTAACGATGATGTCATCACTCTCTTCTTCGTTTTGAGGAGAGAGTGGCGAGTAGTAACACAGTTTATAGGTATTTTCATCGAAGTTGAATGATTTCTGCAACAACAGAGTTATCGCGTTAATATCAATTTGTTTACACTTAGTCTGACACACACACACACACATGTTAAGAGAAATACAAGTAAGTTTGTCAATAGAATAATCACTTACCTCCATGATCATTGATGACACAAAACACAACACAAACGTAGTATTGGTAGACGTATACAATCCACTGTGGTCCAACGACCATAGACTGACTGCATGACTGCAACTGTTCGATCATATATAGCACCATTCTTATCTAAAGCAAATTCTTAAGTACAATGAAACTGATTGTAACTCTATGAGTCAACAAACTTATCTCACGTTCCTTCGCAAATGGCATCAACCTGCTTTGTGACTCTCACAAAAGAATGCGATTAAATATTAACAAAACGAAACTGATAGTAACTCTATGAGTCAACAAACTTATCTCACGTTCCTTCGCAAATGACATCAACCTGCTTTGTGACTCTCACAAAAGAATGCGATTAAATATTTACAAAACGAAACCGATAGTAACTCTATGAATCATCAAACTTATCTCAAATTGCTTCGCAACAGGTATCAACCTGTCATACTCTATTCTCGGGGACTGGTATTCACTTTCTTAATGAAGGAAATGCAATCTCTCGTGAACAGTATGCCAAAGGCTACTGTCTTTTAGCATTTGATTTAACTCCTGATTTATCAGCTAACTCATCAGCTCATTGGAATCTCATAAAGCATGGTAGTGTAAGATTAGAAGTACGATTTGAATCCTCACTAACACAAACAATTAACTGTATTGTTTATGCTGAGTTTGATAATATTATTGAAATAGATAAAAATAGAAATGTTACTGTAGACTATAGTAGTTAAGGTTATAATGTGTGTTATATTTTAGATTTATGTGTTATGCTTAATGCATTTTGTGTATATGTAACTAAAGGAAACATTATAAAATTAAATAAAACAAATTGTATGCAATTTACTATTTTTTATTTCATTACAAACTTCCTATTTAATCTTATACAAAACACTATAATTGAACATTCCTATGACAACCATTGAATAGATTGGTACTGTAATAATCTGCTAATAACAGTAATATCATGGATACACTAGAATTACAAAAACATATGAAAAAGATTCATCCCAGTCTAGAAAATAATGTTTATGCTGCTAATAGACTGCCTATGTATACCCATGTACCAACGTATATAATATGCAATTTGGATGCGGATGATAAACCGGGTTCACACTGGGTAGCTGTACATATCGATACGAATGGCATCGGTCAATATTTTGATTCATATGGACGAACACCTGAGCGATATCATCTCCAGTTTTTGAAAAGGAATTGTAAGAGATGGGACTGGAATGTTGATAGGATTCAGAATGATTGGACTTCAGTTTGTGGAGAATATTGCTTAATGTATTTGCTATATAAGTTTCAGGGATATTCAATGCATAGTTTTACGAGCATATTTACAGGGAACACACTGTACAACGATATTTTAGTGGATGAGATGTTTCGCTCCTATTTTATAAGTAGATAAGGCTACAATTCAAATGTTCATCAATAATTATTTTTATATAGCAAAATGGACAAATGGTCGCCAAATACACAAACCAGTAGATAATAAGCAACAACATTTTGGAAATAAAAATGGCAGTAAAATGAATGTGTTTTATTGATGATTCAGAATAGCGAGGTAGCTCGTAACAAAGTTCGATACATCAGATTACCCGGAAAAATAATTGGGTTAGGTTAGGTTAGGTTAGATTTTGATAAACAACGCCAGAAGCGAATCGCTTTTTAAAAAAAGCAACAATTATGATAATATAGTACGATAATATATAAATATAGTTATACGATTTTAGACGTATTTTTTCTTGAATATAATAATACATCGTTTGGTTAGAATAGTGAGGTAGGTCATAACAAAGAAGTTTAATACAAAAGCAGTGATAAGCGAGGTGCACAATGAGTAATAGATAAGAACGCCGGACGGTGTAATTAGCTAATAGGAAAAGGTGAACCATGGGACGCTAATGACCCACCGGATATCAATTAGATAAGAGTTAATCGATCTGCACATCTCCGAAACCGTGCATCCTATCGCTTCGGGAGTGAGTGCTATCGACTCAGCGTGGCCGCTTTAGTGGGAAAAGAGTCCAAATTTTTTTTTTTTTTTTTTTTTTTTTTTTTTTTTTTTTTTTTAGGATGGGGTACCACTGATTTGCGGGTTCGCCAACACTGGAATGTATTCATGATACGACTTACGAGGTTAGAGAGTAACATAGGATACTTTTACAGAGGAGAAACGTCTCATTCCCATAGGAATTTCCTTTGTCTACGCGAGTGAAGCCGCGGGCAGAACGCTAATTCTAGTTTCTAATTATTAAGCCGGTACCTTATTTTATTCCACTTTATGCTTTAGAAAAGGCCCTCTGTGTTAGTGTCCACTTAGTTGTTTTAATAAATTCCTAGAATAATCTAGTCATAATTTAGGTACAAAGTACATTATTATTCAGCCTGAATTTAATAACTAAACAAATATTTGGAATTGGTAGAATAATTTTGGTAGTAATTTCTGCCTAGAAATTATCACTACATAGTATAAAACAAAGTCGCTTTCTCTGTCCCTATGTCCCTATGTCCCTATGTCCCTTTGTACGCTTAAATCTTTGAAACTACGCAACGGATTTTGATGCGGTTTTTTTTAATAGATAGAGTGATTCAAGAGGAAGGTTTATATGTATAATAACATCCATCAAATAGTGGAGAAGTACTGTTATTTTTGAGGTTTCTAATGTGATGTCGTAAAAATTACATTTTTTTCCGCTTACATTGCAAACGCAGGCTGAACCCTACGAGTTTTATCAAAATAATGTACTAAGTATTATACACATTGAAAAGGTCTACAGAAAAGTCCGCGGTGGTATATGTCTATCTCTTATGGATAACCCACAATAACTTTTTTATGTCATTTACTTTTTACGACAAATAATGGCTAAATTTCGAAGCGATTTTAACCAATACAGCATTAATCCTTAACCAATTAAATACCTTGAATACATTGTTCATTTAATATAGATCTATATGGCCCTTTACACCGTATGATTTAAGTGAATATTTTCGAAGATATTACAGATTTAAAAATTGCGGGACGTAGCGTTTGCGGCGGCACCGGCCGGCCGCCCGGCTATATATTTTATACCCGTGCCAAGCCGGAGCGGGCCGCTATGTTTTTATATACAACGTTCACAGTTTTTCTGTAGTGTATTTAGTATCAGCATTGCACCCGTGCGAAGCCGGGGCGGGTCGCTAGTTTGTAATAAGTATAATGGGTAACATTCTTATTTCTCTCAAATAAGTTTAATTTCTATTTCAAATTAAAGTAACTAAAGAAATTGAAATTAAAGTGCAAATGAAAAGAAAATTAATTAGGTATTAATAAGAGCTATCTTCATGTGCTTTCCAAGATGCTATAGGGTTAGCCGTATCCACCTTCCCTCTAGAAAGCTAACTCGGTACTGCTAATAATATGTAGCTTTAAAAAAATACACGTAGGTACTTACATAGAATCTTTAGATTCTCACATAAGCTAAGAAACGAGACAGCGACACATTAGGGTAAAAGTGGGATAGATGCCCCACTTTTTGAAATAGCCTCATAATTTTAAAAACATGAATCTTATACGAACACTTTGTATGAATATAGGTAGGTTAATTATCTGTTTTGAATTACTATATATATTTTTTATCCTATCATTTATAGATAATGTGTAATAAATAATTTTGTAGAACACCTTTTTTGAGGATAGATGCCTACCTAGTTGGATAGTTGCCCCACCATGAAAATACTAAGGAGGACTAGATGCCTGCAGAGTGGGATAGATGCCTTACATACTTTATAAACGCGAAATCTAATAAAATTTATATGATAAACCAGCAAATGTCATGTTAACATAGTTGTTCTGTTGTCCAAGAATATACTTGCGCTCGCACTCCTCCTTTTCTTTTGTATTTTCGTGGCTTGGTTCTCCTACAATCAGTATAAGGGCAGATCATTAATAAGTAAGTATACATAACAAAAAAAAAGCAAATTAAACGAGTAAAATCGGTTAACATAGAGAAAACCTCTGACGCAATCAGGTAAAAATATAAACAGTACCTGTAATTATCGATAATAACATGTACATATGTATTGAGGGATAGATGCCCTTAGAGGCCCCTAAGGGCATCTATCCCTCGAAAAAAAAGGGGCAACTATACTTTTTGATAAGGATAGCTGCCCCAGTATTTTTTTTTTATTAAATAAAAACAAAAGAGCCACTATTTTCACTTAGATTTGTACTTAATGAACCAGTGTATAGACATAATAAGAAATATAGTGAAATTTATTAATACTTATAAAGTTATGCAAAGGCAAATATCAACCTTTTTAAAATTTAACATGTTCGTGAAGTTCGCCGCGGATATTATAACACGCACTAGCGAAACACGTCTCCACCAAGCAACAGCTCATGCGTACCCGAGGTGCGGGGTGATAGGAGCTCCTATTTAAATCATTAATTCGTAGTCACGACTCTGGGAAGTGAGGTTTTTTGAAAATGAGGCATCTATCCCGGTGCGGCATCTATCCCACTTTTACCCTACCATTTCAAATATTACACAATAAATAAAATCTTTATCATCCCCAAAAATATTAACAGAATTACTTTGCATTTTAATCACGCTAAAAGGACTCGCGTGATCACGCAGTAACTAGTACCATGATAATTTTTAATATCTAGCGACATTTTCCGAGGGAATAGGTAAGTACGTAAAATTACATTTAGGTGGGTCACAGTTCACACCACACATAAATCAGGACACGTACACGCAATTATTATGCTAATTATAGTAAATCCTCTTTACAACTTACGATAACGTCATAATGTGACGATTCATCATGAAAGGGAAAAGGGATAGAAAACCCAAATCAACTCTAAGCGTACACGCTTCGGCACGCATCGCATCAAACTCATATTGCGGAAAAAGGATAAAAAAATTTCATCAATAAACATTAAACAATTATTTACAAGTTTGTTAGGATGCATCGTAGTAATTAAAAAGTACCTAACTTATATACTCAAAACAAATGATATAATTATTGTGTAGTTACTAAATTTTATCGAATAGGTAGTAACAGAAATATCTTCTAACAATAGTAATTAGTAGTGACAGTAGGTACCTTTTTTTCTGTGGTTCACTCCTTTTAATTAGTACAATATTTTAAAGAAACTGGCCTTCTCATATTAGGAGTTAAAAATGCCCTAACCAACAGCTGTCAGCGTTTGCTCTTTAGTAGAGCGAGCTACGGAGGAGCGATCTCTCTACGTACCAGATCATAGATGACAACTTGGCAAGGGTCAAGTTCCAAATATCCTACAAAATAAACCTAGTAGGTTTATATAAGTGGTAAAGGCGTAGGTACTTCATGTTAACCGAAATTTTAAAATTAAAATTACCAACGACCAAGGAATAAAAAGGTGCCTAGTAACTAATAGTTCGTTTCGATACTATACGGATGCTTTAAACGAAAATTATACCAAAGCGTTAAAAAGGCAACGTAAAATCATTTTACTGTACCGCAATATTAAGAACTACCTAATTAAACTGCGGCTCTACCCTGAATTTATTACTTTATGACCCTGAATGTTAGGAGTCAAGACCCTTTATAACGACAGTAGTAACACAAAATTGATGGCTGTCTTTTGTTGTGCCCTTATGCGTGCATATGCCCCACAGTCCATCTGTATTTTGCTACTACCATTTATGAAAATAAAGTATAGAGGAAATATTATAGGTACATAGTATAAAACAAAATCGCTTACTCTGTCCTTATGTATGCTTAAATCTTTAAAACTACATAGGCAACTTATTTTGATGCGTTTTTTTTAATAGATAGAGTGAAAGAGGAAGAGGAAGGTTTTAGTCTATAATTTATTAGTTTTTAGACAAAGCGAGTGAAGCCACGGGCGGAAAGCTAAGGAATAATGTGTAGGAGGTCATATTTTAGGAACAACTTTTGTCCAAAACATGTATCTAAATATTTCAAAACATTTAGAAAATACTGATCGAACTTCTAAAAAAAATATAAGAAAAGATAATTAAATTGAAGATTAATTAATCATAAATATTTAATAATAAAAAATGATGTTTAATTATTAAGCTATCAGTCAGTTAATGCAAAAATATCTCATTAAATTGTAAACCAGTATATCAAGACATTTTAGTAACAGCGCTCTCTACCTTCATAATTATATTACTAAACAGAACATGGCAAGCATGAAGCATATGTTGCCTAACGTAATAATAGACCTAATATTTTGATGTTTATTTTTTACACGAATTTGATTTTATATATAATATTCTCACTTTATATTGATAAAATATATTGTACTCAACGCATTGTGATAAATTAATATTTATTTGAGTCTGACGATTGAAAATAAATAAACTAGATATTAATTACACAATGGATTAATAACAATCATTACAATCAAATTTACTTTCTTTTTTGCGTAGTATTTAAATTGTATATAATAATTGTAATGGCTAAATGTTGTTTCTAAAACAAAAATGATTCTGTGCTTTGTTTTTTTTTTTAAACTTCGTGTGAACAGGTTTTATTTATTATTATGGCAATACCTACAAATTGAGCCATCGCCCTGCTAACGGTGTCATGGCGGTTTGACTTGTTGAAGGTTTTTTTGCAATAACTTGCAAGTTAATGTGCTTTTATTTTCTTTAATCTTTAATTTCTGTGCAGAATAACCATACAATATAAAAATAGTTAAGAATGCGTGAATACAAAATAGTCGTATTAGGAAGTGGAGGCGTGGGAAAATCCGCCCTGACAGTACAATTTGTACAAGGCATCTTTGTGGAGAAATACGACCCCACCATCGAAGACAGCTATCGGAAACAAGTGGAAGTTGATGGACAACAATGTATGCTCGAAATCCTTGACACTGCCGGCACGGAGCAATTTACAGCAATGAGAGACTTATACATGAAGAACGGCCAGGGTTTCGTGTTAGTGTATTCGATAACCGCACAATCTACGTTCAACGATCTACAAGACTTGCGGGAGCAAATCCTGCGGGTGAAAGATAAGGACGATGTTCCAATGGTGTTGGTCGGCAACAAGTGCGATCTGGAGGCGGAGCGCGTGGTTGGCAAGCAGCAGGGAGCGAACCTCGCGAATCATTTCAATTGCGTATTCATGGAGACCTCCGCGAAGGCGAAAATCAGTGTGAACGAAGTGTTCTACGATCTAGTGCGGCAAATCAACAAAAAGTCCCCCAAAGAGGAAAACAAAAAGAGGTCAAGAAAACCACACACATGTAGACTCCTGTAAGGGCCGCGGCGCTTCCGACCCACTTAGGTATTAAATATTTAATAATTTGAAAGACTTCTCGTACCCGGATTTGGCTATAGATGGTTCCAAAAGTTACTAGATCGGGTGAGCATGGTTGGGTTTTGATACCTACCAGTTCTAGAATGTGCATTTGTTAAGCTGATGTATCGTGATCCAGTGCTTAAGAGTGAAATGTGTGCAGACGTTAGATCTTTACAGATGGCTCCCTGCGTAAATGTTACAGTTTGCTCCGTGTATGATATAGTTCGAGTACTTATAACCAGTCTGTGCATTTCACTCTAGAAAATTCCAAGTGTATCGTATGAACGCTAAGTTCAGAAGTTTGCCATCTTTGGTCCACTGTAATTGTTGTACTCATTAAGCTGCATTTTATTAGGTAACAAATTTTCTATGGAAATGAGATTGTGGACTCTGAATGTTTATCATGAGGATATGATCCACATTAAACTTTAATGTTAAGTTCAGACAGTGTAACAGGAAAATACAAATATTATATATTATGTAGCAGAATATAATTATGACGTTATTCAAATAATTAGTAAATCTTAGTATTTTTCTCTTTAGCTGTAAATTCCACCATAGATGCTCATTTTGATTATTTAGTAAGCTAAACCTTTCATAACATGTTTTGTGCCTCTGCTTAGTGTAATAAACGAATTTTATTATTGCAAATATTCTCTTTAATAGCTGTTATTGTGGATTGTAAAAATTACCCAATGTCTGAACTTGGTGTTATGCTTATGTATATTAATGTTTAAAACTTCTGAACTTCAGATGAAAGGTTATAGTAGGCTCTAAAGATGCCTAACTCATGCCGTTGGGCCTGAATCTATGTAAAATGTTTATTGATTAAGAATACATTGAATTTTTCAGATATATTATTGTCTTGTTATATTCTACGAGTGTATCGATAGGAAGTTGATGCAACACCGTTTGGGACTCTATTGAACAAATTTTAGTGAGCCATAGGTGATTGCACCCGTCATGTAGTGTGTCCAGTGTCTATAGTCCCCATAGGCACTCGCCAGACTGTATTCCTTTATAAAGTATAATAAAAATCTAAAAAAAATATCGTTATTGTACATTGGATAAATTTTTATGACTACTGGCTCATTTAAATGTAAATTACTGACATGTGTTGCTACTACTAAACCTTGTTAAAGTAATAATTATAATAGGTGTTCAAATATTGTTATGGGATTAGATGTTTCCTCTGTTCTAATTTCAGTTAATGTAAGAATAACTGCACAAGGATATTGGTAAATGACTTGATCTGAGTTGAATTATATTTTTATATATATATCGTGCAAATTTATAAACTTGTATATTTTTATCTTTTCAATCAATAATCGACATGTACAATTAATTTCTTTTTCTTTTGCAAATTTATCAATAAAACCAATTTTAAACATTCATATTGGTGTCGTGTTTTTTTTGTCTTCTACTCGAGCATTAAATTGTCAGCAGTTAGCGGCTATCGCGTACGAGCGTATGAGTCAGCCGTTCCCCCTCCACTTACGATCAATTGCTTTGGAATTTTAATGGAATCGAATTAATGAAACACATTTTTCATCTACATCTATTTATTCATTTGCCATGTGTAAAAAAGTTATCATAGAACGTGTTATTAAAAACTAAACTACAATATGTAATTATTATTGATAAATAAATGGCAGTGTGTGTGGCGGGCGTATGTCGACATTCTAGTAACATAAGAATTGACACAGTCCAATGAAAATGAACACAATACGCCTTATTGACTATGACCTATAAAACAAGCGATCTAATTATAATATTACAAACACAGTGTTGGATTACTTTATTCGAAATAAGTAGAAATGACGCATCCCATGAGGTGTAACAAGGTCTCATACATAGATCAAGCTCACCATGAGACGCGTCTCACCTAACAGACAAGAAATATTATAATCTATACTAGGTATATAATACGTGTGCATATTCAAAACATTATGCACTGAATTATTTCTATACAAAACGCTGAAATATCGAATAAAAACTAGTTTGGGAACCTAACACACCATTATCAATATTACCGTTATCAACTCAATTTACTTTGCGATAACACAATTATTATGTTGATAAGTTAGTTACGTACAAAATTTCATAAAAAATACTGATTTATTTGATTCTATAGGTTACATAGGTACATATTAATATAATAAAAATATCTACTGAATTAATACAGATTTCTAAGGAATTTCGTGCTACTACACGTGTATTCAAAATACCTTAAATATATAATTTAATAAGTACTTCAAACATTAGACGGAATATTTAAAAACAAACATCATGACTAGAACGAATCACAAAACACCTGGTATACAAAAAGTTTATGCGAGATACAATAACTGATGAGATCATTATAATACTATAATTACGAGTATGAGAACATCAGTATGAACCGTAAGTACAATTTGTATTCTTATATCTAAAAAATAAATAAGTTTTACACGTATAAGACGTAGATTAAGCATAATACTGAAATGTTCATTGGACGTAGAACATAATTCATGCTTTCCAAGAGTGCATTTCGAGTTTCGACCCACGTTTCATTCAATTTACCTTATTAACGAGTGGCCACGCCAGGACTTATTCTCCTGGGGTCAATGAAGGTCGCATACAGGATTGGCTTCCTGGAATTGTCTTGCTGATACCATAAATAAATATTATAATTCGATGAATAACTTCATTATAATTTATATTGAACACGAGTTTTGTGTAAAACACGGCATAACTATTATACATTCAATTAGTCTAGTACATATGTCCATTGAACCGAATAATGCGTGAGGTCTATAAACTCGTAATTATTAACATTTTCTTAATAATTTCGAGTCTAAAGACCTCGTCGTCGAAAAGAAAATCATAATTCGTTTATAATTCAGCACGTACGTAAACCAATAAATATATAAACTTGAAATTAACGTTATTGTAATTCCAAGTAGGACGTGTCGGAAATCAGTCAGTTTATATTAAAATATACATAACATTATCATGTCAAAGAATCAACCCACATTCATTAAAATGTTCGGGTTTCTCGAAATATAATTTACTTAATATCAAAGTTGAAACGTTGTACTATGTAGGCGCTTTACTCATCGTGTTGAGTTTTAATTAAGTATGTGTAACACGCGGTGACAAAATTTCCTTATAAATATTGATTTAATTAAACGTTTATTTTGAAATACTTGCAGTAGGTATAATCTACTATGCGATTTTCTACGCAACAACGAAACGCAGAACGTTTGTCAACAGCGAAATTGAATCGTAAAAATAAAAACAGGAAAGTTAGTGCCCAACAGTGCGATTATTAGGTATTTAAATAACTTTCAAAAATTATAAAATATAAAAATTTTATCGCTATGCCCAAAAAGACCGTATCAGTATCAACATCCCATTCCAACTTTCACATAGGTATTGAAACTAAAGAGATAGGATTATGGCGCGCAAATGCTTCCGTCAAAATGAAGATAACGGCGGGAAGTAGTGATATGCCACAATTTGTGGGCCACACAATCATACGGACGCATTCATTTGCGATGAAAGCTGTTTCAATAAATAAATGTATTTGTAACTTTATACGAAAACATGGGTTCAACAAATCACGGTGTAGGTAGAAAAATATGAATAAAATGTAAGGTTAAACGCCTCCGTCATATTTGTATAGAAAAGAAAATCAGCTGTTGGGAAAGATTGTGAAATAAGGCCTTATAAAACATCCATGGTCAACTTGTACATAAATAAATCGACGGACATCCCACAATTTTACCTAATTCCAAAAAAAGCTATTATGAATTAAGGTCCCAGAAAACAATGAAAAACACTATTTTTTCGATAGTGGCATTGCACCCGCATTTAATTAGACTGCTTCTAAAGTCGTTCTGCATAAAAACTCGTATCAGTACAAAAAGTTCGATGAAACACCGATAGGTAAACTCATGCATATTCTAACAGTGCAATACAAACTAGACCGTACTAGTTTGCGCAGCTGAGTCATTGATGAAAAAAAACTTCCGTCTTTCTTCCGGTTACTACGACCTTACGGCATCATCGCTGTGACTCAACGTAGTATGTATTCGTCATTATTTCTCACGTCTTATTTGTTCAAAGTTTAATAAGCGGTCGTTTTAAATTGAATATTTGTCATTTTTGGTTGTGAAAAATTTATAGTACATATTTGTGTACAAGTGAAAGTCTGTTCGTCTGTTACGTTCTCGGCTCTTGCGCTAAACTGCTAAACCGGTTATGATGCAATTTAGCACCGAGATAGTTGAAAATTCGGGCTCAATTGGGTATACTAATTAGATTGAATGTTTTAATTCCTTAAGTTTATTATTCAATGTTTTATCACTGAAACTTGATTATAGTTTTTGTGAAATCGAATTGTATCGAACGTACAAACAACAAATAAAAAGGATGTTAACTCATGTTAATGACTTTAATCTAGTTTGTATTGATATTCCAAATGAATTTAGGTACATAGATTCAAAGTTTTAAAAAGACAATTTTCAGAGTGAAAAACGACAATTCAAATTTTAGTAGTCTGTATTTAAAGCCTTTAGACTTTAATATACCTAAATACAATACAAATCGTGCAAAGTGGTCCACATATCTACAATAATATTATATAATAAATTTTAGAATTCCTTTCTTAGGTAAAATTCCTTCTATCGATTGAACGAGACACAATCACGGACAAAAAATGTCCTCACCAAAAGTCTGCCCAGGGTGGAGTTTTGATGATTTGTAAATCCAACTTTAACTGTATCAGTATAAGGTTGAATTTATTTTGAAGTATATTGACAATCTCGATTAGGCCGTTACTTTTGGTACTTTTTGTGAATACATTTTAAAGTAATGCT
The DNA here is from genome assembly GCA_029959065.1 of Colias behrii. Classification (NCBI taxonomy): domain Eukaryota; kingdom Metazoa; phylum Arthropoda; class Insecta; order Lepidoptera; family Pieridae; genus Colias; species Colias behrii. The sequence continues at coordinate 11,195,864 of JARWMC010000009.1, read as the reverse complement.
AATGAGCTTGATTTTGCTTTAACTTTTGTTTCCGGTAAGAATTTAGACCTACACATTTGAAGTATTCTTAGTGATGTGATGTGATTGTGTATCTACGTAATTAAACTAAAAAAAAACATGGACAAATTTGACTAAGACACAAAATTTTTAAAATAATTTATTTGAATGTAATTTATTTTCCGAATTGAATACAAGGACCAATAATTGAATACTAATACCTACAAAATATGATTTACGAGATACTCCGTTACTTGTATTTACCTAATTGATTTTAATCTAAAATAGGCGAAAAAATTAATTATTTTGACTAGAACAAAATATGGTGATCATATAATTTTTTTAATAAATAAATAATATTTCGAAGTATACATCAATCTGCTGTAAACGAATACTTTGAATCGTTGAACACATATTTCTTTTTTTAAACCATACATTTGAACAACAGTAAACTTTCAAAACTACACTAAACATACTTTTTTTTTCTTTTTAAATAGATATTTTTCATATGATTTTCAAACTTGCTACATTAAATTATGTTCTTCCACAATTTCTTCAGCATTTTGAGGAGTCGTAGCTATCATTGAGCGGCGGCAGACTGTGAGCTAAGGTGCTGTCCAACTTGCGAGCTTCGTGTTCTAACGTGTATGAATCTAACGCTGGATCCTAGAAAAAACACAATGAAATTTACTAAAGGTAAAATTATTAATTATTGTACAATGAAAATAAAAGGATTGGTGGAAATGGGCAAAGCGCATAAAACCTAAAGAAAAGACAATTCGATTGCTGAGGTGGCATCATGGGTTGATTAAAGGTCAGGCGTTGCCACGGTCGCGGTACGGCGAAAGATGCGGGTTAAAATCTCTCTATGTGGTTGACATTAAAAAAATTGTGTATGTGTGTGGTAGTCTTTGGGTGAGTTAGTCTCATAGAACTGGGCTAACCCGTTAGTACGTGTGCGAGTGTGTGATAGTTAGGTGCAAATCTGTTTGTACGTATGCGAGTGTGTGTGGTAGTTGGATTCAAATCTGTTTGTACGTGTGCGAGTGTGTGTGCAAGTAAGGCGCAAACCCATTTCTACGTCTGTGTTTGTGTTAGTTAATTGCAAAATCGTTTTACGGGTTTGTGTGTGTGTGTGTTAGTTTAGTGTAACATCGTTTGTACGTATGTGTGTGAGTTCAGTGTAAAATCGTTTGTACGTATGTGTGAGTTCAGTGTAAAATCGTGTGAGTTCAGTGTAAAATCGTTTGTACGTATGTGTGAGTTCAGTGTAAAATCGTTTGTACGTATGTGTGAGTTCAGTGTAAAATCGTTTGTACTTATGTGTGTGTACAGTAGCTCTGTGTGTGTGTGTGTGTGTGTGTACCTGTGCGACGGTCCGCAGCGAGTCGCCGAGCGCGGCGCGCAGGCGCTGCATGTCGCGCGCGGCGCGGCCCGAGCGCGACACGTAGCTCTGCCGCCGACGGACCTCCGCCGCCAGCTGTGCACGGACCTGGCTCAGCTGTGTACACAGAGTATACCGTATTACTAACGATAAGATTTAACAAATGTACAGGATTACAAACTATAGTAGTCAGTTGCGCACTCAAAATGTTACAAATTATAGAAGTCAGCTGTTCATCCCAACTGTTACAAACTGTAGTTGTGAGCTATTATCCCAACTGTTACAAACTGTAGTTGTGAGCTATTATCCCAACTGTTACAAACTGTAGTTGTGAGCTATTATCCCAACTGTTATAAACTATAGTTGTGAGCTATTATCCCAACTGTTACAAACTATAGTTGTGAGCTATTATCCCAACTGTTACAAACTATAGTTGTGAGCTATTTAGCCCAACTGTTACAAACTATTGTTGTGAGCTGTATACCCCAACTGATACAAACTATACAGGGTGTCCCACTATTGGTATACTAAGCGCGAAGGGTCTTGTAGTCTTGCTTTTACTGATCACGTAAAAAATACTTAAGCAACAAAATTACGCCAAAAATTTTTTGCTAAATTTTTCCTTAAAATTCATGTTTTCTTCTCTAGCTTCGCGCAGCCGGCATATAACGCTTCGCTAATGTGAGCATTTTATCTATGAAAACATAATCTTAAACGATAGCTCACGTGCGGGCGGCATAGTTGGGCGGGTTTATTGTTAGGGGTGTACACAAAGAGTTTTAAGAATTCATCTATTTGAAAAAAAAAATGCATCTGGAATTTTTTAAGTATTTTTTACGTACTCAGCGTATGCAAAACTATAACCTCCATTGAGCTTAGAATACCATCGGTGGGACACCCTGTATAGTTGTGAGCTGTTCACCTCAACTGTTATAAACTTTAGTTGTGAGCCGTTATCCCAACTGTTACAAACTATTGTTGTGAGCTGTATACCCCAACTGATACAAACTATATAGTTGTGAGCTGTTCACCTCAACTGTTATAAACTTTAGTTGTGAGCCGCTTTCCCAACTGGTACAAACTGTAGTTGTGAGCTATTATCCCAACTGTTATTTATTTATTTATTTATTTACTTGGAGCACCAACAGCTTATACAAACAAGATATATGTAGCAGTTTGGATAAGGGAACTATATTTTCTATCACCAAAATTTATATTTGTCATCAAGTTGTATCACCTAATAAATAGATCTATTACCACGAAATATTTTCGTTCTCAGATAAACAAAAATTGTTCCCAGGTATGAATTATCAAATTAATGTTAATATATGTGTAAAATAAGAGATCGATAACCAATAAAATTATATTGCATTACATGAATATAAACTTCGTTCTTATAATAACAGTTTTGTTACTTAAATAATAGCTCTGTGCTCAGAATGGTAGATCTGTCACCAAATAAATCGATTATCGATCCCTGACTGCGACTCCTTTTTATTTGATATTTTGTCACCAATACAGTCGTAACATTTTATTTCGTTCAGATATTAAATTAATAGTATTCGTTACCAATTTAATTCATCAATTTATAATTTTAATGAAAAAATTATCAACGGGGCGGAGACAAATTGGCGCGACAAGCTGATTATTCAGTGGTTATTATTTTTAAGAATAAATATTGATTATTTTAACTTTAATTAAGTGTTTTATCTACTATTCTGCTAGCCATAAGCCAGCTATTTTAAACCAGCGCTGATTGTTCAGTGGTAAGTAATTATTTTAAACAATAAGTATTGATTATTTTGACTTTAATTGTTTTATTTACTACTCTGCTAAAAATTTTATTTAAATATAATTTATACTACCAGTGGAAATTTAGAACCTTGGGAGTCTAGACTCTAGTTAAGTAGCAGAATCTTTTGGATGAAACGATGATGACAACCCTAATTTTTTATTTGAACTTAATGCAATTTTCTAGTAACATAATAATTATGATTTATTGGTGATCTCTTTAAATTAGTTTGCTTAAATACTTATTAGGACACACCTATTATAATACATACCAAAAACATTTATTTGGTACTAGACCTTATATCTCAGGATTTTAGGTGATTTATTGTGGAACTGATTTTGCATTGTTTGGTGACTACATTTTGGTGACAGATCTACTATTTTGAGGACAAACCCTATTATTTAAGAAACACAAAACTAATTAAATTGGTGATAGCTTAAATGATACCCTTTGGATAAATACATAAAGCTAATTAAAAGTTCTCACGTATAGAGATTACATAAAAAAGAATTGCCTGTGAGGGCATTAAGATATAATTACTATAGTTGTGAGCTATTATCCCAACTGTTACAAACTATAGTTGTGAGCTATTTACCCCAACTGTTACAAACTATAGTTGTGAGCTATTATACCAACTGTTCCAAATTATAGTTGTGGGCTATTTACCCCAACTGTTACAAACTATATAGTTGTGAGCTGTTTACCTCAACTGTTACAAACTATAGTTGTGAGCTGTATACCCCAACTGATACAAACTGTGGTTGTGAGCTATTATCCCAACTGTTATAAACTATAGTTGTGAGCTATTATCCCAAATGTTATAAACTATAGTTTTGAGCTATTATCGCAACTGCTATAAACTATAGTTGTGAGCTATTATCCCAACTGTTATAAACTATAGTTGTGAGCTATTATCCCAACTGTTATAAACTATAGTTGTGAGCTATTATCCTAACTATTACGTGAGCACGCGGGCGGCGAGTGGCACTAGTGGCAGGCAACCCGCGCTCGACTGCTAACTCAGTCGGCAACGCAACGGCACGAAACATACCTATACTTCGGAGTGAAACCCCGATATGGGTCTGTTTATGTATTTTGTTTGTGTATTTCGTAAATGAAATGACTGTTTGTTTCTAAAATAAATAAATATTATTACCAAACAAAATATACCTAAAAATATTGTAACGAACCTGATTCTCGAGGCGTATAATCTGTTGTCTATGGCTGGCCTCCCTCGCGTCGAGCAGCCGCTCGGCCTGCAGCGCGGCCTGCTTGTACTGCTCCGAGTCTTGTCTGTTGCCGCCCGTTGACAATTCCGATATGTAGCGGTTGCGAGCTATCGATAGTTCCGCCTCCTGGGACGCGAATAATTTACATTACGCTGTATGGATTAGGAAAGCTTGAAAAGCAATTTATTGTTATGTATTTATTTTGTCTGAAACCCTCATGAAAAATGACTTACATTTACCACAAAATTGTATATAAATTAACTTATCGCTCAATTAAAACGGTGAAGAGATGGATTTGGGCCGCCATTTTTCTAATTTAGAAAGAATTAATAAAACACAAAACTTTTCAGTAATTTACCTAAAAAATTTTGAATCTTCTCTTAAAATTACCAAACGAAGTTCCACTACATCCCAACCCATCTTATAATTACCTTATCAGCAAGCTCCTTCTCCAAGCGCCGAATCTTCATGCGCAACTCTCTATTTTCCAACTCGAGCAGAGTGAAGTCCGCACCGTACGGTTTGTCCTTGCACGGTATTTCCTTGTAGTCTTTGTAATCTTTGTAGTCTTTGTAGATGCGGGAATCTTTTGAGGAATCGGCACCTATTTGATTTAATGAAAAGAAACTTGTTATATCTGCTAAATTAATGTGGCATAGGATATGTGGCAATGGTAACTTCATAGATAAAACTCTGCGAAATTACTATTTTTGCGATTGATTTCATAATAAATATTAAATAATCATTTAGTATGTAAATCTTTGGAAAAATACATTGAGATATACATATGGAGACGACACCGCCTACATCACTTATGTTCCGCTCAACATACGCCATATGGCGTAACTGCACGCTCATTTTTTATTTGTTTTAAAGTGAAACGCATCAAATATGCCTTCGTGTGTGTTACGATATTGCACAAATAATACAAATAATACGGAAAAGTGCAAAGGAATAACTTTCATCGGTACTTACCGATGAAAGTTATTCCTTTGCACTTTTCCGTATAGGTACTTACCTAACTAGATAATAATTTTTAAAACTTAGTTAGAGCAAAAAAATGGCGCACAGATTTTGTTCGTGGTGTCTCCTCCATACGTAGTAATATTATCTCAATGGAAAAATATAGTCTTTTAATATTTTACTTTACTTTTTGTTATACGTCATAAGATAGAGTTATAAATATGTGTGCGCACAAATCTATCATAATATACATTCTCACTCTTATTACTTTACCGAGATTCTTTCCTTTCAATCTCTCTCCACCCTTTCTCGATACAAACTGCTTTCAGAATCTTATTGCACTTTTTGCGGGTACTATAGAAAATACTTACCTGAATCCAAATCCGAGTAAAACACGCTCTTATCAGTCCTGTCATGGCTCTTGCTCCTCAACACCGGTCGAGTCATTCTTCTCTCAGCCTCCATTTTCCTCATAGTATCTTGTAGTGCGTCATTCTTCGCTTTTAACTCGGATCTCTCTCTCTGTAGAGCGTGTAACTCTCTCTCTAGCTCAGTACTATTGGTGCTCTCTTTGCCATCCCATGTTGTCATGCGTAATTGTGACTCTAGGTCCGCTCTGAAAGTTTTAGAATTAGATAAGTAAATTCTAAATACGTGATGCATTCTTATTTCATATAATGGATATTAACAAATTTCGTGTGTAAATAACCAATAGTATCGATTCATTTAGTTTGAAGCGTTTAAAGCGATACTATTGGTTATTTACAAACACATTCCTCGCTACACATCCTCGCACACCTAAAAGCACACACAAAAGCACCCTAAAGCGTGTTAGGCGAAAGATCATCTAATTTAGGCGTTTTTATTATCATTATTTTTTCTACGTCACATGTTTCTCAACGCTATCCGTCTTTAAAATGCAAAGCTTTAGATAATAAGCAAAAAAAACACGTTTTCTTTAATTTATTAAAAATCTCTCTGAATAAAAATTCATTTATAAATTGAAGCGGTTAGTAAAATATATAAAACTTACTTCTGAGCTTCAAGGTTAGCTAGCTGGTTGGTAAGACGATGCACTTGGTCCTCCAGTTGGCAGTTCAATCTTTTATATTCACTTGCGGCCACTTTGGCGCTTTCCAACTTCTCTGCTAACACGCGACGCTCGTTTTCACAATTAGCTGCAAATTTAAACAAATATAAAGTTAGTATTAATGGTTCATAAAACTAAAATTAACACAATTAAATCAAATTTCATCGTTAAATCTCACATTGTTTTAAATACAAACATTGTTTTCTAAGATTTTATTAAAGTAGAAAATCTAAAAGACTGGAAATCGTAAGTAAAAATAAATACGTCCAAAATTTTTAGTATACAGCGAATACGTGAGTTTATCTCCCAAACTGTCTCTGTTCTGTCAAACGAATACTTTATCCATAGCAATTAAGATTACCACCAACCCTTAAACCCTTATAAAAAGTTATCCCTGTAATAATTTCAACTTACCAATATTCTTCTGCATGTGCCTCAACTTGTCCATAGCGTTATTTTCATTTATTTTCGCTTCGTTCAACAATCTTTGCGTCTTACTGATTTCAGCCCGTAAATTTGTTTCAGCGGCTGCTGCTTTTTGTAGAGACGTGGATAATTGTTCCACTGTTCCCTTGAGGGATGTACACCTGTCTTCTAGAGAGGCTATTGTACGCATGTAGCCTTCGCAGCGGTCTTGAAGTTTCTGGAAGGTGTAGGAATAAATAATAAATGCGGAAGAAAGTTCCTTGTAATGGCTCTTCATAGATATTTATTATTTTCTATGTAATGTTATCAGTGTGTTGAAATATATAAATTACCACTACACTATCACTGCACTATAATAGGTCATATCATCACGCTATTTGTCTAAGCGTGACAATATAATATAGGCAATATGTTGACCCGAACTGTAAGTAATCTTAATGCAAAATTTAAAATAAATACATGCAGTACTTTTTGAGATTAATCCGGACACACATATTTATTTATTTATTTAACTCTTTAATAGTTGTACAGATAGGAAACCTTAGAACTACTTACACATAGAACAGAGTATAACTATTTTGACGGCCTTATCACTTACATACCGACAAACATTCTACAGACAGATAAAAATTCTAAAATCTATATTTTTGGCTTCGATGTCGATAGTAGATCACGCTCCAAGTAATCTTTAAAAAAATATTAAATGTACAATTTAGAGTTTCCTATTTTATTATTATACGTATAGGTAACTAGTAACCTTAAGCGCTTGCTCCCTGTCTCTAGCTGCGACGGCAGCGCGCTGCCCGTCACCTTCGAGTTGCGCGCGACGCACGTCCAGCCGGGATGCACGACCTAACACATACATAATGAACAAAATTTGTGTATAAATTGTGTACAATAAAAAAAGACGTGTGGCACTCGGGGACTGCCGCGGTAAAGCTGTTGTATAGCATGAATTCAAGCCACACCTCCGAGCCCGTCGGAGTGGGGAGAGTGAGGTTTTTTCGTTACGGAATTTCTCGATTCGGTCCCCGCGCTCAAGGCCCGCGATAGAAGCTATGCAATAGCTTAATATTGTTTCGTTAATTATCTTTCTACTAGCTTTCCGCCCGCGGCTTCGCCCGCATTTTCAAAGATAAACCCGCATAGTTCCCGTTCCCGTCGGATTTCCGGGATAAAACCTATCCTATGTGTTAATCCAAGTTACCCTCTATATGTGTGCTAAAATTCATTGTAATCGGTTCAGTAGTTTTTGCGTGAAAGAGTAACAAACATCCATACATCCATACTTACAAACTTTCACATTTATACATAATATTAAAATAGGATTCATTCATTGAATAAATAAATAGTAATAATCTGGGTCCTGGCAGAATCAACAGCGTCAATGACATATGCTGAGCCTGGACCGTTTCACAGCCATAGCACATAATAGCAACTTAATATATTAAATTATCATTCTGTGTTTCGTTTTTGAAGTGAAAACTTCTTTAGCGGCGTTGGGTATAAAATCTTAAACTCGCGTCAGGACACGTGGCCTGATCGAAAAAGCGTAAGACGGACTTTTTTTTTTTTTTTTTAGCCCTTATATTCCATGCGTACACAGAACAGTAAAGTAGATAGAAGTGTGATGTGGGAGTGGCCCACGTGTCACTGGTAAGGTAAGATCACCTAACTTGCTCTCAGTTGTGCGCAGAAAAATATTCGAGTCGGTTGTCAGCTGTCAAACCTTTTTTCCATATTTATTCATTAATTAGGACGTGTTGTTCGGTATTAGAGTGCAAAAATGATAGCAGACGAAATAATATCAGCAATGGAGGCATTTCATACCATCGGTAAGTCTTATTTTTATTTATTTTTATTATATTTTATGTTATAACTTCGCTTGTCGTAATTTGTCAAAATTGTATACAAATATCTAGTCAAAATGAACCTTAATCCGTAATAGTAGGGGAGCCCAAGAGGGGATTTTGGGATTTACTCGAGCACGTCAGATTACTATAAGGGAAGGTACCTTAGCTATTCATTAGAACATCTAGTCAATATGAGCCGTTATGGTTGGTGGGTGCGCTCAGGGGCCCCGCTGGAAAATTTGAAAAAATCTATAATTCCCTAAGGTTGAGCTCGAATCGTCAGATTAGCGAAATGGGGATTTCTTGTATTGTAATTAGCCCCCCCATATATTAATCTGACTCGCTCGAATAATATTACTTTAATTTTTTACCCTTTCTTCATAGCGATTAAATCGCCACTTAAATATTCAGATTAACGTATATTTTATTTCAGTGACGTCCTGGAGCATGTAAAATATCAATATCTAACGCGCGTGAGTATTTCCAAGCCAATTTTTTTCTTTTTTAAATTAAAAAAAATCAAAAAACCCTTCCCCACCGCTAAAAGTGAAAACATTATAGGACCTTTTTTTCTCGCTATGGTCTAATCTACCAATTCTAATAGGTTCCCGTGACGCTCGAGTAAATCCACATTTAGCATCATGGGCTCCCCTACTATAAGAAATTAGTACTATTATAGATTGAACAGCAAACAAGACTTTCTGGAATATTATTGCAATAAACAAACGAATGTCGCTTTAGTGATGCTTGTGGCGCATATCGACAGTATCGATACTTTAGAAAAGACAAACATTATAAATATTAAATTTTATTTTATTTTTCCTTAGCTTTCATTTGTCCAATTTATTTATAGATTTCCCGAAGAGGCTAATTTAAAAGAGAAATGGATAAATGCAACGTGACGAGTTAACTGGATGCCGAACAGCACTAAGCGGTCTAACAAAGGCCAACCGATACAGCAAACCTACGGCAGTTCCAAGATTTAAAATAATGCATATTTTCTGTTTGTATTTTGTAAATATAGATTAATACTATTCTATTCCGTTTTTTATTTAATAATAATAATATAAAAAGACGTACTTAGTAGTAATAAACATACTCCAAAATGTGACACATTATACTATACTCATATAAAAGAAAGAAAAGAAAAATACACAAAAAATATTTATTTGTGAATTATCGATAACAAGGCTGACATCCCTCAGGGCATAGCATCAGATAAATATCAAGTTAATGTCATTAATGTTGAGTGACACAAATTTCAACCTTATCTCTATGTGTTGAGGTTCAAAGTTATATTTATCGAAAACTAACGCCCTCTGTTGTGGAGTAGCTGAATGTTTTCGAATTTGGAATTTCTGTGCAATGAGAAACAAAACAGCTAATATACCTAGGGATGTTATACTAAAATAAACCGTAACATGGTGCGTTAGGGTACATATTGAAATGCTGAATTTATAACCTAACTCAGTTTTTACTCAAATTAAGCTGTCCAATCAAGGGCATAGTTTACTTGTAGTGTACTGTATAACTATCGGTTTAAATGTGTGGGTTTGGCGACACTGGTTTTCATACTAATTATGACATTATCGCACTTCTATATGTTTTTACTGTTCTGTGCATGCGTAAGACGGATACCATTCCAAATTATCAAACATGCTGAACGTTAATAATCAAGTTTTCACTTCTGCCGGCACTCCCGGAGTGCAACCCGTCTTTTTTTTTATTTGTATTTGTTCTGTGTTATGTTATAATGATTGTCAGTTGTAATATGTGTTATTTTTTTTGGGAAAAAATGTTTGTCTATGTCTAAAAGAACACGCGCGTAATAGTCACAGCATATATTTATTTACCTACTTTGATATTTAATTATACCAACCATTTTTTTTTTTTCATTTTATTCATATTATGTAAACTTATACATATATTGATCCCGTTTCACGAAACAAATTGTGATTTATCGCATTAGTTTTTCGTTAGCTTGTTTCTAAGAAAAAACAGTAGGTACTATACCTTCAGCGGCAGCTAAAGCCTCCCGAAGTTGCGCCACTTCTTGTATTCGCTCTGCTAATTGTCCGCGAAGATTTTCAGATTTATTCTGAAAAAAATTAAAAAAAAACAACACTTTACATTTCATATGTTTGTTTGTCATAAATTCAAATGTTATAATATTGTGCTGGCATATGCCAGCACAATAGCAAAACAGTAACTCTGTTTTTAGATTTAGTTAGTCTTCAGTATTGATTTTCTTATTAATATCATTTTTGTTAAAAGCATGAAACTCATCCAAGTATGTAAATTTAAGTTCAATTAATTAATATTATAAGTACAACTTTTTTATTCATCCATATTACACATTCCAGAATTATTATAAACAATCGTATATTTCAAATTCAATATTACCTCGTTTTGTACTTTTTCTTCAGTGATGGAACTCAACGTGGCCTCTAAGCTGGTAATCTTGTCGCGCAAGTTGCTGATTTCCACTGTCTTTGTTTGCACGGATTCATTCTGCAATAGTTTGATGATTATTAAGTTGGTAAATAATAGTAAATAAGAAATACCACTATAAATATGACAATTTATGGAAGCGATTTAGTATTTAAACGCTCAAACATTTCATGACATTCTATGAGAATACTCATATAAATCTTCATCGAATAATGAATAAGTTGAGAAAACAATTTTAATAAACCAAACCATAAACGTAATTAATAACAAATATGACCGATTTACCACATACTGATTATTCCTGACACCTGATGCATTTTTAGCTAAACACAACACATTCAGAACTTATAACTAGCCAATAAATCATAATAACCCACAGCTATGACGACAAAATAGGTCAACAAAAATAACCAACTCCAAGAATAAAATACAAACATTCAATGTGATTGTAATAGTTTTAAATATAAATCAAGACCTATTTAATATAAATCCGGTAGCCTGGAAGAGATCGCTACCTAGCGAAAAGGCCACCGTTTGTACATTTTCCTCTTATCTGTCTTTTATGTATCTCTATTTCTTTTGTGTGTGCAATAAAGAATTCAATAAATAAATAAAATAAATAAATATTGACTTACTAGTGCATTAAGTTGCGCGTCCCTTTGACCCAACGCAGCTTGCAAGCGAGATCTCTCCTCTTGAGCACCTCGGAGACTGGTGCTCACTGATTGTAGTTTTCCTTCCCCTTTACCTGTTTTATGTAAAAATAAATATTACTGTTAAGTAACGTTGTTAACGTTTGTGGTTGACGACGCGGTTGGCGCAGTGGTAAAGTAACTGCCTACTGAGCCGACGGTCCCGGGTTCGATCCCCGGTCAGGGCAAATATTTGTGTGATGAACTCAATTATTTGTTCTTGGGTCTGGGTGTTATATCTATATATGTATTTATAAAATATTATATTTATCGTCGCCTAGTACCCACAACACAAGCCTTAATTGAGCTTACTGTGGGACTAGGTCGATTTGTGTAATAATGTCCTTTAATATTTATTTATTATTATTTAATTAATATTGAATTAAATAGATAAATAATTAATTTGGTTGAAAATCTTATTCGATTATCAAACAACTTGAAGAATTTTATTTTTTGCCACAACTCGGAAATCGATTTGGAACATTATTGATGTGCTGTAATAGAGTTGTTTTGGGAAGAAATTCAACGAAAAATTGTTTAAACAAATAACCTAACTATAACATTGAAAAAACAAATAAAAGAAATAATAGGCGTGTATACCTTGTTGTTCAGTAACTTCCTTAAGCTGTTTCTTGAGCACATTCATCTGTGTTTTAAAATCATCCTGAAATAGAAATAATGCGTTATAATAAGTAATATTTGCGAAAGACAATGTTTTTGAAACTATTCCATATGTTACATACCCTTTCTCTTTCAATCTGACAGACTTCATGCATAAGATTGCGAACTCCCTTCTTGATCATCTCAGGATCCACGTCAATGATCTCGTTGCGATCCTCTGAATGTTCGCGAGCTGAGAAAATAAGATGTTATTTATTTTATTGTTACGTTGAAAGTAAGTAAATGTTCTTGTTGAAATTAAAATATACAATATAGTATTGAAGTCAATAGATCGACAAGATAAATAGATGAAGTAGCTTAATCAGGCCGACAGCTAGATCCAATGGTTTCTAATGGAAAGGTGAATAAATAATATCGTATAGAATGTACAATGATGTGTGTAAGTCCATACAGAACAGATTCATTACAAAGATTAGGCAAAGTTAATGTCGCATATATAGAATTGAAACGACACTTCTTTACACTAATAATGCAGCAATAGAGCGGCTTTGCCTATAGCCGATGCGACTCTACGTCTGTACTAACTTCTATTTGGGCATTCAGTCGGGTATGACGACGGACTACCCCGCTCTTGACTAGAGCTGACTCTACCGCAAATAAGCGGCTCTATCTAGAGCCAATGCTCTACGACTCTACCTAGAGCCAATGCTCTACGACTCTACCTAGAGCCAATGCTCTACGACTCTACCTAGAGCCAATGCTCTACGACTCTACCTAGAGCCAATGCTCTACGACTCTACCTAGAGCCAATGCTCTACGACTCTATCTAGAGCCAATGCTCTACGACTCTACCTAGAGCCAATGCTCTACGACTCTACCTAGAGCCAATGCTCTACGACTCTACCTAGAGCCAATGCTCTACGACTCTACCTAGAGCCAATGCTCTACGACTCTACCTAGAGACAATGCTCTACGACTCTACCTAGAGACAATGCTCTACGACTCTACCTAGAGACAATGCTCTACGACTCTACCTAGAGCCAATGCTCTACGACTCTACCTAGAGCCAATGCTCTACGACTCTACCTAGAGCCAATGCTCTACGACTCTACCTAGAGCCAATGCTCTACGACTCTACCTAGAGCCAATGCTCTACGACTCTACCTAGAGCCAATGCTCTACGACTCTACCTAGAGCCAATGCTCTACGACTCTACCTAGAGCCAATGCTCTACGACTCTACCTAGAGCCAATGCTCTACGACTCTACCTAGAGCCAATGCTCTACGACTCTACCTAGAGCCAATGCTCTACGACTCTACCTAGAGCCAATGCTCTACGACTCTACCTAGAGCCAATGCTCTACGACTCTACCTAGAGCCAATGCTCTACGACTCTACCTAGAGCCAATGCTCTACGACTCTACCTAGAGCCAATGCTCTACGACTCTACCTAGAGCCAATGCTCTACGACTCTACCTAGAGCCAATGCTCTACGACTCTACCTAGAGCCAATGCTCTACGACTCTACCTAGAGCCAATGCTCTACGACTCTACTAACCTCTATGCGGGCTATATCTCCTGGCCGGACTGGCCAACCGTCTCCGGGCAGCGTGTTGTATCGTGCCATCAGGTTGCACTCCACACACACGGCGTAGAGCATGCGCTACTGAGGACAGGCGGGCGTCTGCGTCACGGCGGGCTGCTTCACTTTGGGTTAGTGCTGCTTCTACTGCGCGGGAACGACCCTCGCTTGCGTTTAGACGCGTCTGTGTATAGAAAAAAGGAAAATAATACATAATCCAATTAGTTAAATTTTGATGATAATGTATTGTTTGTAGGTAATTGCTTGTAAACAAAAAAAAGGATGAATTTTAAGAGTATGTTCACAAGAAACGCAAGGCAATATTTTTTTTTTTAATAATCTTCGTGTTCTTTTTTGAGCAGATTTTTTGTTTGTTTTTTCCCTAAAAATTGTTGTAGATTAAAAACTATATTTATTTAATAACGATTTAAAACAAACTTATATTCTATATCAATAAGTAGCACAAACCTTGAGTTCTTGAATCTGTTGCGTAGCGTCCGCTAGACACACTTCCAAGTTGTGTTTGAGCTCCTCCAACCGTCGTTCTTTCGAGCGACAATCTTCGAGACGCAACACCAGTTCCTGACGAAATAGATAATATTTTATCATTTTAATAACATTTTACTAGAGCACGTGGTCCAATTGATTCAGTGGCATGCCTAGTATTATATAGTAGGACAATTTATGCTAATTATTGATTTTGTTTGTTTATTTATTATACTTTACTTGTTCCTCCACCCGGATAACCTCATCCAGCTGTTTGTTAATCAACCTCTCTATTTTCCTATACATATACATATTACTGATTTAAATGTCACAACTGTCGACTGACCTTGGCTTAGTTAGTAGTGACCCTGCCTTCCAAGCCAGAGGTCCTAGGTTCGATTCCCACCTGGGCAAAATATTTGTGTGATGAACATAGATTTTTGCTCTGTCTGGGTGTTCATTATCTATATAAGTATTTATTTAAAAATTATTTATGTATGTTTATCAGCCATCTGGTTTCCATAACACAAGCGAGAGCTTAGTATGGGATTAGATCGTGCCGTGTTTGAAAATTGTCCTGAAATATTTATTTATTTAACTGATACAAACCTGGTCCCTCGCCCGACATGCCTCTTCAAGTTCAGCAGCCCGCTGTCTCACAGCAGCTAGATCAGCACGAGAAGCGCCCAGCAATGCTTCCAACTCAGCGCCATGACGTTTCGCTGTACACGCCTCGTTGGACACGCGCTCGCGTTCTTCACTTTCGTTCTGTAGTCTATGGAGAAAAGTGAAAATTAAATAGTATTTAAATAGTAATAAATATTGTATACTAGCAGTCCGCCCCGGCTTCGCCCGTGGTACATATTTAAGTTATCTCTACATAAGAACCATCCTCGTACTTCAAGGAATATAATAAAAAAAGAATCATCGAAATTGGTCCACCCGTTCAATTCTCGTGATGCCGTGACCAAGGAAAACGGGTTTCATTTATATATATATATATATATAGATTAACAACTTTAAATTACCATACACGAGCAAATAAACAGATTTGATTTGATTTTATTTAGAATCCAAATCGACCCAACGAGTATTTTTTTACTTTGATCAAGAATTCGCTGATAACATGTTAGTTACTTGTAATCCCATGCTTAATATTATCGTATGCTTAAAGGGAAAGCTTTTTACTTATACATGACATAACTTTTTTGTCTATTCATGCTTCAACTTTAACTTGATTGAGTATATCAATAACTATTCTTTGAATTAATATTTTATTTTCTTTAGGGCCGATTTTTCAATCCCGAGATAAACAGTCTAATAACTACCCCTCGAATAGATTTATTCAATTATTTATCTAACTCATAACGGCTCGCCTATTTTTCAATCGTGATTTATTTGATGAATAACTATCTGACCAAATATTTCCATATTGGCAGCTCTGCTCTCGGAGTTGCGAAACAAACATATTAAATTAGTCAGGTTAGAGCGGGATAGAGTCAACTCTTGCAATTTGTCAACAACCGTCATTATGACTCACGTCAGGAGTGCATTTTAAGTTTGTCTTGTATTGCTCTTGTCTTCTATGATTGTTGATTGTTGTTTTGATTTGAGTAAAGAGTTTGGTTAAATTTTTGTTTCAATTTATATATTTTACGATGGAAACGACATACTTAAAGGCAGCGTTCGGCAAATTTTCAATGGCATGGTCATCAGTAGGTACTATCAAAAACATCAATTTCAATATGATTTTAATTGATAATAATTATATAGAAAGAGGTTTAATTGTTAATAATTCTACGCTCTATGTTATGACATACGAAAATATCCCAAATTTGACTCGTCAGTTGTCAACTCAAACGCCTAACCGTCGAATAGCGCGCTATCTGGCCGTTGAAGCGGCAAATAGATTTATTCCTCAAATAACGTAGTTATTCGATAGATAAGTCCTATTCGTCTATTGAAAAATTGAATATTTTGTTAACTGAAGAATAAAGTCTATCTAGCTGTTTATCTGGGCATTGAAAAATCGGCCCTTAATAAGTTAACAGAGTAAACCTCAAATATGTATTGTATGTATACTAGGTAACAAAAACGAATAACTTAAAAGAAAGTCATAAAGATTATTCAAAAATATCAAAACTCAATACAATAATGTTTTAATGACACACAAAAACATACAAACAAATTATGTATTAAAAAATGTGTGCGTGTACTAGTGTACACACGTAAGAACTAAGAAGTGAAACTTCTTTATGACCTTATTTTCCAAAAAAAAATTACTACATGCAACTTTACAGAAATACGTCGAATCACGCGTGGTAGGGATAAGAAAAAGATGGCGCGTAACGAAAAAATGTTACACTAAATTTTTTTCCAACCCCGATAAAGAAGTTTCACTTCAAAAACATAAAACTACCCACCTGGACTGCAACTCCTTAATATCATGCTGCGCTTGTTCCAAGGCAGCTCGTTCCCGCTTCAACTGCGCCTCCGTAGTACGCAGCGATCTGTCCACGTGCTGCCCGCTGCTTTCCGACTCCTTTAGTAACGTTTGTACTCGTGTGAGTTCCAGCTCTATGGAAGTACGGGTTTCTTCCAGTCCTGTTGTGTTTTTGGTGGATTTAATATATTTGTCGTAGAGTAATTAAGTTTAGATCTTTTTACATTTCAATAGTTATTAAATGTTTTGAGATATCCAGTTTGATGAAAACGATGCTAAAAAGCTATCATCATCATATCGCATAATATCTCATTTTGCGAATAATTACTTGTCCACTATTTTTATGTAAATCAAAATTTAAACATTATAGGAAAGTCAATCACAATTAAAATTTAATTGAACACTATTCCATCCACCATCTCATATTCTCACCTTCTACGTATTCCAGTTGCGCGGCGCTTCTTTTCTCGAATCATTGTAATGCAACAGAAACTAGCTACTTCAAACTCGTGCCGCCGCGCGTCACTCACAACTCCAAGCTATTGCCGTCGCTTTGCACTCATAACCACACACTATTGCCACCGCTCTGCACCCACCACTCCAGTCTAGTGCCGCCTCTACACTCGTCACTCCAACCTAATGCCGCCTCCATACACTTACATCTCCAATGTAATGCCGCCTCTACACTCGTCACTCCAACCTAATGCCGCCTCCATACACTTACATCTCCAATGTAATGCCGCCTCTACACTCGCCACTCCAATCTAATGCCGCCTCTACACACTCGCTACTCCAATAGCATCACTCACCAGCGATCTTATGGTAGGCCTCGTCTCTATCCCTCGCCGCATCTCTCCGCTCGAGCTCTGCGCGCTTCACATGCTCACGTAGCTCCGTACACGCGCTATGATATTTATCACACTCCAATCTTATTCCGCCTCTACACACTCCCTTCTCCAATTAAATGCCTCCTCTACACTCTCTACTCACCATCGATCTTATGGTACGCCTCGTCTCTATCCCTCGCCGCATCTCTCCGCTCAAGCTCTGCGCGTTTCACATGCTCGCGTAGCTCCGTACACGCGCTATGATATTTATCACACTCCAATTGTGTGTCACAAAGAACGGATCGGCAAATAACCGTTCGACACAACACTTTCCAAAATAACAATAGTTAAATCAAACCTAGGTACATACCTGAGATTACCACGTTGCGTAGAACATAAACTGTACATATGTGGTGTGTCGGTCAGTCAAATGTTATAAAAACAATAGGGGCCCCTTGGGGAGGAAAAACTATATTTACGGGAATAATAGATAATAAAAGATAATGCAAAAGAGACAATTTACGATGTGTGTACGTCACCACAGTACAGCCGGGCAGGCACGTCGCCATTAAACCTTCACTATTACACTCGCGATCAGCGCGGTATTTCTATCAATATCTCGAATCCACAATATTAATGTGAATATATTTAAAAACTCCGTGGGCCGATTTAATATTTAACAAACTCGCGGTCAGCGCGATTATCTTCCGAGGCGGCCGATAAACAACTAATAATACGACTTATCACGATCAGCGCGGTAGGCAGACTGACTCGAATACATCGCGTCCGCGCGTGCCTATTATTTACTTATTATCTATTCCGAACACCAATCTTATTCCGCCTCTACACACTCCCTTCTCCAATTAAATGCCTCCTCTAGACTCTCTACTTACCAGCGATCTTATGGTAGGCCTCGTCTCTATCCCTCGCAGCATCTCTCCGCTCGAGCTCTGCGCGCTTTACATGCTCGCGTAGCTCCCCGCACTTATAGCTCCAAGCTAATGTCTCTTTTATACACTCGCCACTCCAATCTTATGCCGCCTCTACACACTCGCAACTCTAGTACCACCACTCACCAGCGATCTTATGATAAGCCTCATCTCTATCCCTAGCAGCATCTCTTCGCTCGAGCTCTTCACGCTTCACATGCTCGCGTAGCTCCGTACACACGCTGTGGTATTTATCGCACTTCACGATGCAATACTAACGACTCCAACTTACTGCCGCCTCCATACACTAACACAAGCTAATGCCGCCTCCATACTCTTCACTCACCAGCGATCTTATGGTAGGCTTCATCTCTATCCCTCGCAGCATCTCTCCGCTCGAGCTCTTCACGCTTCACATGCTCGCGTAGCTCCGTACACACGCTGTGGTATTTATCGCACTTCACGATGCAATACTAACGACTCCAACTTACTGCCGCCTCCATACACTAACACAAGCTAATGCCGCCTCTACACTCGCACTCACCAGCGATCTTATGGTAGGCCTCGTCTCTATCCCTCGCAGCATCTCTCCGCTCGAGCTCTGCGCGCTTTACATGCTCGCGTAGCTCCCCGCACTTATAGCTCCAAGCTAATGTCTCTTTTATACACTCGCCACTCCAATCTTATGCCGCCTCTACACACTCGCAACTCTAGTACCACCACTCACCAGCGATCTTATGATAAGCCTCATCTCTATCCCTAGCAGCATCTCTTCGCTCGAGCTCTTCACGCTTCACATGCTCGCGTAGCTCCGTACACACGCTGTGGTATTTATCGCACTTCACGATGCAATACTAACGACTCCAACTTACTGCCGCCTCCATACACTAACACAAGCTAATGCCGCCTCCATACTCTTCACTCACCAGCGATCTTATGGTAGGCCTCATCTCTATCCCTCGCAGCATCTCTCCGCTCGAGCTCTTCACGCTTCACATGCTCGCGTAGCTCCGTACACACGCTGTGGTATTTATCGCACTTCACGATGCAATACTAACGACTCCAACTTACTGCCGCCTCCATACACTAACACAAGCTAATGCCGCCTCTACACTCGCACTCACCAGCGATCTTATGGTAGGCCTCGTCTCTATCCCTCGCAGCATCTCTCCGCTCGAGCTCTGCGCGCTTTACATGCTCGCGTAGCTCCCCGCACTTATAGCTCCAAGCTAATGTCTCTTTTATACACTCGCCACTCCAATCTTATGCCGCCTCTACACACTCGCAACTCTAGTACCACCACTCACCAGCGATCTTATGATAAGCCTCATCTCTATCCCTCGCCGCATCTCTCCGCTCGAGCTCTGCGCGTTTCACATGTTCACGTAACTCGGTACACGCGCTATGGTACTTATCACGCTCCGCGGTACAGTTGCTGAGCTGACGCCGTGTATCGCCGAGCTCTTTGCGCAAACTCTCTGTTTCGTTTTCCACTGTAATATAAATGTATTTGTTATGTCACCAAAATTTAAGTATAATGTAAGAATAGACTCACAATCACGCGAATAATTTCCTAAGCAAAACTCTGCCAGCGCATCTATCAGGCAGACTTTTCGTTTAGTACTGCTTTAATAAAAACTAAAAAGGCATTGAGAGTCGTATCCTACATTTTCAGGTAAGTGCGCTAAAAATTATCATATTATTGTGATAAAAAAATAAAATGTTAAATTATCACCTCATATAATTTCACGTTTGTAACCATTTAGCTAAAACAAGTGTCGGAACCAGGGTCTAAATGTATAATATAACAAAATTTCGATTAGATTAGTCTTTAATTTAGTACATAAAAAATATCAAAAATTAAAAAACAATGGATATGAGAAACTTACAATCCTTCAACTTGCGTATAGTATCCTGCAGCTGCGCATACGCAGCGTCATATTTATCCTCAGCCAATGAGAGCTGAGCACGTGTCTCTTGGCACTCGCGGTTAATCGCTTCCTTTTCTAAATGCAATTCTTTAATACGGTTCTCGAATCTCGCACATTCGTCTTCTGCTGCTGCCCTGTAATTTTATTTACCAAGTTATTGTATTATATTGTTGTGTTTTTTTATTATTATTGTGTTTCCGAATTTGTGGAATATTCCTTTTTATGTCACGACAATGGAAAGTAATTGTATTTTTTTATTTAGTTGTAATTTGGATCCTCTGCAAATTATGAAATATGTATGCGCTTATGAAAGCATAGATATCACTATAGTGCAGTGTAATTAGGGTTATTTAAAAAAAAGATTGACTGCAAAATTCCTGTTAAAATGACAATCAACAAACATGTTGACGATAATGGCATTTTTTTGTTTTATCATAACTGTTTTTAAACTTCTATCCTGTAATTCTTGTTTCGTTTTTTACTTTATTTTACTATCGAGTCCAAATACTAACTTAGCCTCCTCTAGCCTTGTTTTCAAAGCGGCCAGATCATCTTTGAGCTGGTTGATATAGTTTCTATCTTGATCGCTTCTCGCTTGAGCGTCTCGCTTACAACGCTCAAGTTTGTTCTACTCATTGAATACTATGCTATAAGAACCTATATTTATAAAAAAGGACCCTAGATATATGACAAAATGCCCTATAATACTGACTTAGCCTCTTCCAATCTTGTTTTCAAAGCGGCCAGATCATCTTTGAGCTGGTTGATATAGTTTCTATCTTGATCGCTTCTCGCTTGAGCGTCACGCTTACAACGCTCAAGTTTGTTCTACTCATTGAATACTATGCTATAAGAACCTATATTTATAAAAAAGAACCCTAGATATATGACAAAATGCCCTATAATACTGACTTAGCCTCTTCCAATCTTGTTTTCAAAGCGGCCAGATCATCTTTGAGCTGGTTGATATAGTTTCTATCTTGATCGCTCCTCGCTTGAGCGTCTCGCTTACAACGCTCGAGCTTATTCTGCTCACAGTCGAGAATGCGTTTCGCTTCTTCCAAGCGTTCTTTAAGCGCTTGGTGTTCTTGGTGTGCTGAAATTTGTACAGATAATACTTTACTATAAATGGCAAATAATAAGTGAATGGCACACTTTAAAATCTGTAAAAAGATCTATAAATGTGATAGGATATGCGAAAAAACATTTTTACTTTTTATAATTAGGCGAACTGCGCAATAAATATGACTGAGATTCAACCTGATCGCATCTAAGCGATAAGGCTACCAAATTGTACTTTGGTTATAAAACTTTTCTTTTTGTAAATTGCTATTTTTGTGTGCATTGTACAATAAACGATTTGTTACTTTAGTTAATCTGATATTTAATTAAAAATAACCATAAACCTTATTAGCTATCTTTCTTTCACACTTCAATATAAAATAAATTATCCCTTTCCAAATCAAGCTATATAAAAAATACACTTAAAAACAAGTAAAAATCTCACCCATAAGCAAAGCTTGTTGCTTATCATTCTCAGCACGTAACATCGCTTCATCATGTTGTAATATCAGCTGATCTCTAATAGCGAGTAGCTTCTTCTCTCTTTCCCTCGCACTAGCTTCTAATACTTCCTTCTCGCTCGTTAGTGTTGCTATCGTTTGACTCAACTTTTGTTCAAGCGCTTGGCGTAATTGCTCCTGTAAAAAAATGGATTTAATAAAGTTTGTTGAATACTTAATAAGATGAGATAAGTAAATAAGATAATATTATTGATAAAAAAGCGTGCGTGCCGAGCACACATGTCAGAAGTGAAACTTCTTTGGCAAGATTAAAAAAAAAATCGTCGCCCTACTCCATGACCTTGAAATTTTACCCTCAACGCGCCTAAAGAAGTTTCACTTCAAAAAATAATTACCTTTTCCTCCTTTAGCTTAGTAATATTTTCCGTAGTAGTTCTATTGAGGTTAGTGATAACTTGCTGGTACTCCGCTTCCTTCTTACCGGACTGTTGACTCATACTGCTCTTTGTTTCTCGAAGTTTCTTCTCTGTGCTTTCTAGATCCTTGGTTAGACGGGTTATTTGACCTGAGGTGATTTTAACCAGATTATTTACACAATTTTTGGGACTCCAATATAATCGTATCCAAGTAGTGTTAGTTAGAAACCTAATACCAAATAAATAATACATTTCTTAAAATTAGCAAAATTTATCTTTCAGTTGGAAGACAATCTGCAGCATTCGTATTGAAAATTGATAGTAGAATTCATTATATCCGGAAAGGTTTTTTTTTAACGATACAAGCCTACTTATATTTTATCTGTACATTAAAATATTTTTTTTATAATTATCTTACCTTTAAAGTTTTCCTGCTGTACAAGAGTTTCCTGCAAATCATGTTCCAACTTGCTCCTCCTATTTTCGGCATCCTCTAACATATTGGCCGTATCGAATAGCACAGCTTCTAACGCATCTTTCTCGGAACGAACGCTGGCTAATTGCTCTTGGAGGTGTTGCTTGTCTTTGTCTAGATTGTCTATGAGAATCTAGAAATTTTATTGCTTAGAGTGATTAGTAGATTTATACCTCCTATAGTAAGTAATTTAGGCTGTACAAAAACAATTAAATTCGGATTCAGCATAATTTTATCACGACTAGATTTTTCTGACTTATCCTTTATTTATTTTGATTTAAAAATCAGTACACTTTAAACATAAATTACAACAAAAGGTTTAATTTTATTGATTTCATTTATTTCAGATAAATTTTATATCCATATAGTTGTTAGTAAAATGGCCTTAAAATCTATTTTAGAGCCGATTTTTCAATGCTTGGATAAAACTTATCCGTCCAATAAAGTATTACACGATAATGTTAAAATGTCACGTAAACTGTCAAATACGGGCAATTAGAATACGTTTTCAAAATGGTAGTTTTATACATTATTCGACGAATAAGTTTTATCCAAACATTGAAAAATCGGCTCTTAGTATTATAATTATATCTTTTATAACATTTTTCGAGAAAGAAACGTGATTTTTTTATATAAGTATTTATAATTTCTCTAAATACCTACATAACATTAAATTACAATTTAGCTACTAACAAAGATAATGAAAACTTAACCAATTTTTTTTCTCGATTCACAAAGAAAATTATTCTTTAATATTACCTGCCGTTCCTCCCCCTCCTTAACATGGTCTTCTATAGTGCGATTCAATCTACCAATCGTCTCTTGCGCTTGTTCGAGCCGTTGTGTCAAACGAATTATCTCTTCGTTTAGCGCGTCTTTCTTACGCGCCATCGCTGTTAGTTGGGAACTTAATTCGCCACGCTCTCTGGAATTATTATTAGAGAAGCTAATAAAAAAAATATTTATGGGGCAAAAACACTATAGTAGAGCCATTTTAATAGGCAACATTTGACAGTTCAACAAAATTCAACAACGTAACCTAGTAACGACGACATAGAATAATATATTATTTCGTTTTGTTAGAACTGCACATTTGCTTAACTTTTTTCAATTACGATTACATATTTATAATAATAATGACCAATACAAGTAATTTTAAGATTTGATTTGACTGATAAACCATTCTAAACATAATAAACAATTTCTGATTTAAAGAACTGACGTCGCTACAATGATGTGTCAATAAACCTTTTTTCTTTTTAAATACCAGAGACGTTACACTAAATATCGAAATCTGACATCTAGAATCGAATGCATTGATTACTTGTGAATAAAAATCATCATAAATTAATAAATGTGTTGTGTTTTTTTAATTATGTATAATATATTGTCTTATTTTGGTCCTTAAAGTTACGAAAGAAAGTATATTACTGGGACAGGGATTCGCCTGATGAATTTCAAAATTGACTGTTTCAAGTTAGATTGACAAATGTTTCAAGTCCGTATCGATTAATTCACTTTAATCAATGTTTTTAAGCAGATTACCTCTCTTCGAAGATAAAATTGATAGACGTCAAATGTTGCCTATTGAATTGGCTCGACTATAACAACATTACTTTTGTATTGTTGTTATATTATTAAGTGTGTTTGCATAGAAAAAACATTTGATAATGGATGAATGCAATAGGAAAATACAGTGAAAGTACCATTGCTAAAAGTTAAAGTAAAAAATTTACATTTACACGTTGGGCCTAATGAAGGTTCTCTATGCCTTCTGAAAGTACACAAATGAACTTTAATGAAAATTTTCTATTTATTATGTTTATGTACTTTTATTATGTTTTTTCCTATTCCAAATACACAAACCCTTTCGATTCCTACCCTATACATCCTTGACCATAACAACTTACCTAACAACCTGTCGTAACTCCATCTCTACTTTCTCTCTCTCTCCTTCCAAGAACTTGATCTTCTCACACAAACTCGCTTTATCTGCTTCCAACTCCATTCGATGTTGTTCTGCCGCGAGTAACTCTTTGCGCAGAGAGTTCAGATCGCCCTGTTGTTCTGATGATTGGTTGGAGAGAGATGATTTCTCGTCTTCTAACTGTTTGTAATATATGTAATGTTATTGATTTGATTTGTTAATTTTTCGATGACAGAACGTTGGGTACAGTAAAGATTGCTTTTATTTTTATTATGAATAGCAAGATTTTAATAGAATAAGGGCTGATTTTTCAATTCTTGGTTAAAACTTATTCGCGAATATCCGCGATTGAAAAATCGGCCCTAAGTCCGATAAATTATGATATGTAATGTTTGTTAAAATTTATATTGTATTGCGTGCGACGAATAAAAATCATGCTAAGAACGGAATAACCAATATATTTTTTATTATAGAGTTATTTTTCCGTGTTTATAAAAATTATTTATATTGTATTTGTAATTAACTGATTAAAATTTATTGCAACATTTTATTCCAAAAAAGCAATGTCCAAAGTAAATAACGAATTCACATACATGTTTAACATCTTCCAGAAGCTTCTTCTTATCACTCTCGAGGTTTCTAACCAGGTTCTGCAGCTTCTCAACAAGATCTTGCAAATCGCCTCGCTCAAGCAGCGTGCGCTCCAGCTCTATTTCTAGCTCACCTGATAAAATAAGTTCGTGTGCCGAGCACACGTGTCAGAAATGAAACTTCTTTGGCAAGATTCAAAGATACCAAAATAATCGCCTTACTCCATAATGTGACGGTATGGCCATGACGCGACATTTAAATTTTACTCTCAACGCGCCAAGTTTACACAGTTTCACTTCAAAAGTAGAGCTTTTTATTTTTTATTAAAAAAAAAAACTAGTCAAGTGCACTTTTTGAAATATTTGTCAACATTTTCACACAGCGCCATTTATTCTTAAATTAATAGGCTTTTTACACATTTAACTATTTTTTTAACGTTGTTTTTTTAGGTACGTTTTTACGCAAAAAAATCTTAACTACGTCAATGCTGCAAAAATGTTCAAAACTAGTGAATAATTGAGTTCTATTGTATAGCTTCAACACTTTTAGTATTACCTTATTTTTACTATTTATTTATGTCAGGTATTACATATTTTTAGTATCTAATTTTTCCAAGTTAAAATAATGCGTACGTACTTCTGTTCTTATCCATTTGCGACAGTATAGCGTCCGCTTCCAACTTCTGTTGTTCCAGCAGATCTCTTGCTAGCGCAGTTTTATTTAGTTCTTCACGAGTCGACACTAGGTCAGAACGGAGACGG
Organism: Colias behrii; assembly: GCA_029959065.1. Lineage (NCBI taxonomy): Eukaryota > Metazoa > Arthropoda > Insecta > Lepidoptera > Pieridae > Colias > Colias behrii. Next base: position 11,169,475 of record JARWMC010000009.1, on the reverse strand, counting down.
GATGAACGTTCTTCTTCAGAACTGTGAAAGTAATATTATTTTATTCTTATTTTATTTATTTTAGAAACAAACTCTCATTTACAGAAAAAAAAATACATAAACAGATACAATATTGTAATAATTGTATTGTAGACCAGTATAAGGCGGTAAAGTACCGATTATAAGGCGTATTGGATTTGGATTATTGGAATATTGGATTTTCCAAATCTTTTTTAGTAGTTTAATAGGATGAACTCTTATAAGAACAAACATTTTTATTAGATTTATACAGCAATAGAAAAATTAAGGTTGCCCAGTAGTAGAGTAAAGCAAATTTATTTACCTTTGAATGACCTGCCTTTCAAAAGTTGAAATTTGCCTTTACTCTATTACTGGGCAGCCATAATTTGGCAATAATTTTCTTTTATCATTAAAGTGTAAAATACCTACAAATATTTCTTACTATACAAATTACAAATATACAATAAATATCAAAGAATCAAAAATGATGATAATGTAGATGATGATGATGATGATGATGATGATGATGATGATGATGATGATGATGATGATAGTGATGATGATGATGATGACAATAAATATAGTATATTACCGTAAAACAGAGTCCCTGCTGGTCAGCTCTCTATGCAAATGCTCCACTTCAGAGTTGAGAGATCTCTTCTCACCCTCCAAAGCTTCTATTGTTTTTTCCAATCGATGATTGACCTTTTGCAGTTTCTCGTAATCCGATGTTAAGGATTCCACCTTGAATAGAACATTTAATTTTTCAACTTGACATTTATTTGAAGATTTTAACACTAAGAGATACTTTCACGAAATGCTGATAGCCTATTTAACACTTTTTCGAATGATATTATCATACTTAATCATTTTAACTGATAATTAAGCATAAAGAAAGTTATCCAAAAATTGAGAAATTGGCTATAAGTATTCATAAAGATGCGTTCGCATTAATATAACTGGAAAAGAGAGCGTTTCTGCCGAGCACAGGTGTCAGAAGTCAAACTACCTTGGCAAAATTAAAAAGGTACCAAAATCGTCACCTTACTGCATCCTGTGACGGTATTGCCATGACGCGACCTTGAAATTTTACTCTCAACGCGCCTAACAATGTTTCATTTATACTAATAAAAAAATCCATCTCACCATAGCGTTAATTTCGACTCTATTCCTTTCCAAGTTGTTCTTATCACACCGCAACGCTTCTACGGTTTTCTGAAGAGATTCCTTCTCTTGCACGACTTGATTGAGATCTGTGTTAGTTTGGTCTAACTTTCCTGTAATTAAAAAACGCATAATTATAAAAAAATCAATATGACGACATACTCAAAAAGTACTGGACCGATTCTTATTGGAGATTTAATAAAAATGGCCATTACGAAAATTGACATACTACATAGCTATTAAAAGGTTATCGAAGATTTCCGATCAGAGTTGTATGCATTCAAATTAACACCATAATTCGTGGCAATAATGTTAAATATATCGTATCGCTCACTAGAAAAATCTGCCTTGTAAATGCGTAGACAGAACTTTGCTTTAAATTATTTTTACTTTATTAAGAAACGCTATAATAATACCTTGCAAATCTTGCACTTTGTTCTCCAATGAAGTGAGTGTATTATCAGCTGTATCGGAATGTTTGCGACACGTCATTAATTGTTCCCTTGTGTTTTGCAGTTTTACCTGTAAATAGATTCATATTTTTCATAAACACACAAAATGAAACTTCAATTTCATATTTTACATTTTGGTCCTTCGAGTTGGAGACATAGTAAAAAATACATTACATTTTGTCCATATTTTGCTATGCAAGTAATATCACAATATTTAAAAAGATGACTATCATTATACATACTTATGAATGATCATATAAACTTCTACAATTTTTTAAAAAAATTCTTTTTTTTTAATATTCACCTGCAACTCATGTATTTGTATCTGATACTTGTGCAAAGCGGCCTGCAGAGCTGAGATGGTACTTTCCGCAAAAGCTGTGGCATTTGCTGCTTGGGGTACACCTCGTTTGGGAGATCTGGTAAATATATAAAAAAGCATTTAATGTTTAGAAGAATTATAAACCATAAAAAATACTACGAATAGGAGAAAATGAAAAGAATATCTTTTCATTTTCTCCTATTCGTAGTATTTTTTGTTTCCATTAAGGCCTGTCTTGTTTAAAACGTACACAAATGTAATCTAAAGAAATGTTTCATTGGATTTTAATTTAGGTCTAAGAAACTTTAAATTCTACAAATAATTAAAATAACGCAGTAAAATATACATCATTTCAACATCTAATTGTGTTTCATTCATTTTTTTCTTTTTAAATTATTGAAATTTATAAATCTAGTCACAGAATGAAAACATGCACTCGAATAATAACTTAATATTTTTTATATGGTAACACCAAAACCATACCTATCACTGGAGTACATATGTGTGGGTGGTGCATCACTTTCCGAGTCCTGTATCAACGCACGAGCCACTTCTTCCAACGCAGAACGCATTATATTCGCCTCTGAACATAACGCCTCTGCACATTCGCAACGCTCCTCCTGTTAATATTGATAATTAATATCGCAAGTACAAGTCCAAAGGTTACCTAAATTTTAAGGAACATATAATCACATAGAACCTTATCACATAGAACAGCTCAAATTTTCACTAATCCCTGCAACTACTGTCTCGTTCCTGCAACTCGGCTAGAGCACTGTCTCGCTGTGTAATATAGACATTATTGTATAGAACATAAAGCTCAAATTATCCCCACTTATTGCAACTCCTGCACCAGTCACTGTATACGGGTGAGCTCTCAATTTCAACCTTATTGCATAGAACATAATGCTCAAATTCTGACCAATCCTTGTAACAGTCGCTGTACATACGCGTCTCACTGCGTAGTTGCCGTATGTAAGACCTTGCAATATGAACCTTATTGCATATAACATAAAGCTTAAATTCTCACCAATCCTTGCAACTCCTGTAATAGTCTTTGTATACGCGCGTCTCGTTCCCGTAGCTCAGAAAGTGCATTGTCTCGTTGTGTATTTGCCGTGTGTAAATCGGATCGAAGGTTCTCGATTGCTGATATGGGTGTAGAAGATTGTGCTTGTGTAGTTTCAGGCTAAATTAGAAAAAGAAGATTATTTTGAGATATTTTTTAATTTAATATTTGTTTATAATTAGTGATAATCAATGTATGCCTCAGGACGCAGCATAAAATTTGCTACATATAAAATTTGGTAGTTTATTGACTTTTACATTTACAAAAAACAAATGTAATTTTTTCATTGAGACATGTGCTTAAATTGTATCTTACACAAACAATTATTCAATTTATTTCAATTTAAATAACTATTTACACAAAATAAACGAATGCACACAAAATAATTAAATAATAAACAATTAATTTATATTTTTAATTCAATCAATAACCTTAGAGCTCCCATGACTAGCATACGCCGTGATAGCATATCCACTGAGCGTCCCAACCAGATCTCTTGCAGCAGAATCTATATCATTCTTCACTTTATACAGATCCCGCTCAGTGTTAGTTTGCAGTTCAGAGAAGAATCGTTTAACGGAGACCACCTCACGCCATAGATTGAGGAGACGGTTGTGCTCGTTGGAGTAATAGTCGTTGAAGGCCTGAAATTTTTATGCATGGATAAATTTATGTTGAGTAAAATAGCATACAGTTAAAGTTTAAATGTGTAGGTTTAGGTGTGTAGATACATAACAATGACAAATAAAAGTAAACAACAAATAAAAGAGTTGTCTAATGATAATAAAAAAAAAAAAATGGTTGCCTGTAAAGTCGGTTTTACGGGCGAAGATTTTACGTGACAACGTCTTTTTCTCGGTAGAATATTTATGTGCTGCGCGCGCGGCAGACCGCGGGCCTCTCTCTCGTTCGGTGACTCATCGTAACGTTACCGAGCGTTACACTTTTTCATAAGTGACTCCCAGTCGCAACCTAATTTAAGACGTTGTCACGTCAAAAATATCATGGATTTTTAATCAACAAAATCACAAAATATATGCCATTGAGTATGTGCATAAAACACCAATATGTGATAGAACTAAAAAACAGATCTATGAAAATAATTTACCATATTAGGATTAATTGCAAAGGTCAAAGATGTACACTTTTTCCATTCTCACTCATTTATTAATTTTTTAATAATCAGTATTTATTATACTTATGATTTGTCCAATATACCTGTTCTTCATCCTTCCACTCATCCTCCTTGATAGCCATTTCGTCCCGCAGTCCTTCCCAATCATTGGTGAGCTTTTGCAAGTCGTTTGTGAGAGCCTCGTTCAGCTGATGGGACTCTTCTAGTTGGTCGCGAAGCAAGTTGTTTTGGGATACCAGCTTTTCACATCTAGACATTTATAATGAAGTTAAGAAGTATAAGATTTAATGTAATCAATTATAATAATTATGAAGAAATGTAGATATATTGAATCTATTCCAAAACAATCCTTTTTGATAAAAAAAAAGAAATATTTTTTATTGGAATATCTAAGTACTTAACATAACTTAATAAATGCTTTTAATCAAAAGTAAAATCCAAAAGTACAGCAATATTTAAATCAAAATAACAGGAATTTTAATTATTACTTTAAATTAACCCTATCATTTGAATATAAATCAAAGTTATATCAGTTCAATAGCCAGTTAATCTATTCTAAAGCTGAAGAGTTTGTTTGTTTATGTTTATGTATGTTTGTAAACAAACGACGAACACGCTAATCTAGAGAACTACTGGTCCAATTTGAAAAATTATTTCGGTGTTAGATAGCACATTTATCGAGGAAGGCTATAGCCTATAGGCTATATATCATCACCCTAAGACCAACAGGAGCGGAGCAATGCGGGTGAAATCGCAGGGAACAGCTAGTTTAAATATAAATACAGAACTTAAAATGATACATGTTTGCTTAAACATTTCAGCAACTCATACAAGGTTTATAACTTAATATAAACTTTGCTTACTTGCGTTTCTCTTCATCCAATCTCTTGAGTGCGGTCTCCAAATCAGAAATACGTTCATCCCTGCGAGTATCACTCGAAGACGTAGCTAGAGACGGCGGTGGCAGTGCTATAGCTTTACCAGTAGATGGTCGGTAACTCGTTTCACTACGAGGTGTTGTTTCAAGCATTTGGTTCTCGAGTTCTGCACATCGTTGTTTGTATTGCAGCACCTGTGTTTATTTGGAGTTGAGTATTTTATATTATTTGCAGGAAACATTGTATTGCTTTCAATTACACTGTATTCGACAATTTGTTTTATCTTTTACAATAAATTTTAAATGTAAATATTAAGTAAGGTAAACAAAGTAGAATTTTGCTTTGAATTTTGGCACAAAAATAAAGACAAGTGACAGATGAGAATGACATTGACGGAAGAAATTTCGTTTAAAAACTGTATCAACACAAAGATAAATCACTACATAGTATAAAACAAGTCACCTCCCGCTGTCTGTACGTCTCTATGTATACTTAGATCTTTAAAACTACGCAACGGATTTCAATGCAATATTTTTAAGTAATGTTTTATGTAACCACCACTAAAACGGGAGCCAATAAAATGAATAGGTATAATATAACAAACTCGAAATATGAATTATTTCTACAACAAATAATGGTACGGGAGCCAGGAACAGATTTTATGACCAAGTTCCTCTCAAGCGGTAATTAGTAAAATGCATCAAAGTATAGTATTATGAAGCCTCGTGAACGTCAGCTGGAGCTCGGTTGGGGGGAAGAGCGGTTGTAGCCTCCCGTATCAGCTGACGGTTTTTCCACCAAGATACAGCCAGCTGACCTATATATTTATCCACAGTTACATATAAGCTATTATCAGGTAAATTTTTGTTTGAGAGGAAATCACGGAAAATAAATTTTTTTCTTTCATGTTCGAGACACCAGCTGACGTATAATAACACCATGTTGTAACCGGCTGATTATTTTTTTTCGTTGAGATATTGGGTTAGCTACAATTTGACAAATTTTTAGCTGAGAGGAAATGAATGAATGAATGTATTTTTTTTCCTACGTGCGTGGGAGGCTACAACCGCTCACCCCCCCAACCGAGCGCCAGCTGACGTTCACGAGGCTTTATAATACTATACTCTGAGGCGTCTGACGAATTATCTCTTGAGAGGAAATAATTAACCAAATTTGCACCTGGCTCCCGTACCATAATTTTATTACATACTTTTGCTTGAAGTCGTGAAACCAACGCAGCTTGGCCCTGCTGTGCACGACGGTATGCATCGAGCCTCCGCTTGTGATCCGCGCTCTCCCCAGCAAGGCGAGCACGGAGCTCTTCATTTTGCCGCCGCAGATCACTGCCTACACTACCAACTGGAGAATCCATGTCTGGTGGAGTTCTTGAAGGAGATTTCTTGAATAAAAAAATAATAATTTTAAAGATAGAACTACAAAAGGTATTTAATAATTATTATTAATATGTATTTAAATGAAATATCATTCAAATTTTGAATGGTATAATTATTGTACCTACCTAATATTAAACATGTTTCAATAAATATACTGTGTACATCAGTCTTTCCCAACGTGGGCGATAACGCCCCCTTGTGGGCGCTGCAGGCCTAAAGGGGGGCGGTAAGAGACCCAGAAAAAAAAGGGGGCGTTGTGTAGGGCTTTGGGGTCGATTTATAATTTCATCTACCTAGCTAGGAAGACTCTTAGAAACCGACTGAGCTCTCGACTTCGAGAGTCGACATCTTGTGAACATCAACTAATATTAATTAAGATATAGCTCAAAATCGGTTCGATATAATAGACCGCGGGCAATCATGTTTTAACAAGTTTTTGTTAAATAATCCGATTTGTACATTCCTGTATCAATCGGCTGGTTCTATAATACTTGTTCTTGCTTGTCGAGTACGATTGGGCGTCGAATGAGATAAACGAGTTTATGCACGTTTGATGTCTTATTCCTGTTGGTGCGTGCTGCTTATGCAATCCTATATAAACGACGTAAATTTATTTTATTTTCATTTGCGGTTTCGCGCATAATAGATAAGCAGTACTTGATTTCAACACTTACGTATTTCTCAAAACAAAACAATGTCGGAAGTAAAAAAGAAGAGACGGCAATACTCTGCGGAATATATTAAATTCGGATTTATTGAAAATCCCACAAACCCGTCGTCGCCTTTGTGTCTTCTATGTCTAAAAACATTTTCAAACGAAGCAATGAAGCCTTCAAGACTGCAAGATCATTTGAATAAAATGCATCCAGATAAGAAAGACAAGAATGTAGCATATTTTCAAGACCTAGAGAAGAAGCATAATACTCAGCCAAGTGTATCAAAACTATTTTCGGCGGCTGCTAAGCAAGATGACGACGGACTTCGAGCTTCGTACAATATCTCTTTGTTAATTGCTCAAAAAGGCAAACCACACAACATCGGAGAAGAGTTAATTTTGCCAGCAATAAAGGAAGTAATAACTACTGTGCTTCATAAACCGGCCGCAGATATTATCCGAAAAATTCCTTTGAGTAATAATTCTGTGCAAAGACGAATTGATGAAATGGCTGAAAACATTGAAGAATCATTGTGCAATCATCTGAGGACTAGTCAATTCTCAATTCAGCTCGATGAGTCCACTTTACCAACTAATGAAGCGTTGTTGCTATCTTACGGGAGGTTTATTAAAGATGAGAAAATACGTGAAGAACTATTGTTTGCCAGAAATTTGGAGACAGATACAAAAGGCGAAACCATATTCAATACATTGGAAAAGTTTTGTGAAGAGAAAGAGATTCCTTTGAAAAATATTATATCAGTTGCTACGGATGGCGCTCCGGCTATGACAGGGCGCCATAAAGGCTTCATAGCGTACTTAAAGAATAAAATTCCAGATGTCCTTGCTATACATTGCGTTATTCATAGACAACATTTGGTTGCTAGAAACTTAAGTGAACGACTATTTCAATCACTGCAATATGTCATCAAAGCAGTCAATAAAATCCGTAGCAGCTCTTTGAATGATAGATTATTTCATCAGCTTTGTGCTACTAATGACGAAGATTTCAACCGTTTGTTGCTTCATACTGAAGTTCGTTGGCTGTCAAGAGGCAATTGTCTGATTCGATTTTACAACCTGTTTGACTCTGTGATAGAGTTCTTGGAAACTAAAGATACAGAACTGCGCAACAATCTCATAACATCAAAGAATGATATAGCTTACATGACAGACCTGTATAAACTGTTCAACGACATGAACCTCCAACTGCAAGGCGATGAACTAAATTTAATTAAAACAAAAAATGTCGTTGCTGCTTTCGCAGCCAAACTGCTTCTGCACAAAAAGAATATGGGCAGACGTGAGTTTCACAATTTTCCGAATTTATCAGTATTTTGCAGTAACGGCGACTTGTTTGCCTACTGCCAACATTTGGAAAACCTCCACATTGACTTCACCGAACGATACCAGGACATTTTAAACTTGGAAATACCAGACTGGGTGTTGGATCCGTTTTCAAATGTCAACACAGCAATGTCACCTCAGCTGGAAGAAGAACTTATAGAATTGACAACAAACGAAGAAACAAAAATCAAGTTTAAAAATGGATATCAAGAATTTTGGCTACAAAAACCGATCCCACAATTGTACCCTGGATTGTGGTCAATTGTTCAACGATTCTTGATAGCATTCCCATCGTCATATTTGTGTGAACGTGGATTTAGTGCTGTGGCAACGCTGCTTACTAAAAAGAGAAATCGTTTGCGTGTTACCGAACGTGGCGACTTGCGGCTGTTTTTGAGTAAATTGGAACCTGATATCAACAAACTTATTGAACAGCATCAGATTCAACCTTCACATTAGTTTTTATATAAGAATTGATTATGTTTGTTTTATTTTCAATAAAAGATACTCTACTATAAAGTTGCGTTTCAATAATCAGTTATAAGTACTTAGCGTTTTTTAAGTATGTTTAAAAAGGGGGGCGTTAAAAAATAATTTATTCTTAAAGTGGGCAGTAGACAAAAAAAGGTTGGGAACCCCTGGTGTACATGATATAGTAAAAATCTCACCTCCTTTTTAGATCGCTGTGGTAGCGTACTTGGTGGTCTACGGCCGATCGGAGCCCGAGCGCTCCTCGGCGTGGTTAAACCTTCCCTCGCAGGCAACTACAATGAAAAAATACAAGTATTTAACACAAAATTTCTAACGCTGAAAATCCAGATATTTATTCAGACCTGAAAAGAAACCTTCTTTCGTTTATTTTTCCTTTTATGCTTTACTTCGAAATACAAATGTCTAACAGATTTAAATTCAAATTCCATTCCAAAAAAGACAATTCACAACACGAAACACGTTATCAAAACTTAATCTGTGGTAATTAATGAGCCGCGAAAATGTAAAGAAAGTTGTTCTGGAGAAAATAGGTTGAATATTTTTGTACAAATAAATTAAATGCACTGAATAAACCGCAAACAGACGGTGTTGGTTTCCAAGGGGTAGAAATACTGGCTATCTCGGTCTAGGCATCTAATTACCACCCTCATTGCAATTATTATCCCCTCGTCAGTGGGGCGCTGCCATCGTGGAATGTGCGCATCTGTGGGGCCACACTGTGGTTCATCCACAGACAGATCCCGGTGAAGCACACTTGTGCTTTTTAATCGCGATTTCTCTATTTTTTTATATGAAAAGTACTAGAAAACTTAAGAAATAATTAAACCTCATTAAATTTACGACTATATAGTATTCATCATGTATGAAGTGAGCTATAAAAATAAGCTTTAATTGATGGTCAAAAATGTAGTACTGTCTTGTCAACTAATTTTGATTATTTTATAAAAATGAAACATTTTTCAAACTAAATTTAGTATAATTATGAAACCTTACATATATTCCTAATAATATAGCTAAAAATCTCATACACCATGCGTACATATTTTTTCTACAAAACATGTTCAAAAGTTAGTGGACTGAAGTGCCGTGTTTTTGTCAACTTAAAAACCGTTAGTAAACCGACCAAATAGGCAAGTTATGTGATTCTAAAGGTAGCTCTTTCTATGTTGTATATACCACGGTAGGTTAGAGGGAAATAGAATGATTTTTAATAAGATTTTAGAGACGATTTGTATTTTTGGTCACGAAGTAACCACACTGTGGCCCCCACACAGATCCGCAAAAGTTTACACCTGCCACTGTGTGGTTCCTCCACTGATGAGAGGTTATGGAGTTCGTGTGAATAAACCTCTCTCTTTTCAAAAATCATTATTGCCTGTATAAACAAATGCAACAAGAAACCACTTGCTTGGTTTTATAATTTTAGGCATTAATACTAACTAATTTCTAGCCTATATTCTATAATAAATAACAAATTTAAGCATTCCAATTTCCAACAGGTTATTATAAGAAATAATAAAACGCTCTAAAATAATTTTTCAAAAGGTTAACTAATTGTAATGTTAGTAAAAAATAAGCATTTGAAGCGGCAAAAAATTACAAATCAGGTAGGTTATTCATAACCTACCTGATTTGTACTGTTTCAACAGTACAAACAACAGTATATTAGATACTTAACTGTTGAGTTAAATAATTGTGTTAATTAATAAATTAAATTAAGAATATAAATATCACCTGCTCGTACCACGCCGGCTCTTGTTTGATTTGTATACGGATACGTCATACTACTAAAAAAAGTAAACATATCCGTTGCCTAGCAACGTTAACAGCGTCGTTACCACCTACAAGCACCCTCGCCGACATCACCCGATATTTTACCAACCAATGGATGTTTATTTAAATCACAGATCACAGAAACTAAAGGGAGATATGGTTAGGGGGCGGGGCCGGTGTCGCAGCAATATGCCCAAAAAAAGAACACATGCTGTTTGTTGCATTCAGTTGACGTTCGACCGTCGGCCGGGTATTATTTGACAATGCCGTGTTGTTCCGTTAAAGTTTGTAAAAACCGAAGTGAAACCAGCATCTTTAAGTCAAATGGAATCACATACCATCGGTAAGTACTGAAAATTATACGATTTTCTTACTAAAATTTCAAAAACAATATTACGTAGAGTGATTTCTTGGTTTCTTATCTTTTATATTATGTGACAGAACGACAGTCACAATAATTTATGTAAATAGTTTACAATGCTTCTTCTGTACGTGACTCTATTCAAACGCGGAGTTCGAATACCGCAGTGTATAATGAACATATTAAAGCTAACAATCGTGTAGTACGGCCGCTGCTCGCAGTCGTTAGTTAAGGATGCGAATCGAGTGTGTCCATATCGATAAGATTCGGATTTTTACTACCTTACTACCTTATTTTTATATCATAATGTATTACTATTAGCTTAATATCTGATTGTATTATTATTATTTGATAGGTACTCGAGCAATAATTTTATAGTAATTATTATACATGGATTAAAAAAGAAGTCACTTATTTCATACTTATTTTACTTTACAATAAGTCAATAGGCAATGCTTTATGGACTTCATCACCATGAATGCTACCATCAAGGTGTCCATTTCTACCTAGTTACTGTATTGCCTATAAATTGTTTTAATTTTAACGTTTCTCATTTTATCGACAAGCAATCCCTATCATAAACGCATATCTTGCGGCTGTAGTGGTGCTGTATACGTACGTCACTTACAATCTAGTGTGCGAACGAATAGTCGCTCTCAAATTTTTGTGTGATGACACGCACACAACGCGAAGTATTGTTTTTATTTTGTTTACTGTTGTGTGCGTAAATTTGTAATGAGACACCAGGTTTCGTACTCAGCGCAAGCGATTGGCATCTCTCTAGATCTCTATGGGTTAAATAATATTATGTAGTTTACATGATCTATATTATAATATTAAAAACATAATGCATTTTTTTTATCTTACAGCTGCAGCTGTCTTACCGAGAATAAATAACGCATATTTTGAACTACTTACTATAGTTACTTATCTATAAATTAATTTTTTTCTTATATTTAACTGTATTCAGGTAGATACATTTCTTACTTAGCATCATTAGTAAATATTTGGTCAAAAGTTTTTAAATGACATCCTAGCCAATAACATACCTACAATAAGAAGAAAAACTTACATATTAGGATTCTATGTTCTATGTTTTTAAACTGAAGCGCGTACGGAGCTGAGGTGAGATGCAACTGAATCCGCTAGTAACAACTAACAACATATCAAACGCCTAACAAAATAATCAAGGCAACAATTAGTTTAATCAATACGCATATCTAAAACTGATGTGTCATATCGGATAGGTGATAAGCTGGACTGTACATTTTTTATGCTTTAGGGTAAGGTTTCGCTTCAATACACACCCTTGTTTTGATTTGATAACATAAACCACAGGGGCTGTTAGACTTTTTTTCCTTATATCGCAGACATCGATAAAGATTTACAATGTTGATAACGGTATGGAAAGTTTAATTGATTTTATAAATCTACCTATAATTTATTGACCTTAATACCATGTAGACAGAATTGCGTATTCATTTTCTACAGTAGTTAACTAAAGCGCGCGAGTTTGCCCGCGGCAGCTTTAAATGTTAATATTTTTTAGCTTTTGCATATTAAAATCTAGCAGTGTGTCCTAATCCTGTGTGGATGAACAGAAAGAAAAGCATATTTTTTTTAAAGTTATATTGTTTTGTACCTACTTCGATGTTTAAAAATAAAGTGATCTTGCGGTATTCTAGCGACCTGTTTATTTCGGGAACTATATTTTCTATCACCAAAATTTATATTTGTCATCAAGTTGTATCACCTAATAAATAGATCTATCACCACGAAATATTTTCGTTCTCAGATAAACAAAAATTGTTCCCAGGTATGAATTATCAAATTAATGTTAATATATGTGTAAAATAAGAGATCGATAACCAATAAAATTATATTGCATTACATGAATATAAACTTCGTTCTTATAATAACAGTTTTGTTACTTAAATAATAGCTCTGTGCTCAGAATGGTAGATCTGTCACCAAATAAATCGATTATCGATCCCTGACTGCGACTCCTTTTTATTTGATATTTTGTCACCAATACAGTAGTAACATTTTATTTCGTTCAGATATTAAATTAATAGTATTCGTTACCAATTTAATACATCAATTTATAATTTTAATGAAAAAATGATCAAAGGGGCGGAGACAAATTGGCGCGACAAGCTGATTATTCAGTGGTTATTATTTTTAAGAATAAATATTGATTATTTTAACTTTAATTAAGTGTTTTATCTATTATTCTGCTAGCCATAAGCCAGCTATTTTAAACCAGCGCTGATTGTTCAGTGGTAATTATTTTAAACAATAAATATTGATTATTTTGACTTTAATTGTTTTATTTACTACTCTGCTAAAAATTTTATTTAAATATAATTTATACTACCAGTGGAAATTTAGAACCTTGGGAGTCTAGTTAAGTAGCAGAATCTTTTGGTTGAAACGATGATGACAACCCTAATTGCACGCCTCATAAGCGAAGCGTTGAGGTGGGTACTACTGTCACTTCGCGCAAAACATCTGATTTTTCAAACTTAAAATGTCTTTATGTATCATACATTGCACTTGTAAGATAATACATACACACACATATTAAGAAAAAACACTATTTTTAACATTCATGATATTTTTGATGTCATTTTTGTTATTTAAACTAGTTAAAAAACAGTTTAAAAAAGTTCTGTCTTGGACGTCCGTGTGTCTGTATGTGCGGAGGATTTTCTTGTTAACACGATAGCGACCGAAATACTTTACTAATCGAGTATTTTTTTTCTCTTACGCTTGAGTATGCTCAGGAATAGAACCCTTTCATTTTTCAGGGTCTGATTCGATGTGGTTTAATTGTTATTAAATAAACAAAAATAATAATTAATAAATAATTATTAAAAAAAAAATTATGAGGCGTGCACTTTTGGATTTTCCAAATTATTTTTTATTTGAACTTAATGCAATTTTCTAGTAACATAATATGATTTATTGGTGATCTCTTTAAATTAGTTTGCTTAAATACTTATTAGGACACACCTATTATAATACATACAAAAACATTTATTTGGTACTAGACCTTATATCTCAGGATTTTAGGTGATTTATTGTGGAACTGATTTTGCATTGTTTGGTGACTACATTTTGGTGACAGATCTACTATTTTGAGGACAAACCCTATTATTTAAGAAACACAAAACTAATTAAATTGGTGATAGCTTAAATGATACCCGTTTATTTCTATCATACACCCGCTTTCCTCACCCAAATTCACTATCTATCACATTGTATCCAAATTAAATACTTAATAGCATATACCTACGTAAAATTCAGAATAGTGAGACTCTCTAAATTTCTGAAACCTTCCCAAAATAATTAATGATCCTTCGAGTCGGTTGTTGTTCTAACACATTCTACGAAGTTTAACAATTTTAACCAACTTCTGGATTGGCCAATCAACTGAGTTCAACTTTCAACTTTATCCTAATATGATTTGTTTGTTTAACTTTTATCTCTTATTCGTAATTATTAGCTATACTGACGTCAAATGTGTAAGACGGGCCGGCCGTGTCATTGACCGATATCACGATTCGCGCGATAAGCAGATAGCTTCTGAGTTCTGACAAATAATTTTAGCGTTAGACATAATAAGTAACATAATTTCTATCTAATATAACACAAGTCACAATTGTATTTTGCAATTACAATGTGTTGTAGGTCTTACAATTTAAACCTTTCACGGAATTAATAAATAACAGACAATAAATTATAATAATGTTTCAAACGAAACAACAATTAATGTATAACGCACGTCGTACACTCAATACAGTCTCTTGTATAATAACAAATGTTATTCTGAATTTCTTTGTCTAGAATTTTTTTGCTAGAATATTATAATAATTTAATCTGTGGTCTAACTCAGGGTCTAACTCGATTGCATGCAGGACTATAAATTGGTTCGCATTTAGAATTTCTTAAAGTCAAAGATTTTGTCTATCTCAAGTCTATCTGTACTTCTTTTTCCTTGTTTTGTATATGGCACTTTCTGATCCCAACAGGTACCTACGGATTCTGCCAATTTAAAATACAGCATAACAATGATAGGTGATGATCATGTGATGATAGCTCGGATAGACTCACATTTGTTCTTTGTTATTAAAAGTATATTTGACAGTTGATTTAAAAATGTACCACGGTTATAGGTAATTTTACCAAAGAAGCTTTACTTTCCGCGCAACAAGAAAATTTTCTAATCGGCTCCTCTGCAGTGTTTCTAAACAGTTGCAATTAAGAAGTCGTTAGTTATTAGCATCACTACTAGTACCACCTTATTGCAATCACCTGAAGATGACGCGTCTTTTTATTAAACTTATTTTTTTGTAAACACGTTATTTAATTTTATAACTTTCCTACAGATAAGCGATATCCGCGTATTAGAAAAATAGTTGATAATAATTATTGTGACGCAACCGTTACTATGCTGAAAAAAATACATCTCTCCGTCATTGACATCGATTTATCTAATCGTTGATTGTTGATTTAACATACCACAGTTTGACACTGAAGAAAGAGAGATTAATTAATTGTTTTGTTAAAACAAGGTTGATAAATCATGTTATTTTATGGGAGCACGCCCACTTTAAGTTTAATAGGTACTTATCAGAAACATTTTTTTTCTTACCTAGATAATATATAATATGTAAAAGAAAAATAAACCTGAAAGATTTCTTTTGAATGTTGTTATCTTATTTTGGTGGAACATGAAATGGTTATATTTATACAAAAGAACAACAACGGCAATTTATTTTACAATTCCCAACAGTCTAATAAATGAAAGAGGCTTTAAAATGTGGTTAATTATTCATTGATAAACATCAACGATGTTCAGCGCTGCCTATTACAAGCGTAAACATAGTGGGTATTCTTCAAAAGTTTTCATAATTTCTTCATTTTATCATTTTGGTAAATGATAACGGGTTTCTGTGACCCAGTTCAGTAACTCAGGGAAGAGTCACGCTATGTTTGGATATAAACAATTTCCCCATAATTTTGGGAACTAGTTAATTCCAAGTAACAGATAAGTTTTTTGCAAATTAAGGTAACATAGGTGAATAATATTGTGTTACATCGGTCTCTCATTTGTTTATTATTTCTTGTGAACTCTTATCGTTATTATCATTTTTAAATGCATTTTTTCGTGAAACAGGTTACAAGGTTAATGAACATTGATAGAGAAATATACATTTAATGATTATTTATTTTACATTAATTATCACTTTTTATCTCGACACTTCTCCGGTTAACAATTCTATATGCTGAAGCTTTTACACTTGAAAGTCAAAACTCTGCATTGTTTTAAATTTAAACGAATAACTATTTATTAAGTCTCCTTGTTAAGTCTGTCTAGTATTGCAAGATTGTGGATACCTTATTGATTAAAATCTATCCCACCAAAAACATAAATGTAAAAATTGGAGCCAAGTTCAATCGTTGACTTAATTGCCGAAAAAATAATTGAGATCTAAATGTGTGCCAAGTTCTGTAGACAGTCCAGAAATTTTTATCAGGCTAGTTGTTTTATTTAGTTAATATATTGATGTTATTGAACGTTATTATTTGTAAAGTTCTAAAAACTAGCCAAGTCAGATTATGAGGTTCAATAGGTCATTAGTTGTTTGCTTTGTGAAAATAATTCTTTTATTCAAATTTAAAAAAGTCATATTTTGGAATAAACGTTGTTCTATAAGGGAAAATAAAACAATTGAGTTTTCAGTCAGTTCATCTAAGAATATGATACATCTTTGTAAATAAATTTCTGGACTGTCTGTTTGTCTGTCTTCATCTGGAAGTGGGTTAGGTTTTGTATATATCTATGAGTCAGTCAGTCTTAAAAATTGCGATTTTTGGATATTAATATCTACGCAACTGTTTAATCTGTATTTATGAAATTTAAGGTTCTCGTTTATCTTGGGGTTCTCTATATATGTACCAAATTTGGTTTGTTTAAGTTAAATAGTTTTCGAGTTATAAGGGGGTGAAAAGTGGCTCCAAATAGTTCGTGTAAAATTACACACGGCTGCTGCTCGCCAGTTCTCTTCGCTTGAACTTGGCTTAACACGCTGCCGCGTGTCTAGATAAGTAATTAGGTAGTAATTCGTTGTGTGCGCGATGACAGCGCCCCTAGTGGCCGCAACTATTCAGGACTTGTCATCTGTCAAATCATGTCAACTAGATGATAAGATATTTTTGTGATATTGATTTTCGACTAGTTTTTCAACGAAATTGAAAAAAATAGTGTTAAAAGTGAGAGTGTATATTATACCTAGCGATTTTCTTCCTCGTGAAAAATATGGATATTATAATACGTACCTACGGGATTTGAATCGATTAGGCATAAAATACATTTCCAACCTCAAACTGAGCAAAAAGGGAAAAAATTAGTATTAGCACAGCATGTGAGAGAAGTGGAAGAGCTTAGAACGAACGGGAAAAGCTTCTTAATAAGAGCTCTGATCATAAGACAAACGTCTGTGACACAAGCTCCCTACAAAACATCATTAAATGTGAGTACATACCTACCTACATATCAAGTTATAGAAATAGTATATTTGAGTTAGCTTCATGTCAGCTTACTTAATTATATTAATTATTTTATTGTTTATTTTAATTCCAGATAAATGATGAACGTGTTGTTACAAATGTTAAGTGCGACTGTGTTTACAACCAAAGTGGCAAGTGTAAGCATGCTGCTGCTTTGATACATTACATCAACACAGAAGAGAGCTTATCAAAAACAAGCAGCGAACAGCAGTGGGGAAAATTTTTGTATCGCAAATTTTTACGTTTTTACTTAAAATTATAAAGGAAGTTATGAAAATAAAGCAATTTGACACATGATAGCCCAGAATTAATTCACATTTCTGCCACGTCGTGCGCTACGATCGATTTGCCGTTCCCCACCACCCACTTCGCACATAGACAATACCTGATTATATATTAATATTATAGATAGCTATAAATCAACCTGATAATCTTTACAAATCAAATGTGTTTTCAATGTTTTCGAAAAATGGATGAAGTTTTCCTTTACAAGTGAGAGTAAGTACTTAATTTTACTACATCATACTCCAAAATATATTAGGTATATACCTACTTAATAATGCAAAACGATAACCAAATCTTAGCATAAAACAGTCATGAATAGAAATCGTTCGTTAAATTGTATTTCCGCGGTTCGTGACCGTCTCGCATGCCACATCCCAAGTCACAAAGTTGCCGACCATAAACAAGGTTTATGTCATGTGTCAAAGCGGCCATCTTGCGTCGACAAAAGCGCGGGAAAGAAAGCGTGCGTTGCGTAGTCGTCATAGAGTCTAAAATGTTTCGAAAATTCCAAAACTTGGCATAACAGTTCGCGGAAGCAAACTTTTTTTATAAATCCCAGTCGCCATATCGATTGTGCCAACTTGTGCTTATCCCCAATCTCGATTCGTTCGTAATCGACGTGATATCGAATCTTCAATAACTCCAATTGTTCCATCAAATGATTTGTTGGCAGCTCTTGTTCTGTTGTTTACTTAACTGCACTGACTTTATTTAAGCTCTTTCATGAAAAGCTTTATATTATTATAAAGCTTTTCATACACTACAAAGTACATTAAACTACAAAGTATTTGTGTAGGTTTTTTTTATAGAGTATAGCGTTAGCGTATATAGGAATGAAAATAAAAATAAAAGTGCGTCACATTTTTATATAGTATAAAATATTCCAAATCGTCATACACTTTTGTATTGCTTGGAAAATCGACCAAACTTCCTTTGCATTACGAGAAATGCGAAAATTTCATATTAAGACGCCGCGGCCGCGGCCGCGCTGGTAGCTTTCAAAATGCTGATCAAAGAGTAAACTAATATAGTTATACGGGATGCTGATTAAAGATGTCACACAAGAATCTAAATAGTAACGTTTTTTTTTTTTTTTTTTTTTATGATATAGGATAGCAAACGAGCAGACGCGTCGCCTGGTGTTAAGCGATACACGCCGCCCATAAGCATCCACTCCACTGGGAAGTGGATGTGTTGCTGTCCTCAAAGGGATTTGGAAGGAGTTAGGTAAAAAGGGCGAGGATAGGAGGGAATGAGGATAGGGAAGGAGAGGATGGGTAGGGGATGGGAAGGGATGTGGGCCTCCGGACCCCTCACTCACCGTACGGAACGCGACAGTAAACTGTCACTATGGCGCCGATATTCTGTGAGGGTGTGGTACCTTCCCCGGTGCGAGCGTGGCCCAATTCGTGCCGAAGCATGCTCGACTCCCACTCTCAAACGTTTACCATACTTAGGTTTACTATTGGTAAAGAAACTACTTATGATATCGTTGTTTTTTTTTTTCGTGCTTAATGTAATTGATGGATAATAATAAATAATTCATACGTATTAAATATTTTAAGGCGGATGACTTTCGTTCGATATGTTTAAAATTAAGTGTACACAAGTTTCGAATTTTCCAGAAAGCTATAATCTTATAAACAAATTATGTATCGGCAAATTCTAATAGGTACAAGTCATTTATTAGACAAATTGTCGACATCTAGGTACTTAAAAAACATGGAACCCATTAGTATTTTATTACTTTGCATAAAAAATGTTTTGGTACCTACCTACCATTTTCATGAATCACGCACAGTTGTTAATAAATACCATCAACTTTTACAAAGAAAATATATTAAGTATACATTTTACCTACAAAAAAAAGAGAAATGAAGATTGTGAATTCGGTACCTAAGTAGTTACCAAAAATAATTATCAAAATTATTGTTCAACCAGATTATAATAATATGATGGTTGATGATAATAAATGAAACAGTTTAAAACACATTTTTATAAGAGAAGTCAAGCAATAAATGTCTTATCTAATGATATTGAAACCCCATCCTTCTTTTTGTGTACAACAACTCATGGCCACTTTTCAGTGGATCGGATGCTTATGGACTGCGTGGATCGCTTAACACATAAACACACGTCTGCTCGTTTGCTATCCTATAAAATAATGAAAGAAGTCAGTTAAAAATATGAAAGATCATTGCATGTTTTTGTCGTGATAGAGCAGTGCTTGAAGCCATGACGCCTGACCCAAGTTGATATTAAAAATTCGTTTGATGCACCGGTGACATTATTATCTGTATCGTATGCGGAAAATTCTTGTTATTATTACGAACAAAATAAAAACCGGCCAAGTGCGAGTCGGACTCGCGCACCGAGGGTTCCGTGGTAGTAAGTTTAAAATTATTAAAAAAATATATATTATGTGATGTAACTAAAAATTTATGGTTTTCGTAATTTTTCCTTTATCTATGCTATAAGACGTTGCTTCGTACCAAATTTCAAGATTCTGAGTTCACGGGAAGCACCCTGTAGGTTTTGATTCCCTTGCAAGTGTCGAAAATTTGCGGCATAAACGGCTGTATCTTTTGATTGCGTTGGCTTAGAAGTTTGATTTTTTCACAGCTTCAAGGGACAGTAGACCTGAGTAATTGATATAAATTTCAGCTTCATACCTCCACGCGTTCCTGAGAAAAAGGGTCTTGACAGACGGACGGACGGACGGACGGACGGACAGACGGACAACAAAGTGATCCTATAAGGGTTCCGTTTTTTCCTTTTGAGGTACGGAACCCTAAAAATAGTTGATGTCAATATAAATTTATACATATAGTTGATGTCATTTTAGGGTTCGAGCGAGAAACGGTTTCTTTTAAAATAGGTAGTTAATTAACCAATCTACCTAAAATTATTAACCAAAAATTTAGACTCATTAAATTACTGTTTTCCTTTGCTAAGGCGCTAAGCTATTTTATCACACTTCCTTTCAGAGATCTACGTCGTAAATGTTACTTCTGTATTTCAAAAAACATCCACTTTAGCAGATAAAATGCAAAAAAGAGAAAATAAAATGAATCCTTCTGTAACGTATTATATAATTGTCCACAGACAGTTACAGAATCAAAACAGATTTACAATTATTTCATCTCAGAAATTCTAAGTTCAGGTAGGTAGTAGCCGTAGCCGTATTATCTTTTGAAAAAAATACATAAATAAACAATCATAAATCAGTCTATGATAAGTTAATGTATGATTAATATAACAATCGTAATCTGGAAGTAGATATACCTACCTATGCTTAATCTAGTATTTAAATAGGGTACTGTAGGTCTGTAGACTGTGGACTCTTACATCGGCCAAATAAAAACAACGTATGTATTGGAAGCTGGCGACTGAAACATTGCGGACATCAAACGTAGGCATCCATATAGAGCTAGCGGTATCTGAGCCCTAAAAATCCTTACCAGATAAAATAACATGAAAAGGATATAAATACGACGTTGTAACTCTCTCACAGGTCATACTTACAGCTAGTATATTATTATTAGTCTGTGCTTACAGCAACATAGATGTCACATAAAATAATTAGCGGTATGTAAATCTTTACCAGAGAAAGTAACTATTCAATAACTTCTATATGTAGATGCTACTTTCTATATTATAAAGGTCATAATTGTACATAAATACGTTAAATTCAATAGAACTCACCTACGTTTCAGTAGCAATGATTACCGTCGCTTATCATAGGTCAGTTCCGAGCGAAGGTTGCCGATAACTGCCCACGAATCCGTGAGGTGTACTATACATGACAATGTGTGAACTTTGGATCTTGAAAATATGCGTATTGTGCGTGTTAGAAAAACGCGTGAACAAGTCTGATATGTTTATCGCAATTTTGCCTATTATTTCGTTAATAGGGATTAGTTTTTCAAACTGTTTTAGTACCTAAACTGTAGTAATGGTACATTGGTACCTCACCTCTGACGCTTGTTTTATAAATGTTCAAAAAGTATTCATAAATTTCCTTGTCAATTGATTGGTTTTATTGTGGAATTCTCGATTTGCTCATTTATACATGGTATATTTGACAAATCATGACCTGTTTTCGCTTCACCTATAAATTATATTATCTGTGTCTTTAGCTATAAATCATCTAAGTATTGCAGAATATCGTAAGACGTAAAATTAGAATATATGAGCGTTTATCCAGGTTCCACACAAGCATCTAGATTCTAGTTTATTGCGCGGTACGACGTATTTTGCTGACGACCCGGCGTCAGCAGAATACGTCTCCTCCTTGGTAGAGCTGGCAAACTACCTTGCTCTAGGTTTGCGTTTTTGGCACGGTGAAATAATTCTATCCAACACCCATGGCCCCGTCACTAAAGCGGCTCAACAGAACACAACGGGGTTTTAGTTTTAGTGTGGTTTTAGTCTGTAGGAATCTGACACGACCCACGGCTCCTTCACCGGGAGTCGTAGGTATCTATGCAAAATCGCCCCAAAAATATTCCACGCAAGCGAAAACATAGGTCGTAGAATAAAGTTATCGATAATAATTTATAATCAGCAGGCGTCCGTCCCTTAAAAATCACGACATCAACGCGTGACAATTTGATTAGAGCGAACTAGCTAATTAGTAACATTTCACTAATTGAAGCGCTATAATTATATTTACATGGAATTTATCTTATTTTTGAGATTAAATAGTATCTTGTTTACCGCATCAATTTCCGTTTAGATTCAATATATTCCATAGATTAATAGGTAAATCGATGACTTTTAAATATTTTAAGGAGCGCGTGCAAAGAATAACCGGGTGCGTGATGGCATAAACATTTAAAAATATTACATAGAAAATAATAAAGTCGAAGAGGTTATTAAATATAGATATTAAAGAATGCTTATCATATTTTTGCATAGGAAATTTTACATTCATTCTAACGTGATTAAATTTCTAAACAAATACGGTAGTAAAATAATGCAAATTCTACTTTATTACTGATTCTATAAGGTTTTAATTCGTATGGTTTCTAATGAGATTGGCAGCTTTCTGCGATAACCAAGTTGGTTAGAAAATATTCCATTCATGTTTTAAGGGGAAGCGTAATAAAAGCATTTAAATGTTTACATAGTAATTATTATATGCTACTTAAATACGCGTAAATATAATTTCTATGCATAATTAATAAGCAATGAAAGTGATTAAAGTCCTATGAAAGAAAAAAAAGAAAGGGAAATGTAATCAATAAAACTATTCTTATTATGTAGACTTGTAGAGTGTACTGTTTATAATATTTTTATTACCTATTCCTTATTGATATGGTGAAGCATTTCCTATATTTACAAATATAAAGATTGTACATTGCATCCAAGTATTATGATGACACGGTCTATCTACGGTTGGTACTTATTGTAGACTTACACTAAAATTTGCAAAGAATAGGGCATGTCCCTTATCGCAATTCATATTTTGATAAATAAAATTATCCGCCCTAATGTATATTTCAATTTGTAACCAGATTTTATAAATATATCGCTAATGACTCAAATTGTATTTATGGCCAATAATTAAACAATTACGAGTAAACAAATAAGCAGTGTCTCGAAGTCACGTAGGCAGTGCGTTTCATTCACGGTCATAGATAAATTTATTTATTTGTTTATTTATTTATTTAAAACACACACTAACATTACAGTCTCCCAATACGATAGTGGTTTTACATTTAATTGGTTACATTGAAATTAGAAATATTTAACATACAAACTAAAGACATTATACTTTTTATAGCATATTAAGTACAAATAAAGCTACTCGCGTGAATTCATCCCAAGTGCAACAAAATATATCCGTTTTGATTGCTATTTCATTTAGTGAACGAAGTGCACGCGTCATAGGTGCCTGACCTAGCAAGTTGGTGCGAGCGGACGGCACCAGCAGCAGCGGCGGCCGGCGCCGGCGCCCCGCGTATCCATCTGGTACATACAAATACATTTTACCCAAAATATCCGCATTATGTATCCTACCTCTAAAAATCCTGAACAGGTACGAGATTAACGCCAGGTCCCTTCTAACCCTCAGCTCGTTATATCCCACCATGCCCAAAACGAATAAAATCGGATACATAAGCGGATAGAAAGGATAAACCCCGTAATATTATAATCTCATGTAAAGGTAACGAGTGAATTTATTTTGCATACGCTCTAGCATGAGATTATATTTAATTTCATGCGGGCCCCAAATAACGGAATTATATTCCAACTGGCTTCTTACTAGAGTATTGTATAAGTTAATAATAGCTCTAATATTCGAAAAATTTCGAGACATCCGCAATATAAACCCTAAGTTTTTAAAAGCTTTCTTACTAATATTAGTCATGTGCTTACCTACTATAACTCAATTATGTAGACGCAATAGATTTATTTATTTATGACACTTTATTGTACAATACCAGTAATAAAAAACATATATAATTTAACATGGAGAACATGAATATGGTAAGTGCACAATTGGCGGCCTTATTGCTTAAAGCAATCTCTTCCAGGCAACCGTAAAAATAAAGGACATGTACGATGCTGGTTAAACGCGAAGGCGCAATCATAAAGAAAAAAAAATAAATAAAATCAAGGATAAGAAAACAAAATCAAAAACTAGATAAAAGAATAAAAGATAGATATTGAGGCAAATAGGAAAATTTCGGCTATGGGAAGTTCCCGTAAAAAATATTCAGTGTTATAAAGCATTTAGAGCCGGAGACGAGGTATGGAGATCCCGGTCTGGTAGAGTGTGCTCTACAACTACTATGTCTACTCAATACTTGAATGCTCTACTAGACAATATACACATGCATGCAGCACTTAATTTTACAAGTCATTAATAAAATAACCGCAATCATAAACCGCAGAAGTATTATCTTTAAATTTTATTTGAGTAATCTAATGTCTACATAACTGTATTATTTACATGCATCTGTTCAGATCGTTATTGCTACTGAATCTGTTTTGATATACCTACATGATAAATCAGAATTTTTCTTAGGAATTTCTTATCTAATAATGTCTCCACTAATGATTTTCTTACGTTAAACTAAGTATTATCCACACTTATGGCTCCCAATATGATTTACCTCAAAAACTTTAACATAAAGGATTGAACAGCAAACTTACCGGCATGTCTTCAAAAAGCCCGCGTATTCCCGCCGCGCCCGCCCTAGCGTCTCGAACAGTCAACCTGCACTGTGCCAGCTCACCACCTGGCCCCATCTGAAGCCTGATCGCGTGACCGCCGCCATCCACATCACCCTCCAAACCTTCAACTTTCCACTCATCCACAACAAAGTCCAAATTCCCTCGCTGTTTTTCGTCCATATTCAAATTTGATGTCTCCTCGGCATCCGCATTCGTTATTATAATCGTAGGTACCGCTAGTCTATTTGCTTCCCTATTATCATCTGTAATAGAATCACAATTGGGTTGATCACCTTTCCCAAATTTTTCCTTTATCGAATTAATAACTGCTTTTCTTAGTAGTTCAAGCTTCGCTTTTGATTGTCTTTCCCTCCATTTCTGAAGGACTATGTCTTTTGGATATCTTATTCTTTTAATACTTTTACTGTTTTTTAATACCGATTCACTTTCTGTGTTTGTTTTGATCATGCTTTTATAAGGTTTATCTTGGTTGATTAATTCCGTTGCTATTTCTTTAGGGTCTTCATAGAGATTCCACCACGTGACTCCTGCTGTATCTATAGGTGCTCTAGATCTTGCTTCTAACAATGGCCGAATGTTATCAGCCATTTCAAAACTGATAAATATTGTATATAAATTAATTTAAAAAATGTATATTTCAAAAATTACAGTTTTAAGATCGTGAATTTCTTTAGTTTTGTTTTACATTTAAAGTAGGATCTTATATATTTTAAATATTATTCGGTAAAATTTTATCAAAGAAAAAATCTAAAACTAATTTCGTCCAAATACTACATGTCTGAATAGCAAGCCTTCAGGTGTCTGAATAAACTTGCTAGATTAAAACTGCATGTCATTCACCTTTCCACATATGTACCTACATTAGATATATTATACATAGTTCCGCCCTTTTCATTTGAAAACGATTCTCATTTTACAACAATAGCATGTGTCCTGATTAATTTACCGCGTATCCTTTCGTGGTTGTAGTAAATTTTCTTTTTTGAGGAACTAGGTCAAAAAAAATTCGTCAATAATACCATTATTAATGTTTTCGGGTTTCAAACTCGTCATTGTTTGAACGTGTGCCTTTGAGTTGTGTAAAAAATATATGTATTAAAGTACATTTAATTTATAGAAAAAAAGGCCTTTAAAGTCCTTTTTCATTTACTGTATTTTACTATAAACCGATGGAAAAAAATATAAATTTTACAATTCAAGATAAATTATATAACGCAATGTGTAAAGTGTAAACACATGCAAATCAACCGCCAATAAGCGTCACATGAAACTAGTCAATAAATAAATTGGCCTGAGATGTCTGGGCACTGGACAGTCTGGTCGCGATGAATCAACGAACCCATACCAGTGAGAACCAGACAATATTCCATTTTGACCTACCTACCACTAGCACTCATATATTTTCATTCTATCTTGTTTAAAAAATAGATCAATGAAATAAAAATATTTTTTTAAAACGAAAACCAACTGTGTAAAAAAGTAATTTCTTAAATGTACATTTTCCACGCTCGTAGCGCGTTGCTACGACGTAGCATTCGCACAACTGCAATGAGCAGTCTAATTTACAAATATTCTCGTTCTAAAATTTAGGTTAAAAGTTAAAAATTTCCTCACGGCCGTTAAATATTATCATTTTAATACTTGGAATAAGCCAAACACGTGTTCGAAATCTGAGATCAATATTCTTCCACGAAATAATAAATGTTAAATCAATACTACAAACTAATTGATAAATATTTTTTCCGCGTCAATTAATTAAAATTATGAGCTAACCGTGTAAATGGGTCGTATCGTCTGATAATTTGGACTTTGTACGTCTGTGCCGATGCACTCGCAGTTTTCAATAAAGTACTTAGTAACTACACAATATAGTATCGAATGATGATAGTTTATGATGCAATTTATTGTCTCAAAGTTTATTCGTGTGAAATATTTTATAGACCGCCCGTTATTTGTCTTGCACATGATTGAGATCGATGTAGGTAATTAATGAAAGTAAATTGGTAGGCAAATATGAACTTTGTAATTATGATTTAAGGTTCAATTCAAATAATTATTTAAGTGATAGGTACACTTAACTAATATTAAATTCATATACAATGTATATTTAATTTTTGAGATGCGTATAATTTTATGTAAGTAATTCAGTCAGTTATTTAGTCTGCAAATTATATGATTTGTTTGTATGGGCGTTATGAAATTAATTTACAATTATAGTAAAATGTTTATAGAGATAAAACTCAAAGGACGTCTACGCAGAGTCTAACTTATTAACGCAGCCTTGGACAATGAACCGAGATATAAAAAATATTATCTTCTAATCATTATATACTAGGTACTACATGATAGTTTAATTTACGCCTTTTTATACTAACACGCAATTAAATTGTATATCAAATGTTTACCTAACCCTAGATAAAATGTAAAACTAAAAATACATTGGTATATCTATAACAAGCAGTTTTTGTATTATTGAAGCTTGTAACATCATTTAACGTTTTTATAACAAAAACAATATTAATAGACATTTTAGGTATATAAGCAATTAGTTAAACTAAGCTAACCTAACGTGTAGGAAAAGTTCATCACTACATAGTATAAAACAAAGTCGCTTTCTCTGTCCCTATGTCCCTTTGTATGCTTAAATCTTTAAAACTACGCAACGGATTTTGATGCGGTTTTTTTTAATAGATAGAGTGATTCAAGAGGAAGGTTTTAGTATATAATTTATTAGGTTTTAGACAAAGCGGGCGAAGCCGCGGGCGGTAAGCTAGTATTATCATAAAATATACAATGAATTAATGAAATAAGTAGTGTTTGAAGTGAAGTTAGTTTATGTTACATTTTTAGTTTTTTTTTTCGAACCGCTATCTCATAAATTCCTACTACAAATTGTATTACATTACGTCATGGTACAAAGTCTTGCTGAAATGTGTTATGTCTCCAACACTATAAAGTTCAAAGTTTATCATAAAAACCGGACATAAGGGTTTCTAATTATGCATGCTTTATGTGTTATACTAATTGTTATGTCCTTATTAAATATATTATGTATATTTATATTTGGATCCTGTTTTATTTAAAATAGTTTGGTTAGTTTTAGAACAAATAATTAGGGTAATTAATAACATGTTTTCCCCATATTCATATTAAATATCATATCATTGTCGTACGTGAATAGCATATATGTATATGACTGCGTGTGCCGCGTGTGAATACGAATGTTTACTTGTAACGTGTTATTTTTATGATCATTATGATTAATAGTTTATTCAGAATATTTAAAATTAAAAATTTAATCCTCTATTTATAATAGAACCACAATAGAACAATAAAATCATTCGATTAGCTTTTACCTATATTTTATATTGTTATATCTTACATTTTAGACTATTAGATTATACAATATAAATTACTAATTTCACTACGGTAACTACGGTCTACATAAATTACGATTGGCTCCAGAACGTTAGGTAGTTGCACTTAGATCATTACAAGATTAACCTATATTACGCATCTTGAATTTCCATGTATCTATACAATTATTTTGGTACATAGATAAAAATTTAATTTAATGTAAATTCTGTGGTAAAAGTATGTAATATTATGTGCTCATATCATAAAGAAATATTATACAACATCTAGTAAATGATTCACAAATTATTAGTTAAGTGATTAAAGAATTTAAACAAAAAAACCCAATGTAGAGTCCAAAGGGCTGACGTTGACCCGTAGGAAAATCTTCATTAGAGTTAAAATCGTAACAGGAACTGTTTGTAGATTAGATAAACAGAACCGGTTATAACTGGATATCATGATTGACTATTTATTTTATATGTATGTTTAATTATTTAGGTAATTAAGTAGGTACAATTGAAAAAAATTATACATATATTTTCTTTTCAACAGAAACTTTTTGGGTTTGGAATACGAACACAGGATTATATATATTTGTGTAAGTATTAAGTAGACTTTTTTATTGACGACGCGGTTGGCGCAGTGGTAAAGTAACTGCCTACTGAGCCGACGGTCCCGGGTTCGATCCCCGGTCAGGGCAAATATTTGTGTGATGAACTCAATTATTTGTTCTTGGGTCTGGGTGTTATTATCTATATATGTATTTATTAAATATTATATTTATCGTCGCCTAGTACCCACAACACAAGCCTTAATTGAGCTTACTGTGGGACTAGGTCGATTTGTGTAATAATGTCCTATAATATTTATTTATTTATTTATTTATTTATTATAATTTAGAAGATCTGTGTTTATTATTAAGCAACGTTAGGCATTGGAGCAGTCCTTTGTAGTTGAATCCTTAGATCTGCGGAACACAGTCTGTGACTTTCAGCTCCTTTCCACGATTCACGCTCACGTGTTTTTATTTATCTGTAAAATTATCACACGTGTAGGGCTCCTATCTTTTGGCAAGTGTTAATAGGAACCTTATTACCGAATTTAGGAATAGTTTTGTTATTGATTCTACCTACTCTGTACCAAATAATATGAGTCTAAGCTTAGTTGTAAACACCATTGTGATAAAATGTTATTGAAGGAATGATAGAGCTGGACAGTAGTTTATTTGCGTCATAATTTATTATGTCAAAACACCATAATTGGGTCCCATATCTATTATCTCTTCCTAAGATACGCTGGAATCAATGTTAGTACTTACATATTATTTTTAAATTTACGTCTGTAATTTGAAATTTCACAGGTTTACCCACTCCTAAAAGGCCTTATATGGTAAGCAGTCTAACGGCATTAATTAAAAGAAGGACATCGCATCTCACCCGTTTATAACATTTTCATCAAACGAATATAACTCCTCGATTTTATAAGTAGGTAGGCAGGTAGATACTCTATCTTAATATAATGTAGTTCTTACATACATCTTTCTACAGACATCAATTCGTAACATAATGTACCTAAAATAAATTAAGTAGTCCACTCATATCTTGTTGTTATCAAAACGCATTACCACGTGAGCTCCACCTAACATTTGCTTGAAACAAACTTACGCTATTTGCTTATAATAACATCTACTTACATATAAATACATACAACATTTCGCTTCGCATATCGTGAGTTGTCTCTGTAAACGATCATCGTAAACATTGTGCGTGTCTGTTAAATCGATACGAATTGGAAAACTGGATAATGCACATCCTTTTAGTCATGAAATGTATGAAATACGAATTTATAGCTTTCATTTGTATTGTGTTATTTCTGGAAGGATACCAGGCGGATAAGCTTTTTGTGGTTATAGAATAATAAATGATAACAAAATTATTATAAGTTAATTAAGTGTTAGGCGCAATAAAAAAGGAAAATATTGTAGAAACTCGAAAGAATTAGATACAGCCTGCAGGTGAAAGACGGACAGCAATGTACCTATTAATAAAAGGATTCCGTTATACGTTGCAAAAAAGACTATAATTTCTTTTTAAGATTAAATTAAAAGAATGTATGATAAGTTGATAACAGCGATAGCAACAACCGATGCATGTTCTGAATAAGTAATCCAGGTCATAATTAGAACTAATCTATGTTATCTAGACTGTCAACATTATCTCATTCGTTAAAATAACATACGATGTAATTATTATTATACTTTAATCTCTGAAAATAATACCGAAAATAGCACAACTGTAAGTTGGTACCTATAACCATGGACCAATATCTTGAGTATATTGGTCCATGCTATAACTTAGGTCACCTTGGGTCGTATAACCGAGGAAAAAAATATCATGTTTATTTCAATAGTTTTTGACCAAGCCTTATCTTTTTATTGTGTTAGACTGACTATGTAAAAAATCGTAGAAACGGTTACAAATTTAAGCCGGAATTATTTGCCGACAAGCACCTATTTTTTTGAAAGTTAAGTGAGCGTCTAAGCTTGAATAAACTATTAACTTCGATGGGAAACTAGGTAACTGCTGCATTCAATTTAAATCCATATCTTATTTTCTACAGCCTTACATAATATAAAATATTGAAATCGTTTCAGTAGTGGCTATAGGTACACAACAATATTTTTGCGTGTGGATGTGAGTGTAGAGGTACATAATATTATGTTTCTGAATTATTTATTATAGAAATCTATATTTACTCTCTATGGACTATCAATATTGTCTAACTACGTAGTACGTATCATTATTATTCCTAAAACATTATTTACTATTTACAATATCTCTACACTTAATAAGTACATAAATATATTTTTTCCATTAGCACACGAGAAAGAAGCGATCTTTGTCCGGTCGTCTGACCCGGACCATGATAAACGTTATGCCCGACGCTATCAACGCATATCGTATTTACGATTTAAAAATACTTTCACGACTTTCTATAATGGCTGTGTATCCTGTAATGAATTTAAACATTATATATTAATTTTTAATTACACTTTAAACAGAGCTGAAAAATTTATAAAAAAAATTATACAAAGCTTTGTTAATATTTGTGATAATTTCGTAACAGGGGATGCTTTGTAAAATAATGAGGTTTTTACTAAGGCTTCTATGATATACATTATACATACACATTTTTTATTTGCGCTAACTCAGTCTTAGAACAGGATAAATTGGAATATGCCTATATGCCATAGACTATTTAAAGGATCAACGTGAGAGTACACGTTCATAGACAAGTCGATTTTCCATACATCTTTTTTATTTATTCAATGTTACAATCAAAAATAAATATTATAAGTACAACTACGGTGTGTGTAAATATGTGAGATTTTTAGTTTAAGTTTTATCGCAGCTCATTTATAGAATGATTTAATACATGCTGCCTACAGCTGATGTCTAGTACACTCAAAGTGAAATCAAAAGTGTAGAACGTTCTCGTATTTACAATTCATAACGACACAAACATTATTCTGATCTCTTGACATATTATTTTCTTACTAATTAATTTATATTAGCTATAAATCATCTGCGCACATCACAAAGTAATGTAAGCCACATGCTTTAAATTTTAAGGATTTTAGCATGATTTTAGGTACAAAAGTATTATTTTATTATTGCCCAAATATATGGTGCTATGAGTGTATGATAAGGGTATTATAATAAAATAAATAGTTGCACGAAATAAATAACTTTATTCTCGTAAATCACATCGTTATTTAAATAAAGGTAGGTAACATAATATTCGACAACATAACTATATCTATCTTAAAGTATATAAAAATTGCAATTATACATTATAACTGTACACATATCTACGTAGTAGTTACAAACATCGGTCGTCTCTCGTCGCTTGACCTTATAAGTTTCGTCCGGACGAGAGTACAACAGATACAGAGAGCGTGATATCATACAGCGGGTGCGCCGAAATTAGCATGCACTCACGCGCTCGTCAGGTACAAGAGTGTTTCATACGCCGCTCACAGACTCAAAGCGGCACGTTCGGTGGAGTCTTGCAAGGCTCCGGCGGCGGCGGCCTGCGGTCGTCAGGCGAGCGCGATTGATAGTATGCACAGTATGGTAAAGGATCCCAAAATGCAAATAGAGCTTCACGTGTATCCAAAACGGTATCCAACAGCTTCCCAACAGTAGCTGCGTGGCCACATCCTTTCGATTCCTGACATAAATACGGCAAAGAAACTCCTACACGGGCTCCAATTGCCACTAGTTTCCCTTTGCCATTTTCAGGTTTCTCTTCACGCACTAATCTGAATGATATGTGTCCAGTCATCGGACGAGCTGGTGTGAGTGAAGCAACGAACTTTTGCACCCATGCGTCTGCTTCGTCATCCTTTTGAGGTACTAGTCCTTTTCTTGCAGAATCCAAGCGACAAGTCACATTGTTAACTGCTCGCGATTCCTTCAAAGTGGTACACGTCATCAACTTTTCTCCTTTAGGTTCTCGCATTATAACCCAAGGCTTTTCAGCACTAACTTCGCGTGGAAATCTAAAGTGTGCTCTTTCATCTGGTAAAACGAATCTGAGGCGGTCACGAGCTCCCCTTGCACCTGCACTAGCTATAAAATGTTTTCCTTCCTTCGAAGCCCCGCTTTCATACCATGTGCGTAGATCTTCCTCGCTAGCAACAACCCAAAATTGTGGCATGGCTAAACCTGCTACTCGACAAACGCGAATAAGCTCCAGGGGATCATCCAATGCAACAACATCTCGAGCACAAGGCACAAAACACTGACACCCTATCACTTCTAAATGTGGTTTTGCTAGTGCATCATAGTATGCTGGTGTTGTAGAGCTTACTGGTATGTAAAATACAACTGATTCCTTTTCTACAATTTCTTTCAAGGCCCGCGCATAGGCTAGAGGATCCGCTGGATTCGGTCTAGGTACAGTATAGAATTTATCGACAGCTGCTGAATATTTTAATAACGCAAACTGACCCTCTATTTCAAAAGCTATGACTCTGGCGCCGGCAGAATGGAAGTTCCTCGCTAAATGTAAAGCTTGCACGCAGCTTCCTCCACTGATTAACACTGTTCGTTGTTTCTTAGGGTTGCTTGATAGAGCGCTACCCATCATCTTTAAAACTCCAATTGGGCACTGAACACATTTCCAGAAAATGAACAGCGATGCGGCGATCCATAACGTAGGTAGAACTACAAGAATTTGTTTCCAGGCTGGATGTGCGATAATGTGAAGTATCGCAAACAGCGGTCGCAAAAATTGTCGTGGTATCCATGTAATGATTTGTAGTAGGCGGGGCAATGGTGGTGGTCTTTCCGGTGGGACTGCACGTTCTTCAGGGATCAAGGAGAACGTGGACGAAAAGGAACGTCTTAAAGCCGTGAAGGGTGGTTGATGCGAGCATCTCTTGACTCTTGGCGAGAAGATAAGATCTGCGTTGGACCGTAGGCGGTACTCGGGTGCACAGGCCGGCATTGCGAGCGGCAAACGCGAACTGACGCGCGCGCTATCAGTCACTGCATATAAACAGTTTCGTTATCTTCATAGTACGCATGCTGGAATCATCTTTGTACCCAGTTAACTGTTACCTAGTTAAAAATAAATAAACAAAAAAAAACCGTAATTTGTTAATTAATAGATACACATGCTTAATAGAAATCGAAGTCCATCATTTATAAAACCACAACCTAAAACGTCTTTTAAATGTTGGGTGCTAATGGTTAATGATTTATAGTGCTATATAAACTATTAGGTACTTTCGATTGTCATGAAGCGTTTTTAAAAACATCCCTATTTAATACTACCCTTTTTTAGGAACCTCAAAAGGAAAAAACTGAACCCTTATAGGGTGTCCGTCTAGGTCTGTCTGTTTGTCAAGATACTTTTTATCAGGAACTAAAGCTGTAATTTATATTGAATACTCAAGTCTACAGTTCCTTTACTAAAGCTAAAAGATAATCATTGCTTTTTCTCGCAAAATATCTACCGAACCGATTTAGCTGAAATTTGTCATCAAGACTGATTTGAGTCGTTTTGAATCATAGGTTCTTACAAACAAAATTAAAAAGAGCCTGTTTGCCGAGCCCACGTGTCAGAAGTGAAACTTCTTTGGCAAGATTCAAAGATACCAAAATCGTCGCCTTGCTCCTTGACGTGACAGTATTACAATGACGCGACCTTGAAATTTTAGGCCATTCTCCCATTGCGATACGCACAGGCGATTCAAGTATCCTGCAAGTCTCTGAGACTAGTCGCCGCGGAATATCTCACATACATTGTACCGGTAGCGTAGTGTGCGAGCCTACATACAAATGTATGTGAGATACTCCGCGGCGACTAGTCTCCGAGGACTTGCAGGATACTTGAAACTCCTGTGCGTATCGTAATGGGAAAATGGCCTTACTCGCAACGCGCCGAAAGAAACTTCACTTCAAAAAGACTTTCCTTTTGATTATCCTCTTATTTATAATTATGGTTGAGAAAACTTGTGAAATTTCTAGATAGGTAAAACCACTGTTGAATGTAAAATAATACAAAAAATTCACATTTAAAATCAATATATAATAGACTAAAATCGTGTCTCATTAAACATTTTATTGAAAACATTATTTACCTTTAACAACACTAAATACTTTATTGAACAACAATTATACAAAAATGCATATTTTAATGATTAATGAGCACTATTCTTACATAAAATAAGAAGTATAAGATAGTATGTAACATTAACAACATTATTAATGCTAAATGTGTGATAAATACTTTATATTTTACAATATATAGGTACCACAAACATTTTACTGTATTATGACTAGTAATAACATTAAATTTATTCAAATCCACATACAGTTTTTCAAAATGTCAATACAAACCAATAATTTCAAGGGCTAGTTACAGTTATATTTTTATCAAAAGAATTAATTATTAACAGACATTAATTATGTTTCTTTTTTCTAATATTGAAACCAAGGGAATAATATAAAAAAGATTTATAAATTTAAATACTAAATGTGATCTTTACATTCTACTAGTTACTTAATTTTAAAAAGGATACAAAATTCATATTTTAACAGTATTCAAACACTATGATGTTTTTCAACTATTTTTCATAGGATACTAAACATTCAATGGTATTGAAGTTACTTACAGAAAAAATAAATAAATCTTTTTTAAATGCTTCAAAATGTGTTCAATAACACTTTCCAACAAAATAAATACATTGCATATTATAATTAAAAATTGCTATTTTTATGACTACTACAATTAAACAGTAACATAGGAATTACACATTTAATGAATAAATCACATACATAACACTATAAATAAATAAAACAATGTACATTAGCACAATATACAAAGAAAAAATGCTTCATATTATGTAGAATTACAACATGAATGGAAGATCAGTTTCTTTCAAATCTATAGAGCCATTCTTACAAACTATATGCAATACATTTGGTGGAGCCTTCTCATATCTGAACCTTCTAGGGTGGGAGTCATCCATAAATCTACCTAGTTTCAATACTTTCTCGTCAAGTTTTATTTTATCTGCAATCAAGTTTGTTGATGGTAAATTCTTTATTATATCTGGAATCAAAACCTCAACTTTTCCTTTCTCGTGAATGAAAATACTGTTTTTATCAATCAACTGCGATGCATGCATGAACACTTCACCACTCTTTAAAGTCGCCTCAAGGCTGCCAGAAAACCCTTGTATATGCAAGTTGCCTTGTTGTATAATTTCAATCTTAACTATGCGATGCAAATGTTCCAACTTGATGTTTCCCATGAGTGTTGTAAAGTGTGAGTTATCGCTGTAACAAGATTTAACTGAAATGGGCCCAGCATGAGAGGATACATGAAAAGAATTGGCCATAATATTGTTGCATTTAATACATCCATTCAATCCTGTTTTCATTTCAATGTTTGACGCTTGCAATCTTCCCTCTGTTGTTATGTCACCAGAACCACTTTCCACTTTAATATTATCCGCTTTTAAATCTGCGACGGTGATAGCCCCTTTCTGTGTTTTAACGATAAATTCCTCGGCTTCCAATTTACCCAGATGAACAGACGCATTTTCACTTGTTGTCACTTGTACCTTCAATTTATAAGGTACGTGTATGAGGCAGACATCGTTACGATCAGGGGAAGTATTTTTATTGAGCAGCTCGAGCCTTTTAGAAGTCTGTTTAACTTGAAAATCATTCGTGTCTTGACCCTTACTATAAAGTGTCATAGTCAATTTATTATGTGCCTTTATATCATTTACATCAATCGGCTGAACTTTTACATGTATAGGACTATCGATAAAAATGCTAGTGTTTGTGTCGATTAATTTTTCAACCGTCCTGACGACATTTAAGTTCTGAAGATCAGGTAAATTACTGAAATCTTTTATGGATAACCTCAAAATTTTGAGGCACTTATGTAAAACACGGTGTCTTCCTATAGAAAACATTATTGCAATATTTTATATAGACACAATTGTAACTAACATTGTTTTGATATGTTGAGGATCAATAAAGCTTTTCAATTAACGATTTAGTTTGGCACAATCACAAATCACCGACATTTCATAAAAGCAGCAGCTGATATTGACAATTATTGACATTTGACATTCATGAAACCATGGAACTATAGACATTATATATAGTTCCATGCATGAAACCAGAAAAAATGACAACTAAAAATTTATAATCTATTGCTTGAAAAGGGTGGGATGGAGGTACCGTGCTTAATAAGTTTCAACTTACAAGTTTTAGATACTAAAATAGAATATAAATTATCAACAAATTTATATTTATATAAGTAAAAAATCAAAGTTGTGTTCTGAGTTTTGTGTATCTTTTTTACATTCTTGTGTAGATAACCGTACTAAATACACCACTACAGTACTCCAAAAGTAATAATGCGCATAGAAATCTTCGTCACTGTTCGGCAACTGTCATATTCCCGGAGCGTCCGAAGATGATATGTATATAGAGTGGTTAAATGCATTTTCTTCATGCATAATTTAGTAAAATTATGTGTTTTGTGCTAAAAGAGATTAATATTTATTTGTAAGTAACGATTTTGTTTCGATAATTCCTTGTAAGTAAATAGCGAGGATAACCCCACGATTGCGAATATATCTTTGTTGGATTGATTTACTTGGAAAATTTTATAGTACTTTTAAAGTGTCTTACTGAAGCTGGTGTAATGATGGAAAAAAAGAAGGTTAAAATAACACAAAATTTATATTGTATAAAATATGGTTTTCAAACACAGGTTTACATTTAATCCATATAAATCTAATCATTAAAATCTCAGTTCAAAAGTATTTACAGTACTGATCATTCTTCAATATTATGACAATTACAAAAAAAAAAAAAACAATCAAAATCAGGGATTATCTTTATTTCTGACATTTTATATACATCGGAACTTTCATTATGCTCTTCTTCATTTTCACTTTCCCTACTTCCATCACCTGTGTAAATCATTTCATCGATTAATTCAATTCACCTTTATAAACAAAACCAAGAAGGGTATGTAATAGCAGCTCTATATAATTCCACACAGAGAGAACACGTGCAGTCACAAGACGACTGGCGGATTTTTGAGTTTTTTGACTGACAGGCTACCGTCACCTACCGACCGATTTGTTTATGATTGTGTTTGACCGTGAATTGACTTCTATTCCTTTTGAACAAGGTGTAAAATACAAGTGCATTGTTTAGGGCTCTTACGATTCAATGATTCGAGTGTTTACGGAAATACGACAATTAGCGAAGATTTGCATGCGCATTATTAATTTTGGAGTACTGTATATGTATTAAATACAATAAATAATAAAAAGTGGGTACTTTATTGTTATATAGAGTCTGGCCAGCCAAAGCTGAACCCAGTGTTTTTTGTAGCGGCCATACTATGGAATGTCATCATGGCGTTTCTGCATAGTTAGTTAGTTAGTTTTGCTTTAATAACGTTTAAATCCTGCTGTGTTGTGTACATAATGTACCTATATACTATGATCACCTTTATGAATATCAAAAGTATCAAAATGTTTTTTTCCTACTAAAGCCGATGTTACCAGGTCCATATTTTTTAAATTTGCCGCCCTTTACTGGGTTCAGCTTTGGCTGGCCAGACTCTATCTTGGAAGCTGAACATTGATCAGTCAATCACAATTTCCAAAAAATTACATTCAAAAATTTTGCGCCGCTTTCTACCAAAGTTTAATAAATAAAAATTGCACATATGAGTTAAATTCATACAGTAATATTCCGGACTTACGCGATAGGTGATAGGTCATAGGTGGGACCGGGCAATAGCCACATAAATCGAATTCGCGTAATTCTCCTGAATACAACTACTTTTCACATTAAGTTTCCTGTAATCGTTGAAAATTCGATATTGGTAGTTAGGTAGTTCAAATATAAGGTATATTGGCCAATATTCATACATCTTTATTTTCTATTCAAAATCTTTAATCTATCTCTAATTTCCGGAGGTCATCAAGTATAACCGCGTATAAACTCCGAATTCGCGTAGAACGGGGTAGCGTGTCGGGTTATATAATATGTGAAATAATAAATATAAAAATGGCTAATAATCACTAATAATACAGAATATCTTCGTGCCATTATAGAAAAAAAAATACTGTCATTATGAAGTTGAAATCTACTGTCAAGTGTCAATTGTCCATCAAAATAAAAAATTCAAGTTCGCCTTCGATGATGATCGATCGCACTTGTATTGTTGTCTGTATTTTATCATTTATTTGTATGTGTTTACAGTTTTCTCGTGAAATCATACAAATTGAACATGCGCGTTGTCGTTTTAAGGGCAACATGAAAATTGTTCCCTACCTATTTGAGCTTGAGGATTTTTAATTCAATATTAATAATTAAAATGAATAATAAGATTAATAAGAATCTTATGAAAGAGGATTTTGCCAAAATCAAGCCAATATGCGATATGGTGATGATAAATCCCACTACGGATAGTATTTTAACATTTTCATCGGCAGTATGTGAACTCAAAAAGGAAAATCTACAAGAAATGCAACAGTACATGCTGTTTCCAATCATTACTCACTTACAATCTAAGGAAATTGAGTACGTACTTATTTAACTACTTTATTTGAAGTAATAAGAATCACTGATTTTTATAAAAAATCCAATAAATTTACACTTAGAAATTATATATTGCTTATGGTATAACTGAGCAACAGGTAGTTGTTTGAATAAGACAATTGAGAAGAAAATCATTATAAATAAAAAGCCTTTTTATCTAAAATGATTTATTTTCTCTTATGAGGATTTTTAATCATCATATTGTATAAAATAATCAGATGTCACATGCAATTAGCAGTTTCTTTTATTGTTTTCATTTTGATTAATAATACTTGAATTAATTAAAACAATTCTTGTATGTAAAGGCTTATTTTATCATGTTGTATATTAGATAGGATTCTATCACAATACCACAACTTAGTTAAATAATTATAAAGTCCATAGAATCTAGAAATTTATTTTTATTAGCATTTTTGCAATTAGGTACTGATAACAAAAATCAACATAAGAATATTTTTAAATAGTTCTTATAAAATATGTTCCAGAGGGAGATATGAATTTCAAAGACTATTGGTGAATGCCATGAAGGAGGTGCTGTCGAGGACTACGATCTTCAGCTATGAGATGTGCGTCCGCATTGAGATGAACCTCGCTAAAATGGCCTTTGATAAGAATAAGCCAGGAATGAGTAAGCATCATTTGTATTGCATATTTTAATAAGTGCACAAAATTGTCAATACTTGTTTTATGGTTCATGCAGTTTGGGATGCCGGATGAATAAAGATAATCATATATATTTATTTTAATTTATTAAATAATTAGCCCAGTAAACATTGTTTTACCCCATTGCACCTTTTTTGTATTCTCTCGTTAAAAGAACCGTCCTTGTGCCTTAACAAAAAGTCAAAAACATTAAAAAAATATTGCCACCTTGCCATTCTTGAGTTTAAGATTTCCTGTTATAAAGTTTAGCAATGTTGCTGAACAACATTTAATGGAATGATATTAATTAGAACATATTAATTTATTATTATCTTGATAAAATATACCAGAAGCTTTGTGCTTGTTATTTATTGTCTCATACAATTTCCTAAGACCCTATAATCTACATATATAAATGTTACTATACTGAATTTTTTTTTTCAAGAATAGGGAATATGCATAAAATTTGAAATGGCCTAAAATATTTTTTTCTCGAATACTTATTATCGTAATATTATAATGAAAAGGATTTTTTTTATTTACTTATTATTTAAACCCCTAAAATAATATTCAAAAAGTGCAAAATAAGGGAGCGAAATTCAAACTTCCAAAACGCGCCACCACTGGTCGAACGAAATGTGACGTCATCTGACAAGACATTGTATCCATCACTCCACAGTAAACACTAAGGTGAACACCCACTGGACGTGTCATGTGACGTCACGCAAAGCGCGCGCAAAATGGCAGCGTTTGAACTGCTTAAATTTTTTAAAAGTTTTAAATTTCATTTATAAAAATATCTAGAGTATTTTGAAGCCCATTAATATTTTTTTCTACGTTATAGAATAGTAAACTTTTCATTTAAGACAAAAAAGAAAAACATGAATATTCCCCATTACCAATATTTGTTATTACAGTTGCTGAAATACCAGAGGAGCTAAAACTGGCTGTAATGCAATGTCTAGTCGCACTAATGTTGAATCTTGAAACATCTCTACGATTGAAAGTGATTGAGAGTCACTCACCACTGTTGGCACAGGCTGTGTTCGTTTCTGTACATATGGCTAAAATGGAGAAGTTAAGATCATTGAAGTGAGTACTTTATCTTTGCCTTATTTCTTTCTTTTATTCTGTGTTGGTAAAAGGCAAGAAAATGTTATATGGTTTATTATTTATACAATAATGTGTCTCGCTTATAATGCATATTTATCCAAAATTTATGAACATCTTAACTAAAGTAAATCTATTAATTACCTAACAAAATCGTAAATATTTTGTATCCCTTACTGCTCATTCATCTTGCATCGCACTTTGAGAAAATCCCTTTTGCAAGGCGAAACTTTCTAAAATAATCTCTTTGTCTAATTATTCCTACTAATATTACATATGCGAAGGTTTGTAAGAATGTTTGGATGTATGTTTGTTACTCTTTAATGCGAAAATAACTGAATGTATTTTGATGATACTTGGCAGTGATGTAGCTTATATACCTGAGAGTTACTCTTATAATATTTTTGACATACTACTATGACGAAATATTTTTCGCTCTCAACTAAACAAGCGTATATTTATTTTTGCGATAAGGAATTTTTCATTCATTTTACACAGGCTAACAGCGCTCGAAAGCCTCATGGCGCATACGTGCACGCACGAAAAGCTAACCGACAGCAACTATATGATATCGGACCCAGCTCTGGAGAAGGCGGTGGTGTTCATGCTGTGCTGCATCCTGCCGGGCGTGCTGGCCACGCTGCAGGACGTCGCCATGTGCCCCAACAACCCGGGGCAAGCTGTGGTCACGGTGAGTTATTGTGTGCTCG
Organism: Colias behrii; assembly: GCA_029959065.1. Classification (NCBI taxonomy): domain Eukaryota; kingdom Metazoa; phylum Arthropoda; class Insecta; order Lepidoptera; family Pieridae; genus Colias; species Colias behrii. The sequence goes on along the minus strand of JARWMC010000009.1, from coordinate 11,127,388 downwards.
ACAATCTTACAGCAACTATATGATAAGCGACCCAGCTCTGGAGAAGGCGGTGGTGTTCATGCTGTGCTGCATCCTGCCGGGCGTGCTGGCCACGCTGCAGGACGTCGCCATGTGCCCCAACAACCCGGGGCAAGCTGTGGTCACGGTGAGTTATTGTGTGCTCGACAATCTTACAGCAACTATATGATAAGCGACCCAGCTCTGGAGAAGGCGGTGGTGTTCATGCTGTGCTGCATCCTGCCGGGCGTGCTGGCCACGCTGCAGGACGTCGCCATGTGCCCCAACAACCCGGGGCAAGCTGTGGTCACGGTGAGTTATTGTGTGCTCGACAATCTTACAGCAACTATATGATAAGCGACCCAGCTCTGGAGAAGGCGGTGGTGTTCATGCTGTGCTGCATCCTGCCGGGCGTGCTGGCCACGCTGCAGGACGTCGCCATGTGCCCCAACAACCCGGGGCAAGCTGTGGTCACGGTGAGTTATTGTGTGCTCGACAATCTTACAGCAACTATATGATAAGCGACCCAGCTCTGGAGAAGGCGGTGGTGTTCATGCTGTGCTGCATCCTGCCGGGCGTGCTGGCCACGCTGCAGGACGTCGCCATGTGCCCCAACAACCCGGGGCAAGCTGTGGTCACGGTGAGTTATTGTGTGCTCGACAATCTTACAGCAACTATATGATAAGCGACCCAGCTCTGGAGAAGGCGGTGGTGTTCATGCTGTGCTGCATCCTGCCGGGCGTGCTGGCCACGCTGCAGGACGTCGCCATGTGCCCCAACAACCCGGGGCAAGCTGTGGTCACGGTGAGTTATTGTGTGCTCGACAATCTTACAGCAACTATATGATAAGCGACCCAGCTCTGGAGAAGGCGGTGGTGTTCATGCTGTGCTGCATCCTGCCGGGCGTGCTGGCCACGCTGCAGGACGTCGCCATGTGCCCCAACAACCCGGGGCAAGCTGTGGTCACGGTGAGTTATTGTGTGCTCGACAATCTTACAGCAACTATATGATAAGCGACCCAGCTCTGGAGAAGGCGGTGGTGTTCATGCTGTGCTGCATCCTGCCGGGCGTGCTGGCCACGCTGCAGGACGTCGCCATGTGCCCCAACAACCCGGGGCAAGCTGTGGTCACGGTGAGTTATTGTGTGCTCGACAATCTTACAGCAACTATATGATAAGCGACCCAGCTCTGGAGAAGGCGGTGGTGTTCATGCTGTGCTGCATCCTGCCGGGCGTGCTGGCCACGCTGCAGGACGTCGCCATGTGCCCCAACAACCCGGGGCAAGCTGTGGTCACGGTGAGTTATTGTGTGCTCGACAATCTTACAGCAACTATATGATAAGCGACCCAGCTCTGGAGAAGGCGGTGGTGTTCATGCTGTGCTGCATCCTGCCGGGCGTGCTGGCCACGCTGCAGGACGTCGCCATGTGCCCCAACAACCCGGGGCAAGCTGTGGTCACGGTGAGTTGTTGTCGGAAAGAAGTTCCTTATCGCGCGTTGCTAAAGGGGGCTAGACGAAAAATTTAAGACGAAAAGTTGTAACGACACTTTTTCTATAGTTGTAAGCCGTGCAGCGGGCGCATGTTTCTTTGTCTCTCTCGTAGAACTTCGTTCGATTCGGATGTACCTTTACACCTCTCAAATTTTTTTGTTGTGTGTTGTTGTGCGATCCACAGTCTCACAGCAACTGTATGAGGTATGATAAGCGACCCGGTGCTGGAGCGGATGGTCTTCAAAATCACTAACGTACACACGCACACGTCAAAGTAAGAAAGCATAATTCAATTAAGTGAAAAAAAAAAAACAACTGACCACTGCCACTGCCATATTCCAATGTGCCTCCCCAGGGGCGCTAATAACCTATTTAAACATTTCAACTTATAGTTGCGGTAAGGTTTTTCTCGTTGATTTTTGTTTGTTTGAATGGATATTAGAACCGATAAATTCTTTTTGGGTTTTATACAAACTTTTACAACAAATTGGCACTTAGCACACTTTTCAGTCACCAAAGTTCACAAAAAATACAATTTTTATATTAATATACTCCTTACAGATGGCCCTAAACGCGACCCACCGTATCGTATGCATGGCAATGAACGACAAACACTTGAAAGGCAAAGACTCAGTCACCGTCGCTGACTTCGTGAAAGCGATTGAGCAAAAAGACAAAGAGCAATATGTAAGCAAGGGTAATTAAGTTTGAAGCATTATATTGGTGTATTGCATGGAGCATGTTGCACTTGATTTTTTTTTTCTCTTTTTAAATATCTCACTACATAGTATAAAACAAAGTCGCTTTCTCTGTCCCTATGACTGTATGCTTAAATCTTTAAAACTAAGCAACGGATTTTGATGTGTTTTTTTTTTAATAGATAGAGTGATTCAAGAGAAAGGTTTTAGTATATAATTTATTAGGTTTTAGATAAAGGGGGCGAAGCCGCGGGCGGAAAGCTAGTTTTCTATAATAATTTTGTAGTAACATAATATTAAAACGAGAGAGCAGTGATTTTCTGAAACTAACTAAACTTAATAATCATTTCTATTAACAAATTTCAAAAGCTTTATATGTTCGGTTTCTTTTACTTTGAAGTTGTTTAACAATGAAGACAAAAAAGTAGTAATTAGTCATAACATGGCTTCAATTATGTATGTATTAACATTTGTTATAAATAATGCTTTATACAAATCCTTATTACATCTTAATTATTTAGATGACAAAATAAGCTTGTATGGATTAACATAACTAAAACTAGATTAATATTTAACTAATATTCTTGGAGTTATTTATAATATTATATTATGTATATTTGAATATTAATTACTTGTATGTCACTTACTTAATATTTTTATTTCGACAAATTATCCCTTTATATGTTTTTTCTATTGCTGTGAAGTGTTTTTCAATTAAGTTAATTAATTTGGTCACACATATTCCAAACTGCAAAATATAACACCGTCAAAGATGTCTTGCAATTTTACATTTATTAAACATATAAATGTATTTGTCTTTAATTTTATTTATTTATTGCAATAATCACATCCATTCAAAATTTTTTGTTTAAGCCAAATCATGTGACCTGCCAAAACTGAGCGTAGAATGGTATAACATGGCGGGTGAGAAACTAGAAGCGGTTATACGAAGTTTAGTGCGGCTCGTGACGCATGAACACTTCAATGTGAGGAAAGAACTAGCCGTACTGTGCTATAGAATCGTCTCGGAGTGTAATAAGTGAGTTAATAATTTTAAATTATGGAAATCATCGTCTTTGTTTATGCAAATTCATTTATATTTGATCAAATTTTATTCATCCGTCGATTTTTTAGGTTGTTGCAAGAGATCCGGCTCGAAGGACCATATTATTAGATTGTAAAAAACAAGTGCTAACTTTTAAAATTTTGGTCAAGTTAACAAAAAATGCTGTCCTTGTATCTATATATTTTATTTTTGTTCATTTGGAAGTACTTACGCACTTATGCATATTATTTTGCATATCTGCTGACACATATTTTGGTATCATTATGTACAATACACCTTTTGAACATAGTTACTATGTTATCCAGCACGATGCAGCCCTCAATAGCGATGTGCTTGGACATCCTGATCTCGCTATCCAGCGACCCGTACCCCAGCGTAGCGGAGTACTGCTCAGCGGTGCGCGGCGCGTACTTCCGCAGCGCGTCGCCGGAACGCGCGTTAAGTGCTATGGACGGACTTGCGAAGAATTTGAACATGGTGCTTGCGTCGTTGCCCCGCGTGCTCAATAATGTCGGTGAGTGTCACAATGGAAATACTAGCAAAAAAAAGGTGAATAAATTAATTATATGACCATTCTGCGATTTTCACATACATATTTTTTGACGTGACAACGTCTTATAATTCGATAGAGCCGCCTGCACGCACGAAAAAACATGACTCATGCGGCGTTACCTCGCTCTGAGGCGTTCCGTGTAAGTCTTGAAGTGCGAGCGAGAGCGCGGAACGAACGACAAAGAAGCACGATCGGACGTTGTCACGTTCAACTATCGTCGGTAAACCGACTTTACAGACAACCAATTTTTGAAGTGAAAACTTCTTTAGCGGCGTTGAGCACTTTTTCTGTAATGGGTATAAAATCTTAAACTCGCGTCAGGACACGTGACCTGAACGAAAAAGCGTAAGACGGATGGATATTAAACATGCTCAACGTTAATAATCAAGTTTTCACTTCTGCCGGTACTCTCGGAGTGCAACCCGTCTTTTTTTTCTTATGTAATGTAATGTGTTCGTAGACTCGGCGCGCAAGCTGTCGACGCTGTCCCTGCTGCAGGGCTACGTGGCGGTACTGTGCGAGGCGCGGGGCCAGCGGCTGGGCACGCTGCTGGCGGCGGACGCGGGCCACGCGCGCCTCGCCCACGCGCTCGCCGCCGCCGCCGCGCTGCGCCACGACCTCGCGCTGCTGCACCGACACGCCGCTAGAGGTACACACTACACACAGGGCACGTGGCGGTACTGTGCGAGGCGCGGGGCCAGCGGCTGGGCACGCTGCTGGCGGCGGACGCGGGCCACGCGCGCCTCGCCCACGCGCTCGCCGCCGCCGCCGCGCTGCGCCACGACCTCGCGCTGCTGCACCGACACGCCGCTAGAGGTACACACTACACACAGGGCACGTGGCGGTACTGTGCGAGGCGCGGGGCCAGCGGCTGGGCACGCTGCTGGCGGCGGACGCGGGCCACGCGCGCCTCGCCCACGCGCTCGCCGCCGCCGCCGCGCTGCGCCACGACCTCGCGCTGCTGCACCGACACGCCGCTAGAGGTACACACTACACACAGGGCACGTGGCGGTACTGTGCGAGGCGCGGGGCCAGCGGCTGGGCACGCTGCTGGCGGCGGACGCGGGCCACGCGCGCCTCGCCCACGCGCTCGCCGCCGCCGCCGCGCTGCGCCACGACCTCGCGCTGCTGCACCGACACGCCGCTAGAGGTACACACTACACACAGGGCACGTGGCGGTACTGTGCGACGTTGCCAAGTCTGCTGAGAAAAGAATAAAGAAAAAAAAAGACGGGTTGCACTCCGGGAGTGCCGGCAGAAGTGAAAACTTGATTATTAACGTTCAGCATGTTTGATATTTTGGAATAGTATCCGTCTTACGCATGGAATATAAGGGCTAAAAAAAAAAAAAGTCCGTCTTACGCTTTTTCGATCAGGCCACGTGTCCTGACGCGAGTTTAAGATTTTATACCCAACGCCGCTAACGAAGTTTTCACTTCAAAAAAGACGGGTTGCACTCCGGGAGTGCCGGCAGAAGTGAAAACGCGCGTAGTAGAGAGGGGATAGCTGTCTACTCTCCATCCGTCTTACGCTTTTTCGATCAGGTCACGTGTCCTGACGCGAGTTTAAGATTTTATACCCATTACAGAAAAAGTGCTCAAAACCGCTAAAGAAGTTTTCACTTCAAAATTCTAATAAAATTAAAAAAGAAAAAAATATTATCACTTCATCTGTAAAATTGTAACTAAGAACAAAAAAAATTGGCAAATTAACCTAACAATTAACATCCTAAAAGACATTAAAACCACTACAAAACAATTAAAATGTATATAAAAAAGACGTGTGGCACTCGGGGACTGCCGCGGTAAAGCTATTGCATGGTATGCCTTCAAGCCACACCTCCGCGCCCGTCGGAGTGGGGAGCGTGAGGTTTTTCGTTACGCAATTTCTGGATTCGGTCCCCGCGCTCAAGGCCCGCGATAGAAGCTATGCAATAGCTTAAAAAATATTTCAGAAAAAAAATAATCACTTCATCTGTAAAACCGAATGCTACGAAATTATAACTAAGAACTAAAAAATTTTGACGAAATAATCTAACGATTAACACCCCGACGCGGATGACTCCCGAAAGTCCCTAAAACAGCTACAGAACAATAAAAAATTATATATATAAATGGCAATTAATATTCACGACAGGCATCTTAAATCTTGTAAAACACTCCCCCAGATATAACAGTGGACCCCCCACTCGACTCCCCCTGGTGCAAGTTCCGACACCTGGACAGTCCAGATTGCGAGAAGCGGTTCCGTGATGTACTGGTGTCGCTCGGTGAAGCTGATTGTGCTCAGTTGATATTGGATACACTGCTGGAAATGTTCAGAGAGAGAAGAACAGCTGAATTGGTGTATCTGATGAACTGGATTGCTGTTGGTGAGTCTGGTGATAGAATTTTAGCTGCCTTCTTTAAACTTAAGACTTTAAAGTGCCCTCGTACGCCGTAACTATAGATTTTACGTATAATATTGAAATGATATAAATTTTTGAAATTTTATTTTAGTTTGTTTTGTCTTTTACTTTAGGTATTTTTCTCGTAAATGACTCGGCAAAGAGTTATCGTCAAATCGCCTTTCAGCGTCATTTTTCCAATACAGTGCCGCTAGTTGAAAAGATATTATGAGGTAGTAAAGTGGAATTTCGATAAAATTACCTCAAAATCTATAAGTCCTGCATTTTCATAACTTCCGGGAAATATTTTTTTTAGAAATCCCATTTTTTTATGATATTTATGGACATAGGCTTTTCCTTAGTGGTGCCTGACGTATTCAGATTATTTTTCGTTACTATCTATTTAGATTCCATTTCAGCCTCAAAAATCCGACAAGATGATCCTTCGAGAATATAAAATTCAATTTCTATCTACTATCTACCCATTAAGAATATTCATTCATTCATTCACACCCAGGTCCAAAATCAACACCATGTCTCGCACAGCGTCTAATCGACGTATACATAGAAGAAGAAGTATGGTCCCTTCCATTAGAAGTGCGAACCAACGAAACGCCGCTCACTGAAGAGGATACTCTTGATGTGGATGTGTATAACCCGAGAGCTTGGGTTAAGGATAGTGTTCCAGGTGAGAGAATAATTGGGATTTCAAATAACTTATTGTACCTTAGGTATAGGAGTAGTAAGACACAATATAATAACATAAAACATTTTTATTAATTCAATCATTTTTGGTTTTTTGAATCCGTCTCCACTGAATAGAAGAAATAACTCAGTAGCTTACTTATTATCATTAATTTCGCGTTGTTATTGGTTCAGATATACCACAACTATTGTCAATCATAACCTATGAAATGTTTCTCCATCTCAATTATTAGATATTCACAGCAATTGTCAATCATAACCTATCAAATCTCCTTTTCAATTTTAAGATTTTCGCCACAATTGTCAATTATAACCTGTCAATTCTTTCTTCATCTCAATTAATCCATCAGGCCCCGGAATCACAGACACAATAGAAAATCTATTGTGTCGCGGTCGGATCTGGCCGTTCGGGGCTCAATGGGTTAGATATTCCGCTATAATTGTCAATCATAACCTTCTTTTTGCTAATTTTTGTTTTTGTTTCTTTCTTTCCAATATCAATTTTCTTATTTCCATTCTACCAGGTCTCTTCGAAGGCGCCACGGAAGTCCGTTACACGGACATAAGTTACCAAACACCGCGGGTCAAAGAGTCGAATCCCAACGCTTGTAAAACATTACGTGAAGCGGAACACAATATGGCGCTGTGCTGTCTCCTCACTGAGGGTGTGGGGATGATGGCCAGGAGACTCCAGGGGGACTTCCAGCCGTACCTGCTGAAGACGCTGTGCCTGGTGCTGGAGAGGGTTGGTGAGTGATGATGTACTGGTGCCAAGGGTGTGGAGATGATGAGCAAAAAGAAACTTGAGCTATAGAATCCTGATAAGGATTGCGCTGCTTCTAAGATACTTATTACGAAGCTATTTCGTTCTGCATCTAACATTTAAGCCACACAGAGCGATTTAGTTTGCTTAAAACAGACTTAAAAATAGTGCAAAAATTATCAGGTGATTGTGTAGCTTTTGTATCAGGTGCAGATCGAATTACAACTAGTAACTATCCGAGATACAGCGCCAACATTTTCAGGTGTTTGTATAGGTTAAATATCACGTGGAAACAGTTGTCGCTTGTTTACAACTGACTTAGAAACAGCGCAAAGGTTATTAGGTCTTTGTATATCACTAACAAATAAATGTCCCTTGGTTATAACCGTCTTAGAAACAGCGCAAACGTTATCTGGTGCTTGTATAGGTTTAGTATCACTAACAAATAAATGTCGCTTGGTTATAGCTGTCTTAGAAACAGCGCAAACTTTAGTATAGGTTTAGTATATCAAACAAATAAATGTCGCTTGGTTATACCTGTCTTAAAATCAGCCCAAGCTGTTTGCATAGCTTTATTATCAAGTGTAGTTCGGTCATGACTGTCTAATAACCAGCGTTTCTGAGATAGTTATAACCAATGGTTATGACTGTCAAAGGATCAGCGAAAATATCGTGAAAACGAACTTTTCAATAGCTTTCAAATTACCTTCAACTTTCAAAGCTCTTGTTAACCTCCTATAAACTTTTTTAGCACATTAATTAATAGCATCATAAATACACAGGACAGGATCCATTGGAAGGAATTGGAGGAGGCCTACGCCAAAAGACATACTAAACTTAGGGCCTATATTTAGGAATAAAAGGCTATATTATTATTTTTATTAAATCCACAGGCAGCAGATATGAAGTTCTACACCTCGCTGGTGTGAAAGCGATCAATGATATAAAAGCCGCGGGCTCACATAGTACAGTGGGCGAACTGATCGCACGCAATGCTGATTACTTTACACATCAACTTACGCGCAGGCTTAAGAAGGTATGTATTTTTTATGTTTTTGTTTAAAAATAAATTTAATGTTTGAGATAGTTTTTTTTTTAATTTTTGTAACTTTGTTTTGCATGAATGATTGCATGCCAGGTGACTTGGCGAACACTGTTACTTAATATTTATTAGTCAACTTTTAATGTACGAAGGTGTGATCAAACAATAAATGAATTTCAATCTGGTTAAAAATTTCCTCAAGAGCACATTACTTTTCTAAATGATATTACTAACCTATTATTATATTGTTTTCTTGAATTTCCGCTCATTTAAAATAACGTAACTAGAAGGCAATTATAAAAAAATATCTAAATTATAAATAGTCTTTGTTTTAATACTTGAAAGGATAATTCTATAATGGACACAAGACAAGAAGTATAGTTAAGAATCCGTAATAAATTCATCGTCAATTACCTATATTTAAAATGACTATAATCTTTTATAATTATACCTGATAGGCGTGGAACACACAGTCCGCGCTGGAGATCCTGTCAGTGGTGATGGAGTACAGCGACGCTACTATATTAGAGTATCTGTACGGGATTGTGGAAGATGTATGTATGCTTTTTATTTTACTAACATTCCGTGACTTTTTCAGCTTATTCCAAAGAAATTGCCTTGGAAATTAAATGTTTCACTGCGGTTACAAGGACTTTTCTCACTGTCTGACTTCTTAACTCTATCTCTAAAAAAATCGAACACTTTCACATGTATTGTATTTAAGTAAGGAAAGTAAAAAAGTAAATATGGTTCGCTAAAAATATGATTTGCAAACGTAATAAATACGTATATGTTTAAATAATAAAGATATCTTTTACTTTGTCAATTTTTCGTGGCACAGTATTTGTCAGACATACCTCTTCCGAAACGGCTTGACCGATTTTTATGAATTTCTTGAAAATATGGGGAAGGTCTATTAAGGTTATAAACTATTTATACGCGATAATAGTCTCCAGGCAGAACAATGTTTGTCAATCTGCTAGTTTTAAATGTAATAAAATTATTTTCCGCTAAGGCCATGCCAACCATACCAATTCCAACCAAACCAAACCACATTCTTACGGATTTGCTTAAACGATTTCAGGTTCTAGTCCAAAGCTGTGATAAATATTATCAAAAGAACCTCTACTCGTATTTACAAGTATTTCACACATTCGTCAATTGTATACACAAATGGTTTCCATCACAAAAAACAGAAACTGAGTCAAATACAAATGTCGAGATAGACATTTTAAAAGATCTATATGAATATATAAAGAATGAGAAAGAGTCAGAGAGGCTAATGAGTGAGAGCGAGAAAGAAGATAAAAGCGTAGAGGAGATGTATAAAGAAGATCTGCAGAAGAAAGAAGATGGCGTCCTGGATTATGATGATACGGTGACGCGTGAGTAGTTTTATTTAATTTAATTTAAAGAACATTTGTTTTATTGTGAAAATGATGTAGTGGGAGTCTTATTAATGTATACTTGAAAAGACCATTCTTTTCGAGTGACTTTTACAATAACACATTTCGATGTGTTATTGTAAAAGTCACAGGATTCGTCCTGTGATTAAATGAAGTGAGAAAGTTTTTTAATGATACTTTAAGCGTACCTAGAATTAGAACTTGAATAATCTGGTGAACTTTTAAAATATGCAAATACTCGAAATGTCTTGTTGGAACTAATAATTCACTAGATAGAAAAGACCCATAATTTTTATAATTTGAAAAAATCATCCTTCAATTTCACAAATAATATAATCCTTAATTAAACAAAAAAATCTTTCACAGAGGAAACACCACCCCTCCCTCGACACGTAGAAGTTACGAAAACAATACTAAAGCGCTGCATCAACTTCATACCAACAAAGAAGCGAGATGACGCCATTCTAGCCATACAAGTGATCAACGTGGGTTTGCCCGTGCTAAAGGACTATGAAGACGAGTTACTACCTCTAGTGCATTTGACTTGGGGACCTTTAGTTACCAAGTTTGAAGACACGGATACCGCGGTTATGAGAAGCGCTCTAGAGCTATTGGTGACACTCGCTAAACTTTCTGAGGACTTTATCAGGCAGCGGACTGTTAAGTATGTGCCTTTTGATGTTAATTAGTGATCTAGTTACGTTTATTATGGGTATAACACGTTTAAAAGGTAGATTTCACACTTTTAAGGTAGATTAGACAGCTTAAACGATTTGTATATAATTTGGTACCATGAATCAACGTAGACGTAACATGTAATATTGTTTTGAATCATCAATCAATGTTGTGTTTATTTTCAAAATTTCCATAAAGTTGTCTAATGATTTGCCGTTTTCATGTTTGTTCTAGTGCTCGTATACACGTGATTATCGATAGTAAACTAAAAAACAATCGTACTTTATTCAAACACTTTTACGCTGATAAAATATTTGGGTAAAAAATTCTTAATTTATCGACTTCTCATCGACTTATAACAAGTGCAATCATAAAATGAAACAAAAAGTGTATTTTTCCCTTTTTAATTATTTTTCTAACAAACCTTTTAACATAAAAATTTCTGAAATTCCAGGGAGGTCCTGCCGCGCATATACTCCCAGCTCACCCGGCTTTCCAACGAGAGCCACCTCAAGGACAGCGGCTCCGTATATCGCACATCACCGTCATTCAAGTTGCAACTAACCGCGCTAGAAGCCATGACACCACTGGCAACTCGGCTGAAACTGGGATATGAAGAATTAGGAGACGCTATGGATGTGGTGCGAGTGTATCTGTCGAGGAAACAGCCGAGACCTTTACAGGTGATTTTAAAAGAACGGGTAACGTTGAATAAAAAGGTTATAGCTGACTGGAAAGCTGTAGTCTCAGGTGCAAGTCGTTGTCGCTTGGTTATAACTGACATATAAACGGTGCCAACGCTGTAAAGTTATTGTATAGCTCTAGTTACAGGTGCTGATCGTTTTTGCTTGGTTATAACTGACTAAAAAGCTGCGCACACTTACAATCTGTCTCAGAAGCAGAAGTATCATGTACAGATCGTTGTCGCTTCGTTATAACCGACTCAGAAACGGTATTTACGCTATCAAGTTATTGTATGGCTCTAGTTACAGGTGCTGATCGTTTTTGCTTGGTTATGACTGACTACGAAGCTGCACACACTTGCAAACTGGCTTTAAAGCTGTAGTATGAGATGCACAACGTTGTCGCGTAGCTATAACTGACTTAGAAACGGTGCCAACGCTGTAAAGTTATTGTATAGCTCCAGTTACAGGTGCTGATCGTTTTTGCTTGGTTATGACTGACTACGAAGCTGCACACACTTGCAAACTGGCTTTAAAGCTGTAGTATGAGATGCACAACGTTGTCGCGTAGCTATAACTGACTTAGAAACGGTGCCAACGCTGTAAAGTTATTGTATAGCTCCAGTTACAGGTGCTGATCGTTTTCGATTGGTTATAACTGACTAATAAATAATTTACCACTCCATGTCACGTTCATGGAGCAGTAGCTCCGGCTTATTGTTTTTAATGTTTTCTCAAATAAATTATGTATTCTCTGTTTTTCTTCTTTTTTATTGCGTCTCTTTATCATGTTATTGGCAAATAAATAAATGATTATGATTATTATATTAATGATCACTCTTAACCAAGTTTTAGCCAGTGACATGATTTTATTGTATCTCTTTATAACTGTAAGTTTCAAAAATCTCCTCAAGGCACACTATCTATCACTTTCTTGATCCTTCCTCCATGTCATTGCTGTTGTCCTTTTCTTTTCTCCTCTTACGCTGTATTAAGTTATTCATAATTATTTATTTTAGGTATATAATATGTATTATCTGATTTATTATATTCTTATTTTATATAATGCATGCTTTATGTAGTTATACGTATTAAAATTTATTTTTCCCAACGCAATAATTTTTGCTCACCCACCTCCTTTAAATGTGTTTTCCTGTTAATATTAATGGTAGCCTGGAAGAGATCGCTGCCTAGATAAGGCCGCCATTTGTACATACTTGCATCTATTTGTCTTTTTCTGTGTTTATTGTAAATCTTGTGTGTGTGTGTGTGTGTGTGCAATAAAGAATTATCTATCTATCTATCTATCTAAGTTTAACGAAATCCTTTCTTTTCCAGTTGCTAGCTATCCAGTTTTTCAAGGCGATGTTATCTCACGACTACGGCTGCGTGTGGCTTCACCTGCGTCGGTTCTGCGCAAACAGTGCTAGTTCCAAACCGACCGCACACACACTGTGCAAACTAGCGCCCGTAGTGGGAACACCCCATGAAACTAGTAATAAGGATTATGATAAAAATATTAAGGCGATATTTGACATGAAATAAACGATTGGTGTCTAGATTTTGTTTTATTTTTGTGTTTTGTTAGGATCCTTTTACTATAAGTTGGTATTAAGATTTGAAAAAGGTTCATATATTCCGGATAGTTGAAATTTTAAGAAAAGTATTCGTTGTTTGTTATTTAAATGTTTAAAAACATATTAAAAAGTAATTTATAATAGTAGAAAGGTGCGAGTTCTATATCGACCGCACAAAAACTGCAAACTGGCGCCCGTAGTTGGGGCGCTGGTTTGCAGTTTTTGTGTTTGGACTCCGCATGAAACTAACAGTAAGTATTATGATAAAAATATTAAGGCGATAACTATTTGATATGAAATAAACGATTGGTGTCTAGATTTTGTTTTATTTTTGTTGGGATGCTCCCTATTTCTCTCTTTTAGCACAAAGCATATAATTCTACTTAATTATGCATAAAGAAAATGCATTTAACCACTCTATACACATATTGTCTTCGGACACTCGCTTAATAAGACAATTGCCGAACAGTGACGAAGATTTCTATGCGCGCTTTGGGAGTACTGTATGCAGTATGTTTAGGAAAAAATAGAAATGAAGAAAATGAGTTTTTAGAAATGGGTTAAAAACATTATAAAAGTCATTTAGAATGAGTATAAACCCTGGTTTTATAATAGTAGTAAAGTAAGGAACCCATATAGTAAATTATTGAATTAGGTAATTGAGCAGTATTTTATACAAATACAAACTATGGAAAATTATACGTGACAAAATATTAAAGATTGTCAGGGTCGTATGACACACCTGGACACCCCTTAATAAATATAGTTATCGTCTTATTTTTATACATAAATTACAGTTCCCATGAAAGGCGGGTGTCGTGCAATTTTAAAATACTGAATTCGTTGTTGTCTTTTACACTAACAGTCTGTTAGTCTATTTGTGAGTTAACTATATTAAAAATAGGTCTAGAGCAACTAAATGAAACTACACAAGTAAAAATTTAAGAAATATGTGTAAGAATAACTTGAAAGAAAAAATATTTTCAAGTCTGGTTTTCAATAGGCATGTAATTTTATGTGTTTTTAAATCATTTTAAACCTACGAGGTCACTATCACGTTGATCGTTTGGAATTAAATAAACAACACCAGGCAGTAGGTAATTCAAATTTATTATATAAAAACAATGTCACTGAAAACAAACGTATATTTATATGCTAATATATCTTGCAACAAGTGTGTACATTGATGCAGTTCAAGTTTAACAATATTGAATACAATAAAAATGCAAATAAGCAATTAATTGAATTTGTTGGGGTCCGTACCATGCATATTCATAAAAAAAAAATAATATTGCATTGAATTAAATTATTTATAAAGTAACACACATAAAAATCCTACAGATAATGTACTATTATATAGCTAAACCATTGAAAGGATTTGAACAAATAAATTATAACAGTGTTAAAAACTACATTTACTAAGGTATGCAATTGCCTAATGGTACGGATTTTACAATGATAGTCTTAAAAAAAAACCATTAATTCAAGCACAATAAAAGCAAAATCCTTTAGAAGTACTAGAAACTCAAAATTCGTACAACCAGTCACTATTTCGTAAAAAAAAATTCGATACACCCAATACTTTGATACCTGGATAGATCCTGCACTTATAAATATTCATTTTATTATAAATCTAAAGAAAGAGTAATAACTGTAAAATAGCGAAAAGCAACTGATTGTAAAATTTCACAACTATTTGACGTAGAAAAAGTACAGCCCATAATACTGTAAACCTTACTGCTAAATAACAAATCTTGAATGAGCAACTACTAATTTGGGTTTATTTTATTAAAAAACATCTATTATTTCTTCATATAGCTTCGGTAATATACAATAATATACTAGTGTACACATTTATAAGGCTCCATATTACTTTATATTACAGTCTGTTGTGAAGAGATGGTTTCGTACTATACTTTATATCCTTACGATATCATCGAGGTATGTCCAATTTATATGATGCCCAATTTTTCAGGACTTTATTATTATTTTAGGTAGCTTTAGGACCTGTTCAACTACGTGATCTCAAAATAGGTGTTAGTGTTTGTATCTCCTAAGATCTATATTATAAAGCTGAAGAGTTTCAGAGCAGATTAAATTGTGTATTAGCTAGTTTAGGGATAAATACTTCATAAGGAATCTATAGGATAATGTAACGACGAGATTCACGCAAGCGAAATGGTTCCGCTACAGAGCATATATACAACTTTCCGACATAATTCATCAGGGCCTCATCGGCCAGTCGAGTAGACTGGTCGAGGATCCTCCCTTTTTCGATAGAGGAATTCCACCTTCCTTCCTTCACAGATAACATTGGAGCCTTTATAAATTTACCAATTTCCTGATCAGGGCATCATTTAAATTGGACAGTAACCTCCATAAATGGCAACAAAAAATGCATTTTATAACTGGAAACACTAGCACTTATTTGGTGTCATCGATTATTATTGTTCTTACATTTATTCTAATGTAAATAACCTTAACCATGTATACCTAAAGGAAAATTTAAAAACAAAATCCTACCACCGGGACCAACCAAAACACCCAAAAATCTGATTGATATAAACAATAATAATAAATAATTTATTTTCTTTTGCAAATAGTAAATAATAAGGTCTGCAAACTGTATAAGAACCATTTAATTTCCAGGTTAAAGAAACTGAAAGGTTTTGAATAAATAATTGAACGTTTCTTATTGGAAATTAACTCTTAACCTGCAATTGAACAGCTGAAAACCAATGCAAATTTACATTATTTTGTATTCGATGTAAGGTCTTAAAGCATAATCAATAGGAATCAGTGCTCCTTAGGAATAAATTCTAACTATTCACAACAAAAAATGTTCCGTTTTAAAAATAATGCATGTTAATCAATTTAAAAAATAAATAAACCTTTTTTGGAATGGTCTCATCAATAAATACAAAATACAAACCAACTTTAAATATAATTATTTCTAATGCTTCGTCCACACAGGATTCTTGTTCAAAAGAATCGATATTTTGTGAATAATTCATTTTTCTCACGGAAAAATAATCCGTGTAGAAGCAGCATAAATTGCACTAACTATAATAGTTTTAAAGGTATATTAAAATCTTTATATTATAGCATCTATCACATAACTATTCTGATATTGATGAGTGCAAGTTTGAAATTCTATCTGCGTATATTTGATTTATACCTTACGTTTTTAAAATTCATTTCATATATTTGTCTATTGGAACTTAATATACTGCCCTATACAGTAAAATATTACATGTTCATCACGAACTTTTATTGCATCCACATTTCGGTCTTATCTCTAATGTTTTTAGAAAAATCTTATAGCCACTGCTATGTTTTAATGTAAAGATAGCTGCGTTGATTTAAAGTAAAAACAATGTTTCGTGAAAATCATGGCTGAAATACTCATAAATATACTATTTACACCACATGGCTATTATTTTATTGTATTAATTTTTCTTACGCATCAACTAGAGATAAGAAACCAAGAAAATGCGGACGCCCCGTAGCGAAATGTGCCAAAATGAGACGCTATATTTGGTACAATTTGAGACCAATTCTAAACATCCTTATTAGTTAAAACACTCCGATCACACCAGTCAAAAAAATAAATATTAACATGAATAATTGTAAATCAAATAAAATATCTTTATTTTGTAAAATTTGTTATGATATTGTGACAACCAAAGATTTAGTATTCTTGTCATATAAAAATTTAATAAATAACAGATATACACAACAGACCAATTCAATAACTAAGAAAAACTTCAAAACTTTAACGGATTTTAAACGCGAATTTATTCATTTATTATTTATAATTATTCTTAACCCGACGTTTCGCACACTTTACTGCGAGGGTGGTCACGGTGAGACAATCCGAGCAAGTATATATTATGTATAATACTCGCGTAAAATGAAAAACAAGTAAATACGATGTATGTGAATAATAAAAAAATAACTTTCCCCTTTAATACTAAAACTCTCACTTTGACACATTTCGCTCACAATTAAATATAACTTACGTAATATAAACACGCACACATTCACATTTGACAAATCTATAAATTAGCTAGAGAGGAATTTGAACTGTATAGAATGGCAGTGGAGGATTTATGCGTTCCACTTGATAATCACAATGTATTTTGTTCAGTACAAAATACTCAAAAATAACAAGTTTAAATGTTTTTTGTTTGTGATCATCAAGCAGAACACGTCTTTACCGCGTACTAAGGCGTAATTTAATGCGTACGTTTAATATTGGAAATTATTGCTTCAATTATTGTTGATTACTTATGATATAATTTATTTAATATATAGATAAAAACTATTATATATTTATAAAATCCGCTTGCCCATATGCAAACACCCGGCATATTACGTAGACGTTGCCGTTTAAATATTTAAAACTGGCAATAATATATAAAAATTACTATAATCTCTCTACGACTAAGCACTATTCATAAACGATTTGATATCTTCCATACATCGCAGGTACACCGTTTCAAAATTGTAGAGAAGTGTGACGTCACCGTCAAAAAACTTTACGCGTCAGAAGAGAGAAGTCAGAACGAAAAACGACAAAAGTAGTAAAAATAACCAATACAAATATGACCTCTATGTTAAAAGCGATACAGTTCAAATTCCCCCGCACACACCGCATCACTTCCAGGCGTTTTTCAACATTTTCCGCGACGCAAAGAACTTAGTACTGTACGTGGCTACTATTAGAGCGGCTAGTACTATTGTAATGAGGTGGTAGTCGAAGTCGTCCTTTAGTAGATCGAATGTTTTTGATGGCGCTACTCGTGTGTAGAAGAGATCTGAAAATATTAATATTAAGAGATTAAAGTAAGCAGTCTATCTAAGTTTTTAACGCTTTTTCTGCGTAGACATATGACTGATATTTTAAAGTTCTGATAAACGTGATATTAAAATGTGAGCAGAGGCGGCTCGCCCTAAGGAGCGCTGGTGCAGTGAACTCCCATAAATAATTATAATAAAATCATACTCCTTAATTTCATTATTAATATTAATTATTACTATTTAAAATCAATCGTAATCGTAAAAAACTACTGTCAATACCAATGAATAATATATCCATCATTCCATCATTCCATACACTTGAATAATACTGTATTATACAGTAACGCGCGAAGCGGAGCGCTCACGATTGCGCTCCAATGAAAAAATACTTAGTACATTTCCTAATACGAAATCCAATAGGAGTGAAAGAGAGGGTTTGCCAGTGCCCTGCGCGCGTGAAACAGAAGATTTTCTATGGAAAAATAGCAAAATTCGGAGCGCCGCTCCCGCAAACGTTGCCGGTTCGTTTTTACCGCCGCGCCTGGGCGCCCGAACACAGGACAGCGATAGCGCGCGACATTGCCACTCTCTATATTATAAACAAACACTCGACTCTCGAGTCAACTTCAATGCACGCGCGCGAATGCAAATTCGGGAATTTTCTAATTAAAATCATAAGATACGTGTTGAAATAGTCTGTAGTTATCAGTATTACTTGTGAGTGTGAAAATGAACAATTATAATGTGGCGTTCATTAAAAAGTGTGTTAAAACGTTACAAATTCGGCTTGAATTGAAAGCTAAGGGACTGCCACGGCCTGAACTTGACCTTACGCAAAAATGTACGACAAAAACGAAAACATATACGCGTGTGTTTAAATCCGAACAATATTTTATATTATGTGAAAACACCGTGGTTGTGTGGTTGTGATGAAAGCAACAACAGACATTTACGAATGTCTTGTCGCTTTAAGTTATAGATATTTTTGCACACCAAAAAGAAAGACGTAGGTATGTATTTCCTTTATAAGTAATTTTTTTGATAAATGTACTGCTTTACACCATGTATTTTCAGTGTTTTATTTCAAGTGAACACCCATAATATTTTGTCACGAGCCGCCTCTGAATGTGAGATAATACAAGTCAAACGTCTCACTTTTTTGTGATGGAAATCTCTAATTAGTAAGAATATCACAAAATTGAACTAATTTATTTTATAGATTCAGAAAAATGCGGTAGCGAGGGAATGTAATCTTATATATCAAGGTGCCAACCATACCCAAAAACTTTATATAAAAATGCATAAGGTTTAACCCATTGACCACCGAGCGGCCCGATCGGGCCACGTGCCACTGTGATTCCGGGGGCTGAGGGCTTAATGTTTTCCACATTTATCAATTGCATATACTGCCATACCAGACCATAAATTTACATATAAAATTCATAAAAAATATATATTAGTTTACTTACCTAGTCCAGTAACCAACACCAAACTCGTAGACTCTAATCCCGAAGGCGCTGTATATATATTCTGGACCCTCGGCAGCGATCTATTATAGTTCACAGCAGCTTCTGCAGGTAAGGGCAGTTCAGGTGCGTAGGGAATGAGGCCTTCTTCCCGGGGTTCGCCCGCTAGAGGTCGGCGCGGTTCGACATATGCCCAGGGGAGCTCCATTATAGCGCCTGATGTTAATGCCACTGTGGAGGAATAGTTTTATTTAATCAAGGCAATTTCTTATAGTTTGAGTTAATAAATTAATATCCATCGACATGTTAAACCAAGCTAATAAATCCTGGTCAAACACACTCTTATGGAAAAGAGAAAAACAATTTCATTATTACGGCGTCGTTTTGAAAAGTGCAAGACATTAAATGAGTTTCGATGTTAAGTTTAGACTAATTTATTAAAATTTTAAAATATTGTGTTACGTTAAGCTGTTAGTATTGTTTTAATTATTTGTTATACGATTGTAAAATTTCTGGATTTTTTCTTATTGAATTTCACTTTATGCTGATTAAATTTTAATTACCTATATCATCATCAATCAGCTAACACTTAACATATGAATAGTATTCTAATAAATAAACAACAACTCATACTTGTTTGTTCCTTATTCCCATTTCGGAAGCCAAACCTAAAATAAAGTCATTATAGTACGATTCAAACTTAATGGCGGCTCGAAACATCGTACGATCCGATGCGCAGAAAATAATTTTAGGTATAAGCGGGACGTTAAGGGACCTGTGCGCACCCGCACTCGCACCTAACTTCCGAGCCGCCATTAAGTTTGAATCGTACTATACTAAAGTATACTCACTTAATATATGCGTCAGTCAGCGCCCGTTCGGTCTGTGTGAAGGCAAGCGCAGTGGGTGTAGCGGGCAGAATGTACGTCTGTCTGTCCACACTGGGAGCTCGAACTGATCGCCAGTGCTTTTTTGCCCGTAAAACTCCCATTTTTTTTTTATAAACGAAGCTTCGTATACTCACTTAACAAATGCGTGTCAGTGAGTGCCCGTTCGGTCTGTGTGAAGGCAAGCGCAGTGGGTGTGGCGGGCAGGATGTACGCCTGTCTGTCCACACTGGGAGCTCGGGCTGACTCGAACGAACTGAACTGCGCGCCCGCTGATAGCCAGCGCTCTTTGCCCTCGTAGAACTCCATTGTTGCTGGAGGGTGAGATAGGAAATGTTAAAAATGTTTCGATTGATGTGTGATAAACAGGCTAGCTTCACCTAAATGTGTGAATGCAACCAACTCCTTGGGACTCGATTTTGATCCACTTTAAACGGATAGATTTATTTAAATCTTTGGACACTTATCAGGAATCGAAGCCATTACAATAATTTAATGAGCTAGAGCGTGATTTTTTAAGCTATAAATAAAAGTATTCTGATTGATGTGTAATTTTTTTATGTTAGATAGCTGTAGTTTGGTTTGAGATACAATGGACAGGTGCTACAACTTATTAAAGCATTTATGGGTTTGCATAGTATCTAATAATGTTCGAACTAAACTATTATGCGTTTTTGATTTTTTTAAGACTGCAAAGTGCGTTAATTTGTAAACTACATAATATAGTACTGCTGTGTAAATAATATAAATAATATAGAGTTGTGTAGAGCATTATATAAAGCAACTAGCTTACCGCCCGCGGCTTCGCCCGCTTTGTCTAAAACCTAATAAATTATATACTAAAACCTTCCTCTTGAATCACTCTTATCTATTAAAAAAACCGCATCAAAATCCGTTGCGTAGTTTTAAAGATTTAAGCATACAAAGGGACATAGGGACAGAGAAAACGACTCTGTTTTATACTATGTAGTGATGTAGTGTTATTCAGTGTGTTATATAACTTATAGAGCATATTACCAATCTCCACCCGCCGATGCTTATCACTCCGGTACATATACGCTAGCGCATTATCAGCGTGTACGGCGAGCGGTAGAGCTCGTGCACGTCGATGTGCAGCCGCCGCTACAACCGCACCGCTAGCCGCGTCGAGCGCTACTGCTGTTACTGACATGTCTGGAATGGGAGTTATATTGTTAGTAAAGAATTGATTCTGAGGTTAAGATAGCTGGGGAGAAGAGAAGTGGAAGTATCTGAAAAAAAAAAAATATGTGCAGAATGTTGATTTTATGGGGGAAAAATTTTGCTTGGTGCATTGTGTAAGTAACCTTTCAATCATCTCATCAAATATTTCACTTCACATTTGCCAGTCCTCCTTTCGTCAATCTTTTCTTTATCCTCTTCTCCTTCGACGGTGGGAAATAATTTGTGGAGGCGTCAGGTCTAAAAACGATCTTAGGTCTCTGTAAATGTGCATGGGCGCCCCATCAGTTTCTTTACCGACAGTGACATAAAAAACAGCATTCAACCCGGAGTACACGCGTGGCTCTACCTGCCCTGCGCTACGCACCCTGGGGCCGCTCCAGCAGCACGAGCAGCAGGTTGGGGTTGGAGTACTTGTAGAGCACGCTGCGGTCGGCGAGCGGCTCTACCTGCCCTGCGCTACGCACCCTGGGGCCGCTCCAGCAGCACGAGCAGCAGGTTGGGGTTGGAGTACTTGTAGAGCACGCTGCGGTCGGCGAGCGGCTCTACCTGCCCTGCGCTACGCACCCTGGGGCCGCTCCAGCAGCACGAGCAGCAGGTTGGGGTTGGAGTACTTGTAGAGCACGCTGCGGTCGGCGAGCGGCTCTACCTGCCCTGCGCTACGCACCCTGGGGCCGCTCCAGCAGCACGAGCAGCAGGTTGGGGTTGGAGTACTTGTAGAGCACGCTGCGGTCGGCGAGCGGCTCTACCTGCCCTGCGCTACGCACCCTGGGGCCGCTCCAGCAGCACGAGCAGCAGGTTGGGGTTGGAGTACTTGTAGAGCACGCTGCGGTCGGCGAGCGGCTCTACCTGCCCTGCGCTACGCACCCTGGGGCCGCTCCAGCAGCACGAGCAGCAGGTTGGGGTTGGAGTACTTGTAGAGCACGCTGCGGTCGGCGAGCGGCTCTACCTGCCCTGCGCTACGCACCCTGGGGCCGCTCCAGCAGCACGAGCAGCAGGTTGGGGTTGGAGTACTTGTAGAGCACGCTGCGGTCGGCGAGCGGCTCTACCTGCCCTGCGCTACGCACCCTGGGGCCGCTCCAGCAGCACGAGCAGCAGGTTGGGGTTGGAGTACTTGTAGAGCACGCTGCGGTCGGCGAGCGGCTCTACCTGCCCTGCGCTACGCACCCTGGGGCCGCTCCAGCAGCACGAGCAGCAGGTTGGGGTTGGAGTACTTGTAGAGCACGCTGCGGTCGGCGAGCGGCTCTACCTGCCCTGCGCTACGCACCCTGGGGCCGCTCCAGCAGCACGAGCAGCAGGTTGGGGTTGGAGTACTTGTAGAGCACGCTGCGGTCGGCGAGCGGCTCTACCTGCCCTGCGCTACGCACCCTGGGGCCGCTCCAGCAGCACGAGCAGCAGGTTGGGGTTGGAGTACTTGTAGAGCACGCTGCGGTCGGCGAGCGGCTCTACCTGCCCTGCGCTACGCACCCTGGGGCCGCTCCAGCAGCACGAGCAGCAGGTTGGGGTTGGAGTACTTGTAGAGCACGCTGCGGTCGGCGAGCGGCTCTACCTGCCCTGCGCTACGCACCCTGGGGCCGCTCCAGCAGCACGAGCAGCAGGTTGGGGTTGGAGTACTTGTAGAGCACGCTGCGGTCGGCGAGCGGCTCTACCTGCCCTGCGCTACGCACCCTGGGGCCGCTCCAGCAGCACGAGCAGCAGGTTGGGGTTGGAGTACTTGTAGAGCACGCTGCGGTCGGCGAGCGGCTCTACCTGCCCTGCGCTACGCACCCTGGGGCCGCTCCAGCAGCACGAGCAGCAGGTTGGGGTTGGAGTACTTGTAGAGCACGCTGCGGTCGGCGAGCGGCTCTACCTGCCCTGCGCTACGCACCCTGGGGCCGCTCCAGCAGCACGAGCAGCAGGTTGGGGTTGGAGTACTTGTAGAGCACGCTGCGGTCGGCGAGCGGCTCTACCTGCCCTGCGCTACGCACCCTGGGGCCGCTCCAGCAGCACGAGCAGCAGGTTGGGGTTGGAGTACTTGTAGAGCACGCTGCGGTCGGCGAGCGGCTCTACCTGCCCTGCGCTACGCACCCTGGGGCCGCTCCAGCAGCACGAGCAGCAGGTTGGGGTTGGAGTACTTGTAGAGCACGCTGCGGTCGGCGAGCGGCTCTACCTGCCCTGCGCTACGCACCCTGGGGCCGCTCCAGCAGCACGAGCAGCAGGTTGGGGTTGGAGTACTTGTAGAGCACGCTGCGGTCGGCGAGCGGCTCTACCTGCCCTGCGCTACGCACCCTGGGGCCGCTCCAGCAGCACGAGCAGCAGGTTGGGGTTGGAGTACTTGTAGAGCACGCTGCGGTCGGCGAGCGGCTCTACCTGCCCTGCGCTACGCACCCTGGGGCCGCTCCAGCAGCACGAGCAGCAGGTTGGGGTTGGAGTACTTGTAGAGCACGCTGCGGTCGGCGAGCGGCTCTACCTGCCCTGCGCTACGCACCCTGGGGCCGCTCCAGCAGCACGAGCAGCAGGTTGGGGTTGGAGTACTTGTAGAGCACGCTGCGGTCGGCGAGCGGCTCTACCTGCCCTGCGCTACGCACCCTGGGGCCGCTCCAGCAGCACGAGCAGCAGGTTGGGGTTGGAGTACTTGTAGAGCACGCTGCGGTCGGCGAGCGGCTCTACCTGCCCTGCGCTACGCACCCTGGGGCCGCTCCAGCAGCACGAGCAGCAGGTTGGGGTTGGAGTACTTGTAGAGCACGCTGCGGTCGGCGAGCGGCTCTACCTGCCCTGCGCTACGCACCCTGGGGCCGCTCCAGCAGCACGAGCAGCAGGTTGGGGTTGGAGTACTTGTAGAGCACGCTGCGGTCGGCGAGCGGCTCTACCTGCCCTGCGCTACGCACCCTGGGGCCGCTCCAGCAGCACGAGCAGCAGGTTGGGGTTGGAGTACTTGTAGAGCACGCTGCGGTCGGCGAGCGGCTCTACCTGCCCTGCGCTACGCACCCTGGGGCCGCTCCAGCAGCACGAGCAGCAGGTTGGGGTTGGAGTACTTGTAGAGCACGCTGCGGTCGGCGAGCGGCTCTACCTGCCCTGCGCTACGCACCCTGGGGCCGCTCCAGCAGCACGAGCAGCAGGTTGGGGTTGGAGTACTTGTAGAGCACGCTGCGGTCGGCGAGCGGCTCTACCTGCCCTGCGCTACGCACCCTGGGGCCGCTCCAGCAGCACGAGCAGCAGGTTGGGGTTGGAGTACTTGTAGAGCACGCTGCGGTCGGCGAGCGGCTCTACCTGCCCTGCGCTACGCACCCTGGGGCCGCTCCAGCAGCACGAGCAGCAGGTTGGGGTTGGAGTACTTGTAGAGCACGCTGCGGTCGGCGAGCGGCTCTACCTGCCCTGCGCTACGCACCCTGGGGCCGCTCCAGCAGCACGAGCAGCAGGTTGGGGTTGGAGTACTTGTAGAGCACGCTGCGGTCGGCGAGCGGCTCTACCTGCCCTGCGCTACGCACCCTGGGGCCGCTCCAGCAGCACGAGCAGCAGGTTGGGGTTGGAGTACTTGTAGAGCACGCTGCGGTCGGCGAGCGGCTCTACCTGCCCTGCGCTACGCACCCTGGGGCCGCTCCAGCAGCACGAGCAGCAGGTTGGGGTTGGAGTACTTGTAGAGCACGCTGCGGTCGGCGAGCGGCTCTACCTGCCCTGCGCTACGCACCCTGGGGCCGCTCCAGCAGCACGAGCAGCAGGTTGGGGTTGGAGTACTTGTAGAGCACGCTGCGGTCGGCGAGCGGCTCTACCTGCCCTGCGCTACGCACCCTGGGGCCGCTCCAGCAGCACGAGCAGCAGGTTGGGGTTGGAGTACTTGTAGAGCACGCTGCGGTCGGCGAGCGGCTCTACCTGCCCTGCGCTACGCACCCTGGGGCCGCTCCAGCAGCACGAGCAGCAGGTTGGGGTTGGAGTACTTGTAGAGCACGCTGCGGTCGGCGAGCGGCTCTACCTGCCCTGCGCTACGCACCCTGGGGCCGCTCCAGCAGCACGAGCAGCAGGTTGGGGTTGGAGTACTTGTAGAGCACGCTGCGGTCGGCGAGCGGCTCTACCTGCCCTGCGCTACGCACCCTGGGGCCGCTCCAGCAGCACGAGCAGCAGGTTGGGGTTGGAGTACTTGTAGAGCACGCTGCGGTCGGCGAGCGGCTCTACCTGCCCTGCGCTACGCACCCTGGGGCCGCTCCAGCAGCACGAGCAGCAGGTTGGGGTTGGAGTACTTGTAGAGCACGCTGCGGTCGGCGAGCGGCTCTACCTGCCCTGCGCTACGCACCCTGGGGCCGCTCCAGCAGCACGAGCAGCAGGTTGGGGTTGGAGTACTTGTAGAGCACGCTGCGGTCGGCGAGCGGCTCTACCTGCCCTGCGCTACGCACCCTGGGGCCGCTCCAGCAGCACGAGCAGCAGGTTGGGGTTGGAGTACTTGTAGAGCACGCTGCGGTCGGCGAGCGGCTCTACCTGCCCTGCGCTACGCACCCTGGGGCCGCTCCAGCAGCACGAGCAGCAGGTTGGGGTTGGAGTACTTGTAGAGCACGCTGCGGTCGGCGAGCGGCTCTACCTGCCCTGCGCTACGCACCCTGGGGCCGCTCCAGCAGCACGAGCAGCAGGTTGGGGTTGGAGTACTTGTAGAGCACGCTGCGGTCGGCGAGCGGCTCTACCTGCCCTGCGCTACGCACCCTGGGGCCGCTCCAGCAGCACGAGCAGCAGGTTGGGGTTGGAGTACTTGTAGAGCACGCTGCGGTCGGCGAGCGGCTCTACCTGCCCTGCGCTACGCACCCTGGGGCCGCTCCAGCAGCACGAGCAGCAGGTTGGGGTTGGAGTACTTGTAGAGCACGCTGCGGTCGGCGAGCGGCTCTACCTGCCCTGCGCTACGCACCCTGGGGCCGCTCCAGCAGCACGAGCAGCAGGTTGGGGTTGGAGTACTTGTAGAGCACGCTGCGGTCGGCGAGCGGCTCTACCTGCCCTGCGCTACGCACCCTGGGGCCGCTCCAGCAGCACGAGCAGCAGGTTGGGGTTGGAGTACTTGTAGAGCACGCTGCGGTCGGCGAGCGGCTCTACCTGCCCTGCGCTACGCACCCTGGGGCCGCTCCAGCAGCACGAGCAGCAGGTTGGGGTTGGAGTACTTGTAGAGCACGCTGCGGTCGGCGAGCGGCTCTACCTGCCCTGCGCTACGCACCCTGGGGCCGCTCCAGCAGCACGAGCAGCAGGTTGGGGTTGGAGTACTTGTAGAGCACGCTGCGGTCGGCGAGCGGCTCTACCTGCCCTGCGCTACGCACCCTGGGGCCGCTCCAGCAGCACGAGCAGCAGGTTGGGGTTGGAGTACTTGTAGAGCACGCTGCGGTCGGCGAGCGGCTCTACCTGCCCTGCGCTACGCACCCTGGGGCCGCTCCAGCAGCACGAGCAGCAGGTTGGGGTTGGAGTACTTGTAGAGCACGCTGCGGTCGGCGAGCGGCTCTACCTGCCCTGCGCTACGCACCCTGGGGCCGCTCCAGCAGCACGAGCAGCAGGTTGGGGTTGGAGTACTTGTAGAGCACGCTGCGGTCGGCGAGCGGCTCTACCTGCCCTGCGCTACGCACCCTGGGGCCGCTCCAGCAGCACGAGCAGCAGGTTGGGGTTGGAGTACTTGTAGAGCACGCTGCGGTCGGCGAGCGGCTCTACCTGCCCTGCGCTACGCACCCTGGGGCCGCTCCAGCAGCACGAGCAGCAGGTTGGGGTTGGAGTACTTGTAGAGCACGCTGCGGTCGGCGAGCGGCTCTACCTGCCCTGCGCTACGCACCCTGGGGCCGCTCCAGCAGCACGAGCAGCAGGTTGGGGTTGGAGTACTTGTAGAGCACGCTGCGGTCGGCGAGCGGCTCTACCTGCCCTGCGCTACGCACCCTGGGGCCGCTCCAGCAGCACGAGCAGCAGGTTGGGGTTGGAGTACTTGTAGAGCACGCTGCGGTCGGCGAGCGGCTCTACCTGCCCTGCGCTACGCACCCTGGGGCCGCTCCAGCAGCACGAGCAGCAGGTTGGGGTTGGAGTACTTGTAGAGCACGCTGCGGTCGGCGAGCGGCTCTACCTGCCCTGCGCTACGCACCCTGGGGCCGCTCCAGCAGCACGAGCAGCAGGTTGGGGTTGGAGTACTTGTAGAGCACGCTGCGGTCGGCGAGCGGCTCTACCTGCCCTGCGCTACGCACCCTGGGGCCGCTCCAGCAGCACGAGCAGCAGGTTGGGGTTGGAGTACTTGTAGAGCACGCTGCGGTCGGCGAGCGGCTCTACCTGCCCTGCGCTACGCACCCTGGGGCCGCTCCAGCAGCACGAGCAGCAGGTTGGGGTTGGAGTACTTGTAGAGCACGCTGCGGTCGGCGAGCGGCTCTACCTGCCCTGCGCTACGCACCCTGGGGCCGCTCCAGCAGCACGAGCAGCAGGTTGGGGTTGGAGTACTTGTAGAGCACGCTGCGGTCGGCGAGCGGCTCTACCTGCCCTGCGCTACGCACCCTGGGGCCGCTCCAGCAGCACGAGCAGCAGGTTGGGGTTGGAGTACTTGTAGAGCACGCTGCGGTCGGCGAGCGGCTCTACCTGCCCTGCGCTACGCACCCTGGGGCCGCTCCAGCAGCACGAGCAGCAGGTTGGGGTTGGAGTACTTGTAGAGCACGCTGCGGTCGGCGAGCGGCTCTACCTGCCCTGCGCTACGCACCCTGGGGCCGCTCCAGCAGCACGAGCAGCAGGTTGGGGTTGGAGTACTTGTAGAGCACGCTGCGGTCGGCGAGCGGCTCTACCTGCCCTGCGCTACGCACCCTGGGGCCGCTCCAGCAGCACGAGCAGCAGGTTGGGGTTGGAGTACTTGTAGAGCACGCTGCGGTCGGCGAGCGGCTCTACCTGCCCTGCGCTACGCACCCTGGGGCCGCTCCAGCAGCACGAGCAGCAGGTTGGGGTTGGAGTACTTGTAGAGCACGCTGCGGTCGGCGAGCGGCTCTACCTGCCCTGCGCTACGCACCCTGGGGCCGCTCCAGCAGCACGAGCAGCAGGTTGGGGTTGGAGTACTTGTAGAGCACGCTGCGGTCGGCGAGCGGCTCTACCTGCCCTGCGCTACGCACCCTGGGGCCGCTCCAGCAGCACGAGCAGCAGGTTGGGGTTGGAGTACTTGTAGAGCACGCTGCGGTCGGCGAGCGGCTCTACCTGCCCTGCGCTACGCACCCTGGGGCCGCTCCAGCAGCACGAGCAGCAGGTTGGGGTTGGAGTACTTGTAGAGCACGCTGCGGTCGGCGAGCGGCTCTACCTGCCCTGCGCTACGCACCCTGGGGCCGCTCCAGCAGCACGAGCAGCAGGTTGGGGTTGGAGTACTTGTAGAGCACGCTGCGGTCGGCGAGCGGCTCTACCTGCCCTGCGCTACGCACCCTGGGGCCGCTCCAGCAGCACGAGCAGCAGGTTGGGGTTGGAGTACTTGTAGAGCACGCTGCGGTCGGCGAGCGGCTCTACCTGCCCTGCGCTACGCACCCTGGGGCCGCTCCAGCAGCACGAGCAGCAGGTTGGGGTTGGAGTACTTGTAGAGCACGCTGCGGTCGGCGAGCGGCTCTACCTGCCCTGCGCTACGCACCCTGGGGCCGCTCCAGCAGCACGAGCAGCAGGTTGGGGTTGGAGTACTTGTAGAGCACGCTGCGGTCGGCGAGCGGCTCTACCTGCCCTGCGCTACGCACCCTGGGGCCGCTCCAGCAGCACGAGCAGCAGGTTGGGGTTGGAGTACTTGTAGAGCACGCTGCGGTCGGCGAGCGGCTCTACCTGCCCTGCGCTACGCACCCTGGGGCCGCTCCAGCAGCACGAGCAGCAGGTTGGGGTTGGAGTACTTGTAGAGCACGCTGCGGTCGGCGAGCGGCCGCCCGGCGGAGTGCACGCGCCCGCTGCGGCTCTTGCCCGCCAGCGCTACTATCTGCGAACCGGGACCGCCCGGCGACAGGGACCACGTACGTTGCGCTACCACTTCCTAAAAAAGTCGAGAGAAAAAATCACATTTAAGAAGTATAAAATAAATAAATAATCACGTAATAAACACGTAACCAAAGCAGTTTATAGAAGTAATAAACTCGATTCAAGAAAAATTCATGTTATAATTGCAAAGATTTCAATGAAGCTTTCGATTTAGTACACATGAAAGAACTTAAAAATTGAGAAGAATTTAATGAAAAATATTGTATTGTTATAAGAAACGAATGAAATTATCCTTCTTTGATAAATAACAAAGCAACCGGTCGGGTAATATAGCATAAGCTTAGTCATAAAACAAAGGCGTACTCCAAGGATCTGTTCTTGGACCAATAATACTTAGAATATATAAAAATAGAATTGAAAATTGATTATTTTCATCGTCCCTAAAAAAAGGTGTAATAAAAAAGATCGTATTTGATTTCTGGAATGAAACCCATGCATGTTGTAAGGAAAGTTTATACAAAATGATAAACTCACCCGTCCATCATACTTGAGCGCGTATCCTCTTAAATGGCCAGTTTCCTTTTCAGCAACATACATGTACAAATCGCGTACTAGCGGCGTCGCTGACATTGGCAACACCTGTAAACAACGTTTTTGTAAGATATAATTTTATTCAGAATTGTTTCGAATCGGAGCAGTGCGGGTAAAACCGCGGGGTACAGCTGGTTATGGATAAAATTCTAAAGTTATTTGTCGGCTTCATTTATCTGGATCAGGGTGCACTGCAGTTGAGCACGTCAGATGTATGTGTGTACCTTTTTTATTTTTCTTTTAAGTGGGGTAATCTTGCATAGATGCTCACGGCCTACGAGGAAGACCTGGTTTATGTCGGTTTCTTGCCGACTAAAGTCGAGCCGCTTTAATAGGGCAGCGGGTATTGGTTCGAATTGTTCCGCGACCTCGGCGGTGTATGTGTGTACCTGCACAGCCTCGTCCTCGTCCAGCAGCACGAGCGCGTGCAGCCGCTCCGCGTCGGCCGAGTGCAGCAGGGCGCACTGCAGCAGGGCACGTCGGGTGTATGTGTGTACCTGCACAGCCTCGTCCTCGTCCAGCAGCACGAGCGCGTGCAGCCGCTCCGCGTCGGCCGAGTGCAGCAGGGCGCACTGCAGCAGGGCACGTCGGGTGTATGTGTGTACCTGCACAGCCTCGTCCTCGTCCAGCAGCACGAGCGCGTGCAGCCGCTCCGCGTCGGCCGAGTGCAGCAGGGCGCACTGCAGCAGGCGGACGTCCAGTTTCAACCGCCCCTCCCCCACCAGGGTACCGCGGATCGGGTTCAAGCTGATTATGTAGCCGTTCCCGGTCTCCTGCAATTAAAACACATTCGATTATAAAAAAAAAATATTCAATCGTCGCGTCGTATCGAAATTTGAAATACAATGAACAAGCATTTGACAAAAACGTGGAAAGAAATTACATTCTAGACTAATCTTGATTGAGAAAGTTCCATAGAAAAATAACCTAAGAAATAATACACTTTTTCTAAAGTTCAAATTTTCTTTTATTCTAATATCTCACCTCGTGTTTCCCCAGAATAGTGAGGTAAGCATCATACGGCGGATGCCTGGCGCTCCGACGGGTGAACATAACTGCAGATTGCGTGTTGAGACTGGGCTCGTAGCGTTGCCAGAGGATCTCACCAGATAAATTGTCCATACCGTATATCTGTAATTTTTGGTAACACATGAATAAGTGGAATTGTTAGAAATCAATATATTTTCAAGACTGTAATATAAAAGATAACTTACGAATTGAAATTTTGCGTAGTTTTTAGGGACTATTATTATGAATAAATTTTTAAAATCTAAATTAAACAAACCAAAAGATCATTTATAAACAAAGCTATATAACTCGTTCTTAAGGAACAGAATTCAGACTGAAAAAAAGAACAAACTCACAATCTAACATTTAGACCATATTACTCACCTTTCCCACATCAGTGAGCAGTACAATAATCTTGTGCAGGTTAAAGTAGTCCCTGACCAAAGACGTAGGTGTCTCCTGCACCGCGCCTTCGCTTTGCAAGTTCTGCATCAAATTCTGCAACTGCTGGTACTGTGTGTGGAGCCGACGCACGAACGCCGCCCATACTGAACCTGGGTTTGAGATGGCATATTAGGCACTTTTTGTGGGAATAGAAGAAAATTTTAGGATTTTGCAAGAGAAACGGAAACGGCTAAAATTTTTCGGAAACATTATACTGGTCTGTTTACTATATTGGCAACCAGAATATCAATTTATACAATATTATTACTGTTTGGACAGTCTGGGCAATGAAATTACAAGGGTATTCAATTTATTATAGTCCTTTCCACCTAAGATGATTTCTGTGACACATCGATTTTTGACACGTGTAGAGATGTCCTTTACTGAAATCGTATCAATTGTTTCCGATAATCGATAATGTTTTATATGGAAATGAAATCGATTTGAATAAAGTACCAAAATTAGTTTTTTCGGCATTTCGCCAACAATTAACTAAGGAAACTTAGCAAACAACAGCAACAAAAAGTCAACAATAAAAATTAGTAACAATAACAGAATACCACGTAAAGTATCAATATAAAAATGCAACTTGTATACAAGGCTGACGCACTCGTACAGACGATTGACTCGATTGACAAACGATCACAAGATGGGCGCCGATTATATGATTTTCCAACTCTATGATTTTTCAACGATCCATTTCATGTACACGAATTGCGTAGGTATTATCTTTTTGTGTTATTTTATTTTATTTTTCATTATATTAAACTAAACAATACTGTTTTTGTTTTATAAGCTTAAGATGTTTCATTTTTATATTTTTGGTAATAATGCCGCCATAAAATAAAAATATTATGCACTAAAATTATTTTTACTTTTTAAACATAAAATACGTAATTCGGAACACGATGAAGTGTCACAGGAATCATCATAGGTGAAAAGGACTATAGTTCAGATTAAAATTGTCAATAATGACTTTTGTTGAAAAGACTGAAACAGTATAAACTTTTGTATGAGCCGTAAATATACTGGTAGATCTGATTAATTCCATTGTCTCTCCCAATCCTAACCTTATTTTCTAGTCATATGAATCCAATTGATATTTTTGGTTTTATGGCATTCAAATCTTAATACTATTATAAAGGCGAAAGTTTGTAAGTATGGATGTATGGATGTATGGATGTATGGATGTATGGATGTTTGTTACTCTTTCACGTAAAAACTACTGAACCGATTACAATGAAATTTAGCACACATATAGAGGGTAACTTGGATTAACACATAGGATAGGTTTTATCCCGGAAATCCCACGGGAACGGGAACTACGCGGGTTTTCCTTTGAAAACGCGGGCGAAGCCGCGGGCGGAAATCTAGTGCTTTATAAATATAAACTTATAAAGAATAGAAAAAATTCGATCACGAGGCGGGACTCGAACCCGCATCCTTTCGCGCCATTCCGGGGCGGATGCCTGACCAACTCGGCCACTCGTGACACGCCAGAGCGATCGAATTTATTCTATTCTTTCAGTTTTATGTGTCTAAGGGACACACCGCGCGCCATCTATTGAGACGATTAACAACCATCTCAACCAATATGAAACACTTTTCAGTGAATACAATATTGTAACGATGGAACACGACCTTTTTTGTTGAAATTGATATTTTTGGTTTTATGGCATTCAAATGCTTTATAAATATAAATTTATAAAGAATAGAAAAAATTCGATCACGAGGCGGGACTCGAACCCGCATCCTTTCGCGCCATTCCGGGGCGGATGCCTGACCAACTCGGCCACTCGTGACCCGCCAGAGCGATCGAATTTATTCTATTCTTTCAGTTTTATGTGTCTAAGGGACACACCGCGCGGTTCGAGTCCCCCCTCGTGATCGAATTTTTTCTATTCTTTATAAATTTATACATATGAATCCATTTTTTTTATGGTACTATTATTATTTTTATTATACACACCGTTACTATTTGTCATTACGCTTAATAAGGACTTTCCTCACCATCAGGTGATACTTAAGTTACATTCTTGTATCTTGAAAAAGTAAAATTTGGTTATAATGCGTAATAATTCGTAAATCAGAAGGGAATAACTAAAACGGCATTCCATTTTGATAACATGCTAATAAGTAATGACTTAAAATTAGAAAATAACATATCAACAGATCACATTTCTATAAAATCTCAGATGAAGTGTTAACACAATATTATGGAGGAAGCAGACCAAGCTAAATAATTGAAAAAATAATAAGTGAAGAAAAAATACCACACACGAAAAAGGGATAAAAATAATTTAGAGATGAAGTCTAAATTGTAGAGCACAAAAGTATAAAATAAAAAAAAGCATTTATAAAATCAAGAAGGCCACTCATAAATATTTTCACACAAAAGAAACACTAATGCACAATACTCACTGTACACCTTGGCAGCTAGAAAATAAGAATTTTGAAAAATTAATGATCATATATGCCAAAGATATTTTAAGTAATTTTGGTCAACTTTACATTTAATTTTGAGTCGTTTTAATAACATTGGCCTTCATAACATCTTCTGAATATAAATATGTTAAGGAAACACATTATTTTTCTTATTTACTTACACGAATTTGCAAATGATTTATAAAACAACTATTTCTATCTATATCTGCCTTCACCTAGACATTTGAAATATAAAACTTTAACCACGAACATATACCGGCCGAATTGAGAACCTTTTTTTTTTTAAATCGGTTAAAAATGTCCTCATCATTAAAATTCCAAGAGTTGGCAGACTTACCTTCTTTCTGGTCAAATTCAGACTCTAGGGCTGCATCAGTGTCGGACACGGGCAAATCCACAAACTCGGCCGCCACTATATTTGCTAAAGCTTCTTCTCGCGTCCATAACACACGACCTGAATAAAATAAAACATAGTTTATAATTTTTAAAAGTATTAATTTAATGTAGGGTAATAGCTACTGTTAGAGCCGATTTTTCAATGCTTGGATAAAACTTATTCGTTGAATAATGTATAAAACTACCAATTTAAAAACGTATTCTAATTGCCCGTATTTGACAGTTTACGTGACATTTTAATATTATCGTGTAATACTTTATTGGACGGATAAGGTAACAATTGTATTAAGTACCTTCTTGCTGCACCAGATGTACGGCGTCATCACCGGCATTGATCAATATCCTACACGCGGGCATCTCCCGCGCAGTGTTCATACAAACTACATCTAATATTTCTGGGTCCGGAATGTGTAGTTTAGGGTTTGTTCTACTTATCTCTGGTATTTCTTTGCCTGTTGCTACATTGTGTGCTTTCAGTGAGAAACCCTGAAATTTACAACTTTTATTGATACATTGCTTTCTTATGATAGCGATTCAATTTTAGTTTATCATATTCTGTTTATAGTTATTTTTTTGGATATCAAAATATATTCAAAAGAATTTAGGAGTTTTCAATATTTTAACATGACTTACGCATGTTTTTAACATAGACAAACGTGTATTGAAACAGTTAGATAACTTTTTGTTTTTTCTGGCAATGGGAACTATTTTTTTGTCTGTTCACTATGCTTATCTCAAACATTCATTTCCCCAACTACGCATTTATAAAGAAGCAATTTCAACACTTCATAACACAACCCATACCTTATTCTCATCGCTCCAAGACTGCATCAACGTCTGTCCATACGCTCCATCAATTACCGTCGCCGTCGCCATCTGGTCCGCCAACCTCACACCCAAAGCTTGCAGATCATTATTCTTTATCACCACAACACTCTTATCATCAATAATGAAACCTGGCACAGCACTGTTACCATCGAGCGGCCTCAAGTTACCCTCTATAACTTCATTACCTTGGAAATAACTTGATAATGGCTTGCTTATTATTTGGACGGCATTTGAGGTAACGTCAAGAGACAGGAGCATGTACTCGCCCATGTTTCCTGATATACATGTGTAGTATGGTGGGGTTAGAATGCATCTGTAGAAGATAAATTTGATTAAATATGTACATAATTTATTTTAATATTAGAAAAGCTTTTCTGGTGTTGCTCATCTCTTCTTCATTATTATTGAATTGTACACTTAAGTATGTTATGGATCTTTATACACAAAATAACGAGTATGTATGTATGTATGATTTATCTTAAAGAATAAAGAATTTTAATTATTTTATTTTTTAATTTTAAGTTAGCTTTATTGCAAAAAGCTAAACGCTTTTTGTACTCAACAATTTGTCTTATCAAAAAAATTTACTAATTTTGATATATACAGCAGTTTAACACACAATATGCAAACAAGACTATATATTATAATGATTACATTTAAATACTTTTTTAAATGTACATCACATATATTTCTTTTTCTATTTGATATATTAGTCTGAGTGATAAGTTGAAAATGGCGTAAACTAGAGATAAGTCTCTTAAAAATACGTGCGATAGCTCATTTGATTCGGAATGACGTCTAGAAAAATGTATCGGAAATGTGTATTAGCACACAAAAAATTGCAAAAGTTATAAACAAATTAAGTTGCAAAAAAAAGGTATTTCGTTTATTGTTAATAACTCCGAAATTATTAACATTTCAGAAATTTTTAAAAAAGATTCTTAAAGAGGAGGAAATTTCCAACGAAAATCTTCCGACTCCCGGAATTCTATCTCCATTATTTATAATTTTAATTTAACGCTGAAAATAGCCCTCCGGGCGGCATTTTTAGTTAGCGCGCGCGGCTTCAAAACCGAGCACGTCACACTAATTATTTTTTTTAAGGTATTAAATATTAATTTAAAAATTTAAAAAAATTATGGTGTATTCCGAACACTTCAAAGAATTTGCTCCCGTTGGAAATTTTACTTAAAGTTAATTTTTCAACAAATTAGACAAATGTTAACTAACGAAATTTTTTTGAACTTCCGTCCTTATTGCACATTAAAAAAAATGTTTAAATAATTGTCGGTAACATTTTTTTAATGTGCAATAAGGACGGAAGTTCAAAAAAATTTCGTTATAGTCGGATTTTTAATTAGACAAAGTAAACTGACGTTTACTGTGTTGTCAGTTTTTGATGAAATAAAAATAGCGTTGTCACGAAGTGAATGATTGAAAAACGGGAATGAATGAAATTGAATCGATCGTCTAGTGAATATTTAGTGTGTAACAATATAACCTCAAATAAACACAACAATGACAACAAACACAACGTAATTCGTTACAATTAACGAAAAAAATACAAAAACAATAACGTAAACAGCGTAAAAATAAAAATAAAAAAATGATTATAATTACATTCTACTAGTAACTTATATCTTATATAGCTTTATATATTATAATTAGAAATAATGTTATTTTATAGTTTGAAATGATGAACTATTCACACTCATTGTTCATTCATCTGATTGAATGAGAACTGAATTCCTCACTATTACTTTAAATGTGGCAACATTATTTTACAAAGTGACATTAGCTGCTGTCAGTTTACTTTGTCTAATTAAAAATCCGAGTATAGTTAACATTTGTCTAATTTGTTGAAAAATTAACTTTAAGTAAAATTTCCAACGGGAGCAAATTCTTTGAAGTGTTCGGAATACACCATAATTTTTTTAAATTTTTAAATTAATATTTAATACCTTAAAAAAAATTAGTGTGACGTGCTCGGTTTTGAAGCCGCGCGCGCTAACTAAAAATGCCGCGCGGAGGGCTGTTTTCAGCGTTAAATTAAAATTATAAATAATGGAGATAGAATTCCGGGAGTCGGAAGATTTTCGTTGGAAATTTCCTCCTCTTTAAGAATCTTTTTTCAAAATTTCTGAAATGTTAATAATTTCGGAGTTATTAACAATAAACGAAATACCTTTTTTTTGCAACTTAATTTGTTTATAACTTTTGCAATTTTTTGTGTGCTAATACACATTTCCGATACATTTTTCTAGACGTCATTCCGAATCAAATGAGCTATCGCACGTATTTTTAAGAGA
Source organism: Colias behrii (assembly GCA_029959065.1). Classification (NCBI taxonomy): domain Eukaryota; kingdom Metazoa; phylum Arthropoda; class Insecta; order Lepidoptera; family Pieridae; genus Colias; species Colias behrii. The sequence continues at coordinate 11,090,073 of JARWMC010000009.1, read as the reverse complement.
CTTATCTCTAGTTTACGCCATTTTCAACTTATCACTCAGACTATATCAGTCTTTCCCAACGTGGGCGATAACGCCCCCTTGTGGGCGCTGCAGGCCTAAAGGGGGGCGGTAAGAGACCCAGAAAAAAAAGGGGGCGTTGTGTAGGGCTTTGGGGTCGATTTATAATTTCATCTACCTAGCTAGGAAGACTCTTAGAAACCGACTGAGCTCTCGACTTCGAGAGTCGACATCTTGTGAACATCAACTAATATTAATTAAGATATAGCTCAAAATCGGTTCGATATAATAGACCGCGGGCAATCATGTTTTAACAAGTTTTTGTTAAATAATCCGATTTGTACATTCCTGTATCAATCGGCTGGTTCTATAATACTTGTTCTTGCTTGTCGAGTACGATTGGGCGTCGAATGAGATAAACGAGTTTATGCACGTTTGATGTCTTATTCCTGTTGGTGCGTGCTGCTTATGCAATCCTATATAAACGACGTAAATTTATTTTATTTTCATTTGCGGTTTCGCGCATAATAGATAAGCAGTACTTGATTTCAACACTTACGTATTTCTCAAAACAAAACAATGTCGGAAGTAAAAAAGAAGAGACGGCAATACTCTGCGGAATATATTAAATTCGGATTTATTGAAAATCCCACAAACCCGTCGTCGCCTTTGTGTCTTCTATGTCTAAAAACATTTTCGAACGAAGCAATGAAGCCTTCAAGACTGCAAGATCATTTGAATAAAATGCATCCAGATAAGAAAGACAAGAATGTAGCATATTTTCAAGACCTAGAGAAGAAGCATAATACTCAGCCAAGTGTATCAAAACTATTTTCGGCGGCTGCTAAGCAAGATGACGACGGACTTCGAGCTTCGTACAATATCTCTTTGTTAATTGCTCAAAAAGGCAAACCACACAACATCGGAGAAGAGTTAATTTTGCCAGCAATAAAGGAAGTAATAACTACTGTGCTTCATAAACCGGCCGCAGATATTATCCGAAAAATTCCTTTGAGTAATAATTCTGTGCAAAGACGAATTGATGAAATGGCTGAAAACATTGAAGAATCATTGTGCAATCATCTGAGGACTAGTCAATTCTCAATTCAGCTCGATGAGTCCACTTTACCAACTAATGAAGCGTTGTTGCTATCTTACGGGAGGTTTATTAAAGATGAGAAAATACGTGAAGAACTATTGTTTGCCAGAAATTTGGAGACAGATACAAAAGGCGAAACCATATTCAATACATTGGAAAAGTTTTGTGAAGAGAAAGAGATTCCTTTGAAAAATATTATATCAGTTGCTACGGATGGCGCTCCGGCTATGACAGGGCGCCATAAAGGCTTCATAGCGTACTTAAAGAATAAAATTCCAGATGTCCTTGCTATACATTGCGTTATTCATAGACAACATTTGGTTGCTAGAAACTTAAGTGAACGACTATTTCAATCACTGCAATATGTCATCAAAGCAGTCAATAAAATCCGTAGCAGCTCTTTGAATGATAGATTATTTCATCAGCTTTGTGCTACTAATGACGAAGATTTCAACCGTTTGTTGCTTCATACTGAAGTTCGTTGGCTGTCAAGAGGCAATTGTCTGATTCGATTTTACAACCTGTTTGACTCTGTGATAGAGTTCTTGGAAACTAAAGATACAGAACTGCGCAACAATCTCATAACATCAAAGAATGATATAGCTTACATGACAGACCTGTATAAACTGTTCAACGACATGAACCTCCAACTGCAAGGCGATGAACTAAATTTAATTAAAACAAAAAATGTCGTTGCTGCTTTCGCAGCCAAACTGCTTCTGCACAAAAAGAATATGGGCAGACGTGAGTTTCACAATTTTCCGAATTTATCAGTATTTTGCAGTAACGACGACTTGTTTGCCTACTGCCAACATTTGGAAAACCTCCACATTGACTTCACCGAACGATACCAGGACATTTTAAACTTGGAAATACCAGACTGGGTGTTGGATCCGTTTTCAAATGTCAACACAGCAATGTCACCTCAGCTGGAAGAAGAACTTATAGAATTGACAACAAACGAAGAAACAAAAATCAAGTTTAAAAATGGATATCAAGAATTTTGGCTACAAAAACCGATCCCACAATTGTACCCTGGATTGTGGTCAATTGTTCAACGATTCTTGATAGCATTCCCATCGTCATATTTGTGTGAACGTGGATTTAGTGCTGTGGCAACGCTGCTTACTAAAAAGAGAAATCGTTTGCGTGTTACCGAACGTGGCGACTTGCGGCTGTTTTTGAGTAAATTGGAACCTGATATCAACAAACTTATTGAACAGCATCAGATTCAACCTTCACATTAGTTTTTATATAAGAATTGATTATGTTTGTTTTATTTTCAATAAAAGATACTCTACTATAAAGTTGCGTTTCAATAATCAGTTATAAGTACTTAGCGTTTTTTAAGTATGTTTAAAAAGGGGGGCGTTAAAAAATAATTTATTCTTAAAGTGGGCAGTAGACAAAAAAAGGTTGGGAACCCCTGGACTATATAAACAACCCAACATAGTCCGTTTTCTTATGGGAAAAGGTATACATTTTTGAGTAAAGCAATGCCATTTGGTACGAATGTTGTACTCGTCCACCTAAGCCCAAATCGCCCGGTAGCCAGTCATTACTCCCCGGTAGGAGGGAGGGAGGGGGGGTTAAAGAACAGAGCGCCCGGCGCTCCGAAAAAAAATTCTGGCGGCTAAATTTGGAGGTTTGCTTCGAGTTTGGTATCGTTATCAGGTAACTAGATGATGCCCGATTCATTCCCCATACCAGTTTTTTAGGGTTCCATACCAAAATATGTCACAATCCTTAAAATAATAAACTTTTAGTAGTGACAAAATCCAAACAAACCAGTATAGTTTTATATTTTTGTATCAAACTTGGTTTATAAAAAATACTGTCTGAAAGGCCATTTAATGAAGATTTTAAAAACATTAACATGTAACATATAATTTATCACTTTAAATGTAAAAAAAAATATACAAAGTACAGAAACGTTCGACAGCGCAGCGTAGGGGACGGCTAATAGACCCGAAAAACAAGCAATACTAACAAAAAAAGTAGCCAAGTGCGAGTCTGACTTACACATCGAGTGTTTCGTACTTATTTATACCATACCATGTTAACTGGTCTGGTAGGACCTGGATATCTGATACTCACAAACTTTCGTCTTTATAACATTAGTGTGAATTTTAATCATCTTTAAATTATAAATGAAGTCAGGTAACATTGTTAAAAATAAAGATATATAATAATAAAACGTTTTTGTAGTAATAATAATGACACCCACATCCACAATTACATAATTCGGTACATTTGAGCTGGCGTTTAAAACACTTCAACCTGGAACTGAAAGATTTGACGCACCGACATCTTATTAATTCAAAGATTCTTTTTTCTTTTTATTTCAGATGGGCAAGGAATATTCAGATTTTTTTGTAGGCCCCCAAATATACACAGCCTGTAAAACTGCCCTTAAGGTGTGTTGTTTAAGGGCTGCAGCTTCTGTAGGAGGCAAATTTTCGATTTCCCTTCTTTTTATGTTAAAAGTTGTTTGCGACCCTCATTTACTGTCACAGCGGGGTATGATTTGAAATACAAACATGTACTTATAATACTTATAAAGTTAAGTTCTGGTCTTCTGGATAAAAGTATCTTTAAAATATCGTGACCGTCCTTACCTATCTTGCATTGTTATCACAAACTTTTCAATTTCACTGTCTGCATATTTGCCACTGTAAAGTGCTTCAAACCCTCGTGTGGCTTTAGGATATGCCTTCCATGCCTCAAATGTAGTTTATTTGCGTCTTGCATTAAATATGAGTTCGTGTAACATCTGGTAAAAGAATGGAGTAAGGGCAAAACGTGTGTTCTTTGTGGACCTGATACAAGAAAACCATTTCTTAAGTATTATTTGTCAAGGAATTATTAATAGTCTAAACTTAAACTTGAACATTTATTTATTTAATTAGACTTCTTTTAAAACAATTTTGAATCGCCACAACATTTTTTTAACATTTATCACCGATTCGGAAAGCAGTGTGTATGGAGAAGAACCGGCAAGAAACTCCTTAATCGCTCTTTTAAAATCATGTCAATATTAAGGTTCAATTTAATTTTACATAGTAATATGTAACTACATAACACATTACATAGTAATATGTAACTACTAATAAGTCCATTATTTAAACATGAAGCTAGCAGTGTTACATACCAGGTATTGATGATTTCGTCCTGTGCCGATGTGTACCCATAGTTCTTTTAGACCTTCTAGCTTTGGAACACACGATATAGTAGTAGTAGCCAAAATAATGTTAAGAACAGTCGACAGATATGGCTAGTACAGAATATCATGTGTTCCACATGCATTTGAGGCATGGAAGGCATTTACGAATGTCATACGAAATATGCAGACAGTGAAATTGAAAAGTTTGTGATTACAATGCATGATAGGTAAGGACGGTCACGATATTTTAAAGATACTCTTATCCAGAACTTAACTTTATAAGTATTATAAGTACATGTTTGTATTTCAAATCATACCCCGCTGTGACAGTAAATGAGGGTCGCAAACAACTTTTAACATAAAAAGAAGGGAAATCGAAAATTTGCCTCCTACAGAAGCTGCAGCCCTTAAACAACACACCTTAAGGGCAGTTTTACAGGCTGTGTATATTTGGGGGCCTACAAAAAAATCTGAATATTCCTTGCCCATCTGAAATAAAAAGAAAAAAGAATCTTTGAATTAATAAGATGTCGGTGCGTCAAATCTTTCAGTTCCAGGTTGAAGTGTTTTAAACGCCAGCTCAAATGTACCGAATTATGTAATTGTGGATGTGGTTGTCATTATTATTACTACAAAAACGTTTTATTATTATATATCTTTATTTTTAACAATGTTACCTGACTTCATTTATAATTTAAAGATGATTGAAATTCACACTAATGTTATAAAGACGAAAGTTTGTGAGTATCAGATATCCAGGTCCTACCAGACCAGTTAACATGGTATGGTATAAATAAGTACGAAACACTCGATGAGTAAGTCAGACTCGCACTTGGCTGCTTTTTTTTGTTAGTATTGCTTGTTTTTCGGGTCTATTAGCCGTCCCCTACGCTGCGCTGTCGAACGTTTCTGTACTTTGTATATTTTTTTTTACATTCAAAGTGATAAATTATATGTTACATGTTAATGTTTTTATAATCTGCATTAAATGGCCTTTCAGACAGTATTTTTTATAAACCAAGTTTGATACAAAAATATAAAACTATACTGGTTTGTTTGGATTTTGTCACTACTAAAAGTTTATTATTTTAAGGATTGTGACATATTTTGCTATGGAACCCTAAAAACCTGGTATAGGGAATGAATCGGGCATCATCTAGTTACCTGATAACGACACCAAACTCGACTCAAACCTTCAAATTTAGCCGCCAGAATTTTTTTCGGAGCGCCGGGCGCTCTGTTCTTTAACCCCCCCTCCCTCCCTCCTACCGGGGAGTAATGACTGGCTACCGGGCGATTTGGGCTTAGGTGGACGAGTACAACATTCGTACCAAATGGCATTGCTTTACTCAAAAATGTATACCTTTCCATACAAGCATGCCCATAAGAAAACGGACTAAACATGACTTTTGACACATACACATTTCTCTCAACTTACCACAATAAAATTTTAATCACAAAAAATTTGATCACAACTTACCACAATAAAATTTTAATCACAAAAAATTTGATCACAATTCGTAATTCAAACCTGTGTCTTTCACCACTTACCCATCATTAATCCAGCCAGCAGGTAGCTTGGACGTAGCCCCCCTATTAGCTCCCGTCATTAGGTTATACATGGTAACTTCCAAGTGAGATCCGAATGCTGGCAACAAGTGCACCAGCATGCCATTCTGCACCCACCACTCAGACAGGTGCGCCCTTTCTGTGTCTAGTAACGATATTGGCCATTCCCATTGTAATACACCTGGAAATTTTATTTATGCTAAATATTACAACAGGTTTTGGATGGTATGAATTTGAATTTGATTTTCATAATATTATGAACTTGGACCTTCACACTTGTAAATAATCTAGAATTATAAAGGATCTAATATCAGTAGCTGATAAACAGTCATATGCTAAAGAAATCATCATTATTGTAAAAATATTATATAAGCTAGTTTTTATAAAATGCGTAGTATCTTCAAAGATCCCCTTTTAAGGGTACCTTAATATTCATGGAATATTATCAATGTAGTTATCCCTCATATTTTAGTACTAGCGACCCGCCCCAGCTTCGCACGGGTGCAATGCTGATACTAAATACACTACAGAAAAACTGTGAACTTGTGTGTGTTGTATATAAAAACATAGCGGCCCGCTCCGGCTTCGCACGGGTATAAAATATATAGCCGGGCGGCCGGCCGATGCCGCCGCAAACGCTACGTCCCGCAATTTTTAAATCTGTAATATCTTTGAAAATATTCACTTAAATCATGCGGTGTAAAGGGCCATATAGATCTATATTAAATGAACAATGTATTCAAGGTATTTAATTGGTTAAGGATTAATGCTGTATTGGTTAAAATCGCTTCGAAAATTAGCCATTATTTGTCGTAAAAAGTAAATGACAAAAAAAGTTATTGTGGGTTATCCATAAGAGATAGACATATACCACCGCGGACTTTTCTGTAGACCTTTTCAATGTGTATAATACTTAGTACATTATTTTGATAAAACTCGTAGGGTTCAGCCTGCGTTTGCAATGTAAGCGGAAAAAATGTAATTTTTTACGGCATCACATTAGAAACCTCAAAAATAACAGTACTTCTCCACTATTTGATGGATGTTATTATACATATAAACCTTCCTCTTGAATCACTCTATCTATTAAAAAAAACCGCATCAAAATCCGTAAGCGTACAAAGGGACATAGGGACAGAGAAAGCGACTTTGTTTTATACTATGTAGTGATTAACTGATAAATAAAAATATCTTAGATAATAAATATAAACTATGAAATCTTAAAAATTCTTGTAAGATTTACCTGTGGCTGGGTCCCATCCTCTAACTAAATATGGATTGGTACCTGTGACTGTAGTCACTTTATCACCTTCACTTACATGCAGTAACTGAATATTCCCTGAGCCTGCACTTTCAAATACATGACGCCACATTACCTGACCTAGAAATTAATATAGAACATAAAAAATATTATGAACAACCATAAAAAAATATCTGTCTCACGGTATTGACAGAAATGATAGTAAAACTATTTTCTTTGGATAGAAATTGAATATACATCTTCTGATGATGTTAACTATGATAAAAGCTTTATAATATTACGTATATTTTTTTACACATTATTGAATTTATTCACATAATTTAGCCGGTACACTTATTTTAAACGGATACAAGTAATAAAACTAATTTACCAGTCTTCAAATTTAGGGCAGCTAAAACATTCTCCTCTGTGGCTACTATTATTTTTTTAGCTGTAGTTACTGTATCGAAATGTGCAAATTTAATTCGTCCCACATATGTTTGACGCCTGAAAATATTTAACTTTAATTATTCACAGAACTACGAACTAATGAAGTCTTACAACTTTATAACCTATAATGTTAAATATTTACCAATCAAATTTTCCAATTTGATCTTCATAGATACACATTGATAAGTTTATTAAACTAAAAAACACTATAAACCAGTTCATACTGTTTAAAAACTTTAATAAACCCAAAAAATTGGGCTTTAATCGAATTGACAGCATCCCCATTTCTAAATGACTGAAAAAATCATTCCGCATTCGACATTCGCACAGATAACAATAAACTTTATGGAACCGGGAACGTTCAAAAACAACATATAAATCTTAGAGTATATATTATTACAGTAGTATAGAGCGCGTGTATTGCACAAATTGCTTTGTGCACATCGTAGGCAGATGAGCTATAGAAACTATATAGATGTGTGTGTGACCAATAGGGATGGGTTGGTATCAATTACGTGTTGAGCTATCGATAAGTTATGTAAATAAATACCTTCTTAAAGTAAATTTTATGTTTAATATGGTAAGGTAAGTTATGTAAATAAATACCTTCTTAAAGTAAATTTTATGTATGTTTATCCAGGGAATTAAAGGAGAAATGTATGAATAAAGTATCAAAATGTAATTTTAAAATTGTTTATCAACTGAATAAAGTGTGTTTATTCCATTTGAATATTTCTTGTATTAATTATTAAAAGTATGTACTTAAAAAAAATGTTTAATTGGAATATCTGAAAAACGTGTGGACTTTTTAAATATTAAAGTTAATAAAATAAAAGATCAGGTGTAGTACTATTTTTTTAAATAAATTAAAAGAAAATGTTAAATAAAAATAAGAAATAATTAATAATTTAAAATGAAATAATAAACAATATTAATAATTTTTTTATTCAATTTTATCAATTCTGTACCTACCAAAATCCTCTAAATTCAATTTAGCGGTCAAAATATTATATCGTCACATTACAATATACTTTACATTTACACTACATTCGCATTCATAATATTAGAAAGTGTATGATACAAAACACACCACAAAGTTATCTTTAATACATTTTTAAAAGAGTTTTAATTTTAAAGTTAAATAAATAATATGTTAAAATATTAGTTCTTCTTGTAAACTATCGAGTACAGCGTTGGTCAAGTCACATCACTACGATCACGTGGCGGCAGTGAGGCGCGCGAAGGGTGCGCGAGCGAGCCTGCGCGTGTCCGCCTCCCACTTCCCCTTCACCCCCGCGATGCTAGATTTATTTTCATAAAAATAAATACAACAATCGATTTACTGATGAAATGTGATACTGGATTTCAATTTTGTGTTTTTTCTAGTATCGTTCATGCAAGATCGAACTGCACATTTCACCATGTTTATTCGTAAATATGAAAAAAAATCCCTAGAGAAACGCACTTCGATAGCACTCAACCACGACTACGAGCGCTCGCGGCGAGAACGTCGTGTTGTTCCCACCTGTGCCTACTGTTCCCACTTCGTTGTTCGCACTCTATAGTTAGTATATATACTCTAAGATATAAATGAAATATACCAAATATTTTGAATAATATTTTTACATTTCATAAATGTTTTTACATTTCAATATTATTAAACGTAACTATGACCATAATAATAATTTATTTGATATAATAGGTATATTTATGTAACCATAAAAATTTGTTTTTGCAACTTTTAAAGATTTTATTATCATTTGTTTCTATATCCACGATTTCCCTGTATATAAAAATAGGTATCAATATTTTAATCACCATTTTACCTATTTTATATTATTGAACAGAGGTAGGGTAGGTTCTAGGTAGGTATGTTGGATAATATGAATAATAACAGCACCTGCACCGCCATCTGTCGGGTTTTGCTGCATTTTATCAAGCTAAGAATAAGTTGTGGTCTAAATTCTAATACATAATTCTAATGTAATGTGTCGACAATAAATTAAGTATAATTAGCAATAATATACAGTTTTTTAATAATCCCAAAACTGAGATGATACCTGCTATATGTAGATAGGTACCTAAAAAAAAAGAAATCTGGTAGACTGTAGACATATGATACAACATAAAACCTGATAACTTAGCTAATATCATTATTATTTTTAATACATATTGCTACAATAATTATTTTTACAGAGAAAACTAAAAAGTAGATAGGTATGCGTATTGCGTTTATAATTTAATATGAGGATCTTCTTTCTAAAGAACTTAATTTAGTTTCCTTAGATTTAATGGTTAAGATTTTTGAACTACATAGGGTGGAGTCTCCTATTATCGGCCTGCTCCTAATATCGGCCATTTCGAGAAAATCGAATATAACTATTTACTATACATATCGATCTTAAATCATAAAAGTTTTTATGCAAAAAGAGACTATATACATAAGCAAAACCTCCCAAATTTCGGTGTGGGTACCTCAATTGTTGAACATTCAGCTGTTGGCATAGAGCACGCGCAGGTACGAATTTGCGTAGTTTGGCGGCATTGCGGAGTCAAATCCCTGAGTCGACGCTTTACGTTGATAAGTATTTTAATGGAATTAAACAAACCTATAGTCTTAGATTAAGGATTGGTCTCCGCGCGCGCGCTACGACTAGATACCGCCCGGCCCCACCTAAAAACAATAGCTCTGTGAGTGCGGCAACTCGTTTCTGTAGTGTGTGTTAGGCAATTTGTAAGGACGCTAGTGTGTGTGAAGAATTGTGCTGCCAGCTACATAAATTTTACCTCATAAATCTCTCTAGCAGATATATAGAGAATAGATCTCAAGCAGTTGTAATAAGTAACTACATATCAAGTTGGGTGGTTATACCAAGTGGAGTACCTCAGGGCTCCCTTTTGGGTCCTCTTATGTTTTGCGTATTCATAAATGATATTCCAAATTGCTTCACATACTCAAATCTTCTTTGCTTTGCTGATGACATGAAGATATTTAGGACTATTAAATCTTCTGCTGATGCTGCTATGCTTCAAGATGACCTTAATAAATTAGACTACTATTGTACTCAAAATAAATTAGATCTCAATCCTAGTAAATGCACAGTCGTCTCATTTAGTCGTAAAAAACAAACACTGCGTTTCAACTATCGAATAAAAAATCAAGATCTTGGAACTAGCCCTGACATAAGAGATCTAGGAGTGATACATGACCCAAAACTCATGTTTGATAAACATATCGATTATATTCTAGCTAAAGCTTCTAAAGCTTTAGGCTTTATAATGAGAATTTCGTCTGATTTTAAAAAGGCGAAAACGTTTAAAATTCTATTTTGTGCTTACGTACGTAGCATTCTAGAATATGCGTCGCCAATATGGAATCCGCGATACGATAAATATATAACTAGAATTGAACGAATACAGATGAAATTTTTGAAATTCCTATGTTACCGATTACACGTCCCGTACAAATCAGAGGATTATTACGAGGTCTGCAGCAAATTTCACTTCCTACCCCTAACATATCGCCGGGAGATTTCTGATATTTTATTACTTTTAGGCATTACATCCAATAAAATAGACTGCCCAGATCTACTAGCCAAAATTTCTTTATACACACCCTCAATTTTATCTCGTAAATATAATCCTATCTTTACTTCCGCAGTCAGCACTAACTATCGTCAAAACTCGTTTATTCTACGCGTAAGCAATAACTTTAACAAGCTATCAAAACAGTTTGATTTTGACTTATTCTGCAGCAGTTCTTACTCCATTAAGCGTCAGTTAGCTAATGAGTTCTTTCATCAGTTTGGTGGTCGAGGTGATATGTAATTTAATTAGTGTTACAATAGCATTGGTTTTAAGCATTTGATTCGTGTACGTAATCGCTCACATTTGTAATTGTTATATATTAATATTATTCTAGCCGTGAGAATCTGTAAATGGCTTATTGTGATTATTATATTATGTGACTATCTTTAAGAATACAGCTGTAGATTCTCCTAAAAATATAAATAAATAAAAAATAAATAAATAAATGGGAAATCGGCCATCTTAGAAAGAAGTTTGAAAAATATTTTTTTTCATCCTGACCTGGCCGGGAATCGAATCCATGAACATGCGACTCAAATCCACTTGCGACGCTACTATATTATAGTCACAAAGGTTGTTTAAAAGTAAAAAAGCGGAAATAAAAAATGGTTGCCTGTAAAGTCGGTTTTACGGTCGAAGATTTTACGTGACAACGTCTTTTTCTCGGTAGAATATTTATGTGCTGCGCGCGCGGCAGACCGCGGGCCTCTCTCTCGTTCGGTGACTCATCGTAACGTTACCGAGCGTTACACTTTTTCATAAGTGACTCCCAGCCGCAACCTAATTTAAGACGTTGTCACGTCAAAAAATAACATTATATGAGTCAGTTAAACATGGTTAAACAGAAATAAATTATTGTTATTATTGTTTGTTATTTATTTTACTCTGCTACCATAATACAATAACAATAGTTAAATACATCCCGAGTACATACCTGGAATCTCGTGCGCTGCTTCCATAAATATGTGGTGTGTCGGTCAGTCAATTAGTCAAAACAATAGGGGCCCCTTGGGGAGGAAAATCTATATTTACGGGAATAATTTAAATTACATAAGATAAAATAACAGAAAAGAGACAATTTAATGTATAGTCACCACTACTGCCAGGCACACTACGTCGCCATTAAACTTCACTTGTCACATAAATAACTCGCGGTCAGCGCGTGATTACTAATATCAATAAAAAGTACAATTAACAATTCCGCGGGCCGATTTTACTAATTTACTACGTGGTCAGCACGTAAAACAATCGACGACACGCTCCGATGCGCGCGTAAATAACTTCCGAGGCGGCCGATAACAACACTAAATACACGACTTCACACTAGCGGCGCGGTTGGCGGACTCCGATAGAATAAGACAATAATTAATATGAATGCCGCTCCCTCACCAAGTGAGGTATTCGCCTCACCAATTGAATACATCGCGTTTCCGCTATCAGTGTGACCATTTAATTATTTTATCTATTCCGAACATTCCCCCGTCCCAGTCAGGCAAAACCTGACTGAGTCCAAAACTAGAGGATAAGGATAGAACCTACATAACGGGCAGCCGCGACAAGCCCGCAACAGCTCTTTTAAGGACAGAATTTCCTACCAGGACCTCTGCAACTCGCGGAATACCGTCCTAGGAATAGCCGCAAAATTCGACCACGTCTCCAAGACAGTGGGGGCATATTCGTCTCCTTAACTAGGACGAGGTCACCGACCTTTGGTGGATCCGTTTTATCTGTCCAGCGAACACGCTGCTGCAACAAATGAAGATATTCTAAATTAAACCGTTTCCAAAAACTCTGAGAAAGTTGTTGCAGCAGTTCAAAACGTGAGAGCCGATTAACCGGAGTATTCTCAAATGGATATTCAGGGAGCGCATTAAGTGGACCCCCAATCAAAAAATGTCCTGGAGTCAAAACCTCCAAGTCATTTGGGTCCGATGAAATAGGACATAGTGGCCTGGAATTAAGTACAGCTTCAATTTACAAAATACCGAAGGTGAGAACCGTTTCACCTAACTCCCTATCTAAAGAACGAAACCGCATTAATAAAAATCTAAATTCTGTGCAGGCTCCCTTATAACCGAAAGGACCTTCAAACGCGGGAGAGACTCAAAAAGCTTAATAGAAGCTTGAGGGCAACAATTCTCTGGTTGGAGCAGCCAACCAGGACCCTACCACAACGAACGATTCAATAAAACTGGAGCCTCACAACCGCGAGATGCACAATCAGCGGGATCAATGTCCCCTGGCACATGTCTCCACTCTAAAACAGCAACCGATTGCTGAATTTGCGAAACCCGATTCGCAACAAAACTTCTAACGCATGAACTGATGCTTGCAACCATGCAAGAACAATCTGACTATCAGTCCAAGCAAAAATTCTTCTAATATTAATATTTTGACCTAACGTCGATTTAACGTGATTAAAAGGACTCGACCTAAGTCCATACGTATTAGTATTCAACTCAAAAAACCGAAATAGGATCTGATTCTTTCTCTCGCCACAAAATCAACTGGTAACGACGATCCTCTGGATGAATAACAGTCTGCCTAAACATCATTTTAATATCCGCAACAAATACAACCTGATGCCTACGAAAATTTGTTAAATATCACCAATATCCCGATGCAACTTAGGACCCGAATGCAAACATTGATTCAATGATACACCGTTAGAGCTGGGCGCAGAGCCATCAAAAACTACTCTTATTTTACCACCCTTAAACACCGCATGATGTGGAATAAAGTAGTGCTCCTGCGACCTCCAATCAAAATTAGAAATAGACATATGACCGAGCTCTAAATACTCTTGCATAAACTCAACATACTTGGTACGAAACGCCGAATCCCTCTTCATACGTCGCTCCATAGATGCTAACCCTTTTTCAGCTAGCATTCTAGACTGACCTAATGGAGGACGAGACGGTAGAAAAGGTAACCTCGTGACAAACCTACCCGAACAGAGACGACCTGTATTATTCTGGAAGAACAGCTCACATTCCAGATGCTCTGGGTTATCACGGCGTGCTGTAGGGGGCTCCTCAACTTCCCAAAAACGCTGAACCACTTCAGCGAGAGAGAGTCCTACAATCAAGTTACCGTCCTCTTCACTAAAAACACATAATGAAAATACAGGGCCATGACGACATCACCAAGGTCTGTTGAGACGGCTACTAACCCACCACGTTGCAGATGAATGCATTTTCCAAACTGTAGCTTTCCCAAAACATCTGCACCGAGTAGCAAATCAACTGGACCTGGAATATTAAATTTGGCATCAGCTAAATTCAATTGAGTTGCAAGTTCAAATACCTCCGATGGCAATTTAACAAGCGGATGGTTTTCCATAACATTATCCAAAACAACAGCAGACGTTGAAATACGAGGAAAAGAATATTTAAGAGGAGAGAAGGTGAGTGAGACCTGTCCCACTAAACCGGACACCTTAACTCCGCCTACACCAAAAATACTATTCGCGGCAGGAACAACACGCAACCGCAACCGCTCCACTAAACTTCTCGACACCAAACTCCCCTGTGCACCAGAATCCAAAATCGCTCGCGCCGCAACCTGCTCACCCGATGGGGAGGCGACGCAAACCTGAGCGGTCGGCAACAAAACAATAACAGGAGAGGTCGAAGACTTAGATGGAGACGGCGTGTGTTCTAGTTAATAATCTCGCTGAAATCCCCGCTGTCCTAAGCGAGGCCACTCCGAATACTGCAAAGGATTGATAGAATCAGATCGTTGCTGATCAGCAGCAACCCGAGATACATTGGGCCCCCCAGGGCCCCTAGGGCCCCGGGCCCTAAATGGTCGCGACACATCCGGTGCCCGATATACTTGACGTCTACTACCACCCCCGCCCATGGGGGGACGTGCCTGGCTCCGATAATTTGAGTTAACCTTTCTGCCACCGCGCCTGTAAGTGTGACCAGAAACTCGAGGTCTATTAACCTGCACACCACCTGCCCATTGATTATCAACATTATTACCTTCCAATCGATTGTTGACAACAGCGTCCTGCGCCGGAGCAGCCGGCGGAGGCGTCCCGTTCCTGTTGCCACAAAGTAAAAAGTGGTGATTACCACCACACTGCTTGCACGGTCGAGAATAATTGCATTGCGACACGAGGTGGGAGCCTAAGCAACCGTAACACCACCTGCGCTGTCGCACAATATTACGTCGCGCCTGAAAACGTAATGCCAAAAACTTATAACAAGATACAACACCGTGACCAGGGGCCCTACAATACGAGCAGCAATTGTCCGGCTGCCGGGCCGCAACTACATTGTACACTCGCTGGTCCGGGCGGCGCTCCGCGCGCACCGGCGGCGGCCGGGGCCTCGCGTGGGCCGGGGCCGGCGACGGCGAAGGGACGTTGTCCTGCCTGCGACACTCATCCTCCAAAAAACAAATAAAATCATCAAACGAAGGGAGATGAGTGGAAGAGTCCCCGCCGTATTCCTGTTCGAACCGGTTACGCATATCAACATTTAATTTTTGTAAAACAATATGCAATAAAATAAACGACCAACTGTCTATAGGTAAATTTAAACCTTTCAACGCATTAATCGCCACTAATAAAGGATTTAATAAGTGAGTCCGTAAATTACAATTTTTATTAATATGTGGCAAGTTTAAAATTACCGCAACATGATTATCCGCTAACCGGCGGATGTTTTGATACCGACGCATAAGTAAATCCCGCGCAATAGAATAATTATTATCAACAAGTTCCAAATGTTGGACCAAACCCTTAGCCTCACCGGTGAGACTAGCCAACATATAAGCTAATTTTTGAGCAGGTGTTAAATCACATCTATTATGAACCAAACTATCAAATAAATTAATAAATGCAACCCATTGGCTTAAATCGCCACCGAAATGGGGTAAATCTAATTTAGGCAACCGACCTATTATTCCACCGGACGTAAATAAATTTTCTTTATATTGTAGATCACCAACAGGCTGGGCCGTGGACTTAATTTGTCCCACGGCTTGTCGTATTTGGTCCGCCAAATCCTCAGCCTGATCTACATCCGCACTTATTCTATCCATAACCTCTGGTTCTAAATTCATTGCATACAATGCCCGATAAGAATTATATAAATCATTCATTTTTTCTTCCAAAACCTCTCCCCGGGAAAGGGCCTGAATGCGATCTTGACGCGATATATTCAATACGGCTGAACACCGGCTAACTGCGCCTTGTGAGATGCAGCCATTTTTAATTAACAAAAACTTTCCGTAAACACAAATGAAAAACGCAAGTCAAAAAACAAATAACCGTATTCGAATAAACAAAGTATAACAAAACATCAAATGCACTTATTCGAATATAGAAAGTTCTATTTTTAGAACGTAAAACACAATTTAAAAAACCGTATTGAAATAAACAAACTATCACAATATATCAAATGTACTTATCCGAATCTCGAATGTTCTATTCTTAGAACGCAATTAATCACTCAACACAGTATGACGCAATACCTATGACTTTGATTTAACCTTATAATGACTTGACGCAATTAATGTACCTAGGATTGAAACATTCAACCATTGTTATAAATTGCCGATATTTCTTACGAAAATTATATGTATGACAATTTAAATGCTATAACCGAACATATAAAATACCGTAATGTCATAACCGAACATATAAAATCGTAATTATTATTACCAAAATTTCCGTTTTAACTACGCTGGGCCCTACAACCCAGAGGTCGGTGGATTTTAACCACGCTCTGCTACCAAAAATTATGTTTGTTATTTATTTTGCTCTGCTACCATAATACAATAACAATAGTTAAATACATCCTGAGTACATACCTGGAATCTCGTGCGCTGCTTCCATAAATATGTGGTGTGTCGGTCAGTCAATTAGTCAAAACAATAGGGGCCCCTTGGGGAGGAAAATCTATATTTACGGGAATAATTTAAATTACATAAGATAAAATAACAGAAAAGAGACAATTTAATGTATAGTCACCACTACTGCCAGGCACACTACGTCGCCATTAAACTTCACTTGTCACATAAATAACTCGCGGTCAGCGCGTGATTACTAATATCAATAAAAAGTACAATTAACAATTCCGCGGGCCGATTTTACTAATTTACTACGTGGTCAGCACGTAAAACAATCGACGACACGCTCCGATGCGCGCGTAAATAACTTCCGAGGCGGCCGATAACAACACTAAATACACGACTTCACACTAGCGGCGCGGTTGGCGGACTCCGATAGAATAAGACAATAATTAATATGAATGCCGCTCCCTCACCAAGTGAGGTATTCGCCTCACCAATTGAATACATCGCGTTTCCGCTATCAGTGTGACCATTTAATTATTTTATCTATTCCGAACAATTATACTTTTTTATATATGTGTTAGTAATATTTGTAGTTAGTATTGAAAAAAAAAAGTTCAAATTATTGCTAAAAGATTTCCTCAACCACGTGTATTTTTTTGGATATGCAGTACGGCAACACTGAATGGCGTCGTATTTTCGTAGACAAAATTTTCGAAGTAAAGGAGAAATTTCGAATAATACGATACTTAGTGATGGTACGTGATCCCAGTGTCTTTCTTATTTTTTGTTGTATTATTTTTAAATAGTTTTATGACACAAAGAGGCATTTTACTTCAGATTTTGTTCAAAATCTTTATAAACTATCGGTTCGCCCTCTCCACACAATGCTTGTGACACGACTGACTTGGGTACGCCGAATTCGGCGTACTATTAGTTGCCGCATTTTTCAAGTACGCCGGCGGTATCTAGTCGTAGCGCGCGCGCGGAGACTAATCCTTAATCTAAGCCTATAGTATTTAATATTATATGTTCTTAAAGAAAATCAGTCAAATTATCGATAAAATAGTGTGTTTTTGAAGTGAAAACTTCTTTAGCGGCGTTGGGTATAAAATCTTAAACTCGCGTCAGGACACGTGGCCTGATCGAAAAAGCGTAAGACGGATTTTTTTTTTTTTAGCCCTTATATTCCATGCGTAAGACGGATACCATTCCAAAATATCAAACATGCTGAACGTTAATAATCAAGTTTTCACTTCTGCCGGCACTCCCGGAGTGCAACCCGTCTTTTTTTATATTTATTTGTCTTTTTAATGAAATAATTGCGGGGCCGAGATTAGGGATCTGTATTTATTGATAAATCTCAATATCGGCCGGGTGGTCGATTTTGGGGTAATGCATGAAAACTTTAAATAACATGTTTAGCTATTTTATATGTTAGCAGTGATATAAATAAGGTTAGAAATGAAACAGCAGCTCCGTTTGATCACTAGATCCTAAAGTCGGCCGCCTAAAAACGATTTTTATGAACTACGGCCGATATAAAGCGAATCGATGCGTAATAACGGCCACCTTAGTAAAACCTTTTCTACTACCGTCGGACTTTACAATAAACAGGGCTGGTGATACAAGATGTATTTTAATTTTTGTTAATCATGCCGGCACAACCTAAAAATAATAGAGGCAGTGAATGCCGTCAAAAATCAAAATATGAGCATCAGAGAAGCAATTCGACAGTACGACATTCCGGGGACCACTTTACAAGATAGACTTCAAGGAAGAATAGACAAAGATTGCACAGTTGGTAGAGATACCGTCTTAATAACTCAGGCCCCGGAACCACAGACACAATAGAAAATCTATTATGTCGTGGACCGATCGGGCCACTTAGGGCTCAATGGGTTAAACCAAAATGAAGAAGATGAAATTGTTCAATGGATGATACGGATGGCTATCTGTGGTTTTCCTAGATCACGTAGCAACGTGATAAATAGCGTTAAAAATATTATAAAAGAAGGTAAAAGACCCAATCCGTTCAAAAATGGAAAACCAGGGAAAAAGTGGTATTCCTTGTTTTTAAAAAGACACCCAATTCTTAATGAAAGGGCTCCAGAAGCTATTACGCTGACCAGGGCTGTAGTTACAGAAGAAAGTGGTTTAATGACTAACAAGAACATTTAAAATCAATCAGACACGGAAGACATATTACAAGATCCACGGAGAATATTTAATGGGGATGAGACGAGCTTTAGTATTTGTCCGAAGGCAGGGAAAGTAATAGGGCCTAAGGGGTGGAAGAACATTTATGAAGTTGCTAAGGGCAGTGAACAAGTAACAATAACTGTTTTGCTAGTCATATCTGCAGCAGGAAAATCTTTGCTTCCCATGGTTGTTTTCCCTACATCCATAGACCACCAAAAGTAATCGTTAATAGCCCACCATCCTCCTGGTTTCTTGGTTTATCAAATAGTGGGTAAATGAGAAGTGGTTCAAGCCAATACTTTTTATAGTTGATGGACACAAGTCTCTTTTAACCCCGTATCTTTAATTTGTCTTAAGAATACTGAACTAGGTACATTACTTTTAATTTTTAAGACAATGTAACGAAAAGACCAATCATGATAGGCGAGTTAAAAAAATGATTTGTATCTCATTTGATAATAAAAAACGTTATCAGTTTTAAATTTTATTTATCTAACTTCACCTTAGAAAAGGTATGCCGATATTAGGGCCAATGACGGCAGATATTAGGGTGTTAGCTTGGTGTTAGTGGCCGATATTGAGGGAAATCGTCATATTCGAAATAAAAATTCTATATTTAATAAAGTAACAATGGATTCGTAATTTTGCAAAAGTTGTAATAGAATTTCAATATCACTCTACCCAAAAAAGGCACTGTAAGAAAGAAAAAGCTGTTAATATAAAAATTACATCCAGTCAAAGTTCAAAAAAAGTTGACATGGCCGATAATTGGTGCCACCACCCATGGATAAAAAATGAAATTTTTTCATTCATTGAAATAGATACCTAATGGGTACCTACCTACTATTGATATGTGTACCTAATAGATGTGTAGCTAGAAACAATTTGCACGTCCATAAAAAATCTCGGGTAATAATAACGAAAGAGTGCTCGATTATAAAATGGGTCCGGTTCAAGAATGCACTAGTACATGAGGTTGACGCTCGATTCACGCACCTGGGGCGGTGAAAGCAGTCTAGCCTAGCGCAGCCCTTCATAAAATAATGCCTACGTACTTAATACGTACGAACAGGGCCGTATTTGCGCGCCACTGATTATACTTTTCTGAAATAAAACTTATCATAAATGAGTTTAATCGGAAAAAAAATGTAATCTATAATTAATAATACTTTCCTTCATATTCATTCATGATATTCCAGGCCATAGCTTTTTGATACCTAATCCATACTAATATACTAATATACTAATACTAATATACTAATATATACTAATACTAATATACTAATATACTAATATACTAATATATACTAATATACTAATATACTAATATACTAATCCATACTAATATTATAAATGCGAAAGTAACTCTGTCTGTCTGTCTGTCTGTTACTCAATCACGCCTAAACTACTGAACCAATTTGCATGAAATTTGGTATGGAGATATTTTGATACCCGAGAAAGGACATAGGCTACCTTTTATTGCGAAATATGTACCACGGCCGAAGGCGGGGCGGGCCACTATATAAAAATAATTTTGATTTTCGTACATGTCAATCATTAGTTGTCAATCCTGTCAAATACGGTTGAATACGGTCAAAATATTGTTTGACATTCATGCGTTCAAAAATGTATTTTGTGTAAAATAATTAAAAAGTAAAAAGGGTGAATAAACTATTGTCTGTATTTTTTTTAAATCAATTATTGAAAAGTGCAATTAAAGCATATACATAAAAATTCCTCAAATATTTGTGTTTACGCGTGCTTTCAGAAATTGATAAGGTATTTTCGGTGAGGAAACTAACCAAGAAGGATAGTTCGATTAATTATTTAAAAAAAAATCTCTAAAAATGTAAAAATTCTGACAACTATTTGTCGCGATTTCGTCGACTGCTTCAACAATATTGCGTTGAAATAATATTATAACGTTAAAATTGAAACGGAGGCCCTGGCTCATTCGATTGAACCAAGCTAAATTGCGTTTTGAAGATTACATCCATTTACGCGATGCAATTAGCACAGAGAAGAATATGCAGAAAATATTGGGCTATTTAGGTGCTTAGGTGCTATTTTACCGGCGACATACACAGGTAGCCCAAGTCATACGCATGAATATGCGCAAGATGCAATGACATATTATGTTCTACTGCTGCGTCCCGGACAATTATCAAGTGATCGGCTCGACATTGCCACACGTGTTTTCAAGCAATGAGTTACATTAAAGCAACACATCTTTCGGATTATTCAATGATGGATGTATTCAATCGATCCAGACCGACATTATGTTGTAATCACGAATATGATTGATGGACCGTGTGGCACCATCAACCGCCAATCACCATGCATGGTTGACAGCGAGTGTTCCAAAAGGAATCCACGAAAATTTACTGTAGAAACTATCACAGGCAACAAGATGATAGTGGTAGAACTATCATAACTAAAGTGAAAGGAAACGATTTCGTGGTCGACACCAGTTAAAGAATGAAAAGAGTTAATCCGAATGCATCCCAGGCTGCAAATCGTAGTTTAATTCGATAATTTTTCTCTGGCACGTGTATGAAGTAATCAAGTATCTAATTATTGTTTTTTTTTATTCTTTTTCCTATACCTATGTGTTATTCATCGAAATAAAATGCTGTTATATATCTTTAATGCAATTAGCACAGAAGAAGATGCAGAAAATGTTGGTCTATTGATTATTTTACCGGCGACATACACAGGTAGCCCAAGTGAATATGTGCAAGATGCAATGACATAATAATATGTTCGTCATTATGGTCGGCCAGATCTATTCATTACATTTATATGTAATCCGAAATGGATGGAAATTATTCAACTGTTGCTTCCCGGACAAATATCAAGTGATCGGCACGTCATCACCACACGTGTTTTCAAGAAAAAAAATCCGATCACTGATGAGTTACATTAAAGGAACACATCTTTGGGATTATTCAATGATGGATGTATTCAATCGAATGACGAAAATCTGGCTTGCAGCATGCACACATTTTAATTTGGTTAGTCGAAAGAATAAAATATATGAGTGTGCGGGGATTGCTAATCCTAAAACCGATCCAGACCGACATGACGTTTTTATCACGAATATGATTCATGGACCGTGTGAAACCATCAACCAACAAACACCATGCATGGTTGACAGCGAGTGTACCAAAAGGTATCCACGAAAATTGATGGCAAAGACCATCACAAGCAACGATGGTTACCCACTGTATCAGCGTCGATCGCCTAATGATAATGGTAGAATTATTATCACAACTAAAGTGAAACGAAACGATGGCGTGGTCGATAACAGTTAAAGAATGAAAAGAGTTAATCCATGCTGCACAGCTTATTAAAATTCAATCATTTTTCTCTGAGACGTGTTTGAAGTAATAAATTAAAATACTATTACATATCAATCCATATAAATATTTATTTTGTACCATTGTATTACGTTCATCAAAGCCTAAATTAGTTCGGCTAAAAGGTAACACAACATTCATTGACAGGGCGGTACAAAGTTCGCCGGGACAGCTAGTTATGATATAAAATATATCTATTATAGTTTACCTATTTGTACCTATTATTTACTTTTACATAATTATTGTGTTTAGTTTCTTACATTTCGAAGAAAGGAAAGCAGCGTGAGCGCTGGGCATCGATTTGTTGTCTTTGTTAATTCTCCATTTTATAAATAGATGCAAGCAAAGATGCATAAAGTTCTTTATATTTAGTTCGTCAATACGGATGACATTCCAACGTCAACATTAAACTTGACAACGTCTGCATTAAACTTGACATACTTTTGATTTAAAACTATTTTCAATGCTTTTATTCAGAATTAATAATAGTAGGTTATCAGCTCGGCCGAGTCAAGTGTAGGCTTTAACACGTTTCTCTCATATTAAGTGGCTGTGTTCTCGTGTTATACGAATAAAAGCGCTGGAAAAATTCCAAAGTTCGTATCAGTTATTTTTTAAGCTAACTGTGTATCGAACATGGTTTTAAAGTACCCAATACACTGGCCTAAATATGGCAAGCTATGGCACAGATTACTAAATAAGTAAATAGTTACTAAGTAAGCTGTAAGCTACTTAAAGGGAGGAATTGACTTCATGTTATGCATGTATCGTAGGCAGGTATTGCTTATGTAAAACATGAAAGATTTGGTGAAATTGTGAAGCGGAAAAAATATTTCTACAAGTAATCCCAAACAATGAAGTTAAAAGAACGAAGAAAACTACTGTATTTGCTTCTAGTAAAATTCAAGTAAAATAAGTCAATAATAAGGCAAATTTATTGAAATACGGAAATAAGGAAATAAGGAATAGGTACATATCTCGTCATCATTTTCTTTAGGTACCTAATGCTTTCATTATGTACATCTGTAGAAAGTATTATAAATAAAAATAAAGAAATAAGTAGTTATATCTAGAAAAATTAAAAACGTTCAATTTACATTTATGGGTCATTGTCAAATTTTGCGCAGGTAAACGTAACTGCAGATTTCAAAAATGTGAAAAAGAAAATATTTTAAAATTGAACTTTTCTTTATGCCTGTGCCTGTTAAAACAACTGAAGTAGGGTTAATTTAAGTTGGCCGCGATGTTTAGCTAATAATTTAAGATTTATTTCAGATTTAGTGCGTCAGGGTGGTGAAAAAATACAACTCTGTTACTTTACCTTTTATCATTAAATTAAATAAGCCAGTCGCACATATTTTGGCTTTTATATTTACCTTTAGAAGCACAAGCTTTTTTAAGTTTTACAGTAATTCATTTAAAATTTTAGTCAACTCTGTTACTTTATGAATAATAACAAACCTTAAATTCTACATAACTCCATGAAATATCTATAAATTAACAGCTAATTACAACATATAACCGCTTCATTAACTGACAAATTAACCTATTGTAATATAGCAGTATTATATTGAATAGCTTTTCCTAAATTTCGTAAATATGTTCTTTAATCTTCGGGACACGAAAGTAACAGAGTTGTAACACAGTAACTTAGTTGTTCTTTTTGTACTATAAGTGAATAAATTGCATACTCTTGATATGTCGTCACGTTCGAAAAGATTGATTTTGGTTCTTAAAACATTTTTCTTACATGTGGGCTAATTTTTACATATGAAACTTTGATCCACAGCAAGACACTCTTGTATAATTTTTATTTCCTGCCTAGAGAATTTAACGGCCTTCTTGTCAAATATTTTATCAATAGCATACTTTTCCTTCCGATTCTTAACTTTTTCATGGCGTTTTTTAATAGCATTTACTGGATTTACTGGATTGCCGTCCGTGTTTTTCTCTGTTGCATTGTTTTTAATACGTCTCGTATCTCTTGTTAACTGTTTGTAATTGTTACTTCAATTTTATATAATCTGTAAATAACTGCGATATGTTTCTCTTAACTTGCTTGCTGCTCAGCTAGCGAGAGAAGCATTTTAAGGGCGTTAATAACGGCAGAATATCCTGTAACAGAGGCGGCTCGCCCTAAGGAGCGCTGGTGCAGTGAACTCCCATAAATAATTATAATAAAATCTTAAATCATACTCCTTAATTTAATTATAAACATTAATTATTACTATTTAAAATCAATCGTAATCTTTAAAACTACTGTTAATACCAATGAATATATCCATCATTCCATCATTCCATACACCTGTATAATACCTACTGTATTATGTAACGCGCGAAGCGGAGCGCTCACGATTGCGCTCCAATGAAAAAAGATTTAGTACATTTCCTAATACGAAATCCAATAGGAGTGAAAGAGAGGGTTTTGCCAGAGCCCTGCGCGTGAAACAAAAGATTTTCTATGGAAAAGTAGCAAAATTCGGAGCGCCGCACCCGCAAACGTTGCCGGTTCGTTTTTACCGCCCGGCAGGACAGCGATTGCGCGCGCGGCGCGACGTTGCCAGTTGCCACTTCTATAATATAAACAAACACTCGAGTCAACTTCAATGCACGCGCGCGATTCATGCAATTTTCTAATTAAAATTATAAAATACGTGTTGAAATAGCCTGTAGTTATCAGTATTACTTGTGAGTGTTAAAATGAACAATAATTATAATGTGGCGTTCATTAAAAAGTGTGATAAAACGTTACAAATTCGGCTTGAATGTAAAGCTAAGGGACCGCCACGGCCTGAACTTGATCTGACGCAAAAATGTACGACAAAAACGAAAACATATACGCGTGTGTTTAAATCTGAACAATATGTGAAAACACCGTGGTTGTGTGGTTGTGATGAAAGCAACAAACTATTTTGTTTTCCGTGTCTTTTATTTAAAGCGGGCGCGGCCGGCGGAGGTGAGAGTGCTTGGACTGAAACGGGCGTTGACGACTTAGCTCATCTTTCAATCAAGATGAAGAAACATTCACAATCTCGGTACCATTTGTTGAATGAACTGCAATTGGCGTCTATCGGTCTTGTCGCTTTAAGTTATAGATATTTTTGCACACCAAAAAGAAAGACGTATCACGTATGCATTTTCTTTATAAGTAATTTTTTTGATAAATTGTACTGCTTTACACCATGTATTTTCAGTGTTTTATTTCAAGTGAACACCCATAAAATTTTGTCACGAGCCGCCTCTGTCCTGTAACAATATCTTCAAGGTAACATTTAATTATATATGATTTATTTACATATAACAACTCAAAATTACTTTAGGAAACCGATTATTAAGAAAAAAAATATTACAAATATAAAATTTCAAACAAAAGTTAAAGAATACATGCTTACTCGACTCTGTTACCATGAGCTAAGTAACAGAATGATGATAACAGAGTTGTAAATTTTACATTCTAAAAGACATAAATCATAGAATAATGCATTTAGTTATTTTTTTATTTCAAATTGAGCATAATTACCCCTTAAATAACAAATTGAACGTAAAATAATAGAAAAAAACGGTTTTACTTACGTTAATAGGTAGGTAACAATGTTGATGCGGAATAAAAACACGCGGCACGTTCAACGCCACGCGGTCGACTGAAATTCAATGTACCCCTCCCCCCGACCTAACGAACGACCACAATGGCTGCAGAAACCTCGCTCAAGCTAATAGAAAGTCGAAAACAGCGCCACCTCTATTTTGAGTAATGATTTATTTAGTAACATAGTAGAGCACACGATTCCAAACACTACGTGGAACAAAGTTAAATTTTTTTTTTATAAAATAAATTTTAGCACTGATCGGTTTTAAAATCTACTCTTAGAAATATTTACAATATTCTGTTTATAGTAATATTTTAATTGATGTGGGTTGGTATATTGGAAATTGTAGTTATTTTATATTTTCTGTAACGAAGTGCTACTTGGGATAGGTCAAATTTGTATGGAAAACCCTTCTATTACCAGAAAAAACCACAATGTTACTTTAAAAAATAAAATAAAAAATGAAAAATAGGCCTTTATTTTATTAATATATGTTTAGTAATGCGATTAAGTTTGTATTTGCTGTATAGTTTTTAGTGACAGTTAACTTTTTAATGGTATAGAAGTACAAAAGTTTTGAGGGACAAGTTAACCTGCGCAAAATTTGACAATGACCCTTATATACTTTATTTAGATAATATTCATTCTGATACAATTTTAGTGACTTGCAAATTTGCATCCGTATCTGCACAAACAATGAATTTTGGGAGGAACGAATTTCAGCTTCCTTTGATCTGCATTTACAAGAACTTCTCTTTAATGTAATTTGGAATGATTTTACACAGATAGACAGAAATATCGTTCAATCACAATAATATAAATTCGTATAAATACAGAAATATATAAGTAGAAAACTCAAAATATATTTGAGTTTTCTACTTATATATATATTTTTTTTTAGTTGTGTAATTTTAGTTTCACCCGTGACATGTTGCTAGTAAGCAATAACTTAGTTAAGTTATAGTTAAATTATTATTACCTAGATCAATACCTGACCAAGTTATTATTAATTAACCATAATTAACCATATATGTATTATCATTGCGACGCAATGCAGACCGTGCTCTCTCAAATTCCTGTTATTTCAAAGGTACCAAAATTCAACCAAATATTTCTAAAGATGCGGGTGTCCATACTCCATAATAAGTAAATAATAAGTTTAACATCCACATACTTAAAATATTTCTATTCGTAGCCATAAATATATTTTATGGCTACGAATTATCAGTCCTTGAATATGATAAGTTAAATCCAATTGTTATAAAATAAAACATCAGTGATTAGGCGCTAAATAAATGTCTACCAACAACGGAGGGGCCAATGCGTTCATAATTTAAATTTGTAACAATATATAAATATAACATCGTGTCGCATCGAACAAATGTTAATCATGTGAAAAACGACCATTCACGCGTCGCACTGAGACCGGAACACGCAATTTTTATAATAAATCTTACAAATAAAATAGTAGACGTAGTCACGATAAGTGGATTTATTTAATAACAGGCTATCCAGACGCAAGCCCTTCTCGGATGCACATATCAGGTTTTATAATACAATTTTACAGCCGTTTTCAATAAACGCGAGACAAATAAACGGAAATATAAGAATAACGCATTGATTCGTATTCTTTATGTGCAACAACTAGAATTTTTCAAGCACCTATTGTGAGTTAATTCATGATTTTTCTATTCAAATATAACTACGGCGTCCAAAAACGATACAAAAAATACAATTACATATTAATTGAATTACTTTAAACTAAATAAATATAGGAATGCAATTAATTAAGTATGGAAAGGCAGTTAATAAATGTTCTGAAGCGTGTATAATCTGTATTCCGCGGTAAGCTGACCACAGACTCTGCAAACTGCATTGAAACACTGCAATGCCGGTAACGTCGAGAGCGTGGCTTTTCATCCCACTTTTTCACCTTGTTAGTCTCAGTGCTAAAAGGTTTTGTGCTAAATTTTTAATAGTCACTGCGGACGTTCGTTAGCAAGCCTAGGCTAGGGTTTCAAACGCAGCGTGTTTGTGTTTTATTCAAAACTTTATGAAATAAGAGCGAGTGTTTTATTTAATGAGAAATAGTTTAGAAAAAAATTACGTTAGTACTTTTGAACATGAAGGAATTAGGAATTATGTTATATAATAAAAAGCTCTAACGAAATACTTAAGTGCTTCATTTGATGGAAGACTTAAATAGAACTCACATTTCTTAGTGAAAAATTAGCATGCAAATAACTTGATATTCCATAGCCGCAAAACAAAAACGTAATTCAATCTGCAGATTATTCCATAGTCACTGCTAAGGTCTACTTAACTACATAATATTTTTTAACCTCGCGTACATGTAAGTTGCGTGACATCGTATTATTTTACAATAACATGTTGATTAATCTATACTACAAGTACTCGTCGTTGTCGGCTAGTGAAGGGTGCAATAAGAACATGACCGCAGACAGACACTCAGGGCCGGCTTGCACTTTCGGGAGAACTTTAGGCCCAGCCCATGCGTAAAGCACCATCAAAATCTTATTACACGGAACTAAATATATGTAACAGAGTAAGGGATATAAATTTATACTATATATAATAAGACGCGTTTAACTAGTAGGAAGTGCAACCTATATCATCTAGTTATAGCAATAAATTACAACTAGAAATATACATAAAATGCACGCTAGATCATCTTGGCAGTACTTAATCCGGCAGCAGTATAAAAGAATAAAACAAAAATTTGACAGTATCTACAAATAAGATCAGGTCACAAAAACCTTTTCATCTGGATACAAACTTCAGTAGTCACAAATGGGGCCCCAAACGCCACAGGGCCTCTGTAAATCCGCGAGGCTTGCTTAGATCCGGCCCAAAGAGAGTACTCGCTCCTTAAGCCGCACTTGCATATGGCGTGGCCGGTCACACGTGTATTGTTGCATGTGTCGCCGGAACTCACTTTAAAGGCTTCTATTTTGCTGAAACGCCACACGTTTTGTCCTGCTTGGTGGTATGCTTTTGAAAGCTAACACAATATGCCCAATAATTGTTTTTGTTAATTTCATTAATTGAGTTTTCCAGCCATGGGTTTGGTATGGAATGCACCCGTGATTGTTTGGAAGAATCGCTTTGTGAACTGTGAAGATGATCCCACGTTTTTCCACCGGCTCAAACACATTAGTAGAAAGACAGTTTTAAAGTAATATTTACATTTTTAAAATCATTAATATCTAATAAGTTTATCAGGGTTATTTGAAAGTTAATTCAATGTTTACTTCAATAAAAATACTTTTTGCTTACGTTATTGTCGTGATGCATAGCTATTTGTTTCTCCTTCACTCATATGCAAATGACGTGGGTACCTAGCTAAAGTAGTTAATCGCAGTAATACCTATTTCATAATAGTGTAACATCACGCCTAGATAAGTATTTAGGTATTTTCTTCAACATGTTCACGGTATAAGCCTTAGTATAAGCACAGTATTACAATCTATGATTACAATATATTTGTATTTAAGATATTACCTATTTATTTTCAATTCCACGAAGCCCATGTCTGGGTTCACTAAAATTAACACAAATTATTATTGTTCGGACCAAATTTAGGACGCATCAAGTTTAAAATTTACCACCACTGTTTTTTATTATATTACGACATATTAATATTCAGATTAAATAGTGTGTATTGTTTAAAAATACTTATCATCATGATTTTTATTAATTGACATTATCTGAATTTATTGAAATGCATCGCATCGTAGAAAGGGGTCTCTAATTGTTCGGACTAATAAAATCGATCAATGAAACAGATGTGAATTCATCTGCTCCGTGCACAGGAAGGATAGCATACGATGAAAAAGAGACCTACAGGCTACAGCTATTGTTCCTATAATTGCATATAAATGACTAGCTGTGCTCCGCGGTTTCACCCGCGTGGCTCCGCGTCTTTTGGTCTTAGCGTGATAATATATAGCCTTCCTCGATAAATGGTCTATCCAACTCCGAAATAATTTTTTGTAATCGGAACAGTAGTTCTTGAGATTAGCGCGTTCAAACAAACAAACAAACTCTTCAGCTTCATAATATTATAGTATGTATAACAGTATATATAACTATACCTGGTATATTACCTGTTACTTTATTGGTATTTCTATCGTATCTTAAAATGAAGCTAATAATATAGGTACGATAAATATCGAATAATTCTAACATAACTCTGGTTTTTTACTGCGGTTAGAGAATCGATTACTAGTGTGCGAATGGACCTAATATCGGTTTGTGGGAGGATCGCATTGAATTAAATATAATAGCAAATACTTTATTTTATTAAGCAAATATTTTGAATGTAGATATATGTTCTGGAAATATATTACAGAGAATCAATAATAATTTTTGTTTATATTTTCACTAGATGAACCACGCAAATTCGTCTGCATATAGAAGCAATACTGTTTTCCCAATTTTTAAGACCATTTTTATTGACAACACTCAATTTCTGCGGCCTATAGCTAGTAACTATGCGTTTGATAATCTAAAAGCTAATGGAAAATGGGAAAATGGATTATCCAATATAAAATTTTTCCAATTTTATTAGCTCGTTCAAACAAACAATCCAGAAAACAAACTTTAGCTTATAATATTAAGTACCTTGTATAAATATCAAATGCAGAAATGTAAAAGGCTTTTCGGTAGGAATAAATTGTCTGTCTAGCGCACTGCGGAAAAACTTTAGGCCAAACTTTAACGAAACTTACGTGCTGTCTCATTTATATTGCGTTTGAAATATAAAATATTTAATTTAATTAATTATAGGTATTATTTAAGAAATAACGATTGTTCAGTACACAGAATAATATTGTAAAACAAGTCTATATCAGTTGTATTGTTTTAAGGGCTGATTTTTCAATCCTTGGTTAAAACTTATTCGTTGAATAACGTATTAAACTACCATTTCAAAAATGTATATCTATTGTAATTACCCGTACCCACCCGTACCTATATGACAGTTTACAGGTGACATTTTAATATTATCGTGTAATACTTTATTGGACCGATAAGTTTTAAAGAATTAAAAAATCGGCTCTAAATTAAGTAATGTAAACGTATACCTAACTACTAAAAAAATAATTTTGATACCGATAACTTCAAAAATAATATACTTAATTATATAAAAAATCATTAAAAGCAATTGAAACAAGGAAAACCTTACCCTTCTTTGACTTAGGTAATTGGAGTTACAAACCCAACGTATTTTACAAGTCCACGATTCTTAACTTTGCAGACAAATCGGAATTTACGCGAATCGAATTGTCAAAAATATCACCTTGCGACGGCAATTACATTTGTACATTTATGGACATATTAATAAGAACCGGTGTGAGCATTAAATATATATTTATGGAGTCTGGCCGTACTAGTCGTCCTTAGGCCGTTTTGGAGAGGCCACAAATCGGACGGGTCAAAATATAACGAGCTGTGTACCGTGGCTTCACTTTTCAAAATCCAGTCAATCCATATTTTGTCAGTAACATGTAACTGCTCCTGTCACTTGATGATGATGTAGATTTCCACGAATTCCATGGGGAAACGAATGTTAAAAATAAATCTATTGATTGGAAATTAGGGTAAGATGTGGTCGCTAAGCGACAAAATCCCTTGCACCACACATGCAAATACAGTAAAGATTAAAAATAAAGCAATAATAATATTTTAAACATAAAATATTAATTTTTATTTATGAGATGACATTCTTAAAAATATGTGCAATTGCACATTCAAAGTAGAATGTCCTTTAGACATGTAAAATGATACAATTTTACTAATAAAAAATAAGTTGAAAAAAAGATCTTTTAGTTTTCGTTAATTACCTACTCGAAAACAGTAAAAAAAGAAAATTCCTGCAAAACGTCGCAAAATCCGGAAATTCAAAAGAGAAACGGCTTTTGCGCGGTAACGAGACGGAAGCCTCGAGCGAAGCCGCGGGCGGAAAGCTAGTGCACTACGACAAGATATTTAAATGTCTTTTTCTATGTAATAATTTAATGACTCATCTGATATTGATATTACATCATTTTGGTTATTTTAACACCCCCTAATCCCCACGTAACGTAACATATAGGTGTAGGTATAACCTATATGTTACGTTTTATTGTTTTTAAAAACTACCCACATTCTTAATTTTACTCATTTCGTCGTTAAATATGATGAAATAGTGTCTTAAAATTTATTGATTTGTTATTTTTATTAATGGAGAAAATGAAGTTCACAAAACTGAACTTCGCACTCAATTTAATTTAATAATGCTATGTGAAAAAAAATGCAGTCAATTCCGTCGTTAAAAAGAAACACTTGGTTAAAGAAACAATTCAATGTTATATGCCAAGTAGAAGCCAAGAAGCATGAAAACATAGCTGTTGTAACTAATTAATAATATAGTCTATTACAATTTACCATTCTTATATCGCTCTTTATTTGTTTAAATAAACGCAACTGAAAACAATGTATGTTTATTATTATGCCTTATGTTGAGTGATGACAATAGAGGTCATTGAACCCGTATAATTTGATTTCAACGAGACATTACCGTATGACGTATAATGCTTTGTCCACTTATTTTCCGTTCCTTGTCATTTTAGATGATTATTCACTTTTTGCGACATTGAAAAAAGGTCATTTTTGTATCATTGATGTGTAAAAAATGTTCCGTACAGTTTTTCCAGCAAATTACTTTTAAATCTGGACAATTATTTGCAAATTGCAATCTTGTTATTTCAATTACTATCGCATGGATGAGGACCATATCATTGCTTTTTTTATAAATATTGTGTATTTTATTCATGTAAAATTAAAAGATTTATTAGATACCATTTGATGGTAAAACATCGTGCTATGAATTAGCAATACCGTAATCACATAATATTATAATATTTTATAGGTACCTACTTGATATAAATTTGTCGCACTTCTATACGGATATCGAAATCCCCCGTCGACTGCTCCGGTTGAGTATAATTAATCACCGATACCTACCTAGCTTAACCTTGCACATTTCTATGAATTAAAAGAGAAAATATTTCTTTTGAATGATTGATTTTAGCTTATTTTAGACATAAATGAAACTTGACCTGAAATGTATTTCAATCACAACCTGAAACATTTCTCAAAAGAAATTATTTTTGCACAATGGATAGTTTAAATTTGTAAAAAATGTAACATCCGTCTAGGGTTAAAAATAGCCACCCCTTTTCTAGTGCATACAATGCGCACTATAAACTACACAATTACATGAATTAATTCATGTGCAATGCGCCCGTTATTTATTCTCACAACTAGGCATTGAGCTAGGCCTATTGCATTATAGTCTAGACTTGAGACTAGTGTGAAATTCTCTGCCGTCGCGTTTTCGGAGATCTAAACCGGTTGGGTTATGGTTTAATTCAGATCGACGTATTGTTCGTTGGTTAAGAAATACTTTGAATAGCCATAAAGGGGATGAATCAAGTTGCATCGTACAGATGCATATAATTTTTTTATTACTTACCTACACGCGATGAATTTGAAACTTCTTTTAATGTGATCGAGTATTTTTGAATTCAAGATTTTAAGAAACTCAAATACGTACTGATATATACAGGGTGTCCCACTATTGGTATACTAAGCGCGAAGGGACTTGTAGTTTCGCATACACTGATCACGTAAAAAATATTTAAACAACCAAATTACGCCAAAAATTTTTTGCTTAATTTTTCCTTAAAATCCATGTTTTCGTCTCTAGCTTCGCGCAGCCGGTATATACCGCTTCTCTAATGTGAGCATTTTTTCTATGAAAACATAATTTTAAACGATAGCTCACGTGCGGATGGCAAAGTTGAGCGGGTTGCTTGTTAGGGGTGTACACATAGAGTTTTAAGAATTCATCTATTTATCAAAAAAAAATCCTCTGGAATTTTATAAGTATTTTTTACGTACTCAGCGTATGCAAAACTATAATCTCCTTAGTATACCGTTGCTGGGACACCCTGTATAGGCAGTAGAGTTAATAATATAATTTTCTTAATTTAATAGAAAAAAGACTGTTCACTAAAAAGTGCTAGTTAACATTGCGACGGCCTTGGCTTTGTGAGGAAAAATTAAAATATGTATTACATAATTACACAGAAGGTGTAAGGGTCATAGAGAAGTTGTTTATACCAGACAGGTACGCTTTGATGCCTTTGATGTCACCTTTTATGATAATGTTTGAAGTTCATTAAAAATAATTAAAACCAAGTTTACCGGCAGCTTATACGCTCTGTAATCTAACTTCGATATCTATTGGTCTAAGATCCGAATATAGGTCGACCTGTACCGGCGTGATAATAGAATGAGACCAATTTTATAATAAATGTAGTCTATTAAAAAATCTATTAAAGATGGGTTTACTGAAAAAATCCTGGACAGGATATTTTTAGTTAATTATTAAAAAAATCTTTTTATTTTTTTAATTATGCAGTGTTGAGACAATAAACAATTTTGTTATAAAACAGCGCTCATGATGATATATATTTTTTTTCTATCATCCCATCAAGTGAAAGTAACTGGTACGGACATGCCTGTTTATACCTGCCAACCTAGCAGTTTGTCCAGGTAAATATTAGAAAACCCTATGACTGCACATTCTGTAGGTTTCATACTTCAAGTCTATTATAATTTTTTTTATTATCTTGATAAGTACTGCAATTAATTAAAAAAAATATTTTTTTAAAAATTAATTAAAATGTCCTGTCCAGGATTTTTTCAGTCAACCCATCTTTAATAGATTTTTTAATAGACTACATTTATTATAAAATTGGTCTCATTCTATTATCACGCCGGTGAAGGTCGACCTATATTCGGATCTTAGACCATATCGATTTTATTTCTAGAAATAATTGTAGGTACGCTTAACTAAAGTGTGATTGCAAAGAATGTAATTAATTAGATTAGAATATACCACATTGCAATATGCAATTGCGTAATAATTTTATTAAAAAATACGTAAAGACAAGATGTTCATCTCACGAGATGTATTGAGGCGACAGCCGGCCGAGCTCAGACCGGATTCGAGACCCTAAAATAAAAACATTTATCGTAATAATAATACCGCAGTCACCAGAACAAGTACCAAACGTTGACCCCCCCGTACATTCCCATGCGGACTGGATCTCACTTAGGGTGGTACCACCAAGTGAATAGGCCTTTCAAACTTATTAGCTTTTATTTCTAACTAGCTTTCATGGGAGTCTTGGGTCAATCGGTCATCTAAAATTGATGGATCGTTTTCTAACACGCCTATTGCGGGTTAATGGGGTGACGTTATCCTTGAAGATTCGCGAAATATTGGATGTATCACTATCTCCATGATAACTTTTTTCTCTTTTTATTGTCCTTTTAATACTCAATTCTAATGCAGATAAATATACCTAAACATTACAACTTGTGGATGGATTGGACAAAGTTTTTGTTGAAATAACATTGCTATGTAATTACTTAGCGATTTGTATAATTAAGTATCTATAGCGATCAAACACAGACACCCGTCGGATGCAGTTATCTGTCAATGCCATGACACAGGGTGTGAGCAGTGAGGTGCGCGTTATTTATTGGCTATTAGAAAACGTTTTATTTTGTTTGTTTTCCACTTATATAAAGTTTTTTTTTATTATAAATATCTTCTAATTCAGTGTTAGATTTAACCATGTTATGCCATTGTTATATATTTTAGCAATAATTACTAAAAACTAATTTTAAAATATTATTCCCACATAACCTTTTTTCAATTTTGTCAGAATCATAAGATGCACTTTACAAGTACATCGGAGCCGAAGATTGACCAATAACAGCTGTTAAGTTTTCGCCATCTTATTATCTCGATAACGTAGTAAAAGAGCAGTTGTTTGGCAAGTTAAAGGTTGTGAATTTGATTACATATTTTATAAACAACCGGCGGCTGTGGTCTCGTACTTCTTCATTTATCATAAAATATGTGTAAAATATATGCTGTTATTCTGCTATCATTTTTAATTGTCTTCACGTATTTTATGTGGATAACTGGCTATTATTTTATTAAAGTCGATTGTAAATTTATATCTAGAAAATATATTCTAATGAAAAATAAAGTCCTTTCTTCTGTTTTATATAGGATAGCTTCGAGCTCAATAAACCGGTGGATACCTAGTCTAAGTGTGTTAATTCTGAAACTACCCTAAGTATATATGTACTACTAGGTTTCCGCCCGCGGCTTCGCCCGCGCAGTCAATGAAAAACCCGCATAGTTCCCGTTCCCATGGGAATTCCGGGATTGCGTCATTTTCCCGGGATAAAAAGTAGCCTATGTCCTTTCTCGGGTATCAAAATATCTCCATACCAAATTTCATGAAAATTGGTTCAGTAGTTTAGGCGTGATTGAGTAACAGACAGACAGACAGACAGAGTTACTTTCGCATTTATAATATTAGTATGGATTTTACAAGTATCCTCACGCAAAAAATTATAAATAGATAACTGTTTGCCGAACGCATTAAACAAAAATATTATCAGAATTTTCTCGTTATTCTTAAAGTACTTGTAGTTACTTATAGAAAAAAAAAAATCAAAATACATACCTATTTTATATCTGACACTAATGAAGATCCTCTGTGAATACGCCATGTGGTTGCCTGATAGAGATCGCTGAATAAGCCAACCCTTCGATTTAAATATTTTAGTCATTTTAGCATCACACACAGACTTTTGTTTGATACCCATGTATGAAGTAATTATAGGTACAGACAAAAAAGAACAATAGTGTGTCAAAGGCCCAGTGATTTTTAACAGTTTATAAAAAAATATACCTAACTACATGGACGTATAAAAAAAGACGGACGCCGTTTTACGAACAAACAACGTGAAGCCACCGTAGTAAGCTAGCGATCGTGTAAAGACAATGAACACGCACACACTTTCACCATAGTAAGCTAGTCGGCCGCCATTACGTCGTGAACTACCGACTGATTAACAGAGTCACTGTTTCACAAAAAATATTTAAAATGCCGTCTTGCGTGGTTAAATGGTGTCGCAACAGTACAATTTTAAATAACAAAACACAGAGGATTACATTTCACAGGGAAGCAAGTTATTTCTTTTATGTTTTAATGACAAAATTATTACAACAAAATTTATAGAAAAAAATACAGCCGCCATTGTCATCAGAACAGCTGTTGCCATAGTGTTGCCATTATTTCAAAATTTCATTCTCCCAAAAGTCGGGGAGTTGATGTAAAGATAATTAATTTTAAAATTACGATAAAATAATTTGATACAAAATGCAAATTTGTTTTTGCATTTTCTTCTCACAAAAACATGTATACTATGCTAACCTTATATAACAACCATATTAAAAAAATATATCACAGCCAATTAATACTGTCTACGACATCTGTTATAAGACAGTTAATTTGAAAATTTCAAGTATATGTATACTGAAATCGTATGAAGCATGTTTCCTATTTGTTTGGTTATAAACTGAAATTTTATTTATTTTATTTTATTAAGTTTAATAATAATTAAGGAGACATTACCGCTCCCCCCAATATTGGTTGAACAAGTTTTCATACATTTTCCTTTGGTTTCGCGTCCAGTGGTTCATTTGTCAAAGCTAAATAGATATTGTATTTATGCATAGGTTCTAATAGTTAGAGTACACATAAAAAGTATATCAAATTGAAAAATAAAAAAAATAAGGGGTGGGGTAATTTTATTGCATCTGGCAATCAACCTGGCACACACACATAGATGTGTCACCGCCATTACTAGGCTTCACTCAATGTTTAGGCGATACTCCGTCCGTCTTTTTTTATACGTCCATGCCTAACTACTAATTTTCAGTATTTACAAAAGTCGTTCCTGATTTGCTAAAGGGGAAGGAATTTGGTCTCTTTGCCGCCAAATCTTTCTGATTTAATCATATATTTTACTACAGTGTCATTTGTCTTAAATAACGCTCTTGATATTTCAGTTTCGTAGTAATTTTACAATATAGAATTTAAAATGTGGAGAGAATATATATATGTCATGCACACACGGTCTGGACAGTATGACAATTAGTAATATGGAATGCGGAAAAGATACTAACAATGCGGATATTGCGAATATCACTTATACTAGTTCTTCGGTAACTTTTACCGTGCATACTATATGGTTGTTTAGTGTGGGTTAAATAAATTATTAAAGTAATATTCAGTACTTATATCATCAGGGAAAATAATTATTACACTTTGACATAGGTTACTACATCATAATTATGTGAATAGAATTGTCTTATTATTTACGTTTGATAAATTAAAACTTGTTAAAAAGCTACATTTTATACTATTAGTATAATAAATGTAACAGTAAGATCAACGTTAGGAATGCTCGCAAAATTACTTTCAAAATTCTAGATATGAATAATAGATACATCATTATTTACGTAACAAACATAACAATAGTTTAATGCAATCAAACAACAAGTTACGGGGTTAATAAATAATAAGGTACTTTACATGCAACTAATATTAGTTTAAAATTACAGTTATAATATCAATAAAGGTCTAAATATGCCATCAATTATTTGCTGACCTTACTACGGTTTCACCTTTCTTCGTCTATACAAATACGCGTCTTTTGAATAACCATCTCTTTCTTCCATTCTCCTTTTGTGCAGAGGGCAGACAAACTCGTTGCCGGTTTTGAGAAAAAAAAATTAATGGTTGTCTCTACAATGCAGTGAAATTATGATAGGTGAGAGTAATCTTTAACCAGTGGAGACTCTTGTCCCTTTATTTTTAACTGAACTCGATTGTTGGGGTCAAATAGGGTCTCTAGTTGAACGGATTCCATTTTTGAATTGTTAATTTAATGCTAGTTCTCACTTAATTTTTAAATAAGGAGATTACTGGCCGTTTAAAAAGAGAGTGCAGCTATTGTTATTAAAAATAGTTTGCCTTTTAATGTGCGCCACTTTAACTATCATATAATAAGTCATATAAAGGAATTGTCTATGATGTTCACACTGACACTCGTATCTATGGTTATTCTAATATTATCGCGGCTCGTGACTAACGTTGAATTCTTTTCCTTGTGGCCGTCTACGCTTGTGGCTCTTTGAAGTTTGAACTTTATTGATTTTTTTCTAAATACCTTCCCTAGAACAAATATTGTAGATTTTAATGTGAATTATTTTTTGTTTATTTGATTGCATGTTCTCGTCATTGTTGATAATAATAATATCTATATTTAATTATATTACCGATAAATCGTTTCATTCAATATGGGTATAAATTAGTTATATTTATTACTACCTACACGTTTTCAAGTTCATTAAAAATTAAATCTGTTATTATAGCTGAAAAATGCCGGTAATATATTAAGGTTTGATTAAGGTAGATGTTTGAAATACCTATCAATGAAATATTTGAAATCACTGAACCTATACAAGATCTTTCGAAAGGACGGGAAAGGAAGGAAATTATATTAATAAAATTATTACTAGATATTTAAACAACATTTGCTTTGTTTAAAAGTAAGTATGTAATTAAATTGTCCACTTTAGTACGGATATTTGAATAAAAACGTACCATAATAAAAATTTGCTTTGGCTATCCTATTATTAGTGACGACAAGTTTCATTATGCTAGTTCATAGGGGCAATAGATAATAACCAAAAATGTTATTGTTATGTAAATTAATTTGGACATTCTTGTACTTAATTTATATTCTAAACTTTATAGTCGGCATTTAGTCTATGACAGGCAGACACGCGCAAAAAATTCTTCGTCTATTGAATATGCGTCGTCGCGCGCAGAGGTCGAAAACCTTCCGACAATGGGATGAGCGTAGACATGAGCCTGCAGGCTGTAGTACACTTTAATTGCGACGTGAAATGAAACCCTTGCCTTGTTAAAAAAAAAAACGTTTTACCGCCAAAGTTTTAAACGATCACAGATTAAAAATCTTATTTGAGTTTTATCTGTGATCAAATTTTTTATTTTTAATTGTCTGTATTTCTGATTTCGCAGTGACTCAATCCGATTTCGACTCGTTTCAATGCAGTTCTTTTGTTTCGAAGATGTTGCAAATGGTTTTTGACCTTGCGAGAGGGAAATCCGTCGGGATCCAAATGACTTCGCATTATTATTGGATATAATTAAATGAACGAATAAAACACTGTCTCAGTCTGTAGAAGGGATTTAAATAAAATGTATTTAAATGTGTATAGATTCCTTATAAAATGTATCTAATGTCTATCTACCTGCTAAGATGATAATTGATTAATATTGCTTTGATTTATTTATCCTGAACATTTTCTTTTTAAGCTACCAATTATTATTAAGAAACCTCGAGAATTTAGCTACTAGGTAAACTAATATTTTTCGTATTGAGTTTGTGTACAATATTGACTATTTTTTTTTATTTTTAACAATTCAAAGACAATTTTTTGGAATGTAGGTATATTATGTAATGAGATATACTTAGTGCTTAAATTTAGATATATGTACTAACTATAATAATATTAACTATACAGGGTGTCCCACTGTTGGTATACTAAGCGCGAAGGGACTTGTAGTTTTGCATACACTGATCACGTAAAAAATACTTAAAAAACAAAATTACGTCAAAAATTTTTTGCTAAATTTTTCCTGAAAATCCATGTTTTCATCTCTAGCTTCGCGCAGCCGGCATATACCGCTTCTCTAATGCGAGCATTTTGTCTATGAAAACATAATCTTAAACAATGGCTCACGTGCTGGTGGCAAAGTTGGGCGGGTTGCTTGTTATGGGTGTACACATAGAGTTTTAAGAATTCATCTATTTGAAAAAAAAATGCGTCTGGAATTTTATAAGTATTTTTTACGTACTCAGCGTATGCAAAACTATAACCTGCTTTGAGCTTAGTATACCAACAGTGGGACACCCTGTATAACACGTGTAACCTAGTTTTGTATCTATTTAATAAGGCATGTTATATTTCAAATATACAGTATTCATTCAGCAGTCCTAGAGTTTCAATCCTCTCCCGAGGCACCACCTTACATGGAGACCCTGCCTAAAGTTGGTGCACGCGCGCGTGTATTTTGACACCGGCCGCCGCGTCGCCGATTTACATATATGGTAAACTATGTGTTCTCGGCCCGAGTAAATCAAAGTATTAAAAATGAATATATTAAAATCTTTTGGAGGCAACGCAAGTGAAACGCTACAGAAAATGGAAAAGCAGCAATCCTAGGAAGACTAGTATAGCATAACATAGTTATAGCACAAAATTTTGCAAAATATCCACTCAAGGTGGATACGACAGGAGGTCGCGAATAGCAGCAGGGAGCGTCGTTTTTCGGTTCTACGGCGCCAGGCGTGAATCGGTGAAACTAAGTGTAGTGATGTAAGTGATAAAAAAAAGCCAACAAATATTTAATAATAAGTGTAATGTGAGCGTGTAAGTGTTTTCGTGAAAATTCGGCAAAGTTGATGGACATTATATTTAGTGGACTTTAAGAGTATAGTATAATTACATTTACTATATAAAAAAAAATGTATGTTATCGAATGGTTATCGAATAGGTATTAAAAGTCATGTATGTCATGTAACCTAAATAGAAAAGATGAGAAAAATGATAATCAAATGTAGTTAAAAATATTATTCTAACTTAGTATAAGTAATGTGTATACTTGTATTTTATAATAAATTTTACAGTTATTGTTAAAATATGCTGAGAAACGAGGCCTTCAATTCTATTCAGGTATGTTAATATATTTTTACTACCATTAATTATATTATGTACTGTTAAACTCTATGGCAATATTTTTAAAGAAATTATGTGATGATTTGCTAGCTATTAGAACATATTTAATTAAAATAGGACCTTCTAGACGACAGGGTAAAATATTACAAACAAAACTAGGCGAAGCTAAATGTGTCATTGCAAAATATAACAATTACATAGGTAGTTTGGATAAGCAAAGCTTAGGAGAGGACGAGCTTATTGTTTTTAAAAAATATTGTGAGGATTTAAAGAAATTATTTGCGGATATTACTGACTTGTGTCACATTTCAGAAAATTTTAATAGTATTTCAACAATGGATAAATTTGACCTAAAAGTAGCTTTGAGCTTATTGCCAGTAATGAATGATGAATTATCTAATTTACGACAACTTATCGATGGTATTGAATACTATAGTTCGGTTCTAAATGATGAGTCACAGTCGCATTTGATATCTTTTGTTTTGAAAAGCCGTTTGTCGCAATCTGCTAGGCTAAAATTACAAACAAAGTACGATACTGTTCAAAATCTTTTAAATGATATGAAAATGCTTCTTTTACCTAAACAGTCTACGAGTGCTTTGCAAAGACAATTTTTAAATTGTAAGCAAAATGATGCGTCTATTGATGCGTTCGGAAAAACTTTATCCGAATTATTCGTTGAGCTTACAATTTCTCAATCCGAAGGCAATGAGGAAAAGTTTAATATTTTAAAATCAATAAATGAAAAACAGGCAATTCGGCAATTTAGTGACGGATTGAGAAACCGTAGGATTGGCACTATTATTACGGCGCAGAGATTTGAATATTTGAAAGATGCGATTCAAGCCGCAATCGACGAGGACGTTTCAGGCTCAAGTTCAACCGCCGAAGTGTTAACACTAAGACATAATAATAATCGTTTCTTTAAAACCACTTCCAGGCCGCCTTCTCATCAGAACACTCCAAGAGGTGCGTACAACAATAATAATCGTTGGCGAGGCAACGGTAACAACAACAACAACTGGCAACAGCCGCCTACCAGCACCAAACAATGGTTCCAGCAGCCTCAATCGCAGCCACGGGGAGCGCCCCGGGGCAGAGCGTCATATCGAGGTAAAACTTTTAATAATAATTATTTTAGGGGTCGTAGACCATTCAGAGGACAGATTCGTACAGCAGTGACTGACGAGTCACAGCCTCAATCGAGTTCATCCACTCAGAATTTAGAAACTGAAAATGAGTTTTTTCGTGCCTATAACATATAGTATTTTAGCTAGCGATAGTAGTTATTACATAGAGTTATTTTATAAAAACAGTCACGTATTTAATTGGCTTATAGATACGGGAGCCTCAATTTCGGCTATTAAATATAAACATGTGTTAGATTTTGACATTCCAATTAACAAAGAAAATATTACAATAAATGGGATTGGTGGAAAGGTACAGGCTATCGGATATGTATGTTTACAGTTGACGATACACGGGCAGTGTATTAGTCATAAGTTTTATGTATTTGACACCTTGCCTTGTAAGTCGCACGGTATTCTAGGGCAGGACTTTTTAGGAAAGTATGGAGCGGTCATTGATATGAAACATAATAATCTGTCACTATGGATTAGTGAATCTAAACAAATATCTTTGCAATTATTAGACTCGTGTAGTAATTTATTATCGTTACCTGCTAGGTCAGAATCGATTCATTTTATTAATACTAGTTTAACAGAGGAATGTTTGGTATGTACGAAAGAGTTGTGTGAGGGCGTATTTATTGCGAGTATGATAGTACATCCAATTGATGGTAAAATACCAGTCCGAATTTTGAATTCGACCTCGAAAGATATAACTTTGTCTGAAATTAAACTTGATATACAAAATTTGAAGGAATATAATATTTGTAGCTTTGATAAAATTGAGAAAAATGCATCGCGAGTTAAAACATTATTTTCAAAGTTGAATTTAAGTAACTTAAATAAAGAAGAAAAAATTAATATAGAAAGTTTATGTGCTAAGTATCCCGATATATTTTATTTGGAAGGAGACAAATTATCAACCACTGATATTTATCAACACTCAATTAAAGTAAAACCAGATATTCAGCCAATTTTTTCAAAACCTTATCGATTGCCTCATGCTTTGAAAAATGAAATTAATAACCAAATTGATCAAATGTTAAAAGAAAATATTATTGAACCATGTCAAAGTGAATGGTCCAGTCCAATTTTGTTAGTGCCAAAGAAATGTGACCAAAGTGGAAACAAAAAGTGGCGTTTGGTTATAGATTACAGGAAACTTAATAACAGTATACATGATGATAAATTTCCTCTTCCAAATATAACGGAAATTTTAGATTCTTTATCCGGTTGCATGTATTTTTCTCATTTAGATTTACATCAAGGCTATTATAATGTGAGCTTAGACCCAGACAGTCGCAAGTATACTGCTTTTTGTTCCGGACAGTTTCAGATGACTAGAATGCCTATGGGCTTAAAGACTAGCCCTAGTTCATTTTCGCGCATGATGACTATGGCGATGACAGGGTTAACATATGAAAAATGCTTAGTGTACCAGGACGATCTAGTCTGTTTTAGTAGGGACTTATCTAGTCATATCAAAAATTTACAGTCGATTTTTGAAAGATTACGAAAAGTCAATCTAAAGTTAAATCCTCAAAAGTGTATTTTCTTACAGAAGGAACTGCTTTACTTGGGTCATATTGTATCAGCAGAGGGTATTGTTATACCAGATTCGGATAAAATAGAGATTGTTAAAAACTACCCGGTTCCTACTAAAGTCGATGAAGTCAAAAGATTCATTGCCTTTGTGAACTATTACAGGAAATTTATTCCTAATTTTGCAACAAAAGCATATGCGTTAAATAGTTTGTGTCGGAAAAATGTAACTTTCAAATGGGATAAAGAATGCCAAAAATCATTTGAATTATTGAAACAAAATTTAATATCCCATCCTGTATTACAATATCCTGATTTTTCAGAGTCTAATCAATTTATTCTACAAACAGATGCATCAGGATACGGCGTAGGTGCAGTTTTGTGTAATAGCGACGGTAGACCTGTAGCGTATGCTAGTCGTAGTCTTAATAAAGCAGAAAAAAGGTATCCGACTATTGAAA
Source organism: Colias behrii (assembly GCA_029959065.1). Taxonomy (NCBI): domain Eukaryota; kingdom Metazoa; phylum Arthropoda; class Insecta; order Lepidoptera; family Pieridae; genus Colias; species Colias behrii. The sequence goes on along the minus strand of JARWMC010000009.1, from coordinate 11,045,109 downwards.
AGGAATTGCTTGCGATTGTATGGGCTGTAAAGCATTTTCGTCCATATTTGTATGGAAGGACATTCAAAATTCAGACTGACCATAAGCCATTAATGTATTTATTTGGAATGCGAGATCCATCTAGTCGTTTAATTAAATTTAGATTAACGTTAGAGGAGTACGATTTTATAATTGAGTATTTGAAAGGGAAGAATAATTCGGCCGCGGATGCACTTTCACGTTTGCATTTAACTTCAGAGGAATTGAAAGAGATGAATCAAACGGTGATGAATGTAATGACGCGTGGTCAGTTGGCTAGACAACAACGGGATGCTATTATTTCTAAGAACGATTGGCCTGATCAACCAAAAGTTGTAGAAATACATAGTAAACCGAAATATTTCACGGAGTTACGTTTCATAAGCGCTTATGAATTAAATCGATATCGTAAAATGAAAGAGATAACGCATGAGAAGGGATGTTTGAGTTATGTACCCTCAATGAATACTATTCTTATTAATTTAGCTTCTCGATCGCAACTATCGCCAGACGAATTTGTGAGAGAGCTAAATATATTTTGTAGGAAAATAAATATTAAAGAAGTATACTTCATCAAATCGGAGAAAAATAATATATTTGTGGAAAAGTTAATAAATGAGATAGATAACATAAGTAATTGGTCCGGACCACGTATATGTATTTTAAGGGGAACAAAGAGAATAAGTAATAAAGACGATCAGCGTGTAATTTTAAATGATTTTCACATATTACCTACAAGTGGACATGCTGGCATAAGACGAATGGTAAATAACATAAAGAAATATTATTTTTGGCCAAGATTAGAAGCTGATGTTGAAGAATTTATAAAAAGGTGTGACAAATGTCAGAAACAAAAACATTCCTCACACTATACTAAGGAGCCTATGACGATAAGTTCAACGGCAAGTTCGGCGTTGGAGAAAATATATTTAGATATTGTAGGACCGTTAGATAGAGATTACGATAATTACGTATACATTTTAACTATACAATGTGAGTTGAGTAAGTATATCGAGGCTTATCCATTAACGTCAAAAAGGTCGAGTGAAGTAGCTAGGAACTTTGTTAACAATTGGATTCTCAGGTATGGTATCCCGAAGGAAATTGCTACTGACAGAGGTACGGAGTTTTTATCGGACACAATGAAAGAGGTTTGTAAACTTTTGCATATTAACAAGCTACAGTCAACCGCATATCACCATCAGAGTATCGGTGCCTTGGAGAATTCGCACAAACAATTGGGTAACTACTTGCGAATACAGACAGGAAATCACCCAGAAGCTTGGAGCACGTGGCTTCCATTTTGGTGTTTTTCCTATAACACTGCGGTACATACAGACACCAAGTTTACTCCCTATGAGTTGGTGTTCGGTAAGAAATGTAATTTACCATCAAATTTGCAATCTGCACAAGTTGAGCCTTTGTACAACTTTGATAATTATCCTTTAGAGCTCAAATTTAGAATACAGACGTCACAAAAAGAGGCAAGAGAAAATCTTATATCTAGTAAATTGAAAAGAAAAGAAAAGTATGATCGTAATATTAATCCGGTTACTTATAAACTGAATGATTTAATTTTAATAAAAAATGAAACAGGCAATAAGTTTCAAAACATATATTTAGGTCCATATAAAGTGGTAAGGGAATGTTCACCCAATGTAGAAATACTTAAAGATAATAAAAACTATGTTATTCATAAGAACAGAACCAAAATGTATTATGAACCGATTACCTAATAATTTTGTCAAAACCTTTATAATATTATGTACTATTTAGTTTGAAATGGAAATAATTATGATAATATGACATTGTACTGTATGAACATAAGTAAGCTAAAATAAAATAAATTGTTAGTGTTTATTTTATTTTTTTTATTGCGGTGGAGATGAGATATACCTAGTGCTTTAATTTAGATATATGTACTAACTATAATAATATTAACTATATAACACGTGTAACCTAGTTTTGTATCTATTTAATAAGGCATGTTATATTTCAAATATACAGTATTCATTCAGCAGTCCTAGAGTTTCAATCCTCTCCCGAGGCACCACCTTACAGTAATACCTAAACCATACTACTTAGTTTCTACTATTTATAACTAAAATAAACCTTATCTATTTGTTAAAGTATATTAGTACCGTATATTCTTTTATAAATACAACCTACCTAGGTAGGTACATACTTTTGCAATTTTCTTTTGCAACGAACAACGTCCGTCTTTATAAGTACCAACATGGTACCTACCAACAGATAAAGGGTTTTCTTTGTTATCTCGTACCTACTGTTTATGAACGTGACATGGTTCTTTGTATTTTCTTAAAAGTTTATTGTGTCTTCTTTCATTGTTCTAAACATTTTTCCATTATAATTCAGGATAGCAATTAGTGTCACATAACATAGACACTATATAGACACTAACTGCTATGTTATCATATTTACAAAAAATATATTTATGTTAGATTTTTAATTTTAATAAGGCAAATAATAATTATAATTAAATAGGCATGTATTGTATATTGTCATTGGCGTGTTTGTAGGTACCTACCTGATACAATGCTTAATTTATAAACTTAGCAATTAACATAAGCACCTAATATCTAATCGCGAATAACATACCTATATAAAAATATTAAATTAGGTAGGTAACCCACAAAACCCACGTACCTATGTTGTGCGTGTATCAATTCTAAGGTATCAATACTCACACTACCTAAAAGATTAATACATATTTATCATAGGATATACAAAATAAAAATATAGATTTCTATTTAGATATTATTGATATCAGGTTAATAAACTAACGCTGTATTAGATTACGAATATAAAAGCGGTATGTTATTGAAATCTAATATGTAAATGCCCTTAAACTCAATCATCATAAAAAAATAAATAGCGATGACCTCGACACACTTTAGTTTCGCGATTAGTGCTCGCTATTCATCACTATTCATACGCACAGGTGATATTAGGGCGAGTATTTTAATTCATAGTACGCGCTATGAATACCATGATAACTAGAACTAGAAACACCGGATAGTTTTGAATTTGAATATGACGTCATCTTATCATCACAGCCCTCGATTTTGACGTCAGCCATAGTACTGAGACGACCTACAAATCTACAGACACAATAAATTCGACAATGTGTGCGAATCGCGCGGGTCAATGAACTGCTGACGTTTTTAAAATACGCACTAAGTGCCTTATCGCGAATGTCATACGCGACGCGGAGAACGGAACGAGTATACTGTACTATGTATGTTTGCAAAATGGATATTTATAGACATGAGTGTCCGTGACGGATGATTCGCGCTATTTCTAAGGTCCTCGCTAGATCAGTGAGTAGGAATTTGTTGATGCTTTTGTGAAGCACTAGATCTGTGTGTTCTATACCTATGTAGTGTAATAAAAATATTGCTTTAAAGAAGTTTTTAATTGAATAATGAAGGACTGGCAATCACAACGATTCTCAAAAAACAATAAAAAGTAAATGTCAAGTTAATTTGTCAAAATACAAAAATAGTGATGTGTGAATAATAAACCGGTTTTTTTAATTTTTAATATTTTTTATTGCGTACCTATACAAATAAATGATTTGTGATTTAACAAGGAGTCTAGACGATTATAAAATTTTCTCAAGCTGTTTAAACCATTGAGGGAGCCGGAAACTTGTGGAGAGTTCATTTTACAGCCTGTATTTTAACGCTATTGATATCAAGAAAATGTGAGAAAGGAAGTGTGTCTGTTGTACGATACACATAACATATGACATGCGAGTCTTTGTGAAGCGAGATTTGTCTTGGGCACTGAACGATTTTAGACACGAAACTGGCTTCGTGTAAGATTCATATTCGCGGTGAAAGGGTCGCTCTAGATCTTTGTCCGTACAAAGCAATGCACCCGCAGTAGCCGTTCTACCTATCTACCCACATACCTATGCATTTTGCGGCGGATACAGATCCAAGTTTCTTACACATACAAACGAAGTACGGAGGCCAGTTTTGTGTATGTGTCGCAAATACATACGGCTTCAATAATCAGCAGGTGAAGCGAACTAAAGCAAGGGGTTATTGCGATAAACTCTTTTATCCCTTCGTTTCCATATCAAAGAGTAATGAACCTTGTTCCACTATTGGACGTTGTCGATCAGTAATCGTGTGATCTTTTTCGGCTGAATAAAGTTTGTGTTTACGTTAGACAGTTGGTCGTAATTTTTTTTGTAATTAGAATTAGGCATGAATTAGGTGTGTTGTATTTGAACTTTACAAGGCCATTCTACGTACGCACTTATTAGAATATTTTTTATAAATAGAAATATAAATTCTTGTTTAACGAAAATGATTTAATTAAGATACGTTAAAATAAAAATAAAAAAAATTGTTTAATTACAGTAAGTAGTTTGTAAATAGCCGGTAGTTATATTTAAATTTTTATATTTTTGAAAATGGAAAAATTTTACAATATTTGAAGTAAAAAATGTTAAATTTCGCAACACTTATACCTACGCGTGTGATAAAGAACTGCAAATATTATACTTATTGCAAATTTGTGATAAGGGCAAAATTTCGCAATGAATTGATTTAAAGTAATGAAGGTCAGATGTTTTGCGAGTGTGAGTGTATATGCAAGTATGCAAGCGAGCTCGGTGCGGCGACGCTGCTGCACGCCTGCACCGCCAGTTGCAACACCCTCCCCCCTTCGCTCTCGGCTTCTCGCTCGCCGCCGTCTTGCCGCAGCCGCTAGCCTGTCTCACCTCGCGGCCGGTAGCCTTGCGCGACGCGCCGCGCTCTTTCACATTCAAAATTATTCGCAACATTGCAAAAACTCTCTGTGCAATAAAAAATCTGTTATCTTTCGTCAGTTGCAATCAGCCTGGAAACACAGAGATTCTTCACCTTTATTTACAAATTTAAGTGCTTTTAAAAAGTTTGAATGCACTCCTCGTTGCATGTCCCGCGCGCGTCGTTATGAGAACCCCGTAGTCGCGGTCACGTTGACGTCGCGCGGTGCCGCCATATCTGTCTCGGTCACCAACTAGCAAAATTAATAGGTAATTATTTTCGCATACAGTGTTTGAAGTTAATTTTGATCGTTAAGTGGCAAAGTGTTAAAGTGTTTTGTACCCTTTTGCGAGTCTTGTGTCGATCCAATTGGAATCTTATTGGAAATAAAGGCGCGCGCCGGCCGGTTCACACAGAGTGCAATGCAGTTGCACTCTCAACTTATTGCAGTTTCTCATTTGCCAAAGTTTTATGCGCGGAAAGTTACTAGTGTTTGTTTTTCGACACTGAAGGATATGAAATGTGTTATTTAGTGATTATTCGTTAAAAGTGTTGTGTGTTGTTTAATTTAAAAGACTTGTTATATACTCTGTTATTTCGGTCATTGACCGCGGAGTTTCGCATACTTCTAATATATGTGTCATTGTTAGGGTTATTTTTTTATATACCGATTTTTTTTATTTTTAGGTAAAAATTACGTTTACATCACTAAGAATGCAATAAACCGCGCGTTCGCTTTTTAAATTTTTGTTGTACCCGGATGGAATGAGGAGTGCACAATCCCATTGTTTTACAGTTTCATATGTTTGAGCATCATTTGTTTTTTTGTTTTTCGGACGGTTAGAGAGATTTCATTTTCTTCCAAAATTGCAAAAATTACAAAATAAGGTAAATATTATGTATTATTCACTTAATTTTTTTTATTGATGACAGTATTTATTGAATTAAGTTCCTAAAACTACCTAAGCGTGGCTATCTTGATATATATGACATCATCTATAGGCAAGCAGTGAGAGGACCAAATATTAAATTAGTATTAAAAAGTTTTATATAAGTGTTAAATAATAAATAAATAAAGACTGAGTGTACAGTGAGTGTTAAAAGTATATAATAATTGTGCAGAATGGCGGAAGGCAATGGAGAAATATCCATGGAAGAGGTCCCCGGAAGGGACTCCGATGTTTGTCGAACACCAGATTACCGCAAACTCATAGAGTATGGCTTGGATCCAAAGGTGAGTTATCCAACATATAATAATATTATACACACCTTAACTTGTATTTATCCTCCATGAATAAATAACATAATAAGGTAAATAAAAATTGAAATTGGCTGCTACCATCTCGCACATTCATATATTATCTAAGTTCCAAGAAATTGTTAAATGAATTTACGTTAGTTAGGTTATTAGAATTGTATCAAAATACTTACATTACTATAAATATAAATACATAATAAATAATTACTGTAAGTACATAAAATAATAACAAATTTTCAAGGTACTGAATATTTCAAAGGCTGATAGCATGGACAAAAGAACATTATTTTATACATTTACAAATGGCCTGTTTCTGTTAACATTTGTATCATTATCAGTATTTATTAAAGTCACAATTGTTTCAAAATTTGTTACTTAATTCAACTAAGAATCTTACATACAAGATTCTAATAAGAATAAATATTATTTAATATTATGTTCCTTCATTCAAATTGCATAGCAGTTTTTTAAGATAATTTTTTGAAAAGAAGAATATTTAACAAATATTAATTTAATAATAAGAAAGGTTTTATATTATGTTAATTAAATTTCCAAATCAAAAGATTTCAGGTGATAAAAATCCAATAAGAAATGTACTTATTGGAAAGCTTTTGTCTATAATAATTAAAGTATAAATAATGCTTTTAAAATATATTATTTAACTTAAAATTATATGTACGTACTTGGAATATTAATTATTTATTATGAATGGTTATAATTTGTGTGGAAATATGAAATTAATTAATGAAATCCAATAATAAAAATATTTAAACTTATGATGTAGGTACCTATATTAATTAGAAAAGGTTAAAGTGCAGGTATATTATTTATATAAATTGATTTTATTTTTATGGAGTACATACATACATACAAATAAATATGTTCATATTCATAGAATATAGTAGGTATCAAATTTTTGCTATAGATAATATATGAAAGTACATAAAACAGCAAGGCATTGTTTGTGGATTACAATAATAAACAAAGTTGTTCTTGGTAGATAAACAATGTTGCTGCCCCTTACATTCTCCATTTCATTATAATCATGATAATAAGTACAATAATATTATTGTAATAAGTGACCTTATAACTCTGATAATGTCCAGGTATTGATAGATATTTTCTCTTCAATGACCTTTACTATCTTTGCACAGGTAATTATTTACATAAATTATCTGGAATATTCAATCTCAAGGTTATAAATAATTGCATATTTGTTAAACTTATTGTTAAAATCAATAGTCATTAATACATAGTTAAAGGCTTCAATTGATTTCTTGTTCCAATAACATAAGTATACAGAACGTAATAAAAAGATGATAACACGAAATTTTATTGAAACGAGATTTTAAAAATGTGAAACTGCCCTTAATTATATCTGTCCTTTCGATGTTCGTAATTAATCGAATTTGTCGTATAATTGGTTGATTGTTACACTGAGCTTCTGTAATCACTTTTCATTTACTCTGCAAACTGGTTTACTGACCTTTAAGCGCCGTTTCTGTCTTGTAGAAGTGCAGAAATTTAAATTGTACCGGACGCCATGATGTCATTGCGCCTTCGAAGCCCTACGAAACTTTTGGTATGGCTTCCAAAACGCAAAGACGTGTGGGCGACCTAAGAATGCGAGATTTTCTTTAATAAATGTAATTTGCATTGTTGTTGAATTGTTTACGCTATGCTTAAAATGTTTTTAGATGGTTTTTAGGTTATGTTGATGTTTTTTGTTTTGAGATAATTTTGGAAGTTGGCGCCGTTCTTAAATTACGGTATTCATTTCACTGATGTCTTATTAGAATCACTCCAAGATCTTTGTATCCTTAGCAAATAGTGTTCTTTGATAAAGTTTAAGTTGGATAATGCACATTAAGCGCATGCTTATTAATTATGGGTTAGGCTAACATTAACGGCGAAAACTTACCCAACTTTTTAAAAGCCAATTGGAAGTACGGTGTTTCTGGAAACTAAGTAGATGTTATTATTTTCCAGGTAGCAGCCAAGCTTGATGATATTTATAAGACTGGAAAGCTAGCGCATGCAGAGTTGGACGAGCGTGCGTTAGATGCCTTAAAAGAATTTCCATCCGACGGTGCTTTAAGTGTTCTTGGACAATTTTTAGATTCAAATCTTGAGCATGTATCAAATAAAAGTGCTTATTTATGTGGAGTTATGAAAACCTATAGGTGAGTTGTGTATATTTTCATTTTTTTTTCTCACGCGGCAACACAATCAAAAACTTTGGACGGTGGCCAAATCGCCGCTTGTATATCTGGGTCATCTTGAAAAATTGATTTGACACTTATCTCTCGCGTTACTGCGGCAGTTTAGCTTGCGATTGTGCAAATTGTGCTGCCATCTAGTTACCTTCGCCGTATTTACATAAAGAGGCTGCCGGCTGCATGCTACGATATTTTTACGTATGCATTTTATAACTATGACTCAGGTGTCTTAAGAATTTCATGAATATTCAATACCGTGTTTGCATTTTGCTTTCGTTTTCAAAGTTTCCATAATCGGCGGGTAGGTGTTGGAATTTATTAAGCTGAAGTCCTAAGATTAGATAAGGATTGGTCATTATCCTCGGAATCATGACGCATAGCAACGCATATAAATAATAAAATGTATTTAGGACGTTTACTTTATAAATAATAAAATTTCCGTCGGTACTCGGTACTGCATTACGTAGAATTCGCAACTCGTTAATATCACTCGATCATACATAGTGGCTAATCAAAGTATAAATACATATTAAGTGTCTAATAAGTGGAAAAGTAAAAGTAAACCATTCATTGATTGCTTGAATTGCTATTTATAATTCCAAAATGCCTCTTACCTGTATGTTTAGTTGCTAAACTGATTCACTAGGGACTGATGAAAATTAAGTGGTTATTACTCTTATCAAAGAGGAATATGCTCCCCTTTGTAAATTACCGTAACGCGTTTTATAGCATGGCTGATTACCTATAATCAAAAAATTTGTGGGCTCTACCGAAAACCTAGTTTGTTGAATCACAATTAGTATTAATAAATGAAGTGATGGACCAAAAAATTGGAGATGAGATATTACATTTTAATGCGTTTTATTATCAAAAGTGTCAAGGGAATGTTTTATCAATTGTTTTAGAATGAATAAATATTAAGGGCCGATTTTTCAATGCCCAGATAAACAGCTAGATAGACTTTATTCTTCAGTTAACAAAATATTCAATTTTTCAATAGACGAATAGGACTTATCTATCGAATAACTACGTTATTTGAGGAATAAATCTATTTGCCGCTCCAACGGCCAGATAGCTCGCTATTCGACGGTTAGGCGTTTGAGTTGACAACTGACGCGTCAAATTTGGGATATTTTCGTATGTCATAACATAGAGCGTAGAATTATTAACAATTAAACCTCTTTCTATATAATTATTATCAATTAAAATCATATTGAAATTGATGTTTTTGATAGTACTGATGCTTGATACCTCTACGCGTTCCAGACAGATAAAATCAAACGTATAAGCCAAAGCAATCAAAAGATACAGCCGTCAATTTTTTTTTCATATTTTCGCAAATTTCGACATTCGTAAGGAATTCCAAACCTAGTGTAGTTCCCGTGTTAGGTCGGGAGATACTGACACAAAATTTCGGGTCATTTGTAACACGAAGGCGGTTCTACAGCGGTCATAGTACGCGACAAAAAGAAAAATGATGGTCAGAACGCTGGTACCGGCGGACTAGTCGCGTGGGCGTTAGTCGAACTCGTCGGATAAATAGCGAAAGTCAAACGATTTGTAACACAAAAATTTTAGAATTTACCGATAGCCCACAAAAAAGTTGTAGGCGGTAGTGTCATGCCATACTTTTCCGGTGTGACTTACAGCCCGCCATACCGACGCGAATGCGTTGATTTAAAAAAAACAATTCAACCATTTGTACCAGGCTAACTTTTGCACAGGTAATCATCATCATCGTGCAGCTATTTACGAAAATCGCCATGCCATACTTTTCGGACGATTCCAAATGGTCGCCATACCGCCGAAAATCTGCAAAAAATTTTGTTTCGCCAAACGATTTACCAGTATTGCATTTGGATTTTTGGAGAGTATTTGATAAAATGTTATTATATTTGTCATACTTCTAGTTGGGGGAAAAAGTGCTGCCATACTTGAAAAATTAATTTATTCGTCACGTTTCAAAAATACGACTGTACAATACGTAAAGTATTTTTTTACAGTATGGGATCATTATATTCTGTTTGTTCGTATACAATTCTACCTAGAAAAAAATATCGCAGATTGCAAAAATGGGGCGGAAGATTGTAAGACTTAAGCCAAGACGTAAAAAAAATGAAAAGAATTGGTGATTTGTACCAGTATGGCATTTGAAGTTTTGGAAAGTATATGATGCAACGTGACCATTATTATATTTGCCATACTTTTAATAGAGGGAAAAATTAGTGCCATACTACAAATCATTCAAAATACGAATAAAATCTTACAATAAAAAAAAAATCTTATTCACCTCCCACAGGTATGGCATTATCACACTTCTATTTATAATGATTCAGGAGTTGTTGAAAAAAAAATTTAGGGTGGTACAAATCGTTTGGCGAGAAAAAAAAATTTGCAGATTTTCGGCGGTATGGTGTCCATTTGGAATCGTCCGAAAAGTATGGCATGGCGATTTTCGTAAATGGCTGCATGACGATGGTTACCGGTGCAAAAGTTAGCCTGGTACAAATGGTTGAATTGTTTTTTTTTTTAAATCAACGCATTCGCGTCGGTATGGCGGGCTGTAAGTCACACTGGAAAAGTATGGCATGACACTACCGCCTACAACTTTTTATGGGCTATCGGTAAATTCTAAAATTTTTATGTTACAAATCGTTTGACTTTCGCTATTTATCCGACGAGTTCGACTAACGCCCTCGCGACTAGTCCGTCGGTACCAGCGTTCTGACCATTATTTTTCTTTTTGTCATTACATGCGTACTGACCCCTGTAGAACCGCCATCCTGTTACAAATGATCCGAAATTTTATGTCAGTATCTCCCGGCCTATGTACACAGAATCATGAAATTTATTACAATGTAACGTCCTAAAATACAGATATAGGAATAATTGCGAAATACATGAATTTTAATTAGATTATGTAAAAAATATTTAAAAAATCAAACTTCTTGTTTATGCTGAAAATTTTCGCAAATTTTGACATTCGCAAGGGATTAAAAACAAGTTTAAATGGAAATTTAGTTGTTCGAGTGACTCCGATTCGCACTTGGCCATTTTTTTATATTTTGTACAGTATAAGAATTTTTTTCTATTTTATCGAGTACTATTTTGGGGGGGGTCATGTCCCCCCTGGACCCCCCCCCCCGGGACCGCGCCTGACGCTGCCTTTAAGTATGTCGTTTCCATCGTAAAATATATAAATTGAAACACAAATTTAACCAAACTCTTTACTCGAATCAAAACAACAATCAACAATCATAGAAGACAAGAGCAATACAAGACAAACTTAAAATGCACTCCTGACGTGAGTCATAATGACGGTTGTTGACAAATTGCAAGAGTTGACTCTATCCCGCTCTAACCTGACTAATTTAATATGTTTGTTTCGCCACTCCGAGAGCAGAGCTGCTAATATGGAAATATTTGGTCAGATAGTTATTCATCAAATAAATTACGATTGAAAAATAGGCGAGCCGTTATGAGTTAGATAAATAATTGAATAAATCTATTCGAGGGGTAGTTATTAGACTGTTTATCTCGGGATTGAAAAATCGGCCCTAAATTAAATAAAAATTAAATGCGTGAAAATTCACTGCTGGTTTTGAATGGGATGCGATGATAACTGTTATCGTGAAAGCTTTGCTTGGAGACTCATTGAAAAGTAATTTAAATCAATTTAGCGTGCGAAACTAACTTTAAACAAAATTCCAATAGGTCCAACCTATCTCTAAATATATCGTCTCTTATATTATGTCGGCAAAGAAAATACGTTTTAACCGATTAAAGAGACTGTAACTAGTAAAAAATAAAGCAGACAATTTTCAGAAGGCTCATAGGCATATTAATTTTTACGTCTAAAATATATTGTAGCGATAATATTATAATAGTCAAAAAATTGTAGACATTTTTTTTTTTCATTTTTTTTATACTAATAATTGTAACAATGAGACTATTTGCGAAACGATGCATAACATGCCCAATCGCTCGTCACAAAAATGCAGTCATGCAAAAATGTACTCCACACATTTTATTATATTCGTTACAACTACCCATTTTGGCAAAATGTCAATTTGTATGACTAGAACTAAACTATAAAAATATCAATTCGTGATCTCCGATACATGTTCACCCCATTAAGTAGTTTATATGAGTAATCACGTGTTTATAGATGAGATACTCGTCTGTAACGAGTCGTGCGATACTTTCAATTATCGCAAGTAAACCAATCTGGAAATATCTGTTCGTACACACAGCCTTTACACCCCTACGGTACGCGCTACATATTCCTACAAATATAGCCTTAACAAAAAGTAACGCTTAGCACGTCAGCCCTCAGGACGCTTACCTTCATAGCAATATAGACCTTAATTAAGAACAATCAAGGTATACATAAGGGTGCACGCATTTGCAGACAGAAAAGCAGAGCGGGGGTGCAGGGCGCTCCCGCGCTGGCGGCCGCGGTGCAGGCGAAGGGGCCCGACGAGGACAAGATCAAGCAGATCCTCGCAAGGACCGGATACACGTTAGACGTGACCACTGGTAAGTGAATGTTAAATGCTAATGATTAATAAAGAAGCAGTGTTTAATTTACTTTTACTGTAAACTAGCTTGATCCCGCAGCTTCACTTCGGCATATGCAAATCCAGACTTAAATCTGTCTACCAAATATCACACTGATCCGATCAGCTGTTTTTGCGTGAAAGAGTAACAAACATATCAATAAATCTTTATTATCATTTTTATATGCCTTCATGTGTTCATTGATTAATTTTAGACGTGAGCTATGAGGTTATGCCTATGAGGTTATGTTCGAGCGTATTTAATGAACGAAATACATATATTACACTATCAATTTACATAACTTCAAGAAGGAAATTGAAAAAAATTACATATTGAATTTCATAGGCTTTTTATTGATTAACTAGAACTAATCAATAAAACAGAAAAAAGTACGTTCATGCTGCATTCATCAAAATGAGTGAACAATTCATAATAAATTTAGTATGTAATTAAAAATGTACAAGACAAGGTATTGTAAAATTAATGATGCAGTTATGAAAATCCATTTACAATAGTGCGACGTTTGATTCGACGTGTGATTTCTATTAAATAACGAAATAAGTTATAAGTTATAACTATGACCGTTGGAATATCAATAAAACAAGTCTAGACGATGTGCAATCTAAGTGCATCAAACTGGTTCGGCAATTGGGTTGCCGCGGACCCTTGCAATGCGCAGACATTTCATATCTTGCGTATCATTTTAATCGTTAACCGTTTTGTAACAAAGCAGAGATTTCAAGCGTTACAAGCCGCCTGGAGATAGTATTTGTAATGAAATATTATAAGCAATAACTCGTTATTACAACGCGATACGCGATATTATCTCCTTTGTGCTGTTATATTGATATTTGCGACTCGCGAGGGTAGTATCGGGTGAAATTGACTTGTTTAAAGTACGCCGTAGGACATTTATTAAAGGAAATATTTAAATTTGCACATTTTTTTTTATTATGATTCTGATTCTAACAATAAGTCATTCACCAAATCATTTTCAAAATAAATAAAGTGACTTTAAAAACGTTTCGAATCTCCCTTCACATCACATGAACGTCTATCAAAACAACTCAAAGAAACTAGCACTTATACCTATTACACTATACCTAACTTATAACCTCGCTGTACAAAAATGAAATCCACCACACCACACTTCTAAACATAACCTATAACTCAAGTTATACAAATAGATCGTAGAATAAAGTTACACGCGTGACCCTTAGGTCAGCGCAAGTACGGCGGGCCGCCGCCCGGCTGGGAGGGGGGCACGCCGGGCGCCGGCTGCGAAGTGTTCTGCGGCAAGATCCCCAAGGACATGTACGAGGACGAGCTGATCCCGCTGTTCGAGCGCTGCGGCACCATCTGGGACCTGCGCCTCATGATGGACCCCATGACGGGCACCAACCGCGGCTACGCGTTCGTCACGTTCACGACGCGCGACGCCACGCAGCGCGCCGTGCAGGAGGTGGGTCCCGTCTCCCACGTGCGAACTCTTTGCGACATACACGCTCTGCGCACTGTTACACGTGACACGTGACACGACGACGTTTTGCGTTACGACTCTAGTCCGCTTGCGGGAACGTTGTACTTGCAAACAATTCGTACGCCGGCAGTATTGGTGTTTTTTTCTGCAAGAGCGCAATAAATCTTAGTTTTTCATTCAAGTTTATTCGTAAAATTGTTTATGATTCATTATGTTAAATATATAGTTTAACTGTTGATAAATAAAATTTATAGCGCTAATGTTTAGAAACTTGATGTTCCACTAGTTAAGTTTGTGCGGGTAGCAAGAAACATCTTTATTTTGTGAAATGCTTTTATATTGAAATCGATTTTATTGATATTTGTATACGCTATTTATATAATTATTTATGCCATTTGATCAATTACAGTTTTCTAAATAATATAATATCGATAATAATATTTGTTGCTACCCGCATTTTAAACAATATTGATGTTAAAGCACTCATGTGTCTAGAAACATGACCATTTTAATTGGTAACTAAATTGTGTCTAATAATCCTTTTTCTGTCCGATTGGTGATCATAAATTGATACAAAATTCTAATTTGACATCTACTTTGCAGGTGACTCGCCGAATCTTTAAGTATATCTGTATCCCTTGAAATCACAGCACTTTAGATATCCGCATTTTGGGAATTTTGTTCATTGTAAATTTTCCTAATCGAAAAGCCGTCGTCAGAATTATGATTTAATTTTCAAATTCTTTGTTTCGTGAAAAAGTTTATATCTTGTATTTTTCCACTCTCGAACGTAATTTTACGCAAGAAATAAATTGTATGCATTTCTGCCTACGGCTTTATTGCCCTACAATCATGGAATCATCATCACAACATGAAATAGTTGTTACGTTCCTTTAGAATGATTTGCAACAAATGAGTTGATGCTAATTAAACATGTACTAGTGATAATTCCACCTCACCAAACGAAATTCCCAAAACGTGGCGACACTTGCAAAATTACTGTAGCGCTCTCATCCGCGCGTAGTTTTGCAAGACAACCATTTGCCTGACAAATGTGTACACGCACATTTGGGTGATCTAGAATTAAGCTTATATCATTTATAGCATGAGTAATATACCTCCTATAACGATCACATGCAATCTTAGCCAAGAATAATTAGCTAACAATTTGTCATGATGCATAATTAATGACTCGTTATCCTAAAAATAATCGGTTATAGGCGTGTCGGTAACACGGTTTCATGTGGTCGCATTCACCAGTAATATATACTCACTGAATTTGTGTAAATGTGCAATTATAACACCTGTAAACTGATCTAGCCTCGCTTCTCCTGAGATATCATCCCGTTCTTACTGTTGCACCTCCGTTCAATTTTAAGTTGCTTAATTTTATTTTTTGTTACCATCACACTTTTTACTCGCTTCTTTTTATTTTCACTTCATCAAACGGTCCACTACTTACTACAGGGTTAACTTTCAATTGGCTTCAAAAAGTTCTCTCCGGCTGAGAGTTTAATACGACTCAGGCTCTCCTCTTTGCTCCGTACACTTTCGGCTTAATCATCAAAAGTACAGTTAACTCATCACGATTGGCTCTAACCGACATCATCTCACGCCTCGCGCTCGCGACTTCGCAAAAATTCATCCACGACCATTCGACTATCGACCGATCATCCGACCGACTCGCCACTCGACATGCGACTCGCCACCGGCCGCCGGACACCGTCCGTCCGCTCGCGACGTTCGGCCGAACGGTTCCAAATTGATACCCATTTTTCAAAATTATTCCCTTGTTATTTTCCCACAGCTCGATAATCACGAAATAAAACCTGGGAAGACTCTGAGAATTAAGATTAGCGTACCGAATCTTCGACTTTTCGTCGGCAACATTCCCAAGTCTAAAGGCAAAGAGGAGATACTGGAAGAGTTTGGTAAATTAACAGGTAAAGTTTCAATCGAATGAATTAAAGAGTTGATAGATTTTTGGGTTGAGTGCGCGGGGCTTGGTGTGGACCGCTGAGGGTGCCCCGCTTGCGTCCCGCTTGTCCTGCTCCCCTCCCCGCCGCGCGCCGCCCCGCGCCGGCCGGCCCGCCGGCCTGCCGCCCGCACCGGCCCGCCCCGGCCGGCCCGCCGGCCCCCGGCGCGGCTCGGCGCGCGGGGTCGCGCTGCGTCCGCGCGTCTCCAGTCGCGGGGCCGCGGCCCGGCCCCGGCCATTGGCTATTCTCCCTCGAATTGTTCTTGCAGCTGAATGATTATGAAATTCGAAAGGGGAAAAAGATTGGCGTTACGGTTTCCTTTAACAATCACCGTTTATTCGTGGGGAATATCCCTAAGAATCGAGGTCGGGACGATTTGTTTGAGGAGCTTACTAGGCACGCACGTAAGTCCTTGTCGAATTCATAATAAGCGCTATTGAAGGCGGGTGCGTTTCGGGGCGAAGCGCCCGCGGCCCGCTTCGCCCTGGGACGTGGCTTGCTTCTTTCGAATAGTAGATATGCAAAAATAGATGATACGACGCGGCGTCACAACGTGGTAGTGTGTGCTATGGACGGTCTGCGGCATCACTGACTGAACTATTTCTATTTTTCTTTTCTTTTTATAAAACGCATTTTCGAAATTCTTGCTTTTATCGCAATTGACCTATTTAATTTTGAATACTAAAACTGAAATTGTTTAACTCGGCGAGACCGCGACCGGTTCGGCCCATACTACCATTAGTTGCTTCGCCCCAAGAGAAGACAATTGGCCTCAACCTCGAGAAAGCTCACTGGTAATGACTGGAGAATCTCGCTGTTGTTCTCTAGACTTCTTCAGTATATGTTCTCCTAAAATATCGTTTGATTTGCTTCATATTTTGTAGCCTTTGATGTTTGAATTAAGCGATGGGTTGGAGGGGGCTTTGTAATTTTAATTTTAATGTTGCGCTGTCGTTTCGAAACTCTTTATTTGCGTTGTATGATTGCAGCTGGACTGGTAGAAGTAATAATTTATAGTTCGCCCGATGATAAGAAGAAAAATAGAGGATTTTGTTTTTTGGAATACGAGTCTCACAAGGCTGCGTCGTTAGCTAAACGTCGACTGGGCACCGGTAGAATAAAGGTGCGTTACTCTTGCTTTAATGTCCTCTTAGTCCATATTTTTTTCGTGCTTGATAGGTTTAGGGCCGATTTTTCAATGCTTGGATAAAACTTATTCGTCGAATAATGTATAAAACTACCATTTTAAAACCGTATTCTAATTGCCCGTATTTGACAGTTTACGTGACATTTTAATATTATCGTGTAATACTTTATTGGACGGATAAGTTTTATCCAAGCATTGAAAAATCGGCCCTTAGAATAGCAGTCTATTTGACAGGCATTTCTTAAACTTATAAAATAGTAAGATTTTATTTTTCCGGCATATGCTGTATTTCAGTATACTTATGATATCTCGTGTCCAGGTTTGGGGCTGTGATATTATAGTGGATTGGGCTGACCCTCAAGAGGAACCTGACGAACAGACCATGAGCAAAGTGAGTTAGATTTAATTTTTTGGCGTTTTTTACATGAAAAGCTTGAAATATACTTCGAAAATTCTGCTAGCAAATTCTAGTAGGAGCAGATATTTTTAGCAGCATGTTTGCAAGCAGGATTTTTTAATAATTAAAAATATTTTTAATCTAATATTTTGATTTGTGAAACAGGTAAAGGTGTTATATGTACGGAACCTGACTCAAGAGATAACGGAGGAGGCGCTGAAGGAGGAGTTTGAACGTTACGGGACCGTCGAGCGAGTTAAGAAGATTAAGGATTACGCGTTCGTGCATTTTGAAGACCGAGACTGTGCTGTTAAGGTGTGTATTTTTTGGGTAGCTTCTTCATTTTTTTTCTTATGACATGTTATCGTGTCGTCTTTGATAAGTAATGGTTTATTAGTCAAATACCATCTCGATTAATTTTGGTTGCTTTGGTCAGCAAAAAAAATATAGTATAAGACAGATTTAGGTCTATTTTGACTCGACGAAAATCAAGCTATATAGAAAAGTATTATTATCCTGCTCCTAAAATGGTTCTCAAGGAATATTATAGGTCACTTCATAACTTTAATACTATAAAGAGTCCAATTATATTGCACGGGATAGACTTGGTCAAGAGTTATACAGGGTGTCGCGGTTTTGTTTTACGTACAAAAAAATACCTCGACCAAAGATAATATAATACTATACTAGTAACTACCTCGACGTTTCAATTTGTTTTATTAATTTTGGTATTTTTGAAGTGAAAACTTCTTTAGCGGCGTTGAGCACTTTTTCTGTAATGGGTATAAAGTCTTAAACTCGCGTCAGGACACGTGACCCGAAAAAGCGTAAGACGGATGGATATCAAACATGCTCAACGTTAGTAATCAAGTTTTCACTTGTGCCGGCACTCCCGGAGTGCAACCCGTCTTTTTTTGCAAAAAGCCGTCAAATCCTTATGATTTTATGATTCCTAAAACTGAGTGTGTTCAAGAGCAGCTTTTATATCCGACTATGTGTCCGCAGGCGATGCAAGAGCTGGACGGCAAGGAGATGGGCGGCGCGCGGCTCGAGGTGTCGCTGGCCAAGCCGCCGTCCGACAAGAAGAAGAAGGAGGAGATCCTGCGCGCGCGCGAGCGACGCATGACGCAGATGATCTACGGGCGTGGCGGGTAAGAGTCCACTGCTTTTGTTTCTTTTGAAGTGAAAACTTCTTTAGCGGCGTTGGGTATAAAATCTTAAACTCGCGTCAGGACACGTGGCCTGATCGAAAAAGCGTAAGACGGATTTTTTTAGCCCTTATATTCCATGCGTAAGACGGATACCATTCCAAAATATCAAACATGCTGAACGTTAATAATCAAGTTTTCACTTCTGCCGGCACTCCCGGAGTGCAACCCGTCTTTTTTTTTGTTTCGTCTAGGTGGCTAGGACTGTGGTGTGATAGACGGTTGCTGAATAGGATAGTTGAAAAAAAAAATTTTTTTGAAAGTTCATTTATTTGTAAAAATACATTTATTTATACCGTTATTATTGTTGTTATTTGTATGTTTATGTTGTTATTATTATATTATTTGTACCGTTAGCATATAAATACAGTTATTATAACAATAAAATAATTAAAGGTAACAATACAGTAGAAAATGAATATATCAGTGCTTTTAGAATATAAGGACAAAAAAATTTTGAAAAATGTTTTAGTAGTAAATGTGTGTAATTTTTTTTTTTTTTTTGTAAAAAATTGTTTTCGCAAATACTTAGTGATTTTGTTTTTAGAAATATTGTTTAGGTTTCGGGCTGCCTAGTGATGAAACTATTTTTTTTCATAAAAATACTTAATTAAAATATGAGTCTAATCTAATAATAAATATTCCAAAAATTGTCAATTCAAATATTAGTTTTAAATGAATTATTATATTCGTATTTTGTATTTTGGTTTGAATTGAACAAGTACTTTCGTGCTGTGAATAGCGAGCGGTTCTGCTATTGACCTATTGAATTGCGTCGTGAGAACGTTTAATAAATAACGCACACGCCCTTTTAAGACGGGAATAGGCATGACGACAGTATCCATAAATGATCGTATTAGTGTTTTTAAGGGAAAATGTATAATAAATAAATTAAATATAGTGACTTAGAAATTTTAAAAATATTAAGATTAATGAGATTATCAATAAAATAAAACATTGAAATTCTGCAGTTGGCCATTTTGACTAAAACACGCGTGACGTCACGCCTATGTAAACAACTCACGTCAGATGTGTTTTGTTGTTATGAATATGTTGAGAATACGCATTTTTATTTATTTTCTATTGTTTCACGTATCCTTTATCGACTCAGAACAGAAATATAATTGCGAATTCACGAATACGTGGTTCGGGGTTCTCCGCGCCAACTTTATACAATCATTTCTTATTATTTTCTCGCTTGAAACAATTACTAACACATTTTTGGGCACTATTTTTATGTGGATTCACACTGCAATACTGCACACCACTTATAAACTTTGAAATGCGATTCTATAACACATATTAATTAAATATTTTTTTAATTTTCTTCGCAATGCGTACAAATAATTACGTATTTACTAAAGAGTGACGTCACGCCTACGCCATGACACCTGCGAGCTGTTTTGGCACAGTTAATCAATATTTTTTGAAAAATGGCTTTTATCTTCGTTAAATTTAAGTATATTATCGAAATATAGGGTTTTTCTTGTATAGTGAACGTATAGTCTAAGATCCCACCGCAGGATCAGTGCGTTCATCGGTTTTTTGCTGAAAACCGAATTTTTATGTATATTTATAATTAGGAGAATATATATCGACTAGGTTGCCAGTCAAAATTTGGCCGCAAGCATGTTTAATTAAAATTTTTCTAATCGATTTTTGGGAAAAAAATTCGTTCACTTGTTTTTTGAATAAAATGTAGTCTACATCACGTCAAATGATATAAAAATTCTAAAAAATCACGGTTGCCGCTTTTCACCTGGCCGCAACATCTTGGCAGCCTGGTGCAAACAGGTATGATTTCGATTCATTTTTACGTTCATAACGCACATTTATGAATCAAATATCAAATTAAAGCTAATTTTTTTCTATTTATTATCATATATGGTTGCCTAATTAAATCCCGCCGCAAATAAGGGTTGCTGGCTTTTAAAAATTATAAATATAGGATTAGTGCGTTCATCGTTTTTTGCTGAAAACCGAATTTTTATGTATATTTATAATTAGGAGAATATATATCGACTAGGTTGCAAGTCAAAATTTGGCCGCAAGCATGTTTAATTAAAATTTTTCTAATCGGTTTTTGGGAAAAAAATTCGTTCACTTGTTTTTTGAATAAAATGTAGTCTACATCACGTCAAATGATATAAAAATTCAAAAAAATCACGGTTGCCGCTTTTCACCTGGCCGCAACATCTTGGCAGCCTGGTGCAAACAGGTATGATTTCGATTCATTTTTACGTTCATAACGCACATTTATGAATCATATATCAAATTAAAGCTAATTTTTTTCTATTTATGTTCATATATGGTTGCCTAATTAAATCCGGCCGCAAATAAGGGTTGCCGGATGTTAAAGATGTTGAATATTTAAGGTTGAGTGTAAACATGCTTGCGGCCAAATTTTGACTGGCAACCTAGTCGATATATATTCTCCTAATTATAAATACATATAGTTACATAAAAATTCGGTTTTCAGCAAAAAACCGATGAACGCACTAATCCTATATTTATAATTTTTATAAGCCAGCAACCCTTATTTGCGGCCGGATTTAATTAGGCAACCATATATGATAATAAATAGAAAAAAATTAGCTTTAATTTGATATATGATTCATAAATGTGCGTTATGAACGTAAAAATAAATCGAAATCATACCTGTTTGCACCAGGCTGCCAAGATGTTGCGGCCAGGTGAAAAGCGGCAACCGTGATTTTTTAGAATTTTTATATCATTTGACGTGATGTAGACTACATTTTATTCAAAAAACAAGTGAACGAATTTTTTTCCCAAAAATCGATTAGAAAAATTTTAATTAAACATGCTTGCGGCCAAATTTTGACTGGCAACCTAGTCGATATATATTCTCCTAATTATAAATATACATAAAAATTCGGTTTTCAGCAAAAAACCGATGAACGCACTGATCCTGCAGCCGGATCTCGTACTAGTATACACACATTATGGAAGAGGATTTCAAAATCTTTCGTCATGCCTATTGTAGTTATGTTGTTTATAAAGAAAAAGTTCCTGTTTCTTTGGTGTAGTGTTTTATGTGGCCATATTTTTTTTATATATTTTTACGATTAATATTGAAGCTTCAATACTTAATATTTTTTTTACTTAGTATAGTATGAAATGAAATTCAAACAGCATTTTTATTTTGGTCCTTCGAGTATTCGATTAGTAATTTTTGCATTATTAAATTTCTATTTGCTATTTTACTATAATATTTTTTTCATTTATTTGCATTATTTTAATGGAGCTGCGTGTCGCCGGTTTTTTTACTTTGGCTACTTACATTTTATTTGCTCTTCAAAATTTATTATAAAGGCTAAAAAAACTATATCTAGGAAAAACTTTAATACCAAATTATGAAAATCTTTGAGTATAAACGGTTGGCAATACGATACATTGGTGTTTTTATTTTTTACACTTCTAAATTACCTAAATCTTTTTTGTTTAAAAATGTTTGGCATACGATACATTGGTGTACATTTTTTTTTTATTTTCGACGCAACGCACATTAAAAATGTCCGTACGCATATAGCGATACATTGGTCTACTTCTACTTATTTTTCAAAAATGTTCGACGAAACACACTCCAAAATATTTTGACGCACATATTGCGTTCGCGTGTCCGGCGGTGCGCACCTCCACGCGGCTCCGTGTCGTGTGTGTAACGTGTCGCTGTGTAATGTCAGATTTGATTGGTGCAGCTGCTCGCCGGTGCACGGCGCGCTGCGCGGCCGCACGCCGCAGCCCGCGCCGCGCCCGCCGCAGGCCCGCGGCGACTACGGTCAGTATGCACATACACACACTCGTACACTGTACAATACGCGTGGTGTAAGCCACGTTCGACACCGTGGTACATACTACACGTAACACGCGCACACAAACATACAAACACACACACTCACTCACTCAGAAACACGCTCATGACATTACGACACACATTAGTATAAAACTAGATATAAAACATACATTAACACCCTCATCACATCGATATGCGTCACTAGACTGTAATCACTAGCCACCATTCTAAACATCATGTAAACACATTACACAGAAATGTACTCGACGCTAAGCAATACATGCATCATGCGAATGTGTCATCATGATGATATATATTACACTCACTAACTCACACTCATTCACACACACAAACGAACACAAAAATACACCTCGTGACACTTATCCATGAAAGCGTCCATATAGATAATATCATCCTAATGTAAGTGGTTGACAAAGGTAAAATACACACATTCACATACGTACGTAATGCATAGAAGATACAATAAATACTTTTCATAGCACGCGTTCGATTATGACATAACAAATGCACACGAAGTAATCAATGTAGGTTCCAAATACTCATACCTTTAATTTAGTTGGCCCTTATTTTTATATCCTTTTCGTCTATATATGACGCCTCTACGACTACCCTCACTTAAATTTATTGACGCGCTTCATCGTTATCAGGGTAATTAGAACCTGATTATAATTTTAGGCAAATTCAAAAATCTATGATACAGAAATGCTTTGTCTTCGCTGTATAATGTCTTAATTCCATAACTGTTTTTTTCTTCTTCACAAACAAAAAAAAAAAAACACACGCACCCAATGCAATACATACACGCCAAAATGGTCAAATATACGCGATACAAATTTTCACACTTCATGCTAAATACACAACAACACATTTTACAAAGAGTAGAACCTTTTTTGAGGACGAATTTTAAGAATATTTGCTGGAAAAGGTTCTCACTCTCAACCTCTTTTATTCCTCACAAATTCTGTGGCAAAAATCAAAATGTATAAACGAAGGTAGGTTGCTTTTTTAATTTTCAGGAGACAAATCCATTCTATTTTTTTTTTTGTACTACATTTCAAGAACATTAAAAAATAATCTCATACGTTTGCATTATTTTTCGGTCAACTGTTTATACGATAGGTCACAAATCGATGTCCATTTTATAATTTTAATACATAATACGTATATTACAGGGTTATCATTTGTGCAACTTAAAAAATCAACCTACCTTCAAATTGTTGCACAGAATTGTCGGCGCTTGGGTGAAGAAGGTGTTAAAGTTGAATTTCCCTTGTTCACCCACACGTACATGTTGTAACAATGTGAACACGGTGTGGTCTACGCGCACACTTGCAAACTGCTACTTATCCCTTACTAACAAAATGTTTTGACAATATACTCTAATATTTTAGGGAATCGGAGTTCACTGTGCCATCTTTCCATTAGATTGTATTGTCGAAACTTACAAATCTAAACGCTAAATAGGCTAGTATTAAGAAGCTAGGATTAGGTTCTGCATGGTTTCGGAAAAATGGTAGAAAAGTCGTTAATTATATGAAGCGTAAACAGGGCTCCATATTGTTCTAATGTAATAACAACCCTAACAAACTCGATTGCATGCATACATTGTTTACAATCGTTCATTCGCAAAACGAGGTCTACGGTGTCTAATCGATCATTATGTTTACATCGCTTTCAGTCAAGGTTTTATGGTGGTGGGACATATCGACAGACGTGGATACAATCCCCAATCAAAATTGTCATAAATCAAGATTAATAAATAGATTTGGCGATGCATGTTGTTTTCGTGTGTCCGATACGCTTGACGCGTAAAGGTTTGTTGAGCTAAGGAAGCTGGAGACGTTTGAGCCGACCCCTTGCGATCCGTACGCGGTGCGGCAGGTCGCCCTCGTCCACGGTAGCTTGTAAGTTAGCGTTAGTTTAGCTTAGCCTCTAAAAGGCCTGTGTTGTGTGTTTATAGATTATGATTACGACTATTACGGGTACGGGGATTACCGAGGTGGCTACAATGAGCCATTTTACCGGTACGATGAGTTCTATTTTGATTACGCGGGGCCACCGCAACCGTCCGCCGTCCGCCAGCCTCCCAACAGAGCGCAACCGGTGGGTCCCTCACACACTAACTAATTTATTATTTTACTAGTCACTAGACGCTGTACTCATCATCCGTTCGGTTTTTGATTTGCAAAATTTTTTTTTATCATCTATCTTCTTCACTTTTGGTTTTTTTTTTATTTTTTTTGGTTGAATCCCATCCTAGAATGGAGTCAGTGACTCGGTAAAGACGGTAGTGTGTAGGCCTGACGGTGGTGATCGATATTGGCGACGGTGCGCGGGGCAGCGCGCGGCGAGCGGCCCGCGCGCTGCCCCGCGCGGTGGACCGTACCAGCTCGTGGAGCCGTCAGCCTTGAGCCAAGCGCTTTGTTGCACGCATCCAAATCAAACTAGACACTTGCATTTTAAGGATTGCTCTACCCTTTCTTGAAATGTAACCACCTGGCGAGTTTGATTTTGGATGTTACTGTAACAGAGCTCACAGTTGACGTACCCCACTAGATGTAAAGTCCATAACGCGATCGAGACGGCGCAAACCGGGCATGGACAGTGCCGGAGTGGCAGCGGCCGATCGCACCATCAGGTCTGCACGGCTGAGGCCACTCCGACGAAGGCTAACGCATTTTTTGCTTTGCACGATACGATTGCTCGCTGACCCGATATTCCAAATTACCTCATTTAATCAAAATTGGAAGAACTTTAAAAGTGTCAAGTTTGACGATAATACAATAGTTGCGTGAATAGCTAGCTGTATAGTAAATATTTCACATCAGATATTTTAAAACTCAACACCTCTAAAACTCTGAAGCGAATTTAAGATTGTTCAATAATGCGTTAGCCTCCAGCCCGTCACCCCACACATTTCGGTTGCCATTAGACATTTCGCCTCGCTTAACATCATCCAGCGCTTGTCTCCCCATGTAGCGCTTCGCCCCGCTTTGTTACTAACCCGTTAACACGCTCGGAGCTTGGCCCCCCGCATCCCCTGAATGTCGAGATCGAAATGCTCGAGTAGACGAATTTATCGAAGATATTGACACGCTTGGTAACCTCAGGACGACGATGTCGCTATCGGGCCCAACACGCTTTACTACGATATAGCCGGAGGCATTCAGGTACCAAACGATGTATGTCGTATCGATGTCTATATCACGTGTTAATGAAGTTGGCGGCTCAATGCTCGATCCATCGTCATGCTAGAATTCTTGCTAGACCAGTGCGCGTTATTTCAAATATGTTATTAGTTTTGCATTTCATCCATAGTTCGTAAGGAAGTTTGTATTCATTGAACAAAATTAAAACACTCGAAGATGAACAAGCTCTGAGCCAATAATTCTAGCTTCAAATAGTTGGGAACGACATTGGGCTCGAACATCTTTATTCACACTTATTATATGTCTAGTAGTTAGTATGTAGGACAGCAGCTTGTAGGTACCTGATTGTTCTTCAGTTGCATAATGCATTATACAAACGCAGAATTACGAAGCATGTTGACTGACATGGCACATTCTTACATTTTGCTTTGTTTTATTCCTTTGAGTAAAATGGAGAATGTCGCATTTTACACATACGTAGTAGTCGATTAGTTGTTAAGCATTGTCATATTTAGATATGACGGTACATTAGAATAGTGATAGTAATTAGATGTAGGTCAGAATTTCTTATTTAATTTCAATATACGCTGCATGGCGTAAAATAGTATGTGAAACATCTACAGTCACCTCTGTAGCCATGTAGTTAGTGACACCATATAAGTGGGTGACTGTGGATGTTTGCTTTGCGCTCACGTCGCACCCAATGTGCCCAATATCACGTTCAAACTGAGACAACTGTCCTGTATCTAAATCGAAAGGAATATTAAATAATTGGCGGTACTTGACAAAAATTATCAGAGACAGAATAAAAATGGTAGGGCACTTATTTGCTGAAGTCAATTTTATGTGAAGCTATAATCGGGGAGATTACATTTTTTCGGAAGTTATCCTTTTTGCATACCTTGCAATTTTCCAAAATGTATGAGCAGTATCAAAAGCGCGTTAAAATTGAGACAGTTGTGCCGGGTTATCGGTGTATAACGGGCTGGGGTGAGCCGCGAGCGGTTTGTGAGCGTGTCGGTGCGCAGGGGGCTGGGTCATGTGGGACCAGCGCGCGCTGGGCGCGGCGCGGGGCCGCGGCTGGGGCCCGTGGTGGTGCACGTCGCGCCGCTCGTGGCCGCCGCACGCCCAGCGCCATGCGTGGCAACCCGCGCGCCAAGCCAAGTTTACCAGGTGAGTCCTACCACGTAGGTACATAGATATAGGTATTGAGTTTATATGAAGTTTTGGTGTTTTCAGAACCCACCTAAACTGAATTCAATTGTTTTTTGGAGATCCGAAAAGAAACAAACAAACGAACAAAAATTCTTTATTGTGCACCACAGAGAAAAGTACAAATAAAAAGTACAAAGAAGGTAGAATGAAGAAAAAATATGTAGATGTCTTCGGTTTGTTTAAAATTTTAGACAGTTAGTTTTTTTGTTTAGGTGGATTCTAAAGGACAAGATGCTCATCCAAACTGTTTGTACTGTATTTGGAGGACCATATCTTCTAAAATACTTGCGTATCTTCTAATTTAGACTTGTAATTGTTGATACTTTCTGTGAAATTTTATGCCAATCAGGAATCGAACCCAAAAGATGTGGTCAATAATCGTTTCCACTGAAAGCATTTACTTAACCTGCTGCTCCATTATCATCCTACTTCCTACTATCCATATCCATAATTTCAGAAGTTTTCATTTCAAAATCAACTTAGAGACAGCTATTGAACAAAAAATCACGCTTTCATTTCAGCGTGTTTGATGGTTTGCGTGTAATCTGGACTATATTTATATCGGTAACTACCCTTCTATGTTCCTGTTCCTTCTTCCTTTCCTGTAGATCGTTCATAGTATAGAACCTCATATCCTCATAATATATAAATATGTGTAGTCGGATGAAACAGAAGTCACTAGAACATTATTTTAGCAACATGTACTCTAGTAGTAGTATCCATGATCACAAGTATGTGTGTATATCATATTGGTTGCGGTAACGGTCGTGGTGTGCGCAGGTAAACGTAAACTGGACGGGGGTCACCAGAACAATGGGGGGGAGAGCAAGCGGCGGCTGGGCGCGGGCGGCGCGGCGGCGTGCGGCTGGGGCGAGGCGGGCAGCTCGGGCGCGGACAGCGGGAGCTAGCCGCCGCACGCCCGCCCCGCCCGCCCGCCCGCGCCCCGCAGCGCGCCCGCGAGCCCCTGTCCCGGAGACACGACAAGCTGCGCAGGGGAGCCCCTCGCGGGCGCCGCGCGCCGCGCTCGCCGACACCCCCCCGGAAGTCAGCAAGGAGGGCCGTTCCACTTTTTCTATGTATCGTGTTTTTTATTTGATTTTCACGTTTTCGATTTTGTATCGCGACGATTCCGTAAAAATCTTAAAGTAGGACGTTATGAAATGTTTCGGACGCGAGTCTCCCGTTGCGCTCGCGTTTTCGTCGTATTAGCCGTATATATTTAATATATACTTATTTTTGTAAGGGCGCGCGGCCGCGGTTGCCTGTTTGCGGTCGCGCGCCGGGTCGCAGACCCGTCGACTGTCTGTTTTTTTTTAATACATGTTATTCGATATATTTTATTCCTGCGAACGCATTTTGCGATGTGATGTGTATTTTAGCAGTAATTATTATATTATAAGGAGTTTGACTGTTGTTTTTTGACATACTTACAACTTAGGATACACGAGAATGAATTGTAGACGAATGGAATGAACCCGACGACTCAATTATTACGGCTAAAATAGTAACACCTTGTAATCGATAACATTTCCCAACTGTGTTCCTGCTTTAGTTTTTTGCTTTATTTTATTACATATTTCCCTTTAAAATACATTAGTGTGAAGAAGTAGTTATTGTAAAGTTCAGGATTTCTGCAATGTTTATTATCGATGTACTGTAACTAAACGTTTATTTTTTGTATTTCGACCACATAGCATGTCCATACTGTTAGAGCTCTGACTTGTATCAATCTTGTATCAGTTTAATATGTGGAATAAATTTGCAAAACTGTGTTTGCCTTATTATCTTTTTTGTTTCCTTTCTCTTGTTAGTTGCCAAATAAAGAATAATGATAAACTTTTTTTTATTCAAGAAAAATCATATCGTTTCCTGTTTTTGTTTTATTGAATTTTATCAAATACCTAAGTCCTTATGGTTAGGGAGCCAGGTGCAAATTTGGTTAATTATTTCCTCTCAAGAGATAATTCGTCAGACGCATCAGAGTATAGTATTATAAAGCCTCGTGAACGTCAGCTGGCGCTCGGTTGGGGGGGTGAGCGGTTGTAGCCTCCCACGCACGTAGGAAAAAAAAATACATTCATTCATTTCCTCTCAGCTAAAAATTTGTCAAATTGTAGCTAACCCAATATCTCAACGAAAAAAAATAATCAGCTGGTTACAACATGGTGTATTATACGTCAGCTGGTGTCTCGAACATGAAAAAAATAAAATTATTTTCCGTGATTTCCTCTCAAACACAAATTTACCTGATGATAGCTTATATGTAACTGTGGATATATATATAGGTCAGCTGGCTGTATCTTGGTGGAAAAACCGTCAGCTGATACTTTGAAAGTTATTACTTATTACATAGGAGTTAGACAGAAGCATCTATTGCCAATTTATATGCATCAACTGACTAGGTTTTCCTCGAATTATTGCTAGCTGATTTTTTTTATTTATCGCATCAGTATATTAACAATCAGCTCACAAATTTTCATCTGAGATGAAATGACGTATCTTTAGTTATTATCGTTATTTTTAAAAATTCAAGCAACACACGCTAGCATAATATAGACAGTAATAAGGTACTTGGAGCCTTGGAGGTGGTTAGTTGTGCGCATGATCGGGGTACTACGTACATTCAGCCACATCGGTAAACATGTTTTTACAAATATTATAAACTGCATTTAAAAATAACTATCATATCATCAAATTCACATAACTACCTAAAAGTGTAACAAATATGAAATAACCCACTAAAAACATTAGTTAACTATAATTATTAAAAAAATAATAGTATAATATATAATTAATAAAGTTATTACTTATCTTTTACGGGGACTTATGTTGATGGAATTCCACGTATCTCGATGATTTTGTTAATGTCTCATTATATTCGAGACACCAGCTGACGTATAATACACCATGCTGTAACCAGCTGATTATTATTTTTCGTTGAGATATTGGGTTAGCTACAATTTGACAAATTTTTAGCTGAGAGGAAATGAATGAATATACTTTTTTTTCTTACGTGCGTGGGAGGCTACAACCGCTCACCCCCCCAACCGAGCTCCAGCTGACGTTCACGAGGCTTCATAATACTATACTTTGATGCATTTTACTAATTACCGCTTGAGAGGAACTTGGTCATAAAATCTGCTTCTGGCTCCCGGACCATTACAATTTGACAAGAATTAAGAATACATGGTGCAATGGCAAAGCATTTATTTCAAAGGCAAGGCTACTGCAGATAATTGCAAGATTCTGTACCTTTTATATTGGATGTCCAATCTAATGTGACTATTTTGGATCACGTATAATAGTTAAAAGATCCAGGTTCGAATCCCGGTTCTGTTCTAAGTTATGCAATTTTTAATGATTATTTTTCCGACCCAAATATCGACCAATAGAATTGCACCATTCGACGTCACGTGGTACAACCTACATGGTATTATACTGATAATTTTTTGAAAATTTTCTCTGGTCGTTGACGTCAAACTGACAGGTTGAATTCAATTGTGAAATTATTGGCCGACATTTGGGACGGAAAAATAATCCCCCGAATACCACACGAGCTTCAAAATTATCTGGCATTTCCCTCAAGGTTCCCTGCAAACAAATAAAGTCGTCAAGTTTTTCAGGAAAAATCACTAGCGCTTCGCGCTCGTAATTTTTTAACCTTGACTAAAAACTTGACTCCTTCATTTGTTTGCAACGAACCTATCGGAAAATACCCGATAATTTTGAAGCTCTTGTGGTATTATAAGTGAGAATTCTGTTGTTACAACTAGCACATGTTACCGATTTTTAGACGGTACATATATAGAAAGTTTTCTAAGATCACCTGAATGGATTTTACAGGGATTTCAGATTTCTCTGCTCGGAAGGATAATGTGCTTATCACACATTCCTAAATTAAGGTCATATATTTTAAGAAATTAGAAACTTCTGATCACACTGCCCTAAAATTTGAAACTAAATCTGATGATGGTGTTTTAGAACCAGTGCAGCGGCTGCAGAAATTATCTACAAATTATTTTAGGATAGTTTTACATATTATTAAATCTAATGACATCGTAACATAATTCAGATGCAAGATGCTTATATCCTACGAAGAAGCCTTAGGTCATAATGTGTTCATTATAAAATACGTATCATCCATCCATACTAATAAATGCGAAAGTAACTCTGTCTGTCTGTCTGTTACTCAATCACACCTAAACTAATGAACCAATTTTCATGAAATTTGGTATGGAGATATTTTGATACCCGAGAAAGGACATAGGCTACTTTTTATCCCGGGAAAATTACGCAATCCCGGAAATATAACGGGAACGGGAACTATGCGGGGTTTTCTTTGACTGCGCGGGCGGAAACCTAGTGTTTTATAATTCAGTTCTTTAATATCCAACCCCTGCTGACAAAAATAATTTAATTACACTTTCCTAAAATTAGTGACCAATACATTTAGTTGACTTTATTTAGGAAGGTGTAATAAGCGCTTAAATACCTGAACACCTGGCAACTAATGCCCGACTTGTTATTCCAGTCCAGTACTGGATTGCTTACATGTAAACCGGTACTGGAATGAACTGAATCCAGCAAGTATGGAATCTCGCAGATCACTGGAATAATTATAAACCGGGCATTACATCCGTAAATTTTTTGAAAAAACAAACAAAATTAAAGTTTACTCATGCTTGTATCTAGTGAGGCGATCGATATCGAGAAACTAAAAAGAATAGGTGCAATGTTTTGGTTCTTCAATCGTTCAATGTACCTCAACCATTTAGATATAAATTACGATTATAATTGCCTTTTCCATCTAGCGGGGTCAAGCATCAAGAAATAATAATAATACTCTTCCCGAACTACTTCTTAATCTTTTCAACATGGCTTTTTGTTTAAAATAATAGGTAGGGACTGGGGGTAGAAAATTCGAACTATAATTTGTATTGCCAAAGCTAGCGCCTTCAATCTGCTCCATTATTTCAAACAGAAAAACAGCGAAATTTTTTATAAAATTTTCAATTTTGATAGTTTCTTGCCTCAGGCACAGTATTCAGAATATAAATATAGGTAATTTTGGTGGAGAAAACTCAATTTATCGCCTTCAAATGTTATATTGATAATTAAAAGCAGGTCACAGGTGCTTATGTTTTGGAATGTGAGGTATGAGGTAGAGGCTTGGAGTACAAATAAAACAACTGTTCGGTTATAAGTTGTATTCAAGACTGTCTTACAAACAGGTGCACACAATATAACATTAAGCTACATATACTTCATATAGGCACTTCAAATGAAACTACATAACATATTCCATTCAACTTTCGATATTCATTGTATGAATGTCAATCGTGTAAAACGGGTGATAAAAGATGAATATGTATGGGATGATACAGACAAGTGTCATCTGAATCAACATAGACTACTCACTACTAAGGTAAACAAATGACCGCATCCCAGTACCTTTGCCAAACTTTTGAAAAATTTAAAAGATTTTTCTGGTTTTATACAATATTATTTTCTAGTCGATAGTCATACACATTGCCTAAATAGATAGCGTCTGCAAATTTGTTACACGTAGGTATAATAACGAACTGAGGATGCTACTTAAACTTTTCAAATCGTGAAATATACTAATAACCTTTTGGGGAAATTCCTCTAGTGTGGTCATTATGAATAGGTACTTATATGAAAGGAATCACTACATAGTATAAAACAAAGTCGCTTTCTCTGTCCCTATGTCCCTATGTCCCTTTGTATGCTTAAATCTTTGAAACTACGCAACGGATTTTGATGCGGTTTTTTTTAATAGATAGAGTGATTCAAGAGGAAGGTTTATAAGTATAATAACATCCATTAAATAGTGGAGAAGTACTATTATTTTTGAGGTTTCTAATGTGATGTCGTAAATAATTACATTTTTTCCGCTTACATTGCAAACGCAGGCTGAACCCTACGAGTTTTATCAAAATAATGTACTTAGTATTGTACACATTGAAAAGGTCTACAGAAAAGTCCGTGATGGTATATGTCTATCTCTTATGGATAACCCACAATAACTTTTTTTTGTCATTTACTTTTTACGACAAATAATGGCTAATTTTCGAAGCGATTTTAACCAATACAGCATTAATCCTTAACCAATTAAATACCTTGAATACATTGTTCATTTAATATAGATCTATATGGCCCTTTACACCGTATGATTTAAGTGAATATTTTCGAAGATATTACAGATTTAAAAATTGCGGGACGTAGCGTTTGCGGCGGTGGCCGGCCGCCATTGCACCCGTGCGAAGCCGGGGCGGGTCGCTAGTTAAAAATAAAACACATAGTTAGTCCGAATATAAAGTGTTTATTTATAAAAATAAAACATTCATTATAAAACAATGAAAATATAGGTACAAATTGTAACAAACTATATTATGAAGAAACACATCCAAAGACTAAGTCCACGGACTCCAATGTGAGAATGGCGAGCGATGCACTACCCTCTGTCGCCCGCAAGCATAGGATTACTTGAAAGAGCAACCCATGTCCCACCTTGATTTCTTATATAAAAGTTAACTAATAGGTTAAGTTATCAAATTTTCTTTTAGATGGTTAGTTTCATGAAAATATGCATTATTTGTGTTATCCATATTAGAACAGTTAGATTACACATTAATAACTAACCCTAAGTAAACATAATAAATATTGAAACAATT
The DNA here is from genome assembly GCA_029959065.1 of Colias behrii. Lineage (NCBI taxonomy): Eukaryota > Metazoa > Arthropoda > Insecta > Lepidoptera > Pieridae > Colias > Colias behrii. Next base: position 11,011,168 of record JARWMC010000009.1, on the reverse strand, counting down.
GTTTACATATTTTTTCAAAGAATTTAGACTATAAAATTAAACGTTATGACGTAGTACTATTATAAATTCTGTGGTTATGTTTAATAAAATCATGAAAAGTCGTACCTAGATACCGCGACAACATTCACTGTGTATTTCTACGGTTTTCGAGCTACAGCTACTGCGTGCTACGGGCTACGTTCTTTACAAGGAGCATTGACCGACGGCGATGGGTGGATGATCATTATGGCTACGTGTTTTAGAATTATGAGACCATTTTTCAAGCGAAAATCATTTTTTTATAAAAACAATATTATGTTTCCAAAATCCAATGTAATACAATGTGCCTTGGCTTTGCCCGGATTGATAAAAATGAAAAGAAGAATCTACACAGAAATCTGTGTTGCTAGAATAGGTACTTCGTTTTCTAATGATAGAAAAAGCTTAAAATGAAAAATCAATCCAGTAGTTTTTGTAACATAAGTTTAAAAAAAATGAAACAAAAATATAGGTAGATGCTTTATCTTGTAGGTTTGGACTATTGATATGCATAATATGTTAATGTTCCCACCAAAAAAGCCAACCGTTTCTTGTTATGCACTTATTTATATTGTGTTCTCTATCTGGAGCTGCAGTGCGTACATACTTACAGCATTGGTATAGATTATACATTATACAATAGATAAACTACAGTAAATCAGCGATGTTATAATATAATAAGACGTAGTTATCATTGTAGGTACTTATTGCCTTGAATCCGAGGTACAAAGAAGTGAGTGTTGCAAACGTCTGCAGGTTGTTGGCGTGTCGGAGTTTTAATTCTAACAGGAGCCAGAGGAACTTTGGTTTTATTAACAGTATTTGCAATATGTTTTATTAATATGTAATTATTTAATAAATAAATTAATTATGAGTACGTTTCGTTTTTTATTGCACCTTGGCGGTCTGGTCAATTACTTTCATTGAAACAAATTATATTTGTAAATGAATTTTTGTTCACCGTAGGACGTAGGTATATTATTGGTAAGTATCTATATCTCAGATTATCAACATTAAATAACGAAAGCCTATTGCTACTAAGTATACTGCTCTATACTATACCAAGCCTTCTTAAAATCTGTGTGCTTATTGACCTTAGGTAGTTACTTGAATTTATAGGTGAAAAACATTGAAATAAGATTTTTAAGGGTAAATCGGGTCGATATGTTTTGATGAAAATTGCTTATATAGGTAGGTATCTAGAGGTAAAAATAGCTAGAGCCTTTTTTACCTAGTATTTAAATCTCTTAAGCATCTTTATTGTTAGGTACTTCTTAGTTTCAGCAGTCAGTTATAATATGTATATAATCCATAATATGAGTTGTATATTTAACTTGAGGATAGGTGAATTTGAAACTTCTTTTGAAAATATTACATGAAGCATTAAATATTTGACCGGCAGAACTCTGTACACGTTCATTATAAGTAATTAAGATTCAAACTGAAAGTCAATATTTTCTTTACAATTAGCTGAAGTAAAGTAATCAATTTAAGTGAGGTGTGTTTCATACTGAAAACGCCGTAACGTAGCAGTGCACTGTGCAGGTGTTAATTATTCTCAAATGTAGAGAGAACGTCCCTAGAAGGCCTTGTGTGTAATATGTTACTTGTTACTTGTTAAATTATAACATTTTCTATTTAAAAAGGGCTGCACCGATTTTATACTGGTATTTTCAAATAGAGATAAGTACCTACATTTGTAACGAAATTGAGATAAACATATAGAGTAAAATTAGAAAGGTAATCGTTCATGTTTAAATGAGCTGTGATAACATGTGTCTTAAAATTTTTGACTGACTAAACATTCTATGAATGACTCTCTGCGTGACTGATTATGATACCTACTACTGAATACTGTCTTTAGTACCTTTTGTTAAGACGCCTAAATCACAGCCTAAATGTTGTCATAACTATGCGAAATCATAGGTAACTAACTTAAAGGATCATACTATGTATATTGTATATGCCTTAACCTTCAATTACCTTGCCGATCACTCAAAAATGTCTGTGTAGGTACACAGTTAAGAGGGGGCTCCCTAAATTTTATGTGAATTTGAATTAATATTCTGAAACAGTCACACATACAATCAAAATGGAACTTTAATATATAATTTATTGGGTCTTTTTCTTTCCATGTACAAGACAGTTACGTAATTGTAACATTTTCGCTCGATTCATTTTTTATTCAAAAATTATGCCTTTTTTAAGGATTATTACATTTTTTTAAGATTTACTTGGACTTTATGTCTAAAATAAATGTTAACAGTAAGAAAATATAGTTTACTATCCAATCCTTTTTTTTTATGTCAGAGCAAGCAAAGGAGCAGGTGGGCCACCTGATGTTAAGTGGTCACCACCGCCCATAAACACTTGTAACACCAGAAGTGTTATAGGTACTTTGCCGGCCTTTTATGGACAAATAAGCTCTTTTCTTGAAGGCCCCAATGTCGTAATTAGTTATCACAGAACATTAAAAACAAATAGAAGTGCTATAATGTCATAATTACTATGAAAACCAGTGTCGCCAAACCCACACATTTAAACCTATAGTTATACAGTACACTACAAGTAATCTATGCCTTTGATTGGACAGCTTAATTTGAGTAAAAACTGACTTAGGTTATAAATTCAGCATTTCAATATGTACCCTAACGCACCATGTTACGGTTTATTTTAGTATAACATCCCTAGGTATATTAGCTGTTTTGTTTCTCATTCCACAGAAATTCCAAATTCGAAAACATCCAGCTACTCCACAACAGAGGGCGTTAGTTTTCGATAGATATAACTTTGAACCTCAACTCATAGAGATAAGGTTGAAATTTGTGTCACTCAACATTAATGACATTAACTTGATATTTATCTGATGCTATGCCCTGAGGGATGTCAGCCTTGTTATCGATAATTCACAAATAAATATTTTTTGTGTATTTTTTTTTCTTTCTATTATATGAGTATAGTATAATGTGTCACATTTTGGAGTATGTTTATTACTACTAAGTACGTCTTTTTATATTATTATTATTAAATAAAAAACGGAATAGAATAGTATTAATCTATATTTACAAAATACAAAAAGAAAATATGCATTATTTTAAATCTTGGGACTGCCGTAGGTTTGCTGTATCGGTGGCCTTTGTTAGACCGCTTAGTGCTGTTCGGCATCCAGTTAACTCGTCACGTTGCATTTATCCATTTCTCTTTTAAATTTGCCTCTTTGGGAAATCTATAAATAAATTGGACAAATGAAAGCTAAGGAAAAATAAAATAAAATTTAATATTAATAATGTTTGTCTTTTCTAAAGTATCGATACTGTCGATATGCGCCACAAGCATCACTAAAGCGACATTCGTTTGTTTATTGCAGTAATATTCCAGAAAGTCTTGTTTGCTGTTCAATCTATAATAGTACTAATTTCTTACATATTAAGGTTCATTTTGTCTAGATATTTGTATACAATTTTGACAAATTACAAGCGAAGTTATAACATAAAATATTATATGTAAAATAAATAAAAATAAGACTTACCGATGGTATGAAATGCCTCCATTGCTGATATTATTTCGTCTGCTATCATTTTTGCACTCTAATACCGAACAACACGTCCTAATTAATGAATAAATATGGAAAAAAGGTTTGACAGCTGACAACCGACTCGAATATTTTTCTGCGCACAACTGAGAGCAAGTTAGGTGATCTTACCTTACAAGTGACACGTGGGCCACGCCCACTTCACACTTCTATCTACTTTACTGTTCTGTGTTAGTTATCCTAAGATAGTTTTTCTCTAGATCAATTATAACTTTAGTTATAAACGAAATAAGAGAATTGAGACTTACGAGATTTAGTTTCGAGCTCGAACGCGATCAAAGAGCGCACGCGATATTCAACTTTATTACGGCTGTGCTAGCACCGCGTAGCGGTCTAACCGGTCTCTCAGTGCCAGAAATTATGTTAGGGAGCCTCCCCTTAAAGCCAAGAGGAGTAAATAAAACACAGCTATCGATAAAGTATTGTATTGCATCACACAGTGTGGGGCGGCACGGCGAGGCGCGCGGCGAGCGGGCGCGGCGGGGGCCGCGGGGGGGGCGGCGGGCCGCGGGGCGCGCGCCGGCGCCGCCGCCAGCACACCGCCAGCGACGCCGCGCCGCCGCCCGCGCACCCCGCCACCCACCACGCCGCATGGCCCGACCCGCCCGAAGCCGCGCGCGCGCTGCCGCCTGCGTACGCGCCAACATTGCTTACCCCACCCGGGCCACACGATACCAACGGTGCTCTCATATAGATGGTGGCACCGTTGATATCGTCGTGACTATGTTTCCGTTAGGAAATTGTGTACCAGGAAATGTGTTTGAAGAGGTATCAATGTTCAATACTATTTTGGATCATTTAGGAGTAACAGTAGGAATTTGATAACACATTTCTTGTCACAATAGGGAACAGTATTTAAAATTAAGACACGAAGCCCGTTTGCCAATTGGGAATGAAATCTTAGAATATAAAACAACATTACCTATACAATTTTAGCGACGTTCGATTTATTTTTACACAATCGTTTAAATACTGCTTAATCCAAATTTAAAAGTATTTATGTTTTATGTTTTTAGTTTATTTTTACAACATGCAACATTAATATTATTTAGGGAGGTTTGATGAAGAAGCTTGTTGAGGGATCGATGAAGTCTCCGGCACCCTAAAAGCGAATCAACTAAGCTTTGAGCGTAAGCTTTCGCATACTCGTCACAAAAACGTGTTCTTGGTTCTTGGAAGAGGGCTCGAAGGACCAAAAACGGTAACGTTAGTACAATCGCGTTTTGCGTTCTATACAACTAGTTCCACTAAATCTGCTGATGATTCTCGGATGTTAGTAGCACAAGCACGTGGAAGCGTCAGGGATAGGCGGGTAGGTGCACGGCGAGGGTGGAGGGGGTGTTATATATAGACTCACGTGTGCAGCGCCCGGTCAGTGCGGGGCGGCGAGCACAAGCGAAAGGACGACGAGCACGGCGCGCGGCGCGGCCTGGCCCGACGCCGCAACGCCTACGCACACCGCCGCGTCAGCCCAGAGGTACGCCACGTACATTAACAAACATATCTTGGATCCATTCTTCCCAATGCAGAAATCATCTCGGAAAGTTCGAGGGGACTTTAAAGTATACTTCCAGAAAAAGTCATAAAGTGAATTTGGATCCAAGCCACGTTCATTAATGACGGAAGAAGTAGCTTACTATTTTACACCTCACATAATTTAGCATTAGCGTAGGTGAAAATATTAAAATCTACAAAGTTGCGTACAGTCATCACCGAATTGCAATTAGAGTACGAACGAAATAGTAGTCATTTTGAAACCATATTTCATCATACTAGAGATACTCGTTTAAAATACTTCTTATTTGTGATTTTTAATTCCTTGATATTAACTTGTTACATATTTACAGTAACGAGAATTTGAACCAAGTATCTCTGAGGCGTACCCTGGGCTCCATAGTGCGATGACTCAATGCAAGCTTCGTCCCATCGGAATTTAGATAATTACAATAATTTACATCGGGTCACATTTCTTATTGAAATACATCTAATTTTTGTAGACCCAAATAAATGTACCCAAGACCAGATCCTTGTACATAAAAAATGCCCAATTGGTTTATGTCGTTGCAAAAAATATAAAACTATTTATTGAGAGATTATAAGATTGTGTGCTATATTGGATAATTTGATTTTGCTATTCTTTGTGTGTGAAAAAAAAACTTATGCAAACAGAATAAAAGTTATAAATGGCGGCTTTGAAATGAACATACAGTTTTCACATTGTACAAGCCCTGGCCCGGGTAAGACGTATCCTTTTCTGAGTCATCACAGTATATAATAAGAAAAGAATAAAACGTTTAAAAAACTACAAAAGATTAGCAAAAATTATGAATGTAATATGGATTAACATGAAAAAGTTAAATAATAAGGGGCATTTATCGCATATAAATAAAAAGGTCCATATTCTTGCAACAACGTCAATATATTGTACTATTTCACCAACAATTAATAATATGTTTTAATGTAAGATTCTAATACCTACCACCTTAATAATACTTTGTAAATCCTTTGAGACAAAGATTGCATTGAACCGTCAATACTGAGAAGAAAGAGTAAGTGAATAGGTATAACGTTATTTAGTGTTATTTAAATAATGTTTTAACAGTTCTACAGTTAGATACATTACATCTTACATGAGATAGAACAAAATGGAAGCAAGCAGTCGTTTATAGATATATAATTTGTGGGAAGTTTAACTACTTTACTTTTCATCCAAATTGTGTTTAGGTCCGTTAATTTAAAATGTGGAAAGAGTCGTACTGCTTACTTCCGGTTTTAGCTACATAATATGTAAGTATTTTAATTATTTAAACGTATATTTATCATCCTTTTAAACAGCCAAAAATACACATACAAATAGTGCCGATAGTTTAAAATACACTTATTCATAGTTCATACCAACATTACGAAGATAAGTGGGAATTGATGTTCTACTGTTTTAGGTTGCAGGAAACTTATAAGTAAATTACAATTAACTTATTGTTATTTGTACCAATTTCAGTGGGTAAGATTATTAGCTACAATTCAATATAACTAAAAACAAATACCCTGACTATTCTACGTGTATTTAAAACAATTTATAACAAAATATATAACTTTTGGACACCTAAAAGGGCTCTTTTAATACACAACTTGTATAAAAGGGACAATCGGTTCTGGCAAAACGTTCTTACTAATACATTGATTTTATTCAAAAATTTGGCATTCAACGTGTAATAATATAATGTACAAGATTGTACTTATTCAAATGCTATTTTTACTTACATGTACACAATTTCATATGAGATCATTTAACATTCTTTACGATAACAACGTTCAACATTACAGTATATTTATATAAACATATTGTAAAATTTCTTATACCTAAAGATAAGTATTTATCGAAACATGTATTTTTTATGTAATAGTGATGTCTAAATAATTAGGTGCAAATATTTTATTGGCTGGTGTTTATGCAATTGTGATGCTTTTAGTAATAATGCATCTGTACAAGAATTGTTTTTGCTTAAGCAAGAAATATTTGATTCCTCCGAAGTATCGTTGTGAAAGCTTAGTGCTGAAAAAGCTATTTTTGCAAAGCGATTTTTAAGTGAAGTAGCAATATTGCCAAAATTAATTTTATGTTCATATTTGCATGGGAAATTAAAACGAAGATTTACGTAAGTACAGAAACCTTCCATATTGGAAACATAACATGAGATAGGCAAAATACTGTGTCGTAGTTTAACGGGACTTCGATATTAATTTTTAGTGTACCAATACAGAAAAATACTAAGATATCGTTAGATTTTTTAACATACGATTTCCGATTTCAAATGCTTGTTTTAAATCCAACTTTGTATGTCTTTCAGCAAAGTAAGATTAATATTATTCTGTGAATTGTATTGTGTTGTTTGTATGTCGAAATTTTATACACTTCAGTGTTATTTTATATAGGTGTCGTATCATGATATTAAGACAAACTTTCTAATATTATGAATTATTTATTTATTATTTCAAAGAGCAAAGGTGCTAATGTGTAAATCACATCAACAGTATCTTTTTTAATGGTTCCTTTGAAACTAAAAACTATTCTTATCAGATACACATAAGAATAGTTTTTAGTTTCATGTATTATATTATTATTATAGTTTGTACCCTAATGTTTGGGTACAGTAACGTGGTGTCTCAAACATTAGGGTACAAAGCATAATAATATATTATAATTATTGCTACCTACTGTAATTCTATTGTCATTTGATCAATTTTGTATATATGTAGTGTATACTAATATTGGCACTGCTCTGTATTTTCGCGAGCTTATGTTTACTACAGGCTACAGCTACTACTCTTGGTGTGAATGTGTTTGTAGACGACTTGTGTGTTTGCTTGTGCGTGTCTACCATCAACGTGGCGACTTGTGTACGTGTGTGTGCGTGAATACTAACCGCGTCGTGGTGACTTATGTATGTGTGCGTTTGCGTGTATACTATCATCGTGACGACTTGTGTATCTGTAGTTACGTGTGTGTGTGCGCGATATATCTCAACATCTCGATGACTTGTGTGTTTACGTGTATACCAACATCGTGGCGACTTGTGTGTGTTTGTGTATACTACCATCATGACGACTTGTGTACACGTGTGGGTTTGTGTATAGTTGTATACTATTATCATAAAGATGATAAAGACTTGTGTATATGTGTGTGTGTATGGTGTATAGTGTATACTAACATCATGAAGACTCATGTGTGTGGTGTATGGTGTATACCTGTGGTGTATACTAACATCATGAAGATTCATGTGTGTGGTGTATGGTGTATACTAACATAATGACGACTTACGTACGTGTGTGTGTGGTGTATACTAACATCATGGCGACTTGTGTGTGTGTGTGTGTGTGTGTGTGTGTGTGTGTATACTAACATCATGGCGACTTGTGTGTGTGTGTGTGTGTGTGTGTGTGTGTGTGTGTGTGTGTGTGTGTGTGTGTGTATACTAACATCGTGGCGACTTGGGCAGGCCGGCGCAGTGCGGCAGCGCGGAGCAGAGCGCGGCGGGCGGCAGGCAGGCGCCGGCGCACGCGTCGGGGCAGCTCTCGCCCACGCCCACCGTCACCTCGGTCCACACCGCGCGCCACCCGCCCGCGCCCACCGACTTGTCCGCTATTATGAACCTGCCGTTTTGGTTTGACACATTTATTTCTCAAAAAAAGTAATAAAATAAATTATTGACACGTAGATATTAATTTTGGACAGCAAAAATAGTATCAATATTTAAAAAAAGAGCATATGTGCCGAGCACTCGTGTTTGAAGTGAAACTTCTTTCACAATATTCAAAGATAATAAAATCGCCGCCTTACGTGACGGTATTGCCGTGACGCCACCTTGAAATCTTACTCTCATTACGCCTAAAGAAGTTTGACTTCAATAGAGCTTACAAAATGATTGATTGTAAACTTTTGTACACCAAGGTAACGAATTATGTGAATGTGATTATTTCATCGTTATACAAGTAAAAGGATTATTACGACATACGAGTAGTAGAGTTTTCATATAAATCTTTAGAAGTAAAATTGGACCAATTAACCAACTAATTGCATCACTCACATATTCCATCAGAACGTGCCAAACAGATTTGAATTATATTTAAAAAAATTGGTTGTTTGTAAAGTAGGTTTACGATCGAGATGTTTACGTGATAACGTCTTATTGGTGGCAGCGCTCGAGATGAGACGGGAGATCGGTCCGTCTCTCTCTCGTTATACCTGCGATCGCGCTCGTGAGGTTTTGGTGTGACACAAGTTTCTGAACATGTCACCCGACTAAAACGATTTTAAAGACACGTCAAAATAATATCCCGTTTTGTAAAAACTTGGGTAAATGAAAAACTCACGACAATCTGATGGAGTTAGACGAGGAGAGGTACTGCCAGCGGTCGCCGGGCGCCTTCTCGCCGCACAGCTCGAGTGGTGGGCCCGGGCTCTCGTACCACAGGCGAAGTACTGCCGCTGGGCAACCACGCTCTGGGGAATTGAATTTCAAGTTTGTGCTTTGTATGTTTAATAAAAGTATAAAAAATACATTGAGGTATTATTACTAGAGAGGGCACCACGAACAAAATCTGTGCGACAAGCGCGGCGGCGCGGGGCGGCTAGTGAGTCGTACACTTTGTAGATATTCTGCCTCTTATTATTTATAAATTAAAACCAATCAATGTAACAAATAAATATTGTTTATCTTATTAAAAAAATATGAATAAACTTATCAATTAAAACCAATTAATGTAACAAAAAAAATTGAGTTTGAGACGATTGACTCTAACTCGTGTTAAAAATAGTGTAGTACCGATGTCCTCTCTAGTACGTAGTACATGTAACTCAATGAAAAAATATTCATAATCTAGTCAAAACAAATTATTTCAAAACACTTTCGACAAAGCTTTCCACAACGGTGGCAACGCTAATATTATAACAACAATCAACATAATATGATATCTGTACAAAATGTTTCGGAATTTAAATTTTTTTTTTTCAATTCAGTCATTCTGAAAAGTGAAATTATCAAAACTGTGACCTTTCTTTCTAAGTTATACTTAATATCCATAATAATAATATATTTGAATATATTTGGGGTACCCCTAGGTACCATCCACGGTCCTTTACTCTATCTTACCCGTAAGATGTCCCTCCACGGCGAAATGATCGAAGTTGAGCAGTAGCAGCCTGCCCGGTTTGGCCGTGATGAACCAGTTGCAGACGCGCGATGCAGCACCACGTGCGGGCGCCCAGCGTTAAAATTAATTTGGTGTACCCTTAGGTACCATCCACGGTCCTTTACTCTATCTTACCCGTAAGATGTCCCTCCACGGCGAAATGATCGAAGTTGAGCAGTAGCCGCCTGCCCGGTTTGGCCGTGATGAACCAGTTGCAGACGCGCGATGCAGCACCACTCGCGGGCGCCCAGCGTTAAAATTAATTTGGTGTACCCTTAGGTACCATCCACGGTCCTTTACTCTATCTTACCCGTAAGATGTCCCTCCACGGCGAAATGATCGAAGTTGAGCAGTAGCCGCCTGCCCGGTTTGGCCGTGATGAACCAGTTGCAGACGCGCGATGCAGCACCACTCGCGGGCGCCCAGCGTTAAAATTAATTTGGTGTACCCTTAGGTACCATCCACGGTCCTTTACTCTATCTTACCCGTAAGATGTCCCTCCACGGCGAAATGATCGAAGTTGAGCAGTAGCCGCCTGCCCGGTTTGGCCGTGATGAACCAGTTGCAGACGCGCGATGCAGCACCACGTGCGGGCGCCTCGTACGGCAGCGGGTACCGCGGGGACGACACCACGCCCCACGGGGAGCCCGATACGTTGCCCCCGCAGTCACCGAATATTGACTTGGCGGGCTGCAATTTGTGGTGAGGTGTGTGTGAGTGACATTTTGTGAAAAAATTATGTAGTTTTTTACTGCTATACATTTTGTTAAAGGCGTATATTTTAAATGATTATTAACACTAAAAATTAAAGCTTTTGCTTATCAAGTAATTGAAAGCATTGTATTTAAAAACAAAAGTGTGTGTGCCGAGCACACGTGTGACGTGTCTGAATTGAAACTCCTTTGGCAAGATTCAAAGATACCAAATGAGGTGATAGTATTGCCATTACGTGACCTTGAAATTTTACTATCAACACGCTTAAAGAAATTTCACTTAAAAAAATTGCAGATATTGCTGATTAACTATAATTCTCGCAATTTAGTCGGCCTCCTTAAAGAACACACTCCGTCAAGTTACAGACCTCGAACACGTATCGCGCCTTGAACCCCGAGGCCACGCTGTCCGCGTCGGTGTGCAGCGCGATGAGCAGGCCGAGCGCGCCGCGCGGGGACTGCAGCGGGCCGGGCGTGGCGAGCCCGCACCAGCGGCCCAGCGGCACGCGGCTGCCCTCGCGCCCCGTCCACCACGCTTCCACCCAGTCCTCGCTGCACGTTGCACCGCTGGAACAAACCGATTGTTTAAAATTTTAAATAAATAAATCATTCATTTTCACATCCCTACTAATATTATAAATGCGAAAGTAACTCTGTCTGTCTGTCTGTTACGCTTTTCCGCTTAAACCTCTCGACCGATTTTGATGAAATTTGGCACAGACAATCTTTAGACCCCGTGAAAGAACATAGGCTACCTTTTCAAAACACCACTAAAGCTAATAGTTAATAATTTTACATTTCAAAGTGACCCAGGCTATAAGATAGTAAGAACTGTTTTTCAGGAGCCTCTGTCTTCCATTTAAAATTACACGGACACGAAGATATCAGTGATAATTTAGAGTCAATCTCCTAATAAAAGTTAAATAAAAGTTGCATGCTATTGCACAGCGCTGTATTAAAATAATTAACCTCAAGCAACTTAATAATTATATGGATAGGATTAAAAAAGGAGTTGTTGTTTTGACTATGAAAACATAATCTTTAGCGAAATGAGTTACCAAATTACGGCACGTGGCAACGTAGAGAGAGTCAGAGAAGCATATAATTTTAAGAATATATCAATTATATAGAAAAAAATGCATCGGGAATGTTATAAATATTTTTATGTAATCAGTCTGAAAACTATACGTTCCATTGATTATAGTACATTAAATCTGTTATATCCTGTAGACACCACAAAAAGCAATATGTATGTACTTAAAAATAGTTTAATTTATACACATAAACAGAATCTCACCCATACAATCCAGCGGTGGCATTCCACGCATCAGCCCTCACTTTAAAATGGTCGAACACCACAGTGACCTGCTCATTGGGGGTGGCTACGAGCGTGTACGTGCAGTTGGTGTGCGAGGGGTAGTTGGAGGGGTAGCGCGGGGAGTTAAACTCGCCCCGTTTCTTGGCTTCTGAGCGGTAGGTGAACGCGCATTCACCGCCTGGTGCTGCTGTACCGGGGACTCGATATTCTGAAAGGTTATTGTAGTATTACATGGTATAATTATTGTATGTAAAATTATTATTTATTGTTAGTACAGATAGCCAAGTTCAAATAAATTTGGCTAAGTATTAAGTAGATCTTGTGGGCAGATTTTGTATAAATAGTCATAATAAATTTAAGCAGTGAGCAGACCAGCCTTGTGTAATACTTTCATTTAATTAAATCAACTTGTGAAAGCTATTTTCCCAATTAGAAAGACATAATAGCAATAAAAATTTAAAAAAAAATGTCGTGAGTGTTTTCGGTTAGATGAGTTTAATAGTCGCTTTTCATGTAAAAAATAACAGCAGTTTAATTGCCATTCAAATTCAAGATACACTCACCAGTCTCAAACGTGTACTTCGCTTTGAACCCCCTGCCCTGCAGTTCACCAGAACTGAACACGAGTACAAGGCGCGGTCCATCAGACATCAGTGGTGGCGGGAAGGGCGGAGCACCTTCACCGTCACCACATAGTTCTGCGTCGTGTTTGTCGTACGAGTCGGTTGCTTCCTGCCCACGAAGGTATACCTTGAGGTAGCCGTCGGGGCACGTACTGGAATATGTATTCAGTTTTGTTTAATATTGTGTTCAAATATGTAGGGTACTAATGTCTGGTCGCGGAAGAATTCTAACAAATACCCGCGGCCCCATCATTAAAGCGGCTCGACGGAACACAGTGGGGTTTTAGTCGGTAAGAATCCGACATAACCCACGGCTCCTTCCCCGGGGGCCGTGGGTATCTTTGGAAGATTTCCCCACTATAAAAAAAAGGGTACTAATGTCTGAATTGGGTACAAATGTTAGAGACTTCCTTGAAACATGTTGTAGATAAGGTGTTAAGTTCAAATGTTATAGACTTGTAACTGATGTTGAGACTTGTAACATGAGAGGAGAAATGTGTTGAATACAAAAAGTGCGTAGATGTAACCATGTTGTAGTCATTGTAGCACATCTAAGTTACCTACCTGTGTAGTAGTGAATTTTATAGACGATTTAATAAATGACTTGAAAATTATTAAATTAGTTTTAATTCTCCAAAGAAAAAGTAATTACTCACTCTGGCTTCGGGTTATCGCCTTTTGGTATAGAAAAATTTTGGAACTCGAGCCGCACCCGTTCCAAATTTTGGGAATCTTGCATACCGTATATAAAATATCTGAAATAAATAAATGTTAAGTTACATTATGTTTGAAATAGATTTAAATCAATAATTTGCAAAGTTTACATAACTATTCCATTTTACACGTTACAATTAAACATTCTAAATGGAAAAGATTTTTTTTTCAATGAACCTGGTTATATGACTATGATAATCATCTATGATAAAATTAAATAAAAGTGAACTGACTCACCTACAAACAACTTTTTGTATATAAGGGAATGGATAATTTGGATGGTACACGAATCCTGACGATTCCTTTTTACTAAGAATTTTCTGATCACACTCTGAGCCTCTAATATGCTCAGCGTCATGTTTACTTATAAAATCTGAAACAAATAAATATATAAAAATAAATTATACCTAGTTACATAAAAATTAAAAAAAAAATACAGCTTTTTTTCACATAAGGCAGAGCAATATTTCTGCCCATAACGAACTTATGAATAATTTTAATATAGAAGTATTTTTTACAGTAATAGGAATCTGACCCGTACCCACAGTTCCACACACCATTTGCATTTGCAACAAAACTTTCGGAGAACTCAAATATGCCTTTAAACACTCTATTCTGTGTGTTAGCGGCTCTGGGCAGCGTGAAGAACGTAACTAGCAAGCGATCGTCGCTGGAGTACAGCACGAAGTTACGATCTGTACCCAAAGTCTGCTTACCTAATTTAACAAAACTCTCGGAGAATTACGACCTGTACCTTCTAGTGCTTACCTAATTTAACAAAACTCTCGGAGAACTCAAATATTCCTTTAAACCCTCTATTCTGTGTGTTAGCCGCTCTAGGCAGCGTGAAGAACGTAACGAGTAACCGTTCGTCACTGGAGTACAGCACGAAGTTACGATCTGTACCCAAAGTCTACTTACCTAATTTAACAAAACTCTCGGAGAATTACGACCTGTACCTTCTAGTGCTTACCTAATTTAACAAAACTCTCGGAGAACTCAAATATTCCTTTAAACCCTCTATTCTGTGTGTTAGCCGCTCTAGGCAGCGTGAAGAACGTAACGAGTAACCGTTCGTCACTGGAGTACAGCACGAAGTTACGATCTGTACCCAAAGTCTACTTACCTAATTTAATAAAACTCTCGGAGAATTACGACCTGTACCCACTTAGTACTTACCTAATTTAACAAAACTCTCGGAGAACTCAAATATTCCTTTAAACCCTCTATTCTGTGTGTTAGCCGCTCTAGGCAGCGTGAAGAACGTAACGAGTAACCGTTCGTCACTGGAGTACAGCACGAAGTTACGATCTGTACCCAAAGTCTACTTACCTAATTTAACAAAACTCTCGGAGAATTACGACCTGTACCCACTTAGTACTTACCTAATTTAACAAAACTCTCGGAGAACTCAAATATTCCTTTAAACCCTCTATTCTGTGTGTTAGCCGCTCTAGGCAGCGTGAAGAACGTAACGAGTAACCGTTCGTCACTGGAGTACAGCACGAAGTTACGAACTGTACCCAAAGTCTACTTACCTAATTTAACAAAACTCTCGGAGAACTCAAATATTCCTTTAAAGCCTCTATTCTGTGTGTTAGCGGCTCGCGGCAGCGTGAAGAACGTGACGAGTAACCGCTCGTCGCTGGAGTACAGCACGAGGTTGCGCTGCTGACCGCAGTACGTGCCGATGATCGCGGACGTGTTGTCGGGCCCGTCGTACACGCGCACCCAGTCGAACGGGCAACTGAAACAGGATACGTTTCAGTTTTCCCGTATAATATAGTGGGAATACATAGGTTATGTTAAAGATGCCCGTATTTATTGGGAGATTAATGTAATGGGCGCGAGGTTAACACATCTACCGTTAGCATGTAACTAATTGAAAGAAGAAATCATTGATAAATTACAATCTGAATAAATTATTTAGCAATCATTATGAAATATCAATCGGCGCTACGATTTTCAATTTTGAAGGTAACAGACGGAGGAAAGAAAATTAATTTGCAAAATCGAGAAGATTGAGATGACGAATTATTATGGTGCTATTTTTTTTGAAATTACAAATTTTTCAAAAATTTTAAAATTGAAAATTTTCAAGGAATCGAGTTAAATTTGCTTCATTGCTTGTTAATAAAATTTCATGCTATAATTTCAAAAATGAAGTAATGCAATATTATTGTAGCTAAAATGCCATTAATAAACAATAAACTAACTGTGGCCCGCCGAAAAACAGATCGAAGTCGCGGAACTCGAGTCGTATCCGCTGGCCGGGCTGGCCCACGAACTGGTAGTTGCACGTGATGTCCTTCGGGTAGATGCCCGGGTACGTGGGCGAGAGGAGCAGCCCCGTTTTGCGCTTGCTCGCTTCGATCACGAAGGAGCACAGCGTGTTGGGTATGGGCGTGCCCACTTCGAATTCCGCTGGAATTTTTAGTGATATTTTACTTATGGTTATTGCAGTGGGAACAAATAGGCAGATGATGATGATGATGATTTATAAGATTCCCATCACAGTAGAGGGTAGGGTTCCCTATGTGGGGGGTTCCTAACTTAAATGAATAATATAACGTATATTGATGAGCTTATTATTCTATAACTGTTATTTTTCTAAATCTGCTATTGGGCACACGTGTACTATGTTTAACAATTCTAGTCATGTTCAAAAATAGGGAAGATGGTTTCAAGATAAGAATGAATAAAACAGAACAATTTGTAAATAGAACTGGGCTAACAGTGAAATGAATCTTAAATGGATTCAGACCATGTGAGAGAAATAGAATTCGATCGATTAAATCTACTAGGCAAGTATCAAGTATGAAATGTGTTTTTCGCTGTTCGCTGTTACCAAAACAATCCATACTAATATTATAAATGCGGAAGTAACTCTGTCTGTCTGTCTGTTACTCAATCACGCCTAAATTACAGAACCAATTTTCATGAAATTTGGTATGGAGATATTTTGATACCCGAGAAAGGACATAGGCTACTTTTTATCCCGTGAAAATGACGCAATCCCGGAAATCCCACGGGAACGGGAACTATGCGGGTTTTTCTTTGACTGCGCGGGCGAAGCCGCGGGCGGATACCTAGTTATATATAATGTGGTTATATTAGTTGTTTCACAATTTCTCACATACTAAACTCGATCAAAAATTCAAATGATCATGATAATTATTGTGATACTAATTATGACCATGACTATAATTCTGATTATAATATTAACTATGATTATAAATCATGGTCAGAATTATAGCTATGACTATAATTCTGACTAACTAATACTGACTAATACTAATTATACTCATGATTATGATTCTGACTATTTTTAGGATTCTAATTCTGATTATGTACACTTGCGTTGATAAACCGATAAGTGCCGTAGAAGAGCATTGGCGGCGTGTACGTGTGGTCCGTAAATAATAATTATAATAATGTCCATGACCATGACTATGAATTATGATTCTGATTGTGATTATGATGGAGTTTGTGATCATATTATGTAAGACAACTTACACGCGTTGATAAACCGATAAGTGCCGTAGAAGAGCGTTGGCGGCGTGTACGTGTGGTCGGTAAAGAAGGCGAGCGCGACCGCCCGGTGCAGGGACACGCGCGCGCGCGGCGGGATCGGCCCGCAGTACCGCCCGCCGAACGCCGAGTTGACCAGCTCGCCCGTCTCCAGGGACGCCATCTCGGAGTATATGTCCATGTACTCGTGCATGCATCTGTACGATATTGGAGCTTATTGTAGGACATGTACTTGGGCATGCATCTGTGTGATATTGGAGCTGATTGTAGGACATGTACACGGGCAATTGTTTATGATGTTATTGTTGTAGCTTATTACAGGACATAATATTATAGTCGTCGAAAAGTTCGTAAAAGTATTGTGGGGAAGGTGTAGGTGATTGTAGGACATGTAGAGGACACTTAACACTATTTGTATTGCATATTTGGACAAATGTGGTAAAGCTTGATACCTAATAGTGTGATGTTCAGAAATATTAATTCTTCATATTATGCAGTATAATCAAACCAATATTAATAATTATGCATTATTCGTACCAAACATAACATAGTTTCAGAAATGAAGTAATGCAATATTACAGGGATAAAATGAATCCACATAATAGTAGCTAACTTAATAATGGAATTCGTTAATCACAATTTGGATATTAATGGTCACAAACAAACACCCAAGACAGGAAATAGTAGATCAATACAAAATCAACTACAAAATAGGTCAAGGTTGTTAGTAGTAATAGATATCCCTCTTTATGGGTTCGCGGAATGTAAACATATTTGCCTTCTTATTGTGACAATATAAGGAAAATAAAGATATTGTACTTACGCTGGAAGCTCTCCCAATGCTGATCCACTGAAACAAAATAAAAACATTAGTATACAAATTTAAAAACACCCTTTTAGCTGAAAACATTGTAATATGCAAGAATACTGTAAATGTCCTTTTTGGCTATTTGACCTATTTGATATTATAAACAAAGTTCAATTATTTCCATTCAAATCAATGATGAAAACTTTGATTCAATAGAAACTTGATGACATTGTTGGAATATTTACTGATAGAATCACATAAGAATATTTGGGACACAAATATATGTTCAATAAAAGAGAGTAGATTGCAGGATATAGGGAAGTAAGCGGATTTAGAACTCAGACGTACCCATTCGAAGGATGCTCCATTTGTTTAAAATCCGTTAGCTTTGGAGCGATGCTACGAGTATGTGGATATTTTTGTATCCAATGCAATTTTAAGTAACTAAGTCTTGGCTTTATACCAATTATTTCGAAAAAAGGAATAATTATTATTGTTCACGACTTTCATTTTAGATTGTAAATTAGTGCTATAGAAAATCCTCACAGATATGAATTTTCATAAGGTTTCTTATTAGCTTTCCTCATACTTTCCTTATTACAGGATATCGTTATTCATACTTTTACTACTTAAATTTTTCTTTATAATAGTCAGGTCATTATGGCAACGTTGTCCTTTCTTTCCTTTGCCTTGTGCAAGGAGATAAGGAGATAATTATAAAAACAGATTATTTAACCATGACGTCGTTGATTTAAACACACATAGTTATTCTCTTTTCTATTTATAATCCTTGTATTTGTTACAATGTCAGGGAATATTACTAGTACGGAAGTTAGGGTCGCTTTATGAAAGTTGCAACCTGTCATTTTGTTATTATGAACCAGTTGACCTTTTGCAACATTGTTCATTGCTTCACGACTAACGCTTACGGTTACGACGCATTATGGCTATGAAGAAAAGCTATGAAGCATTCTGAACATTATATTTATTTGGTGTTACATATCGTGACGTACAGACCTTTATTAATAAAAAAAAATATAATTCATGAGCTAAAAAGTGTCAAATGTTTAGTTTTATAGCAAATAAATGCTTTTATTATAAATGAGAAAATTATAAAGAGAAGAAAAAACTAGATGACGCGGCGCGATTCGAAACCACGTCTTTTTGCCTTACCAGAGCAACGCCTAGCCTTTCGGCCACCCATAAATCAGCATCAGTTACCAAATTTCTACTACTCTTTCGTTATTATCGATCCCCCAGTTAGGCAAAAAGATGCGTGTTCAAATCCCACCTCACGATCAAAATTTCTAACATAATGTTAGGTAACACAACTCACTCTGGCGGCTTGCCCCTCAGGTCGAAGGTGCGGAACTCGACGAGCACGCGCTGCCCCGGCGCCGCGAGGAACGTGTACAGGCACTGCCGACTCTGGTTGTACGGGTTCAGCAGCTCCGGCGCGCTGAACGTGCCATTGCTGGTGCCGCCGCGGCTCACGAACGTGCGGTCGCACTCTGGAACAAACAAGGCGTAGTGTGTACAAGGAATATTGTACTAGGAGCAGTTGTACAAAAAGCATAACCTTGCCTTATAGCTTACAAGGCAATGCTATTGTATCGTATGCTAATTATCATTGGCAGATGATCAAACAGGCAAATAATGTAATAATAAAGCCAGGATTTCCGTAGCACGAAGATATTGTTAAACATTGATAAGAATTTGTTGCTATTCTTGAAGATAAAAATTTATCACTAGCTGTTTCGCGCGGTTTCACCCGCATTGCTCCGCTCCTGTTGGTCTTAGCGTGATGTTATAGAGTCTACCTCGATAATAGGGCTATCTAACACTGAAAGAATTTTTCAAATCGGACCAGTAGCAGGCGCGGTCCCAGCCCGCCCCCCCCCCCCCATCGTATTCGTCTTATTCAACAAAAGTTATAAGCAAAAAATTTGAGATCATTTCTATACATTTTTTTATATTTTACAAAAAAAAACCCGGCCAAGTGGGTTTCGGACTCGCGCACCGAGGGCTCCGAACAAACCTACTTTTGTAACTCTAAAATGTATGTTTTAGCAATTTTTCCTTTATCTGTGCTTTAAGACATTGCTTTTAACCAAATTTCAAGACTCTGTATCAACGGGAAGCACCCTGTAGGTTTTGATTCCGTTGCGAATGTGGAAATTTGCGAAAATTTTCAGCATTTACGGCTGTATGTGCCATACAGCCGTAAATGTACGGCTGTACGGCACGTACTGTACGTACGCAAATATACAACAATATAGGCTGTAGGTATATTTGCTTGCACAGATAAAGGAAAAATTGATAAAACATACATTTCAGAGTTATAACATAATAAAAAATAGGTGAGTTCGGAGGACCTTGAACTTGAAATTATTTTAAAGAAAACGTGGATTTATCAGACTGTTATTTTTATTGATTACTTAAATCTACCCTTGAAGCTGTGAAAAAATCAAACTTATAAGCCAACGCAATCAAAGTTTTACAGCCGTTTATGCTGCAAATTTTCGCAAATTTTGACATTCGCAAGGGATTTTAAACGGAACTTTAGGTGTGCCAGTTACTCCGATTCGCACTTGGCCAGTTTTTTTTAATATTATGTACAGTATAAGATTTTTTTTCTATTTTATCGAGTACGATTTTGGGGGGGTCATGTCCCCCGTGACCCCCCCCCCCTGGGACCGCGCCTGACCAGTAGTTCCTGACATTAGCGCGTTCAAACAAACTAACAAACAAACTCTTCAGCTTTATAGTATTAGTATAGATTTGTGACTAAATGCTTTTTATTGATCGATCTGCCGTTAAAAAACATAAATATAGACCTAGATGTCGGTAATTGTGAATGAAGTTGAAGGAAAAAAAATGTAAGATTAAATACTATTTAAATGATTCTTTTAATAACCCGAATATTCCTTTCATATTTTTCTATAATAGACTTTAAGAAGGTCAATTTATTTAAGTAATAACAGACTTCAATAGTCCTTTTGAAATGTAAGAGAATTTACTTAGAAATGGGCGGTAAAGTCTACAATCATTTTCCCGATAAGATAATATCATAAAAAAATTACGATCAGACGTTATCTTGACCAATCTGGATCTCACCGAAAACTTTTTCTTTTTATTCAATAAAATACTTTCGAGGCTTGAAAAGATCCTTTGTTTAAGGGCTCAGATTAAGCAAACCTTTTGTAATCGCATTAGCCTATTATCTGCCATCTTTCATCTTCCCCTTTTAAATATTTATTTAATTGTCGTCTTAATTTTTCCACTCTAGAAATAACGTCAGCTGGAGCATTGATAGGAGTTATTTTTAAGTTCTTTATTTTGCGAGTGCTCACATATCATACAAAAGATTATACAAATTAAGAAATAACAACATTTAAGTATTAATAACTATATAGGTTCTTCCCGAATAATAATTTTGAATTAGTTAAACATAAATTCGGAATGAAACCTCAAAACATTAGTTACAAAGTCCTCGAACCCAAATGCTGAATGAGCAAAATTAAAATACATACGAAATGAATAATAAACCGTGGCCCGGATTACAGCGTTACGTAAAAATGTATGCATATTACCACACCGCAAATCCCCACAAGTGAAAAGCAGGCCTTTTGTTTTACGCTTTTAAAAAACTAAGATAAAACCAACTGAGCGACCAACTCAGAAGCGAAACGCTTATTTTTGATTCAGTTTAATATTCATTTATTTCAATTTGCGGTGGAATTTTTTTAAACGCGCTCCAGTCGAGTGTTTTAAAATGAAAACGAGAATAATGCAGCTGAATAAAAAATATTTTAGCGACACTACTGTTGATGACTTTTATGGACACCTCTATGAACTGAACCCTTGACAATGAGTAGGCTATTTTTACATAATTTCGTAAAATTGAAACATATTTTGCTGTTATATTTTTGAATAATATCTAAATGTGTTGATATTTTCCTCGTTTAATAAGCTTTTTGTGCTTGTAAAAAATTCGACTATTTCCTCGAAATCTTCAGGAAAGTTTCCACATCCAAGATTTCCACATCGAAATTTCTTCCCGGAAATATATGACAGCGGCGTTAGGTAGTCGAAAATAAATTGAGCCTTGTGACCTGTAAAACACATGTCAATTTATGGAAATCACATGACATGAGCAAAGCTTTTTGAGCTTGTTTTCAGGTCGTTTGCTTTGTAGTTTACATGAGAAAGATTGCTTGTTGCAGATGAAATCTGCATGGGATGTGTTCTTTGAGGCTGTTTGTACTTTGTGGCAATTTTTGTATTTGGCAGCTGTGAAAAGCGAATGTCTTATCTGCGCACATTTCGTGTTCTACAAGATATTATGTCGGGAGATTGGAAAATAGAGTTAAATGTATTTCAGAATAACCTATAAGACATTTTAGAGACTGTCTGTAAACACCTATATTTGTATCTATCTGTATAAGTTGCTCTTGTATAATATATAAATGCTCTATTTTTTGTTATCCTAAGTAAAGAAAAATAAAACTTAACAGAAAATTTATCATTTCGTATGAAACTGGAAAATATATTTTCATTAATTTAAAATTTACCTACACAAAAGCATAAGTAAGAACTAATTCACATCTCCGCTGACTTGGCAAGTAAATCAGCAGAAGTTCACCCGACTGTCTATCGAGGAAGGGTTACCATCTTGAATGAATGATCTATCGCTTCCTCTCGCAAATAGGTATATCACCTTGGCCACGGACACCGGCGGCGCGACCGACGGCGCGATGGGCGGCGCGGCAATTCGCGCGGCGCGGCAAGCACGCCACGGGCAGTTGCGTTTAGGGTTGTTGAGGATTCCTCTTCCGCTTCCTCATAATGCGGAAGTTCCGCAATATTTTGGGTTCCTCAACCGTTACCGCATCCTCAAAAATAAAAATAAAAAATTCCTCTTCCGCTATCGCTTCCTCAAAATTTTGAGGAAATTTATGAGGATGCCGTATCTATGACAACGCACTCGCTACGTGCAGCGCGATGCCAGGCCGATTCGATCGGGCGGCGAATTTACAAAGCCTATATACCTACCTATGTATACTTTTTGAGTCACGAGTCGGACTCTAATAGATGAGCTTTTGTTAATCTATCTAAATAAAAAAGTGACTTGACTTGATTATAATTTCCTATCATCCTCGTCCTCATCCACTTCCTCTTCCGCTTCCTCATCCTCATCCTCTTCCTCAAAAAAATATCCTCATCCTCATCCGCATCCCCTAAATTTGCGTGTGAAAATTCCTCTTCCTCCTCCTCTTCCTCATAATCACTTCCTCAACAACCCAAGTTGCGTTCGCCGCCGCGACCAGTGTAGACGAGGAGACGAGATGGCTTTATCAAAGTTAGCTCGACGTTGTTTGGAGAGTAGCAGCTTTTTTGCTCAAGATTTAATGTTTGGAAGATATAGTGGAGTACACGAATTAAATAGAAATCGTGTTACAGACGGAGAATTCCACCAAAAATATGAAAAATATAGGCATGATGAAAAATTATTTTGCGGGTGGCTAGACTTCCAAATAGCTGGTCTAGCTAGAATTTCTGCAATAAAAGCTTCCGTCTCCATTTTCGCGAAAAAAAAAAACAAACTATTTTAAATTAATTTCGCTCCGGCAGTAGTCGCCGCGTCTACCGCTCGACTCCGTGGCCTGCGCCGTAATAACTCATACATTTGTTTCGATCGCTAGTCGTGCCGCGCGATTCGCTCGGGGAAATTCGCCGGTCGTCTCGCTGGTCGCCGCTGCGCGTGGCATGCCCAGTACATTTCCATACATTTGATTCATTCGCAAGACGCGCCGCCGGTCGCACCGCGCGAATTTTCGCTATAGCGAATTGTCCGTGGCCAGCACGTAAGGGCAAAACAATGTCACCCCACCCACCTTCCCGTTAGCACCCTATTAAAACTTTTTCCCTGCAACCTCGATTAAGAACTTCATTATGACGGATTTATGCAATATAAGTATATTTTTTCCACAAAAATACCTTGTATTTAACCGGCAACTTGTTAAGAGGAAAGTTTGAGCGAGCATTAAAGCAACTTGGTGGAATGTTTTTTTTTGCCCGTAACGAAGTTTTAATACTTTCATAATTACAAAATTGCTGATCTCTAAATTTTTCAGTGTGCAAATTGGAGTTAAATTCGTAAGCTGTTATAATTATGTATTGTTGATATTATGGTCCACTAATCACTTATAATATAATGGTTATATTTCCTAATCGTTTCTAAGTAGGTGCTTACATATTATATCTAAGTTAGCATTGAGAACGTATATTAAAGAAATAAGTAAGGTGTGTAAATTAGCATTATTGGTGTATATTTGCTACTAAATTAAAAAATAAGGACTTGGTAGACACCTAAAGCTCTAATGGGTACAGCCTTCAACATCAATATACTGGTAGTTTATTTGCAAAATTTGTAAGTGCTAATACAACAAGGCTACTTCAACCTCTCTCTACAGTGCAGAGCGTAATGTATACTCTAATAAAAAAACTCCTTAAATGTATACTATACTGTATAGTGCCTCTAAAACTTATTCAATAACTGCCATAATAAGATCACTTATAAATCTTGCTGAAGTTATAAAACAAACTTTACACTGTGACGTAACGGCCTTATTAAGTTGCTATCAAGTTTCGAATTTATAGCAGAGTTTTAACTGGAAAGTGTGCGAGCTTTTTAATTGTCTGCTCTTTTTGAAGTCGTTATGTAATCGGTAATATTTATTGAACACAATTTTCAAGGAAAAAACCAATATTTTTCTCAAAATTCTCATCAGTTTTTCAGCCATAGCCTTAAATACCTAAAAGCTTTCTGATGCGTCATCTATACTAATATGATAAAGAGGAAAGGTTTGTATGTATGTATGTATGTATGTATGTATGGTTTTCACGCATAAACTACTGGACCGATTTTGATGAAATTTGGCACAGATAATCTTTAGACCCTGAGAAAGAACATAGGCTACCTTTTATTGCGAAATATGTACCACGGGCGAAGCCGGGGCGGACCGCTAGTTAAAAATAATTGAATTAATATTAGTAAGTGCCTGATGTTTATCACGTTGAGTAAAAACAAATTTAGAAAAAAATAACATTCCATTTCTACCGATTTAGAACCAAAATCTTTATTAAAGCTTCAAAATATATTTCATAATCGAAGCGAAGTTCTTCCATAAAGATAAGTAGGTAATTACGCACAACCATCAAATCTTAAGAAAACCCAACGCAGTTCCTTCACAAATTTGCTATAAATACCCATCGTAAAGGTCAGATGATCTTATTATAGCGTTTAATAAATAGAATGCAAACGTACTTGGAAATTTAGTAGGCGTGGGTTCGGCAAGCGGCGCCACACTTGAGATCTCGGAGGTCTCTCCCGCGCGCACTGCACAAAAACAACCATTATTTAAACTGTACCCCGATTCAACTATTATAAGTGTTATTCATCTCTTACTATATATTATAAGAGCTTGTAAGATTGTTTTACAAGGTTTATGACCTTTGTTTCTATAAATAAACTAGCCGCTTTTCGAACCTACTTGTTGAAATTATTATAATATGTCGTGTAATATTGATTTGATATATTAAAATTCTGTAAAGGAACTCATTATCTACTCATGATACAAACAGAATTTTGATTCTTTTTTCCCCAATATTGTGACTTAAAATACTCAAATCACAATTTAATTGTAGATAATACAAACGTTTCCTTGAAAATGTAGATAGATAACAAATTAAGACTCAAAATGTAATATTATATTACATATATATGCAGTATGTATCTATCGTATTAAATTCACGTAGTTTTATAAAAGTTTCAGGAAGATTAAACACAGGTTCGCGCGTCAAAACTTTCCCCGTGGAGAATATTAATTTATAAAAGTTAATATAATAGTTAATTTTTGATACTGAGAAAACGCTACACACATTAAAGTGTAAAACAATACTTTTATGTAGGTATAGTGTACTATACCTCTGTTTTAGTTCTGTAATTTATATCCGAGTGCAATGATTTTGCAAAATTAATCCCTCGTGGTTTAATAGAAGCAATATTTTACTCATATCATATATTTTAGCTCGCTACAACAAATAACAAAAGTTAATGTAAAGTTGTTTCTAGATATTATTTTATGTAGATAGTTCTAGTATGTTTATCACGTTGCATATTGCAACTTACCATATTACCCTAGATACCATTATGTGTGTGTGTGTTAAACTGACTTTTTTTTAATTTTCTAGGATATTTTTTCGTTAACACGTATTTTTCGCGCTTACAAAAATAGAAAATTATTTAATATACATTATCTTGAAGGACGAAAAACAAATAAAAGTAGACAATTACTTAAACAAACAATAAGAAAGTTAGTTAGTTAAATAGTTAAAGTTTATTTGAATTCCATTAATGAACATAGAAATACAGTTACAATAAAAACAGGAAGAAATAAAATAGAAGATGGGTAGAAAGGGAAATACATTACATATTTAAAGCACAAATAGACAGATATAGTTTAGTTATAACAAAGTTTCACTTCACCTGACTGTTCGAAGTGGGTCGTTCGACTGCGCCAACTGCTAGCTTTTACTTTGTTGTATCTAGCAAATTTTATATACTAAACTAGCTTCCGCCCACGACTTTGTACGTGCATCTCCGTTTTTCCCCGTTCCTAGCAAGAATTTCGGGAAATCCTTTCTTAGCGGATGCCTACGTCCTAACATCTACCTGCATGCCAAATTTTAGCCCGATACGTCCAGTGGTTTGGGCTGTGCGTTGATAGATCACTATATCAGTCACCTTTGAGTTTTATATATATAGATGTTTATAAAATATTATACTATAACTTGCTATTGTTAGAAGTTATTAATCTGCACTAATTAATTATCCTTTTTTCGAAAATTATTTTAAATCGAAAGAGAATAAGATTTCTTATTCTTTGCTATGAATTTGGCTACAAATTGTATCTAACGACGGGCTTGCTCGTGTGCTGTCCTGCACCTTAATTATTATTAGAAAATATGCCAAAACAATTGACCATGCTGCACACAACTAATTATTATTAGCAAAATATATGCTATAACAATTGACCAAATCGACTACAAAAAAAACGAAGTAAGTATAACAGAAATCACTGAGAAATGAAAATCTTTCGCACAACATTGAAAACGAGGAAAGGTGTAGGTAATCAGAATCCAAAGTATTTCCTTTGTTGTGAGCTCATTCAGACCCCATGAACGGGTCCCAAGCCTACGTATAAAATACGGAACGTAGCAATAAGACTTTAATACAAAATGAGTGCGGAATTGTTTTCACGACAAATATGAATGAAAATTTCTTTCCACCGTCCCTGAGGTATATTACGCTACAATATAATAGAGGTTTCATTGTGATCCCGTGGATTTATTAAAACAGCGAGGAAATACGAGTATTATTTTTTATATTCGCACATTTTCATTGTTTCTCCAACAATAGTTAGTTTGCATATCGAATTGTTCAATCGTTTATGAAAATTCTAGAAATGGAAATACAAAACTGACCTGTCGATGTTTTACACTCAATGAATATTGAATAATGTTGAAGCTGAGGTTTTTAAAATGTTTGTTTAAAATATTATAATAACGAATCCGTTCTAAAAAATAGAGACCTACTTAGTTAATAATGAATTCGTTCTAAATAGTATTCTAAATAGAGACCTAGTAGCACATATAAAATACAACTAGGGACTACGCGTCGCATACACAATTAATTTTATTCACTCGATGATTGTTTGAATCTGGCTCTGGAGACCTCACCTCACGCTTTATTTATTTCATTGTCCGTACAAAAAGTACTAGGGATACCTAGAACTTAAAACATAATCTTAAATTTAATTTAATCATCGTAACAAAACTGTAACTATTTGTGATTTAAAATGGCAGGCGTTTGACTGAGTACTAGTAAGTAGAAACAAAAGGTTTTCGGTTAATTCTAAAGGAAAATAAAGCAAAGCATTCTAAAGTTTTCAACACCCCACAAAAATGTCAATACATTCACAAAGTGAACCTAAAAAGCTTTGTTTCAACGAATACAGTGCGAAATGTTTCGCGCCAAAACAACATGGCCGACGGACGTTCAGCCATCTTGATTGTGCACAGGATATTGGAGGTGCGCTCGTGTGATTGCACCGATATTGCCTGTACTTGTTTATCGATATCCAGCCTGTTACCAAGGAATTTGTTAACGGAGGAATATTTCAGAATATCTAGTAGTGATGGGCGTGAGGAAATTTTTAACGAATGGATGTATTTAAAAAGTTTGAAAGTGAGATTAATAAGACTTAAAACTGTTTATGTGTTTTATTATTTAACTCTTAAATGTATTTAATCCACTTTTTTACAACGAAGATCTTTAAAGTATGATTTGTCTAGCTAAGACGACTTACCTACTTATTTATAACAATACATAAGCATACCTAAAACTCATTTGGTTAAAACCTATATAGAGTATAACTTCTGAGTTAACAAATAAGAACATAAAAACAAAACAACATCAATACGATACAAATATATTCCCCTTTACAAAGCAACCACATCGGTAACGAGTGTAGAAAATTCTATAGAAACAAGCTAAAAAGTCTGAAAAGAGTTTGCACTGCAGCATGCGAGCTTCGTAATTATAATTTCCCTCAGACGGTCTCTCGAGCCAATGAACAGGTAATTCGTTTGATACGCGCTGTTATTGGCAAATATTTGCATTTGTATTGCTGCACATGGTATTCATGATTTGATGTATTGCGTCTATAAATAGTGTTATTTTATAGTTTGTGGATATGTTGGTAGTTACGACGAATACGAATGATAACAAAATATTGTTTGACTGACAAGAGAAATGATTGTAAATTTAACTATTTGGAGCTTTCAGTTACAACGATATAGTTGAGATTCGGACATCCTCATAATACCTGGAGCAAACCTGGAGGCTGGAGGCACATTATATACATAACATAGTTAAACAGGTTCCATTACGACTACATAGATATAATATTATCATTATATGATAGGACCTACCATACCTAAAACGATACTTCCGTTAGTAAACTAATAAGGAAGGCAGCATAATATTATGATAGGTTGATATGACATAGAAATGCTACGAATGCTCGAAAAAATTAATAAAGACCAAATAAATGAGTTAAGACGTAATATGTATTAATAACATTAAGGCACTTTTGTTAGAAGAGAAAATAATTCCCGACTTATCTCTCTGGAACACCTGATTCCATTAATTATTTCGCGCGCCAAATGAACCGTATATTGTTGCGAAAAGATATTACCTTATGCCTTAAAAGGAAAAATTCTCCATTTTTAATGCACATTGCTCTTTTGTGGTTTTAAAAAACAATTTTCAATATTGTACGATATTACGTATATTATAAAAAATTACTGACCAAGAAAAAGCTTTGATTGAACTCGATAGGCATCCGTTTTTAATTATTATGGACTACCTTTCTGACTGTATTTTATGGGTCTTTTCACACATCTATCTACCACCTCATATAAAAGTATTAATTTAAACTCCGAAATATTATCCCAATTACTTACTCTGTTTGGTCGTATGGATTATTTTTAATTTAATTTATCCGCTTTGAATAGAAAAAGACAAAAATATACACTGACTTTTTCATAGGTACTATACCTAATACACTTTTCAGCTCTGTTCCTCAAGAAATTCAGACCATTACATAAAACTTACTTTAGTT
Organism: Colias behrii; assembly: GCA_029959065.1. Lineage (NCBI taxonomy): Eukaryota > Metazoa > Arthropoda > Insecta > Lepidoptera > Pieridae > Colias > Colias behrii. The sequence continues at coordinate 10,981,411 of JARWMC010000009.1, read as the reverse complement.
CGAAATTTTCGAACATTGATTAAAATAATATTATGAAAACATAATATCAATTTTAAAATAAGTAGTTTCGCAGTAGGTAAGAAGATTATTAAAATTCATTTAATTCAAGCCGTTAATATGCCGCATCAGCAAATTTAATTTATTAATGAACATAATAATATCACGAACGAATTATGGCAACGTATATCATAAAGGGTCGTCGACCTCTTCTGGCGTGTTCACGTATAATTAATTAAATTTATGAATCATATAGATTATAGATAATTAAATTGTTTTACCGTATGATAAACTACAAATAAATTTGTCAGAATTATCAATGCTAAATAGTACTAAAAATGTATAATCAAATCAACTTACAACATTTTTCATAGAAATCTTTAGAATTCCACACAATAAAATATTACAATAAAACGCATAAAGGAACGCCTACGGACGGGAAAAATTCTTCGTTTTTCCTCTTGACCGGTTCCTTCACAGATTATATAGAAATATGTACTTTACTCGACGTCAAGTATTTACGTAAAAAATGTTTTCTCAACTCGAATAATTCAGTAAGCGGCGCGTTTCGGGAGCAAGTGTGAGAGGGTTTTCTGGTATTCGTTAAAAAGAAAACATAGTGATGTTTTTTTTATTATTTATGGTTGAACAAATAAAGGCCAGTGCTGAAAGGTTAGAAGTATTTTGGCGGGAAAGGAGTTTGAACACTTTACTTAAATAAACTTTTTATTTGGATCACAAAGAAAAAAATATTTTTCTACACATCCATTTATCATAATTACTTTTTATGGGAAAATAAGTGTTAATTAAGTTTTGAGTTGTCTTTTCGTTACCTACCTAAATAGCCTGTCTCTTTCTTTTGGTTTAAATGATATGAGATGGCACTAATGTAGTGCATTTCTAACTAATAACTTAATAAATCTGCCTTTGGTTCATAAACTTTCAGCTTCTACTAGAGATATCTTTTTTTTATCTACAATTTAACCAGTCCATATTTTAAATTTATTCAAAACAAATTTAATTTATACCATTATAAAACAACAATACGAGACAATTAAAAATACATCATCAATATCATCATCAATCATCATCAATCATCATCAATCAATACATATAATAAAATCGTAGAAAAGTGATGTCTGTACAATGAAAATATTAAAAAAAAACTTAGCAGGTGTTATTATTAAATCGATCCTGAACCCAAAACTGTAGTTAAAAAATTTTTTGTCTGTTTGTCTGTTTGTCTGTTTGTCTGTATGTTCGTGCACGCTAATCTCAGAAACGGCTTATCCGATTTAGATGCGGTTTTCACTAATATATTGTGGTAAGCTTCACTTAACATTTAGTGTTTATTTCATGTCAATCGGTTCATAAATAAAAAAGTTATGACCATTTAAGTAATCACGGCGAACATTTGCTAAGGCATTCTATACATGAATAACTTTATTACGTAAATTATACGCTAAAGTTATTCCTTGACATGTCCAGATGATCATATCGAAAGTATCGTGGGGTTTAGCTGAGGGGGTAGTAGGGGGATCAAAGGACCTTTATTTAGATTTTTGCTCATAAGTCTAAAACCTGCACAAATAGCATTATGGTTACTTCTAGGTAAATTTTCTACATAAAATGTCTTTTAAATTATGTCGTAGGTATTATATTTTTAACCCCCAACGCAAAAAGAGGGGTGTTACGTCCGCTATGTGTGTTTGCGTGTCCGTCTGTGCAACCGTAGCTCGCTAACGGGTAAAACGAATTAGATGCGTTTTGTTTTGTTACATTAGTTGTTCTTAGATATAGTGTATCAAAATCGGTTCATCCATTTATTATATATAGGGGTAAAAGTGGGAATGGAAAAAATGAATGTTGTCAGTTATACCCAAGTGATATAGGTATCAAATGAAAATAGACGACCTGTCAGAAACAATTAGTCAAATTTTATCAAAATCGGTTCATCCATTTATTTTATATAGGGGTATAAGTAGGAATAAATAAATGAATTTTATCAAATATACTCAAGTGACGTATCTAATGAAAGACATGACGTGTAAAGTACAATAAGACATATTTTATCAAAATTGGTTCATCCATTTATTGGATATAGGTATAAAAGTGGGAATAAAAAAATGAATTTTGTCAAATTGGGTATATTTGACAGTGGCATATCAAATGAAAGGGCATGACATGACGTGAGAAGTATAATGAGGCATAGGTATTTAATCAAAATCGGTTCATCCATTTATTGGATTATAGCGGTAAAAGTGGGAATGAATAATCGAATGTGGTCAAATAATATACTCAAGCGGCATATCAATTGACGTCTGAATTACAATTAGTCATGTTTTATCAAAATCGGTTCATCTGTTTATTACATATAGGGCACCTTAGGGGTGATATAGTGGGGATAAATAATCCAAATGGAGCACCAAACGAAAGGATATGACGTGTACATATAGGTACAATTAGACATGGTTTACATCAAAATCGGTTCTGCCATTTACTAGGGGTGAAAGGGAAAAGTTGAAAGTCTGTGAAAGTAGAAGGATATGGGAGCGGGAGGATAGCCATACCCTGGAAATTTTGAACTCTTTTGTACCTAAGTTTTTTTAGCTCAGTTTAGTAATAAATTTTACTAACAGTTATTTTGTGTTATTATTTATTTTATTTCTTAACTGTAAAATAATCTGTAAGTACTTATAATTTAGTTGTTTATGGTAGTACGAGTTTCAAGAAGTGTTTACTCAATAATTGTGTGTTAAGTAGTAACTACTATGCAGTCACTATTCCACGCGGACGAAGTCGCGGGCACAGCTAGTACAAAATAAACATTATAACCGCAAGGAACAAACGTAGCGCAACTCGCAACTCGCTAACCACAATCTGTTTAATTCTGTATATTATTATACTGTGTACAGTTTGAGCTGCTTTGAGGTTTGCACTTTTCATTCACGAGAGCTTTGTTTGTATTCTGCGACATTTATATGAAAATTAATAACCTAACCGCAAGGATAGGCAGGTATATTTGTTAATTGTTAGCTTTTATTTTTCGCTAACGAACCAATTTTGGTATTGTTTAGAATATAATGTATTGTTAGAATGGATTATTTTTAATAATTGTTTTTTTAGATAATCAATAAAATATATTAGATAATAGATAGAATCTTGCAAGTAGTGTCTTCGACACTCTTGGGCTACGAAAAATCGTAAGCAGTCTATTTGTTGTAATCGTCTACAAAAAAGTTATTTTACAATTTTCAAGATTTAATACTTTCATTTACCCGTTGAACTACCTATGAAAAAAATTGGCATAGAAAATACTGCAAAGCATCTATTACACGTTAAATTGATGTCTACACCAAAATCGGTTACAGCGAAGCAAACATCACTATCGCAGTATTGATTTAATCTATAAAATCAACAAAATGAGTAACGCAAAGTTATGCGCAGAGCACTTAAGTTCATGAAACTCCTCACCCAGAATGTAAATGGTGCTTAACGGTATATTACACTGCATTTCAAATGGAGCTGGTATAATTGAAGGCGTGAGCTGAATGGGCGTGGGACGAAACTAAACATTTTATACACAGAAACTGTATTTTATGATTTTATGTGCTATTTCAGGTGACTTATTTCGATAGTGTTTATTTAACGAATTTAACTTGAATTTCACCTGAATGAACAGGATGAAAGACGATGTTCTTAAATTGTCACCAAATATCCATTCTATACATATATATGATAGTTATTTGTTATAATATTTAGTGTCATCAGCCAGTCTAGTTATTACTGAGACTTCGTTGTCTGTCTGTCTCCAGGCTGTATCTCATAAACCGTGATAGCTAGAAAGCTGAAATTTTCATTTTTAAGTAACTGATAAGTAAGAAGAAAACCACTAGAACAGTTTACAGACTAACAAATCTATTCTACGTGAGCGTGTTTAATTCACACGGGTCGAGAGCTATGAGACTTCAATGATAATTGAACAGGTAGTATGTTTTTAATTATATTGGTACTAAAATAATGAAATTATTATGATTTCATAAAAAATATCAGTTCATAAATGAAATTTTTAATATTATGTAAATTTACCATCACTTTTTAAGTGAGAATAACACAAATGAGACATAAGAACATCCAACAGTAAACATAATCAAAGTAACAGGAAAACATTGCCAATGAAAACAAAGGATAGTGCAGTAAATCCCATGGAAGTCTAGTAAATAAAGGGAGATTTAATCAAATAATCAAACAGTTATTTGCTAATTTAACACCACAAGGGACCGATCGACACAATCAATTAATTGGTTACAATAAATTCAATGAATCTTAATTAAACGGCCAATAAAACTCAATGAGTGTCACGGAACGTGACGTTCAGCGTTTGTACGGCGTTTGTTTATTTGTTTTTTACGTTGATTTGCATGTAAATAACCAATAAAGGAAATTGTTCTATATGCAATAGAAGTCTTATCTTCCAGTGTTTTAGATAGGACGAAATTGTCCATTTATTTGCTTATTTCACATTTCGATATAAAACCAATCATAACGTACAACCAATCGTAAGGTCCGGGTCCAATTTGAGTACGGACAAAAGTGACAGACCCCTTTTATATTAAACTAAACTTATGAAGAACGAGAAACGGCCAAACGGCAATATAAAACTGGATTACCTGAAAAATAAAATATTCATGCAAAATAATTACGAGAAGGGATCCCAATTATAGGAAATGATAAAATGATAGAGAAAGGAAAAGGCTCACCAATTGTTAACGTAATCAAAGGTAAGTAGGTAATAAATAGGGACATTTAAATTGGAGATCTAATGTATTCAGTCGTCAAACCTCAGTATCAAAACTTTACAAATTATAAACGAAATTGAATGAAAAGCCACGCTCAAGTGTGACGTGCGTCAACAAAGTTTTCCCATACGAAACCTGAATATCTTTAATTTAATATTTGGTGAGAATTCGAAAACTTTGTACGCCTGTCAAAGTACCCTTCACTTCGGTCCGTATTGTGTAAGCAAAGAAACCTCAAAGTGTCTTTGATGAAGGTAATAGCTGCTTTGAAAGCGTTTTCGAAATAGCTCAGTTTTTAAGGATGATATCCTAATTAACTGTAAGGGTTTCTTTAGGAGAAATCGTGATAAAATACGCGTTTCGTTTTTGAGGTTAGACAAGGCGTATATCTATACATATAATAAAATCGTAGGAAAGTCAAAACTGTACATTGAATATTTTTTTTTTAAAGAATACATAATCCATGATCTATAATCGATATAGAAGCCAAAAATATAGTTTTTAGAGTTTTTGTCTGTTTGTCTGTTTGTCTGTTTGTCTGTTTGTCTGTATGTTTGACCGGGCTAATCTCGAAAAGTACTGCATAGATTTACTTCAAATTTTGCATGAATATTCCTAAGAGGTCGGGTGAGGATAGTTTAAACATATTATCATGATATCACCTTCGGGGGAGGAGCTGTGAGCCTTTATTTTTCTTACATATTCCGTGTACTACGACAGCGTACAATCTAAAGACTCATGTTTAAATGTTGGTTTCGAGTAAGCCATGCTATTATCTAGCTTTACAAAATAAAAACTATGTCATTTACGTAATTTGGGCAGAGAAACAGTTAAATGAATCTTAGCAGTATAAAGACAAATTTGAAACAGCGCCATCTATGAAGTGTTAGAAAAATCAAACACACCTTAACTATTGGAAATTAATAATCAAATGACGCATATATAAATGTTGTTTGACAATATCTAGATTGACACTATAAAAATTATGCCATTTAAGTAACTTGGGAAGAGAAACATAGTTTAAAGAATGTAAGTTGTATAATGTTAATTTTGTAACAGCGCCATCTATGAGATTTCGTAAAAATCAAATCAATTTAGATGTTAACACTACTGAATACACAGTTGGAAATTAATAATTTAAATATAATGATGTTATTTATTTAACTCTTTAGCCCATATCTTCCCTTCCCTTTATGGTATATTTCGTGTAAATAATAAATATACTACATTTTTTTAAAGTGAGGGTAGATGTTTATTATTTTAAGTAAAACTAGACACCATTATCTACAGTTAATCTAATATTGATTGCGTTCATTAGTTACAATTTTAAAAACCTTCGTATTTTATAAATTTACTAGCTTACCGCCCGCGGGTTCGTCCGCTTTGTCTAAAACCTAATAAATTATATACTAAAACCTTCCTCTTGAATCAGTCTATCTATTAAAAAAACCGCATCAAAATCCGTTGCGAAGTTTTAAAGATTTAAGCATACAAAGGGACATAGGGACAGAGAAAGCGACTTTTTTTATACTATGTAGTGATATTTATAAAGCAATTGAATGCCATAAAACCAAAAATATCAAATGCAATCTTCGTGTTTTGTGAATTTTCACCATCATGCGTTCCCACAAAAAGTAAGTTGTTACTTATAGGTATTTATTTTTTATAATGATAGCAATTCATGTTTTTTGTTGGTAGGTATTATATTACACTTTTAGAATCAATACATATAATAAAATTCTAGAAAAGTGGTGTCTGTACAATGAAAATATGTAAAAAAAAATTAGCAGGGGTTATTATTAAATCGATCCCAAACCCAAAACTGTAGTTAAAAAATTTTTTGTCTGTTTGTCTGTTTGTCTGTATGTTTGAACACGCTAATCTCAGAAACGGCTTATCCGATTTCGATGCGGTTTTCACTAATATATTGTGGTAATCTTCATTTAACATTTAGTGTTTATTTCATGTCAATCGGTTCATAAATAAAAAAGTTATGACCATTTAAGTACTCACGGCGAACATTTGCTAAGGCATTCTATGGTACACATACAGTGTACGATAAAACGTAAGTTATCTGTTATACGCTACAGTTATGTCCAAGTGATCATATCGAAAGTCCCCAAGGGTGGGGGGGTAAGCTGAGGTAGTAGGGGGGGGGGGGATTTCTAGGTAAATTTTATACATAAAATGTCCTTTAAATTATGTCGTATTATATTATATTTTTAACCCCCGATGCAAAAATATGGGTGATAAGTGTTTGACCGCTGTGTGTGTGTGTGTTTGTGCCACCGTAGCTCGCTAGCAGGTAATCCGAATTAGATGATGTTTTTTTGTTAGGCAGCATATTTTCCGACGCTGGTTCTTAAATAAACTGTTTCAAAATCGGTTCATCCATTTATTGTAACTAGGTATATAGGGGTAAAAGTGGGAATGAAAATAACTAAAGTTGTCGAATATACTTTAGTGATATATTAAATGAAAGTGAACGACCTATCAGTAAAAATAAGTCAAATTTTATCAAAATCGGTTCATCCATTTATTTGATATAGGTATAAAAGTGGTAGATAATAAAAAAAGTGAATTTTGACTCAAGTGACATATGAAATGAAAGGGCATGACGTGTAAAGTATAATTAGACATATTTAATCAAAATCGGTTCATCCATTTACTATACCTATATACAGGGTGTAATCGTTAAGTGTGCACAGGCGATTTTTCCGTAAGTATTACAGATAACAAAAAACTTTAAACTGATATCGAAAGTACTTAACCTAATGAGTAAAATGGCCGTAATAAATTTTTAAAAATAAATCGAGAAATATCAAAAAAATTATCTTTAAACCCTCCCATACATTAAGTATGAAATATGAATATCCCGTATTCATTTAATATGAAAGATTTTAGCTTTCTTTTTCTTTTTTGGTTTTCTGCTTTAATTACTTCGCAAATTTGAAGTGGCATTTTCCACGCTTTTTCCGGACATTTTCACGCATTTTCCGGATATTTTCCGGGGATTTTCCGAGCATTTTCCGGACATTTTCCAGGCTTTTTCCGGACATTTCCACGCAATTTCCGGATATTTTCCAGACATTTCCCTGGCATTTTCCGGTTATTTTCCGGGATTTTCCAGACATTTTCCGGGAATTTCCCAGGCATTTTCCGGGGATTTTCCGAGCATTTCCCGGGGATTTTCCGGATGTTTCCCAGACATTTTCCGGACATTTCTCAAGCACTTTCCGGGGATTTTCCAGGCATTTTCCGGATATTTTCCGGACATTTTCACGCATTTACCGGATATTTTCCGGACATTTTCACGCATTTTCCGGATATTTTCCTGGCATTTTCCAGGGATTTTCCACGGTTTTTCCGAAAATTTGCACGCATTTTCCGAGCATTTCCCAGGCATTTTCCGGTTATTTTCCGGGAATTTCCCAGGCTTTTTCCGGGGATTTTCCGAGCATTTCCCGGGGATTTTCTGGATGTTTTCCAGACATTTTTTGGTCATTTCCCTGGCATTTTCCGGGGATTTCCAGACATTTTCCGGGGATTTTCCGAGCATTTCCCGGGGATTTTCCAGAAATTTACAGGCTATGTCAGAGAAATGTCCGGAAAATGTCTGGAAAATTCCCGGAAAATATCCGGAAAATATCCGGAAAATGCCTGGAAAATGCCTGGAAAATCCCCGGAAAATGCCTGAGAAATGTCCGGAAAATGCCTGGGAAATGCGTGGAAAATTCCCGGAAAATGCCAGGGAAATGTCCGGAAAATGTCTGGGCAACATCCGGAAAATCCCCGGGAAATGCTCGGAAAATCCCCGGAAAATGCCTGGGAAATTCCCGGAAAATGTCTGGAAAATCCCGGAAAATAACCGGAAATGCCAGGGAAATGTCTGGAAAATATCCGGAAAATGCGTGGAAATGTCCGGAAAAAGCGTGGAAAATGCCTGGAAAATGCCCGGAAAATGCACGGAAAATCCCCGGAAAATATCCGGAAAATGCGTGAAAATTTCCGGAAAAAGCGTGGAAAATGCCACTTCAAATTTGCGAAGTAATTAAAGCAGAAAACCAAAAAAGAAAAAGAAATCTAAAAATCTTTCATATTAAATGTATACGGGATATTCATATTTCATACTTAATGTATGGGAGGGTTTAAAGATAATTTTTTTGATATTTCTCGATTTATTTTTAAAAATTTATTACGGCCATTTTACTCATTAGGTTAAGTACTTTCGATATCAGTTTAAAGTTTTTTGTTATCTGTAATACTTACGGAAAAATCGCCTGTGCACACTTAACGATTACACCCTGTATATAGGTATAGTAAATGGATGAACCGATTTTGATTAAATATGTCTAATTATACTTTACACGTCATGCCCTTTCATTTCATATGTCACTTGAGTCAAAATTCACTTTTTTTATTATCTACCACTTTTATACCTTCTATATCAAATAAATGGATGAACCGATTTTGATAAAATTTGACTACTTTTTTTACTTTACTGTATAGGTATAAGTGGGAATGAAAGAAACGAATGTTGTCAAATATTGTGATAGTACCTACCTAAGTGATATATCAAATGAATGTGCATAACGGGTGAATTACAATTAGTAATGTTTTATCGAAATCGGTTCATCCGTTTATTACATATAGGGCACTTTAGGGGTGACAGTGGTTAGATAAATAAACCAAATGGAGCATCAAACGATAGGATATGACGTGTACATATAGGTACAATGAGATAATATTATTTACATCAAAATCGGTTCTGCCATTTACTAGGGATGGAAAGGGAAGGGTTGAAAGGCTGTGAAAGAAGAGGGGGACATGGGAGCGAGAGGATAGCCACACCCTGGAAATTTTGAACTCTTCTGTAACAAAGTTTTATAGCTCAGTTTAGTTTTAATTTTACTAACAGTTATTTTGTGTCATTATTTTTTTTATTTCTTAACTGTAAAATAATCTGTAAGTACTTATAATTTAGTTGTTTATGGTAGTACGTGTTTCAAGACGTGTTTACTCAATAATTGTGTGTTAAGTAGTAACTACTATGCAGTCACTATTCCACGCGGACGAAGTCGCGGGCACAGCTAGTCAAGTATAAATAAATTTGTGGACGGGCTTTCAGAATATATTTAATTTAACAAAAGGGGATATTATACAAATATGCTTTGAGCCGAATAAGAAATAAATTAATATGGATCCATTGTTAGAACACAAGTTCATACATGCGAGTAAAATAAAAAAAAACTGGATTCTAACGCCAAGATATCGTAAGGATTGAATGCATTTAAACGTACTTTCCATAGTATTGTCACAGAATAATAATAGTAGCTAATAGTAATGTGATTATTTTTTTAATCATACATCCTTTTTTTTTTTTTTTTTTTTTAAGTGGGGAAATCTTGCATAGATACCCACGGCCTCCGGGGAAGGGGCCGTGGGTTATGTCGGATTCCTACCGACCAAAACCCCACTGTGTTCCGTCAAGCCGCATCAACGACGGGGCCACGGGTATGTAGAATTCTTACATCCTACCGACATGAATAGCAACTTGGAACACTGGCTACTTCAGAAACAAAATCATCTTTTTAAAAATTTGAGGTACAGCCATTGACGAACTACATTATTGGCAATGAGTAGAGCCTGCTGACTGCCAGTGTGAAAATTATTTTTATACTAGCTTTCCGCCCGCGGCGCTTTCAAAGAAAAACCCGCATAGTTCCCGTTCCTGTGGGATTTTCGGGATAAAAACACATAGGATAGGAATCCTATGTGTTAATCCAATTTACCCTCTATATTTGTGCTAAATTTCATTGTAATCGGTTCAGTAGTATTTGCGTGAAAGAGTTACAAACACACACACATACATCCATCCTCACAAACTTTGGCATTTATAATATTAAGTAGGATAGGATAAAGAAATTGTAAATGACCCCTACGCAATTAATTACGGTGGGTGTTATGTTAAAAGATAATTTAGGATAAATAAAAGCAGCGCAAAGTTTATTTTCCGTCAATCCCACGCCTCCATTAAAACCAACATAACGGTCGTTTACCGGAACAAATGTGTCAAAACAGTTTGTAAAATGTAAATTATTACCAATTATGTCTTCAATTATAGTAGGCTGTTTTATAGCATGATTCAAAAGCACAGATTATAATATAAACAACACAGATAAAAATATTAAATGAAAAACAAAAGGAACACTTATAAAATGCGATTAGGTTACCATAGCAACGGTACAGAGGCACCGTCACGCTTCCAATGTTTACGTAACAATTTCAATTCTGCAGAGGAAACAGCATCGCAAACATTGGTTCAGAACAAAGTGTACTACATTGTTATGGCAACACTGGAATGGTGGCAAATGGCCTGGTAAATATGGAAAGTATAATTACTTATGACTAATCTAATATTATTTTTAACTGTAATTCTGTAAATTGAGACAGGATCTCAATTCGTAGCGCTTTTTAATGAATAAAATAAATTGAATGTTTCCGACACAGTTTACACATCCTTGACATCAACTATTAATAAGTTTATTCGTTCATCAATAGTTAGAAAGCTTGTTTATTTAACTGTATCCTTTTCCTATAGCTGTAGCAAAATAAGTTGCAAAAAACTATCCCATCTTCCTATTTCAGGGTATAAAAACTTGTGGGAAGGAACTAGTCTTTCTACTTTAGTATCGTCGTCGTTTCAGCACTTCTCTGTCATTTAAAACGCAAGAAGGTAAATGAACAGCAAAGTACGTCTAACTACAGAAACATTACAAGTGAGACTTAAAATATTTAGACTCTCATAGCTGTCGACTTCAGTTTCAATTTGCGTCGTAGCTCGAATTCGTTCGGTAAATCTTGTATAGCAAGTTTCAATTTCCAAGACTCAGATTTCCTGGGAGCATTTAAATATTTTGATGAGTTGAAAAAGCTAGTTTATTGTTTGCAAGACTCGCAGTGGCACAGTATCCATCTTCTCATTGGTGTACATTACAATAAATATCCTTGTGTTAACGTCTCGTTGGAAATAAATTTTCAGAAACTTGAGTTAGTGCTTTGATTAAATTTAAATTAATTATGTTAGGAGCGAATTGATTGCAAGAGAAGCTATTTTGTTTTTACGTTTTGAATGTGAATACTAGGTTTAACTCGTCTACAAGCGCGCACAAAAATGACACTGACAGATGATATGTCACTGTCATAATAATGTCAATGTCAAAATTTTCACACATTTTTCTATCACAAGCTAAATGATTACAATCATTGATCTGATACAAAGGCTAGGCCTAGGTCCGCATAGCCAAGGGCGTCTATTGTCGATTGCCTTTTGTTTTCTAAAGCTGGCGTGGGCCGATAATGGGTCAACAGCGTATGTTGGGTCAGGTTCAGCCTTTTGCAAGATAAACTTTTCTAGCTGATACACTTTGTTCTTCTACCTTACAATAATATTGAGTGTCAAAGACAATTTGTGGAATTGATGATAAATATAACTAGCCCCTGACTCACACTTAAAAGAAGAGCTTTGCAAGAAATATCTTCTTGATACATAGGTGTTTATCAATTAAATAATAAATTACTTCGATTCTAATCTTATAATAACATTTTAGCAATACATTATTAACCTTGAAAGTATTTTTACATTAATACTATGAAGTAATCCCTTTCCCGAAAAGCATAAACGAAGGTTGAATTTTCCGTAATGGAATAGTACCTACTGGTACTAAGTTATCATAGGTTAGTCTCATGAGGGACCAATAGATTTAAGTGAAATTGATGTTGTCTACCGCGGCTCCATATAGTCGTCCTATTATTAAATTATTTTGATCGCCCTTCCAACAAGATTACGCCTTCCTTTCTATTTTTCTTACGTTTTATTAAATTGCTTTCTTGATTGTTATTTCGGGTTCTGTAATCAGTTTCTCCCAGACTTCTAATGAGATTAAAGATTTAAATATGAAACATATTTCGGGACTTACAATTATTAATGAAACGAAAAATACGTGCTTAAACGTGCAAATATATTTCTGAATCTTTTTTTAGAAGAACATTTATTCGTAGATACATTAGATCTTTTTTACTTATACCTTTTTGTGTATTATATTATGTATCGTTCTGATTGATATATTTATTATCTGTGCTATGGGAACGTAGTCTTTTGTCTTCCATTTTATTTTAATTTAAAATCTATGCATGAATTTTGCAACAGCTTAAGAACTGACAAATTCGGGTAACACTAGAACGATCATTAAAATTTCAACGCAAGAGCTTTTGGGAGACATTACGTGATATTAAATTCACATATCTTATTACTAATATTCTTGGGGCTAGAATAAGATATCTTCTCCACATATTTTAAAATGGACAATTTCTCATAGGACATCTTCTCAAAGGAAAAGGAAAACCATTTCCATACCAAAAAATTTCTTGCTGTTTCACCTGTTTATTTATATCCGCCTTCAGACAATACATCTGGATCTTTAGGTAAAACAGGCACATCTCGCGAAGCTGTAAAAAATGTTAACAAGCGTTAAAATTATGATAATCTGCTAGCCACCCTCTCTAATCTCCGATCACTCACGTTCCTTTGACGAAGGGCGCCCTTGCTCGGAGCACTAAACAAAACGAGTTTGTGGTACAATGCTTCAATGCCTCTTCAGCACTGAGATCTTTTCCATTGACCCACATTTTAGATATTCTTTATCATTGATAGTCTAAAATAGGAAAGGAGCAATTTTTGATTGCCCGTTCGAGGTGGAATGCCTTGTGGCGTCATGCTATGGAATTTATGGTTTATATATGAGCTTAGCAACGTTCTTTATTTTTTAACATTACTTTATCCTTTTTTTTAAGTGGGGAAATCTTCCAAAGATACCCACGGCCCCCGGGGAAGGAGCCGTGGGTTATGTCGGATTCTTACCGACTAAAACCCCACTGTGTTCCGTCGAGCCGTTTTAATGATGGGGCCGCAGGTATTGGTTGGAATTCTTTATCCTGTTATATCTTAATATTTTTCTACTCATAATTTAGCCTTGTAATTTGGTAATTGGTCTTTAATTGACACATATTATAGAGTGATGTCACATGAGTAAATAAAATGTGATATGCCGTAGAATATTAATAGCGAAGGTTTAGAAGGTATTTCTTTTATAAAATAACCTTAAAGACGAGCAAAGCAGCTGCTTTGCTCGTCTTTAAGCTAGTATAAAATTTAAGTAGAGAAATCATAAAATAATTATTTTAATTCTATAAAAACCGTTTGTAAATGTCACAGCCTTATCGCACGCGCCAGGATAAGCTCCTCTTATTTCTGAGATGACACAATTTAAAGAACACTTTTATTTAAATTTACTTATCTTTGTGAAAAACGTAAAAAGAGGCACTGTTTGCGCTTGGAATAAAACAATTTTTTAACGGTCTATTAAAAATTTTTTTGTTTAATTAATCCATTAATTAAGACGGTAGGAAAATATATAATAAATGTTACGTTTAAATAAAAACATTACATAAAGCATTTTCCATTTTCCTCTATAATAATGGAAGGAAGGAAAATATCGGGTATTTTCAATCTTCTCTCGGTATTTTCAATTTAACAGGACGATTTCACTTGAATGTGAATTCATTTGAATTGTTAATCTTTTGTAAGTCATTTTTATATGGTCTTTATGTTTTATGGTATTATAATTAGAATTCCAATACAGAAAATATTTACTAGAAAACTTAAACTTCGAAGTAGACAACACTTTACAACTTTCTCACATTAACTTTCCATATTCATAACAACTTTTCATAACGTTAACATTAGTCAAACAGCACAAACTTCATATTCTTGCCGTATCTTTTGTATAGGAACTGCTAGCAAAATGGGTACCAACCTAACTAATATTATGTAGTTGTGAAAAAAAACTTAATTAACGACTTAAAAGAAATGTAGTTTTAATAGGTAGTTGTTTGATACTCCAGTCCGAATACTCAGCTATTATATTATTCACCTTCTATAACTTCACCCAAATCTTAATTTATATCATGTTCAAAATTCATGTACCCCTGAGAGCGTAGTATCAATTTATATCTATGCGCTATGCGTGACACTTACTATAGAATATTATCTGTGCATATAAACTAATAAATAGCATGTTGCTATGTGTTAGAAAGTATTTAAGTTCTGTAATAATGTACCTACTCAGATATCTGACGATTATACAACCGCACTCAGACCGTCGGGCAAATGAGTACTTGAGCGAATTTTACAAAACTGTTGCAAACAGGGAGCAATCGGGAACGAATCGATAAACACTCGATAAGTAAAGGGCTCTCGATACGCAATAATCGCTTGACGCACGCCTCTCGCCAATTTGAGCCGTGGCTTTTTGCGCCAACCCACTTTATCAGACCTCTTGGCCGGTAGAGACCCTAAGTTTTTGTTTCATAAGATCGAAGGAAGTCTATTTATTTTATCTATTATTATCGTAATAAGAAACTGATCTTCACTCTAACATTCTGAGCCCAGTGGCGAATAATGTTTAACTATGTAGGTAAAAATGAACTAAAAATAATTTGATGATATGAAGATATACAATTGGAATTTACACCTTAAAAAATAAATCTATACCTCTCTGCTGCTATGATCCAGTCTTCCCCTCCATATTCTGTCCGACCACAATGATCAGGATGATGAAGACGAGGAGCAGCACCAGTATACAGCAGATGGCGACCGCGAGCATTGCCGCGTGCTCGCCCAGCTTGGCGGCGCCACGCGCGCACACGCGCGCCGCGGCTAGCGTCGCCGTTACCCGAGAGCTTATCGTGCCGTGTACACGCGCCTTTATTCCACACTTTTTTTCATCGTCTATCGTGTTGCCAGTTCTATTTTTTTAATTTGACAGGTTTGACAAATTCTAAATTTGAAAGTGACGCGTAAATGTTTGATTTATAAATGTGTAAAATGTCAATTGGCAATTGCAGGCCTTTGGTCAGTCTTCAATTTTTCTTCGCTTTTATTGTCACAATCACTTTGTTAATATAAAATTTATTATAGAGCAGGCTCCAAGGAGATGTTCGTTTGCAAAAATCGCGGACCTAAATCTGACTTCTGATATATATTGTATAGATCCCAGACATCCTATAGACAGATGTTGCCAACCAGTTTTGTGGTCCCCCTGCCCGCACCCCGGTAATTAAATATGGCATACAAAGAAAAAAATAAAAATTTCCAAAACATGCCGTGTGGGGTATCAAATGAAAGAGCTTATTGAGTAGATAACGAATATATAGCATACTATATACATTTCTTACACTTTCTCTAAGATTTTTTAGAAAATTTACGAAAATGGTCCATTTTTGAGTTAACTTTAAACCACTATAGATTGAAAACTCATGAATATATTTTTTAAATTATTATTTTAAATAATTAACAATAGTCCATTGTTTATGATTCAATAGTTCGTAATATAATATAAGTGAGCTATGTGGTGGATTTGATGAAAATAACTATATACTATATGAACTTGAAAATATACTCGCCATCTTTGAATGCTCCCCCCACTCCCCCATGCAACTATTTCACTGTACGAAATATTGAATCGTAAACAATGGACTATTGTTAATTATTTAAAATAATAATTTAAAAAATATATTCATGAGTTTTCAATCTATAGTGGTTTAAAGTTAACTCAAAAATGGACCATTTTCGTAAATTTTCTAAAAAATCTTAGAGAAAGTGTAAGAAATGTATATAGTATGCTATATATTCGTGATCTACTCAATAAGCTCTTTCATTTGATACCCCACACGGCATGTTTTGGAAATTTTTATTTTTTTCTTTGTATGCCATATTTAATTACCGGGGTGCGGGCAGGGGGACCACAAAACTGGTTGGCAACATCTGTCTATAGGATGTCTGGGATCTATACAATATATATCAGAAGTCAGATTTAGGTCCGCGATTTTTGCAAACGAAACTCCACTGAGAGTCCGGTCTATTACGCTACAAAAAGTTCGGGTACATCATTAATATTTATTTATCATTTAACAATAACGAGAAGTGTAAAAATATATTTAAATTTCAGATTTTATACAAATTCAGCGCAACGCTAATTACTCCATTGAAAAGTTACATTTGGGGTTGCATTTTTTAGAGGACGCAATTTTATTTTTTTTATGTGTAGGGGGGGTCAGTATGAAGCTATCACCAAGTTTGTGGGGTCGCCACCCTTGTCCCACGGCCGCCATCTTGAAAATAGCGGTTGATATGGTTTTTACGATATATCTCTTAAACTATTTATTTGATGAAAAACATTAAGTAACATTATTTGTTGCAAATTAAATTCTCTACAACTTTGGTCCAGAAACTTTTTGTCGTAGAACTATAAATAAAAAAGTTATAAGCGAAAATGTTCAGAAATTAGAGATATTTATATTTTTCAATAAAACTTTTTTTTATAATTTTACGAAGAAATGATATCAAACCATTTCTGTAGATTGTTTTTCGAGGAACAACTCACTTCTGAGCACTGTAAAACCTTAGCTATTGACGTAATGAAAAAATGTTGTATATAAAAGTTGTTCCTCGAAAAACAATCTACAAAAATGGTCTGATATCATTTCTTCGTAAAATTATAAAAAAAAAGTTTTATTGAAAAATATAAACATCTCTAATTTCTGAACATTTTCGCTCATAACTTTTTTATTTATAGTTCTAAGAAAAAAAGTTACTGGACCAAAGTTGTAGAGAATTTAATTTGCAACAAATAATGTTAACGATATTTTTTTATCAAATAAATAGTTTAAGAGATATATCGTAAAAACCATTCCAACCGCTATTTTCAAGATGGCGGCCGTGGGACAAGGGTGGGGCCCCACAAACTTGGTTTTAGCTTCACACTGACCCCCCCTACATATCAAAAAAACAAAATTGCGTCCTCTAAAAAATGCAAGGTTAGGCCTAAAAAATGTAACATTTCAATGAACTAAATTATAAATGTAAACCATCTTTAACCAAACTGAAAAATAAATGTCACATTCGTGAACAAATATACACCAATTTATTAACTGCGACCTCGATTCGAAATGGAAATAATAAATATTTTTCCAAAAAATCGTATACTTATTTGCCGCGGGCTGCTTTCAATGGCCGACTTCAATTAGAGACCTACAAAAACCAAGAATGATACTGAATATAATGCTTGACTATTCACATTGTTTTTTTCTTAAATCGTAAGAGGGAAAATATTCGAGCGTTTTCATTGATGGTGCTCACTGCTCCTTCAGTCGATTTTTAGTTTATTTTCACAGTTGAACAGCGATTTCTCGACTTTTTAGAATATTCATGATAGTATAATATTACTTACTTATGTCATATTAAATCATATTCAAATAAAAGTTATTTTATAACATGAAAACATTCTTGAACTAGTAGGTTAGCTTTGATTATTTTGAATATTTTACCCAAAAGAAAACTTAACGAACTGAACAATCTTCAATTATCAAGAACAATTTTTTGTGTATTCTACGCAATATAAAAACAACCTTGGCTTAAGTAAATAACTAGATTAAAAGGAAAATAGTTCAATCTAACGAAAGCGCCACCCTTAGAAACGAATAAAACCTCCGCGGAGATCATTAAAACCGTAGCTCATTCACGCTCCAAGAACTTTAATCTTAAAATACCTACTCGCAGTTTTATGTTAATATCCATTCAGTTTGAGACTTCTTATCATTGGCCGTTTATCTGTAAGATATCTAGCTTTCCGCCCGCGGCTTCGCCCGCGTTTTCTAAGAAAAACCCGCATAGTTCCTGTTCCCGTGGGATTTCCGGGATAAAACCTATCCTATGTGTTAATCCAAGTTACCCTCTATATGTGTGCTAAATTTCATTGTAATCGGTTCAGTAGTTTTTGCGTGAAAGAGTAACAAACACACGCACACATCCTCACAAACTTTCGCATTTATAATATTAGTAGGACTTAGTAAATCCGAATTTACACGTACACTCCGTAGAACGTAGCCTATGGGTCACGTATCAAAAAGATTAAGTTATATTCATAAGTAAATATGATCCCTTGGGAAACGTTCGACTTGACTATCTTTAGAATCTTTTAGGTTGATCAAGAAAGATATTTATAGGAAGATGTGATGATTTTTGGCAAGAGGACTATTGTATTACTAGTACTAGAACACTATTCCAGTACCTACTAGATGATAGAAGTGCTTATTGATGACATTTAATTACTACACAACAACAGCAACAGTTTGATAGCACATTTTTCTCACCCAAAGTCCCCTCTGGATCTTGATAAATTTTTTAATGAAACTTGCACCAGACGAAATTGCGTTTTCAATTCCCACACAACGTCACAACGTGGAGTATTTTTCCTCATCCCAGACACCGATTGAAATCAATGAGGGTGAGGGTAATGGAGAGACAATAGACCTTCAGAATTACAGATCAATGTCTTTTGTATCCACTGAAATGGAAATTCGATAGGCTTACGGACTAGAAAATTCCGACCCCCTGTGACTGATGTTTGTTGATATGCAAATGAGAATTCTAGTAAAAAGGAGAATGCCATTTATTCCAACTAGACGTCGTTTAATTACAAATATGATAAAGTTTAATGATCAGTCATCAAGATTCAGAAAGTTGAAAAGAAGATTCAGAAGTTTTGAGAAGACTGACCGATTTCTTATATTGACAAACACTCGTAAATATATTTTTTAAACTAACCAATGGCCACGGTATTTTGCCAAGATCTATCCGAAAACAGTTAATTTAGCTCACGAACCCAAATTATACACTGGCTATCGTAACTAAAATCCAAATAAGGTTTCAGCTAAAATCTAGACCACGTGTTATTCACAAACTGTACGAACTCCTCAGAATTTATCACGTTATTGAGTATGATACAGTGATTAATTACATTCAATATCAGCAATCAGTTACAGACCTGTCTCTAATCGATCAAAGCCTATACATTGCATACTATGAGGTATGACTATACGTATTTCACGTTGATAAAGGATATTGGCATCTGTGGGTTTTTGTCCTTTTAACGCAGGATTCCGTAAGACTGCGAAGTCACGAAGGACTAAAGATGCGGTTAAAATATTTTATCCCAACGTTCCGCAATATTTTAAACAGTCTTTAATTTTTAAGCAAGCATTAAAGCACTTAATTATCTTTAAAATTTTCTCTATTTGCGGAATTCATCAGTCATTCGACATCATCATAAATCGTTCCACATATTGGTTCTACACACTCATCTTTTTATGAAACATGCACAGTTCCCGTTGAAGTAAATAACATGACGATATAAAATCCCCAGCATTATTTATTCATATCCTTTCCTCTGCAATAATTTTAAAAATTCAAGCCATATTTATTCTGAAGATTGCTACTTTCAAAAAATACACTCACATTTCAATCTTTACAGAGCAAACATCTAAAGCATTTCTATTTCGTCAAGTACGTCTCAATGTAATTCACATTGCAATTTTATTTCTCATCTCAAATATTAAACCTGACAAAGGAGCAACAACCTCTTAAAATGTTCAGTGCAATATTTATAAAAAGCAGCAGTTGCGTCCATTTGCCTAAGTGCCCCCTTATCTCTATTTTCTTTCTTAATGGTACTTGCTCAGGGAACTGTTTAATGTACAGAAAATTGTAATGAAATACTTTAATTGGCTTTCTTGAGTGAACATACTATACGAGTACCTACTCTAGCTTGATTAGCAATATTTTTTTTATAAAATTAGATTCAATACATAGCAAGATAATATAAAGAATATAGATACGAATCATCATCAAATTTTCAAAGTAATGCAAGATGATAGACTAAAGTACAATAATTAGTACCTACTTTACATTTTGTTTCTTATGATTTTAGCATTGATCTAGATTCTAGGTCCATTTTCCAGATTTCTACCTACATTTCTCATTAAAAAAAGGAATTTATGTCAATCAATTTCCAATATACACTCGGAAAAAAATTAACTTGACCTGTCTATTCCGACAGTAGTCAGCTAAAATAAACATTCACAAAAACATGTACAAACAGATCTGATCGAATAATTTAACCGTCTATTTTTAAACGGCATAAAAACACACGCAAAACCGCTACCATCGCCCACCTCTTCATAATATCAGGATATTAGAATTCCTCTTTGCTTTGAAATTTTGATTTAATTTACAACAGTTGAATTAGTTGACCGAGCGATTCTCGAACTTTCTCTCTTGTAGCCGTTAATTATTCGCTGAAATAATGCGGACAAAACCACGAAATAAACGTTAAACGATCAGTTTGTTACTTTTATTTCAAGCTTTTAATTGAAATATTTAGCGGCTTGTTAAATATTGCTGGATTGTGCGGTAAAGGGCGGAATGTCTGAATCTTTACATTCGTAATACAAATTATGACTTCATAATATAATAATTCAACTCCAACATGAATGGAATACTACACGCCCGACGCTCGTACTATCTAATTATATTTCAGATGTGTCTTAACTATTATTCGACATAGTAACGTAGTACTATTACATATTCTGTGATAGTAGTCACTTATCCTATTGAAGCAAGGATTACATGTATTGCTTTGATGTTTTTTTTTACTTTACAAGAGAGAAGATCAGTTATAATGCATCATTTTTATGAGCCTCCTTATGGAGCAAACCTAAGCCTACTCATTTATTACTGTCATGCGTACACACTACACTGAACCTGTGACATATAACGAGTATATTTTGGTACAAAATATTCCCTATAACATCAACATTATAATAAGGTATTTCAATATTCCAGAAAGTTCTAGAACAACAGTATATAAAATACGGAAGATGTGCCACGGCTTCAAAAAAGAAGAAGAAGACGTTCTAGATGATTCTATGCTCTCAGTTACGATTTATTTGTGTTATATTATATGGAAACACATGATTGTAAAGGTTGTAGCGTAATAAACATATAAAATTTTATGTGTATGAATACAACCAAGCATTCCGCTACGACCTCTGTCTCAGAGGGTATCTTTTCCCCTAAATGTCTTTTCAATGCGATGCCATTAAAAATTTCGTATGTTATTCCGCAAATCAGATAGTCAGATACATGATTTTATTGCGCATAACTTGTTTTATTCGGGTTTATCCATATTAGCTTGACTATATTATTCAAGATTATTCATTACATTTTTTACGTTAAAAATATTGAGATAAAGAACCAAGACAATGTAAATTATCGTAAAAATGTAGTATAACCTATTCGACTTAAATTTATAACAATAGGTGACATAATCAGTATCACATCTTGACTTTTCTTCATAAAACTTATATTTTCCGCCGTGATTTTCTGAGATAACGATGTCTGTAAAATTAATTGACAACTTAATACCTATGATGTAGTGATTAAGGTATTTTTAAAACAAAACAGGAAAATCTATTGATTTAATTTTCCTAAACATATTTTACTTAGACCGTATATAACGTACGTACGAGTATAAAAGCTGACAAGTTAAGAATACTAATGTATTAAATAATTTATTTCCATATTTTATCCTCATGGTTTGAGCAGAGCATGTTCCTGGACGATTAAAATGGCGATGGCATAAAAGCCTTTGAATGGTTATTATGATGAATCACCCCTTGGGATGTTTATATTGGATAACACATTCCTGCCGTTTGATTAGAGTATGTTTTGAATTTTTCCAACAGGAATATTTATTATTTAGATTAAACCTCACATTGGACGATCGCAATGGTATTGGTCCCTAAATAAACAGTCAAATAAACTGGGTATTAATTTATTTACAAAACAATATGTTCTATTATAAATACGCCGTACGCGAAATAGTTAATATTTTTATTGAGCTATTCTATGCCTTATTAAGGTGCATATAATATTATAGATAGTATGAAATAAAAAATAAGTAAGGGAATATACGCGTACATTTAAAATACCAAACATAACTAAATAAAAATCACTTGATAACATATTTTATGAATAAACGATTAAAAAAAAATTGTCATTCATTTTTAATGAATGGTCCTATCTCAGAATGTAGTTACTACTGTGGGCTGATAGACGTACAGCCCACAGTTCAATTTATGATTTTTTTCACTGTACATTAATAACTTAGTTAAAATTCACAACCACCACGTAATACGGAACGTAAAAAGTACCAAATATTCATGGAAATTAATAACAGAACATAAACTACATGAAAGGGTTTCATTTCAACGAGTTGTAGCGAGCAAATTTTAAAAGCCTTCTTTAAACATAGCTTCTAGAAAATACGGTTTATTTTATATCGGGAAAGGCATATAGTCACTTGAATTTCTGTTAGAAAGAATTTACAGGAATAACATTTTAAAAAGATAAAAGGAGGACGAGTTCAGCTTTGTTGTTGGAAAATAATTTTGTGTTGTTATTATATTTTAAAATACAGACTATAAAGTTAAGTAGATAGAACATTGTGAAATAGATATTACCTAGTATGCTTAAAGATATATTTTGAATTACCTAATTTTGCTGTACAGTATAAAATATTATAAAATATTTTTTATATTAATTTTATAACCAAATACGATAAAAATATTGTTGAATCTTTCTGCACATCGTTTTAAGCCAAAATATCTACAAAATAATTTTTCATACTTACTTCCATTAACGAATAAATTTTATAATTGCAATTATTATAACTGTAGTACGAAATCGTTAAAATAAAAACAATTAAATATCCAATTTCTTGCGAACGTGAATGCTTTTTCATCGAAACAACAGATTTTCCAATAATGAGAACAACGTTATTCATTTCTCTGTAAAATAACGCTTAAATAAATCCAATTAATTCGCTTTTCAGTTAAATCTTCTTTCTATAAGTCTTGATTCGTTTGTAAATGCTGATCCATCGTTTATTTCTCTATTTATAAGTTAACTAGCTATAGAGCGCGGTTTCACTTGCGTAGTATCTAAAAAGAAGCTTATGTGCTTATGCCGACCTAAGCGAGAATTGCTTAAAATTAAACTATGTGTCCTTATAATAAAACTTGATGTATGTTTGTTACTCTTTCACGCAAAAACCACTGAAGGGATATCGATGATACTTGGTAGTAGTAACTTATGTATCAGAATAACACATATGCTACAGAAATACCGTGGTTTCGACCGCGGATGTAATCGCGTAGATGTATCGATAGTGTATAAAATGAGCTGGTACAAATAAATTCTGGACAAATATGCACCAAAATATTTTGAGGAATTTAATAACCATTTTATTAACTAATAACTAATAAATTATGATGTGTCTATTAGTTTAGACTCAATTTCAAATTTTCCACCAGTATCAAGTTAGCGGAAACTTTATACCTACGTACTAACTTAAGTTTGAACTGTCATAATATTGGTTATCATAACCAAAGTTAATTCACAAGCAAATTTAACCAATTACATGAAAATATATTATTAATACATTTATATATATTACCTTAAGATGTTTACTTTATATATAGGTATCTAGCTTCCGCCCGCGGCTTCGCCCGCGTGGCGTTTTGATAAAAGGTAGCCTATGTTCTTTCTCAGGATCTAAAGATTGTCTGTGCCAAATTTCATCAAATTCAGTTGAGAGGTTTAAGAGGGAAAGCGTAACAGACAGACAGACAGAGTTACTTTCGCATTTATAATAATAACAAGATGGTTTAATATTAAACCCAATCTTGATATCTTAAGACTTTAAGCTTAGGAAAAGCTCTATTAATTGGTTTTCTTCTGAATTTACTAATCAAGATTAATTTTACAACTTTCAATTAAAATTATCAAGTATCAGTATATTGTTTTTATTTCTTCAAACGTTCAAAAGTCATTGTGTATGGCAACACTAAGATCAAAAATTGTCAAACTTTATTGTGCATTGAGACATAACTTTCAGAAAGGAAAGCTGAACTAAAGTTCTCTAAATTAAAGTAATATATTTTCCCAATTTTATAATAGCTTGAAAACAACTCCAACAACTTTCAATATTTTACGTTACATTTTCGGAGTTAATAAATTAATGGACATCAAACCTTCTATAAAAGAGCCCTATTTCTCATCGAAGCTCCATTATCTATACAGATCGGTTTTTAAATTACTGACCAGCAATTACTCTTATTAAACCACATACGTAAATATTTTTAACCATTATTTAATTACTTTTTAACAAAAAACTAAGCCGCCTTCAAATTATCAGAACTTGACAAAATTAAAAGGGCCACACTAAAGACACTATGTATCTACCGATAAAAAAATAATCATGAAAATCGGTAACCGAAAAGCCGAAAGTCGGTAGTCGAAAAGTACCAAACCCAATTAATACAGCTAAATTTAAACATTTTTTTTTTTGAAGTCGGTTAACAAGACATAAACCAAAATAAATTGTAGACATTTCCCCAACATGCATGTTTATCAGTAACGTTATTCTCAATATTCAACATTTAACATACAAAACTTTTATATAGTCTTCAAAAATCTTAAAATGTAAGCCTACATTTCAGATTTAAATCTAGCCTGCATTATCTTCACGTCGATGACACAGCTTGACCTCCTAATATACGCTTATATGAAGTTTTTAGATGATAATCAAGTGATCTTGTAATATTTAAGAGAATTATGTAGATGGCAATATTATATCTAGAGTAGTTAATTATTCATAAATGAGATATTTAAGTTTGTTGTATTTTCAATTTTTATTTTCATAATTATGTTCTAATTTCATTTCAATTATTTAATCTCATTCTTATTCAATAAAAAATGTAGCTTACGCAAAAAATCATTTTGCTTTCGGCTTTAAGTATCATCCAAAATCCTTTTTCAAAGTAGTTAGGATCAAACTTCAGCATCAGCATTTATTTATTTATTTTGAATTAATAAATAAATAAATGCTTATTTCTAGCTCCTTTTAAACTATTTATAGATATTTATGTCGAATTCTAGAATACTTAAATTAATTATGCTTATACTTCTTTACCTTAAACTTGATAAATATTACGCGATTAAAACCTTATTTTAACTTAAAACAAACAATATCTATTATCAACGATGTACCCGAACAATTAACAATTCTAAATAAGCTCACACAACACTACACTTCACTAACGTTTAAAAACACATAAAAAAACTATTAATTCTGAAGCCACGTTACGCGCGTATAGCAGAGTACGTGCGCTGAAGGGAAATTCTCAGATAATACTGAATGCGAAGATCGGAGGCTGTAGGGCGGGCGGTGATCGCCATTGATAGCTGGGACAGGAAATCTACGTCTATTTGTGTTTTGTGTATGTAGTTATGGCTTTATTAAATGCAAGTATAATAGTCCGTTTTCTTATGGGAAAAGGTATACATTTTTGAGTAAAGCAATGCCATTTGGTACGAATGTTGTACTCGTCCACCTAAGCCCAAATCGCCCGGTAGCAAGTCATTACTCCCCGGTAGGAGGGAGGGAGGGGGGGTTAAAGAACAGAGCGCCCGGCGTTCCGAAAAAAAATTCTGGCGGCTAAATTTGGAGGTTTGAGTCGAGTTTGGTGTCGTTATCAGGTAACTAGATGATGCCCAATTCATTCCCCATACCAGTTTTTTAGGGTTCCATAGCAAAATATGTCACAATCCTTAAAATAATAAACTTTTAGTAGTGACAAAATCCAAACAAACCAGTATAGTTTTATATTTTTGTACCAAACTTGGTTTATAAAAAATACTGTCTGAAAGGCCATTTAATGCAGATTATAAAAACATTAACATGTAACATATAATTTATCACTTTAAATGTAAAAAAAATATACAAAGTACAGAAACGTTCGACAGCGCAGCGTAGGGGACGGCTAATAGACCCGAAAAACAAGCAATACTAACAAAATAAAAACAGCCAAGTGCGAGTCTGACTTACTCATCGAGTGTTTCGTACTTATTTGTCCCATACCATGTTAACTGGTCTGGTAGGACATGGATATCTGATACTCACACACTTTCTTCTTTATAACATTAGTGTGATTTTTAATCATCTTTAAATTATAAATGAAGTCAGGTAACATTGTTAAAAATAAAGATATATAATAATAAAACGTTTTTGTAGTAATAATAATGACAACCACCTCCACAATTACATAATTCGGTACATTTTAGCTGGCGTTTAAAACACTTCAACCTGGAACTGAAAGATTTGACGCACCGACATCTTATTAATTCAAAGATTCTCTTTTCTTTTTATTTCAAATGGGCAAGGAATATTCAGATTTTTGTAGGCCCCCAAATATACACAGCCTGTAAAACTGCCCTTAAAATGTGTTGTTTAAGGGCTGCAGCTTCTGTAGGAGGCAAATTTTCGATTTCCCTTCTTTTTATGTCAAAAATTGTTTGCGACCCTCATTTACTGTCACAGCGGGGTATGATTTGAAATACAAACATGTACTTATAATACTTATAAAGTTAAGTTCTGGATAAGAGTATCTTTAAAATATCGTGACCGTCCTTACCTATCATGTATTGTTATCACAAACTTTTCAATTTCACTGTCTGCATATTTCGTATGACATTCGTAAATGCCTTCAATCCCTCAAATGCATGTGTACCCATAGTTCTTTTAGACCTTCTAGCTTTGGAACACATGATATTCTGTACTAGCCATATCTGTCGACTGTTCTTAACATTATTTTGGCTACTACTACTTTATCGTGTGTTCCAAAGCTAGAAGGTCTAAAAGAACTATGGGTACACCGTACACATCGGCACAGGACGAAATCATCAATACCTGGCATGTAATACTGCTAGCTTCATGTTTAAATAATGGACTTATTAGTAGTTACATTTTACTATGTAATGTGTTATGTAGTTACATATTACTATGTAAAATTAAATTGAACCTTAATATTGACATGATTTTAAAAGAGCGATTAAGGAGTTTCTTGCCGGTTCTTCTCCATACATACTGCTTTCCGAATCGGTGATAAATGTTAAAAAGTGTTGTGGCGATTCAAAATTGTTTTATAAGAAGTCTAATTAAATAAATAAATGTTCGAGTTTGAGTTTAGACTACGTATATTAATAATTCCTTGACAAATAATACTTAAGAAATGGTTTTCTTGTATCAGGTCCACAAAGAACACACGTTTTGCCCTTATTCCATTCTTTTACCAGATGTTACACGAACTCGTATTTAATGCAAGACGCAAATAAACTACATTTGAGGCATGGAAGGCATATCCTAAAGCCACACGAGGGTTTAAAGCACTTTACAGTGGCAAATATGCAGACAGTGAAATTGAAAAGTTTGTGATAACAATGCATGATAGGTAAGGACGGTCACGATATTTTAAAGATACTCTTATCCAGAACTTAACTTTATAAGTATTACTAGCTGGTGCGTTGTGCGCGGGCTGCAAGCAGCCCGCGAGCCCCTTTTGCCCCTGGGTTGAAGCAATAGGGCAGTCATTTGAAAATGCATCAAAATCCCCCGTCAATTTGTTATTATTTGCCAACAGCGATTCCACAGTCAACCGGAAGTGCTTATAAATTCCCAATTATTCAAATATTTTCTATTCTGGAATGCTGTCGACCTTCGAGGGTGCGTGGTGCGCGGGCTGCAAGCAGCCCGCGAGCCCCTTTTGCCCCTGGGTTGAAGCAATAGGGCAGTCATTTGAAAATGCATTCGAATTTCCTGTCCATTTGTTACATCTGCTAACAGTGATTCTACAGTCAGTCGGTAATGCTTATAAATTCCCCATTCAAGTATTTTCCACTCTGGGAGGCTGTCCACCTTCGAGGGTGCGGGTGCGTCTCATCCCGGGGCAGAAATCTTCAGTCAATTGAAAATGCATTCGAATTTCCTGTCCATTTGTTACTATATGCTAACAGAGATTCTACAATCTACAGTCAATGATAAAAAATCATTGATTCGTGATGAAAAATACACTAAAAAGTATTAAAAAAAATTACTTCGTTAAAAAAACCGACTTCAAAAACGGAAAAGTAAAAAATAAAAACGATTTAATATACCTAATTAATTACTACATAATATTTAGTTGTGCTATTTTCCTTACTTGCAATTCAAGAACTACATTATTCGCAATACAAAAATACGCTATTTTCGATACCAAAACAGAGAGTAGTGTACTACTCTTGGTGTAAGTCCTATGCTTATAAAGCGTGAACGATTGGCTTATTCACTCAATAAAATATTTATTTATTTATTTAAAAAACATCACATGCCATTACAGGACAATGCCCAATGCGACAGAGATACAATTTTATAAAACAAAATAAACTTAACTAAATTAAAATAACATACATAAATTAACAAAGAAAAATAGGCTTTAAATAACTTCTTAACAATAACAGATTAACTGTAATATCACCCTTGCGAATTCAGTTTAATATGTGTGAAGATGTATAAAACATAATATTGAAAACTTCAGTCTTTTTAGTAGCGTCGATTAAAATCAAAATCATTATGCATTAAAATTCCTCGTCAATTTGTTATTATCTGCTAACAGCGATTCCACAGTCAATCGGAAGTGCTTATAAATTTCTCATTCAAATATTTTCTATTCCGGGGGGCTGTCCACCTTCGAGGGTGAGTGGTGCGCGAGCTGCAAGCAGCTCGCGGCTCATCCCAGGGCAGAAATCTTCAGTCATTTGAAAATGCATTAGAATTCCTTATCCATTTGTTATTATCTGCTAACAGCGATTCCACAGTCAGTCGAAACTGCTTATAAATTACTTATTCAAATATTTTCTACTCCGGGAGGCTGTCGATCTTCGAGGTTGCGCGGTGCGCGGGCAGCAAGCAGCCCGCGGTACCACCTTTTGCCGTTGCTATTCAATCATCCTTCCTACTATGGAAATTTCCATACAAAATGTACCATTCCATTTAATTTAAATTTTAGTTGGTATATTGATACCAAAAAGCTTACTTGATTAGGATTTTCCAAAAGTCAATGATTCTTAACCTCGATCGTTTTAAGTAGTTCAGAATTTACGGACTCAATTACTCGATAAGTTATAATTATATTATGTTCAAAACAAAATTGAGATGAATTTTTTACTGAATTTTATAAAGGGGAAATGTTGAAATAACATTGAAGAGTTTAAGAATAGAAAAAAATTTCGGAGAGGAAAGATTGGAGGGGTGTCAGCAACTTAGAAATAATTTATTGTATAAAGAGGGAATTTGTAAGTATTAAAGATTTATGTATTAAAGAAAGTTACTTTCATTCTATTATTAAACACCGCCAAAATTTGTTTCAATGATATATTACGTCACATAAAAATAATAAAGACTTTACTATTTGTATCCACTCTAAGCCACTCTATATGTCAATAATTAGGTCTTTACATAACTTAAAAAAGTCTAGTGCTTATAATAATCTACAATGTTATTAAAATAGTGAAAATATAACACACATGCAGTCATACGTAATTTGTAAAGTTGTAGTGGGATAATGATATAATATCGCTTCGTCGTAGAGAGAACTTTATATACTGTTTCAAATTTCACATAACAACTTCTGATTAGTTATTTTACTACTTTAAAGAGTATATATGTATATATATGTTTATCCATACTAATATTATAAATGCGAAAGTAACTCTGTCTGTCTGTCTGTTACTCAATCACGCCTTATCTACTGAACCAATTTGCATGAAATTTGGTATAGAGATATTTTGATACCCGAGAAAGGACATAGGCTACTTTTTACCCCGGGACATAGGATAGGTTTTATCCCGGAAATCCCACGGGAACGGGAACTATGTGGGTTTTTCTTTGACTGCGCGGGCGAAGCCGCGGGTGGAAAGCTAGTAATATTCATAAAGTAGAAAAAAATAATTTAAATTGCTTTCATATAATTTTTTAAAATACCTTTATTTTAATGTTAGATAACTTTGCATATAGCATGTATGTTAAAGTAAACTGTATTGATTTATAAAATTCTCATTGAATGCTTGTTGATTATTAATTTTTATTATTCCAATTTGATTTGAAATCATATAAATATTTGAAGAGGGTGGGTAGTTACATTTTATTCACACTTAATTTTTATTACAACATTGGTGAAAGCTAAATGAAATAAAAAATCAGTATAAATAATTATTAATAGATAAATACTTATTACTATACATGTTTAATGTGATAGTATAGGTTCCACACTTATTCTACAGATCTTGAATATTAATGATTTAAAAATTTATAATTAAAAATAAAAATGTTATATTCTTAAGAATCTGTACCCAAAGGGTAAAAAGGGGACCCTATTACTGACTGGCTGACTGTTTGTCCATCTGCCACCAGGCTGTATCTCATGAACCTTGATACCTACATTTGAAAATTTCAGAGATCATGATGTCGATGTCGCTTCAACAACAAAAATAATAAAAACCGTAGATTAGCAATCTTGGCAAGGTCTTATATTGAAGTTTCATACTTATACGGAAACCTTAGTGTTGTGTGAGAACCGTCCGTAGAGAATCTGTATAAAAATATTATGGTTGTTTAACCTCGATTTTTTACAATTTGTTTTAATAACATCAATAGAAATTACTCATCTCGGTTCGTTACCTATATTATCATATTATTATTCACAACTATGCGGATTCTTCAACTACGCTGGCGCGCGGAGAGCTAGTATAAAAATATATACCTATAATTATTATTCACAAATCACATTCAAGTGTTTTCAAGTTTCATTAAAACTTTTGATGTAAGTAACAATTTAGGTAGGCAGGTCTATATTGATACCATCATCATCAAAAATTAACTAAGAAATTTCCTAATTGGCTAATTTTTTTTTAGGAAGTCGGATTATAATTTCCCAAGGTCGAATTGGTTCAAAATTTGGAATTGTGTCTGTATCGTATTGAATTTGAATAGCCTTTGTAGATATCTAACTACTTATTGGCTTAAATACAATACAAATCTTGCTACAAATCTTCAGTCATTTGAAAATGCATTAGAATTTCCTGTTCATATTTTGTTACTATCTGCTAAAAGCGATTCCACAGTCAGTCCGAAATGCTTATAAATTCCCTATTCAAATATTTTCTACTCCGGGAGGCGCCCGCGGCGCCGTCTTTTGCCGTTGCTATTCAATTTCCCTTCCTACTATGGAAATTTCCATACAAAATTTTGGAAAAAAAAAAATTTCGCTTTTTACCAAAAATTTTTATGTGCCTGGAAGCGGACCAGGTTTTGAAACATTTTTTACTTCGGCGACCCCGACCTTAGTGCCACCGGTTCAGAGAGCCGTTGAATTTCGTGATGTATGGAAAATGGAAACCAGGGGTCGGAGAGAGATTCTGAGTATGCAGTATTGTAAATATGGCCAATAAGAGGACAAAAGTCAATTTTTAGACCGATCGTAAAGTAACCGGCGCCACCATCTTGCTTTGAAAAATTGGCCATTTTTGAAAAAAAAAATGGCGTCCAATTTGAAATTTCTCCATTGCCCTGGTAGCGCCCCATCTTCCTGATCATTTTTTAGTTCTACACCCCCCACCTATCTCGCGCCGTTTCGGAGAGCCGTCGAATTTCGCGTTGTATGAAACTCGGAAACCAGCGGTGGAAACTCGATTATGAGTATCCCACCTTAATGTGCGGCTCGATTAAAGCCCTTGTGCCAAGTTTCAGCGCGATCGGCCCAGCAATGGCCGTTTTAGAAATTGTATGGCGGCGGCCATTTTATCCGCCATTTTGAATTTTTTTCACTTTCTGTGGTAATTGCTCGAGGTCTACTCCAAGTTTAGTTCGAGCACCCCAGATGTAGCTGCTACCGTTTGCGCGGGCCGTTGACCGTCTTCGAGAGATGAGGGAAAGTTTAAGATTTCGTATTTTTCTGGATATCCTGGGAGCTGGGCGAGTACGAATGCATCATTGGTGTATTTCTCCGTTGCGCCACCTCGTCTAAATTTACGTTTTTATGTTTGCGCCAAAAATGGAAAAATTCCAAAATCGAGCGTCCCACTATGGCTCCCTGGTAGCGTCCCAGGGTGGTGATCATTTTTAGTTCCGCCACCCCCAACCCAACTCGCACCGTTTCCGCGGGCCGTTGGAGTTTACGTTGTATGGAAGTTGGAAACGGGGGCCCGGAGCCACTCGAACGGGGCACCGATCGATTCGCCGGCTCGAACAGAGCACGTGTGCCAAATTTGGGACGTAAGGATTCATAAACGGCGATTTTGGCAAAGTACGGCGGCCATCTTGTTTTCGCGAAAATCCCCATTTTTCCACCACCCCTGGTAATCGCCACCAGTTCCGAGCATTTTTTGTTCAGACACCCCCCCTCCAGGTGGCACCGTTTTCGCGCACCTCCAGGGGTGCACTCGGTATTCGAAGATGATCGAGATCGCTATATTTTTCCTCTGGTCACTCGGCGCACCTCTACACGATCACGTCATTATCCCCCCCACTTTCCGCGTAGTTTCCGAGAAAACCGATGTCAGTGAGTCAGTGAGTGAGTGGTAGTGTAGCTTTATATATTATAATAATAAGTACATGTTTGTATTTCAAATCATACCCCGCTGTGACAGTAAATGAGGGTCGCAAACAACTTTTAACATAAAAAGAAGGGAAATCGAAAATTTGCCTCCTACAGAAGCTGCAGCCCTTAAACAACACATTTTAAGGGCAGTTTTACAGGCTGTGTATATTTGGGGGCCTACAAAATCTGAATATTCCTTGCCCATTTGAAATAAAAAGAAAAGAGAATCTTTGAATTAATAAGATGTCGGTGCGTCAAATCTTTCAGTTCCAGGTTGAAGTGTTTTAAACGCCAGCTAAAATGTACCGAATTATGTAATTGTGGAGGTGGTTGTCATTATTATTACTACAAAAACGTTTTATTATTATATATCTTTATTTTTAACAATGTTACCTGACTTCATTTATAATTTAAAGATGATTAAAAATCACACTAATGTTATAAAGACGAAAGTGTGTGAGTATCAGATATCCAGGTCCTACCAGACCAGTTAACATGGTATGGGACAAATAAGTACGAAACACTCGATGAGTAAGTCAGACTCGCACTTGGCTGTTTTTTAGGGTTCCGTACCTCAAAAGGAAAAAACGGATATATATATATATATATCACCCTTATAGGATCACTTTGTTGTCCGTCTGTCCGTCCGTCCGTCCGTCCGTCTGTCAAGACCCTTTTTCTCAGGAACGCGTGGAGGTATGAAGCTGAAATTTATATCAATTACTCAGGTCTACTGTCCCTAGAAGCTGTGAAAAAATCAAACTTCTAAGCCAACGCAATCAAAAGATACAGCCGTTTATGCCGCAAATTTTCGACACTTGCAAGGGAATCAAAACCTACAGGGTGCTTCCCGTGAACTCAGAATCTTGAAATTTGGTACGAAGCAACGTCTTAAATAGCATAGATAAAGGAAAAATTACGAAAACCATAAATTTTTAGTTACATTACAT
Organism: Colias behrii; assembly: GCA_029959065.1. Taxonomy (NCBI): domain Eukaryota; kingdom Metazoa; phylum Arthropoda; class Insecta; order Lepidoptera; family Pieridae; genus Colias; species Colias behrii. Next base: position 10,947,174 of record JARWMC010000009.1, on the reverse strand, counting down.
CACATAATATATTTTTTTTAATAATTTTAAACTTACTACCCATTTCCTCATAAACGCGAAGAGGTATTAAATTGAAATTCATACCAAATACTCAGGTCTATAATACCTTTAAGCTGTAACAAAATCAAACTTCTATGTCAACGCAATCAAAAGAAACAGCAATTTAAGCTGCATATTTTTAAACTCGCAAGTACTCGCAAGGGAATCAAAACCTAAAGGGTACTTCCAGTCGACCTAGAATCTTGAAATTTGGCATGAAGCAACGTTTTATAGCACACATAAAGGAAAAATTCCGAAAACCTTAAATTTTTAGTTACATTACAAAATATATATTGCAGGTTTGTACGGAACCCTCGGTGCGCGAGTCCGACTCGCACTTGGCCGGTTTTTTTGTTAGTATTGCTTGTTTTTCGGGTCTATTAGCCGTCCCCTACGCTGCGCTGTCGAACGTTTCTGTACTTTGTATATTTTTTTTACATTTAAAGTGATAAATTATATGTTACATGTTAATGTTTTTATAATCTGCATTAAATGGCCTTTCAGACAGTATTTTTTATAAACCAAGTTTGATACAAAAATATAAAACTATACTGGTTTGTTTGGATTTTGTCACTACTAAAAGTTTATTATTTTAAGGATTGTGACATATTTTGCTATGGAACCCTAAAAAACTGGTATGGGGAATGAATCGGGCATCATCTAGCCGCCAGAATTTTTTTTCGGAACGCCGGGCGCTCTGTTCTTTAACCCCCCCTCCCTCCCTCCTACCGGGGAGTAATGACTGGCTACCGGGCGATTTGGGCTTAGGTGGACGAGTACAACATTCGTACCAAATGGCATTGCTTTACTCAAAAATGTATACCTTTCCATACAAGCATGCCCATAAGAAAACGGACTATAACGTTGAAATGTAGGAAATATAAGGCAGAAATAATTTACATTTGAACATTGAATATTCAAGGATATTTCATGTATTATTTTAGTTCTAAAGTAAGCAAAAATACACATGAACAGTGGGCATGATGAAAAATAGATAAGCGATAAAGTTCCTTACCTACTTATACATATTATCAAATATTAATACAAAATCCTAGCTACTTAAAAAAACACACAAAACTCAATATTATCTTTATTTTTCACTTTCTATCAGTAAGATCATGTAAAATGGGTACTGAAAATAGATTTGATTTCACTCCCTCAGGAGCTATAGTTAGAGTCACTGACCGCAGCAGTAGTCCTTGTTTGTAAGTAATTAATAACCGCAAAAAGCTATTTTTGATCCCACTTCAAAGGTATCTTAAATAGAATAAAGTAGTTATAAATTCGTCTTAAAATATATTTGTTTTAATAAGTTTTAATACTGTCAAAGTTTTCCAAGTTTCCATTTATCAATAACTAGCTGTACCCGCGGTTTTACCCCCGGTCGTGTTAGTCGTAGCGTGATGATATAAAGCCTGTTAGCCTTCTTCGATAGATGGGATATCTAACACCGAAATAATTTTTCAATCCATACCAGTAGTTCCTGAGATAAGCGCGTTCAAACAAACAAACAACCTCTTCAGCTTTATAATATTATAGTATCTATAGACTATAGAGTATAGATTTATGCAATATGCTACAGTGAATCTATTTTTGAGGAACTTTACAGAAACCGTATCTACTACTATTATGAAATTTACATTTGCCAAAATAATATAAAAATAAATAAGCCTACCATATTATACAATTTACGATAATAAGACGCAAATCCCATAATTCTCAAATCACCATAAATATACAGAACATAAAACCTTATGTTAATTTGTTTTAGTGTGGAACTTTTTGAGGTACATCTTGAAAGCAATCTCCCTTAATCCTATCCTTTTGGGGATTACGTATACCGTCTTTTAACTCCTAAGTACATGGCATACTAATTGTTTCGGATGCTTTTAATATATGTTATACGATATACATTTAAATATTATGTATTTTGGGCAACAGAGTTCTTCTGACTAATGATGATTAATCATTCAAATTAATGATGAAAATTTAATGAGTCGTAGTTTAATGTTACCATTAATTGTAGGTAATAGGCGATTCACAATTATTATGTATGACATTGTGAAAAAATAGAGAAATTAAATATATGAACTAAATTTATTAAAATACTAATTATCTACTAGCTTTTCGCCCACAGCTTCGCCCGCGTAGTAAAAGGAAAACCCGCATAGTACCCGTTACCGTGAGATTTTTGGGATAAAAACTATCCTGTATGTTAATCAAAGTTACCCTCTATGTGTGAACCATTGAGCCACAAATTTTATGAAAATCGCTTCTGTAGTTCTTGCGTGAAGGAGGAACAAACAAACAAACATACACACTTTCGCATTTATGATATTAGTAGGATGTAGTTAGAAACTTTATTCCAAAATTTAAAACTTTAGCTAGATTGTTTGTTATTTATTTTGCTCTGCTACCATAATACAATAACAATAGTTAAATACATCCTGAGTACATACCTGAAGTCTCGTGCGCTGCTTCCATAAATATGTGGTGTGTCGGTCAGTCAATTAGTCAAAACAATAGGGGCCCCTTGGGGAGGAAAATCTATATTTACGGGAATAATTTAAATTACATAAGATAAAATAACAGAAAAGAGACAATTTAATGTATAGTCACCACTACTGCCAGGCACACTACGTCGCCATTAAACTTCACTTGTCACATAAATAACTCGCGGTCAGCGCGTGATTACTAATATCAATAAAAAGTACAATTAACAATTCCGCGGGCCGATTTTACTAATTTACTACGTGGTCAGCACGTAAAACAATCGACGACACGCTCCGATGCGCGCGTAAATAACTTCCGAGGCGGCCGATAACAACACTAAATACACGACTTCACACTAGCGGCGCGGTTAGCGGACTCCCATAGAATGCAATAACCGAATGCGAACCCCGCTTCGTCGCCAATTGAATACATCGCGTTTCCGCTATCAGTGTGACCATTTAATTATTTTATCTATTCCGAACATAGATATAATTAAAGCCACATGTTCCATCAATTTATCAACACGGCAACATATTAAGCTGTGTGTCCCAATTTCCTAATTAGCTGAGTCGTGTAAAATTATAAATAATTTTCGTAGAATGTGTAAGGAAGGAAGAAAATCTTCCCTCCTTTTATACTTACAAGTAAACCAATTCTCAATAACAATGTTAATTAATTAAATAATTTTTTTAATGGCAGCCAAATCCTATTTTTAAACCAATCAGTTATCATAAAAGTGGATAAAAAGAACGGAAAATGATTCAGGCAAATAGATTTACCTTCTTCCTGGCTTGAAGAAAAAAAATCAAAACTTTCAACAATTCCCCAATGGCACGTCCACAATGTGCTAGAGCTACTAAGAATGCTCTATGCTAAGAAACCTAAGGCGCGGGACAGACGCATCGGGTGCGCTGACAGTGTATCGGTGGTACCTATTCAAGTTTTTGATTTTGCTCTGACAAGATGTCTTCCTCTGACGACGAAGACATGCTAGCCCTGCGCGGCGAAACCGTGGCACAACCGTGGCGTGCCGTCTCGACGCCTTTCCAAAGTTCTTTCATACAAAATGTAGAAGAAGGACGTGGTGCAAAACAGATAGAAGAGGTGCGCTTATGGCACGCCCGCGCCCGCGCCGCTTGTGTTTGACCCGCGCCTTAAAAAATGCTTTTAAAAACGATAAAACTACCACGTATCTATAGCGCATTTGTTTCCTTCTAGAATATTCTCTCCAAAATGCAAATATAATCATTAGTGCACTCAAATAACAAATATTATTTAACAGATCTAAAGATTTTATCCGTAATAGTTCCGCAGATCCCGGGCAATTCCGGATAATCCAGGATCAAGCGGTCGAGTCCGATTTCGGAGTTACATCCGAGTTTCCATTAACCGTTACAACATAAAGCACACATTTCATTCAAAAATTATAATTATTACGTATAGACCGGGAGATATTGACACAAAATTTCGAGTCATTTGTAACAGGATGGCGGTTCTACAGGGGTCTTAGTACGCAATGACAAAAAGAAAAACGATGGTGTGAACACTGGTACCGGCGGCTTAGTCGCGTGGGCGTTAGTCGAACTCGTCGGAAAAATAGCGAAGTCAAACAATTTGTAACACAAAAATTTTAGAATTTACCGATAGCCCATAAAAAAGAAGTACCTAGGCGGTAGTGTCATGCCATACTTTTCCGGTGTGACTTACAGCCCGCCATACCGACGCGAATGTGTTGATTTAAAAAAAACAATTCAACCATTTGTACCAGGCTAACTTTTGCACAGGTAACCATCGTCAACTTAAAAACTTAACCATCGTTAACTTTTTCGTCATCGTCGTAACTTTATATTGTTAATTCAAAATGGCTCCAGTGTTAAAACATGGTCGAGGCAAGCCTTTGACTTCTCAAACTAAAGAATTAAACTTTAAATGTCGTTTCTTTTTCAGGTTAGTAAATTTTTCATTTTAGTAACATTGTTAATGTAAAAGTTATACGTATGTTAAATGTGCAAATATTAAAATAAAGTCTCATCTTTTTCAGAGGAGAAACACATATAGTTTAATTTAAAATCCCTTATATATATAAAATAAAAACTAAAAATAAAATGTTGTTTTATTTTATTTGCTGACCATACACTACTACAAACGCAAAAATTTCTCCAAGCTAATTTACCTGTAGGTATCGGTCACACAGAACAAAAAGTCAAACTTGCAACTAATAACTTGTAACTTGTACAGTGTGTGATTGAGAGAGAACTTTCCTTCGTATCATTTTGCAATTACCTTTATATATACCTACTTACATATTGTGTTTATGACTCTTGTATTGTATTTTAAGTGTTACTACTGAAAATAAATCTTGGTTTTTAGCGAAAGCAAGAAGTGAGAACGATAAGTTAATTTGAAACCGTTTAGGTAGATGTAAGCTTATGAAGAAACAATGATAACGTTTAAAAGCTTTTATAAATATTACGCTTGGAATTATAAGTGATAATTTGATTTTGCTACTAAGTTGCTACTATTTAAAGTTAATAATTTATAATATACTATAAAGGAAGTTGTCAAAGATTTGTTAATTCAATTTTTCGTAGACTCCACACTCAATAAATAAAATAAATAATAAAAACTTCTTAAATCAGTTTAAGCATATTGATCTGCACAAAATCATTGTCTGCAATTTAAATATTGACATTGCAACTAAACGACCTCGAATAGTCTTCCATTGCAACAAACAAAAGTCTCCACCAAGCAGGATACATAATCACTAATTAAAACTTTACACATACCGTCACTCGTGTGAAACATTCGTATCCACAATATTAATTACATAATTACACCAAATGGCACGCATTACACTAGCAAATTGTACTAATAACTGTGCAAGGCTTAATTGTACACGTGGTCTTGGTAATTGTTCATCTCATGATCGTAATTCAATATTGAGTATCGAGTGAAAGCCATGGGAGGGATTAATAGCCTCACCTATGTCAAACCTTGCACGACCTATGTCTAATTATAGCTACAGAATAGAGTATATGCGAGGAAATTCGGATAAAGGGTAATTTAAATTGTGAATACCACTTCAGAGCATCGTTTGAAAATAAGAGGTCAGGTAATAATAGCATTCATAATTGTTTAATCAAAAGGCATTAAGTATTTTGGCTGGCATCCTATGTGGTTTTACAAAATATCATATTTGATATTTTATCGATCAACCGTCGAATTAAGTTTAAAAGCTATTTTATTAAACCGCTAATAGAGATCCACTGTATGTGTCTCCGTCATCTGGTTGAATTTATAACAATTAAAGCAAAATGAAATTAAAGTGTTAAATAAATGAAATGCAAAAAAAATTGGCCTGTATTTTTGTGTCCGTTTCAATTTGTATGCAGAACTCATATCCGAGTTCTCACACATTTAAAAATCATATTTCACCTTGTTTCGTCACTTGTTAGTATAAAATTTACACAGCGCTTTAGTATGAAGATGAAAATTTAAATTTCAAATCGCACGCTTCATAGCCAAAGTGTGAAAAATTTCTCAAGGTGAATATAAATTTTTCTGCACATCAGCGCTTTTGACAAGTGCCAGGGAATTTGTAAGCAAATTTAACCTCATTTCAGATTTTCTATCAAAATACACTATACTTACAGATAATAAACGCGATACCTAGGAGCGTAACTTTGTGGCAGATTTCGTAAACTTCTTCCACTTCTAATAAGTTTTTTGTTGAGTTAGTTCTTATGGAATTTAGGTAGATAAATAAATAAATAAATATTTCAGGACAATTTTCACACACGGCACGATCTGTTCCCATACTTGTTACACACTTGTGTTATGGAAACCAGATGGCTGATAAACAAACATATATTTTTTTAAATAAATACTTATATAGATAACTAACACCCAGACACAGAGCAAACATCTATGTTCATCACGCAAATATTTGCCCCGGGTGGGAATCGAACCCACGACCTCTGGCTTGGAAGGCAGGGCCACTGCCAACCAAGCCAACCGGTCAGTCAATCAAGATTTATAGTATTTAGAGTTATGGATAGTAGAGGTAATTAAACATATGTAGTTATTTCTAGTAGACATTTTGCCAAAAATGCAAAATGTTCTCAATTCGAAGCGTGTTTGCTTTTTGTTTTTTCGGTGTGGCTAATAGAAACATATATATTTGCATGTAAATAACTGTAATTGTTTGTTACATTTAGAAGAATACATTAAATCTGTAATTAATAATTATTAAACATGTAAACAAACGTTGGCATTTCTAATAAAAAAATAAATAAAATTAATCGTTGTCGAAATACAATTTTTATCAATGTTTCATATAATTATTATTTTCTATGAGACAAGAGGTTTTGTTTTTTTTTATTTTAAACAAAACACTTTATTGTTGAAGTATTACACGAAATTTGAAACAGGTTCACCTCTCCTTCTTGGCATTTAAGGCACGTATCTGTATTCGCCCAAGATCGCCGTGATCCCTAAGCTCATGCGAAATCAGCAGACATAAACGATTTTGTTATTTTACATAACCTCAAAATTGTTATATCATTTCATGATGAATATCCGTAAAGTATTATATTATCTATGGTAAGAATGACAGTCATAATTAGGCAAAGACACAAAGACGTCATACTTTGTAAGTAGGTAGGTACTATAATAAGTTGATCGGGAAGTCCAAAGACTAAAAGAAAGGAAGAAAGTACCACGGTTCAATAATGACGCTAATTGGACAAATTGATTAAAAATATTTTTATAATTAGTCAAAACAAAGTAAAGGTTTCGATAACATTTACATCAAACGAACATAGAGCAAGAGATAGAGCAAGAGCATTCTTTCGTGATCTTTTAGTGTAAACGAAAACTCGTATTCATTGTTGTTCAGTATTAGAACATTGCATAGAATCTTATTGAACGCACTAAGAACATCAAATGCTCTACGCCTGTAATTGAATGCTACTGGGTTTAGAATTAGCATTCGCTCGTTTGATCTAAATGCACCTTTAAAGTAACTATATAGGTATACTAGCAAACCGTTTCGCCACCAGAGACACCTTTTCTTTGCTATAAACCTCACGGAGCCCGAGACCTTTCCAACGAATGCAAAACCGTGGAAATCGGTACGTGCGTTCTGGAGTTATAGCGTCAGGAAGGAAAACCTGACTTATTTTTATATAGTAGATTTTTTATCATATCGTTAATATCATGCGTGCCTGAAATCGATTCTACGAAATGGAATATCGTGAAAAAATTATATTGATTACTTACTGATTAATTTCCCTTGCGATTATACTCGTATTGTTATGGTCGCTCATGAAATGGAAAAATTATTGTAATTTCTTAATGCTTTTTCCAAAGTTCTAGATGTGTGTGATTGTTTAAGTTGTTAGTAGTGTATTTGTATTTGTATAGAATTATAGGTGATTATAGTGTTAGTCAGTACCTACCGCATTGGGTTTATCCTGTAAAGGTAATTGATTTATGTAATAATAATAAATAAATAAAATGAGTATCGCAATGTAGTGATTACATAATATGAAACAAAGTTGCTGTCAGGCTCTGTCTATGTATGCTAAAATCTTTAAAACTAAGCAATGGATTTTTATGCGGTTTTCTAAATAGATAGAGCGATTCTCGAGGAGGGTTGTAGGACATAATTTACATATTAGGTTTAGGAAAGCTAGTATCTTTATATTATCCTTTTAAAAGTAGGTCAATTATGTTCAGTGCCGTGTAGTTTCCTCCTAACGATACCTAAAGAAAAATAATTCAACTTCTATATTATGTACAAAATGATGCAATACTTATTAAGATTATAGTCATTATTAAGTAAAAAGGGAAAAACCCAGCATCGAGGATTTAATAATAGCTAAGGACGCACAAATATTTTTTCCTTTGTATAAAATGCTAGGAGAAATTTTCTAGGTACGCTAAATTCCTTGAGTGAATACAGTGTTTTGTACGAACAATATAGAACGAATGCATATTATATAATACGTAGGTATTGTAATATTACAAAAATCCTTGAACTGCACTAAAAGCTTTTTCTTTACTTCATGCCTTTTATTGAGAACTAGCGATGGCTCTAGATATGCATTCAATATAAATAAAATCAAATCAAATCTGTTTATTTGCTCGTATATGGTCATATAAATGTGTTAATATACAATATTTATATCACATATACTGCCATTGTAAAAGGCGTGCAAAAATTACAAATTAAATTATCAATAATACAGGTACTTATTAATACATTCAATCAACAACAAAAAAAAGATAATAAATTTCAAAATACATACAAAATTACAATTAAATTATATTAAAACTTATACATTAGTGTCATTATCATTCAAGTATTCCTTAACACTAATAATTTTTAGCTTGTAGTAGTCTATATAGTTTATTTTTAAAAATATTCGATGTCAATTCTCTAATTTTTATTGGCAAGT